>CM057339.1:315487010-316184799 GCA_030015575.1 Agapanthus africanus | reverse complement strand
CAAATCCATAAATCATATGAAATCCCAACAATAATACAAGTAACTGCGATGTGATAGGTGCATCAATGTGTATATCAAGTCATGTCACATGAGAATGAACTACAATGCAATGATCCACTGTGATATAGGTATCAAGTCTAGATGAGTTACAACAATATACAATAGTATGATCATGGCAGTTCTATCAGTTCTAAGCAATATGTATATATGTATAGCAGGGAATGCAATATGCAATGACAGTCTATGGGGTGCATGAAACATATAATAACAAAGTCCTATCAGCCCTGACGCATAACGCCATGCGGGCGATATCCCCATAGATGTGAAATCTACTCACCGTGTCTCGCGCTAGGTGTATCCAACCACTTGCTTGCCCTTATTCGCAGCGTCCGTCTCACTGGCCTGCGAACCTAGAATCACATACACATATCACACATAAGATTAAGTCACAAAACGCGACATTATAAACCAACAAGAAACCTGTGTCGCAAACCAATCGCGCGTGTGCGCGATACGCTAAAACGTGTAAACACGCGCCACGAAACTACCCCGACGCGCCGCGATACGCAGAACCCAAACCTACTCACGTATCACGCGTGTCGCGAAGGTTTAGAAAAACGGAAAAACAGGTAACTGGTCCCAGATTTTCCTACAGAATTGATCTTAAAAATATATATATACCAAACGACCCTACACACAAAAATACACCTATAGAACCCAAAAATTACCAAAACACCCCCTGTCTGGCCGCAATTTGCGGCCAGAATGGTGGTTTTGGCGGCCGGTAAGGGGAGTTAGGGGGTCGGGTTTCATCTAGTGTATCATCTCCACTCCACTATGCCACAGTCCACTCAATTTCATTTAAATCACCTCAGGTCAATAGCAGATCCAGAAAGCTCAAATTGTGCACAAATACGACATTTGCATCCAATATGAAAACTGGTGGTATTTTAGCGTAATAGGGGTTGGACTAGGTTACAATGGCCTCAACAGACCTCAAGCATCCTACTGAAACCAAATCATATCCCAAATGCACAAAGTTCCCACTAAACATCCCATATCGCACTAAAACGCACCAATATCCATTAACCGATGCAAATCGACACTAACCAAGATAACTAGGGACTAAATTAGGAAATATACCTCATACTTAACCCTAGGAAGCAGGAGGAAGGTGGAGAAGTGAAGAGAAGAGGCTGCACTTGCTGTTGGTGCTCACTGCTGTTCACTGTGTTGCTGCTGCTTCATGCTGCTGCTGCTGCTTCATGCTGCTGCTGCTGTGGCTTCATGCTTCAGCTGAGGTAAGTGGGTGTGTGTGTGAGTGTGTTGTGTATGTGAGAGTGTGAGAGTTTGAGAGAAAAACCAAAAAGAAATGAGAGCCACCCTAATCATTCATACAAAAGTCACCCCTCTCTCTCTCTCACCTCATTTAATGCAAGCATGGCTTGAGCCATGATGCCTACTCCCTCTCTCTCACAAGTCAACACACAAAAGAAAACCAATTCAAATTAAAGTAACCCCCTAATTAGCTAATTAAACTCATTTAAGAAACCAAAAGAATTAATCCTACAATTAACCCACCATGGTTGAAATTATGGTATTTTCTTCATTTAAAAAAAACCTAGTTTACATGCACATGTTTGTGCAAGCCTAATAAAATTTTGGAAAAATATTTATTAAATTAGGAAAATATATAAAACCCAATTTAGTAAACTTTTTATTAAAAACCATTATTTAATTATAATTATTCACTAACCCTTATCCTAAGGTGTTACACCTACAGAGTTGAGGTACGAGAAACCCGTCACGACCATTCGCCAGGGATTGCAGTAACGCCAACCAATAAGCCACTTCTCCAATACATTCCAAGATCTCGAAAGGTCCAACGAATCAAGGACTAAGCTTTCTTCAACTTCCGAAACGGATCACCCCTCTAGTCGGTGATATCATCAAGAATACCAAATCATCAACGACGAACTCTAGAGGTCTTCTCAACGTATCTGCCCAACTCTTTTGTCGGTCTTGTGCTGCTTTCATATGATTCCGGATAGTGTTAACCTTCTCAACTGTTTGCGCGATCAAATCCGGTCCCAACAATTTTCGTTCTCTAACACCGTCCAGCAAACAGGTGAACGACACTTGCGACTGTATAAAGCTTCGAATGGAGCCATCTGGAAAGTCGTCTGGAAACTGTTGGTTGTAAGAAAACTCCACTAAATGTAGATGATCCTCTCATGAACCCTTTAAGTCCAACATGTAAGCTCTCAACCTATCTTCAAGAGTTTGGATCGTTCTCTCCGATTGGCCATCCGTCTGAGAATGATAACCTGTGCTAAACTTCCATCGAATCCCCAAACTTTCCTGTAAGCTCCTCCAGAAGTGCGTTAAGAATCGGGTGTCATGATCGGATACGATGCTCACCGGTACTCCATGCAATCTTACAATCTTCTGCATGCATCGTTCTGCCAAAACTTCTATTGATCGATCATCTCAAAAAGAGATGAAATGAACTGCCTTGGTCGATCCGTCAACAATCATCCAAACTGTATTGTTGCCTTTTGGACTCCGCGGTAGAGCAGTCACGAAATCCATGGTTATATGTCCCCACTTCCACCGAGGAATCGGAAGTGGTTGCAATAAACCAGCAACCCTTTGATGTTCAACCTTAACTTGCTGACACACCCAGCACTTTTCCACAAACAGGCAATCTCCTGTTTCATGCCTTCCTACCAAAATGTTGTTGTATAACTCGGTATATCTTCGTGCCTCCTGGATGTACGGGATACGTGTAATTGTGCGCCTCCTCCAGAACTTCTTCGCGAATACCTCCATTGGCACACACAAACAACTATCACAACGAACCATCTTCATGAACCACTAAGCCCGTTCGAGTCCAACTTTAACCTATTCTCGAAACTTCTGCAATCTTGGGTCCTGCAATTGCACTGTTTCAATATCCTCGATCAACGATGACTGTACTTACAGTTGCATCATCTATCCCAAAGAACGCGGTAGCACGATCTCCAATTCGAATCTCCGAAAGTCTTCAATAAGTTCCCTTGGTGCAGTCAACATCAGAATTGCTGGCAATCGAATAAGCGCTTCCGGCACGACTTTAACTTTCCCGGATGGTACTCAAGATCAAGGCCGTAGTCAGCCATCAGCTTCAACCATCTTCGATATCTCACAATTAGCTCCTTCTGAGCGAACACGTACTTTAGGCTTTTGTGATCGGTGAATATTTCGACCCCTTTCGCCCAATAAGTAGTGTCTCCAAAACTTCAAGCGAAAATCCCAGCCGCAAGCTCCAAATCATGAGTTGAGTAATTTCTCTCATGGGTCTTCAACTGTCTCGATGCGTAGGCTATAACCTTCCCATGCTGCATCAAAACACATTCCAATCCTTTTCCAGATGCGTCACTGTGAAACGCCAATCCTCCGGAACTGTCTGGTATGGTCAAAATAAGAGCGGTTGTCAATCTCTGCTTTAACACCTCAAAAGTTGATGCACACTTATCCATCCAAACAAATGGTACTTCCTTGTGCGTAAGCTTGGTCGAAGGCTTAGCCCAACGAGCAAAATTCTCCACGAACCTTCTGTAATACCCGGCAAGTCCACGAAAGCTTCTCATCTCAGCAACGTTCTTCGGAATCGGCCAGTCTTGAACTACTGCAATCTTTCCTGGATAAACGGCGATTCCATCTCCAGCTACGATATGTCCCAAAACTTACTTCTTCAAGCCAAAACTTGCACTTGCTCATCTCTGCATATAATCTTTCTTGCCTCCAAGTCTGCAGTGCGATCTTCAAGTGTTCTGCATGCTCTTCAATGCTCCTCGAGTAGACCAGAATGTCTTCCATGACCATTACTAAACTGGTCCAAGAATGATGAAAAGATTCCGTTCATCAAGTCCATAAATGTTGCCGGTGTATTCGTTACTCCGAAGGGCATCACTAATATTCGTAATGTCCATACTGAGTTCAGAACGCAGTCTTGCAATTATCTTCTGATTTAACTCGGACCTGATGATATCCGAACTGCAAATCCAGCTTCGAGAATACCTTCGCGCCACCCAGCTGCTCAAACACTTCGCCGATGTGAGGGATCGGATACTTGTTCATAACAGTCACTCGGTTTAATTCTCGGTAGTCAACGCACGCCTTTCCTGCGTCATCTTTCTTCTTTACTAGGAGAATTAGAGCCTCCCCAGTTAAGCTGTTGCGGCGAAACCAACTCTTCTCAGTAATTCCGTAACCTGCTTCCTAACTTCTTCCAACTCCACTGGTGCCATCAGTAATACGCCTTTAAGGTTGGCGCTGCACCAGGAACAAGTTCAATTGCGAACTCCACGTCTCGCTTCGGCGGTGAACCTGATATGTCTTCAAACACGTCCATGAAACTCTCAAATATAGCTGGCGCTTCTTCCTTATCCACTGCCATAGACGAACGAACCTTGTTTGTCGGTCTAGCCCTAACTCGACTGGCCCGACAAAATCGCTTCCTCCCGTAAATCAACTCCCGAATGTCCGGGAATCTGGAGAATCACTTTCCTTTCCTTACAATCAATTAGAGCATGGAAAGTGCCACGGAAATCCATTCCCAAGACCACAACAAACAAGGGGACGCACTAGGATTGAATAGTCCTAATGTGGGGAAAACAAGAACAAGTAAGATATCGAGATGACCTTATCCGAAGTCAAGATACTGAAGAGGGTTAACCACGGTAAACATGATTCAAGCTGGCGATGAAACAATAACTGGTAAGCAATGAAACCGAGAGAAGCAAGGTATTACAACGATCATGGAACGCGGAAGTGAATCAAGACCAGGACTCCAAGTTACTTAAATAGAGTACCGCATTGTAACCATGCTGCAGTTCATGGGCACAATTACATAACTCCACCCAAGTCGCTTAAGCCCTAGAGATAACAAGGAATCAGGTTTTCGAGTCGATGTGCAAAGGAAGTTTGCATATCATACAAGATATAATCAGGAAGAACTTGATTCAAAAACGGTAAAACGGCAAGGTGGCAGGACATGTTTCCTAAATACGGGTATTCTGATTCGTGTATTGGGTACAATACCTAACTACAGAAGAATCAACCCTACTAACCTATGCTCTGACACCAAAAGAACCATGTCACGCCCCGCTTCCCAGAGTACGCTAAGATGGGCACGTGACATAGCCAACCATGCTACCTGTGGATAGGAAAAATCCTTCCACAGTCACATTACGGCTGTAGAGATATCAAGAACAGGAAAGTAAACTAACTATCTAGTACATGTCCATAAGCCAAAGTAAAAGAGTCAAGAAATAAAAATATGTGGAAGCTAAAAGATACAATAAATGAAACACCTGGAAGTGAAACTACATACCGACAGGAACTTCACCGCTCGTCTAACAGTGGCAATACTCCTGATCAGTCTGCAACAAGATAGAAGAATCTGGGCCATGCAAAACCCAGACGTCAGCGCGTCATGTCATCAAGCAATAAAATATAAACAGGGTAACAGGCAATGCAGATATAATCATGAACGAAAGCAGGTGTAACAGTAATGTAAATCAGGGCAGTGACGGATAGTGTGCAGTGAGTAAGCTAAACTGTTCTATTGGATTATCTACTCTCAAGTTTTTGAAATCAATTTGATGAATCATCGATGTAACTCAATAGTATCCCGTGCATACCCGGGACCACGGTCCAGATTCTCGGGCTGAAACCGAGACATGCCGCTAGGCACTAAAACAAGAAATATGTACAGATGAATGATGTCAGCATCATCATCCAAAGGCTGGCCTAGCCTCTAAAACTGATCAGAACAGATATCGAACTGTTGAGTTACAAGTCAGGTTTCATCATTGATTTCCCCATACCCCTAGGTTATGTATGTCAAGTCAGGTATTCAGTAATCAAGAACTAATGCCAACACAGGATCAGGTAAGAGCAGGTTTGTCTGAATAGACAATAGGAACGGTCCGTGAGGACTACATGTCAGGTTTGTTGGTATTAGACACAAGATCAAATAACGGGTAATACCATGGTACATTAGGTCAAGCCAGGTAATGTATACAGGCGTCATGTCATGTCAAGAGTGTACGGTGCCATGTCGTATCAAATAGGAAGTGCAACAGGTCATGTCAGGAAGTGCAAATAACATGTGGGTGCTCACAAATCAACTAATATAAACATGGTTATAAATAAACAAGCATGGAATTATCAGAACAATAAATTGGAACATGATATGCAAATAGGTATAGATTGAACTACTAGGATGCACGGTTATCAGTTTTGGTTTAAGAGATAATTTCAATATTTCTCAACTACAGTTTAACAATATGGATGATAAAAAAAAGGTTAATATGTATTTAATAATCTAAGATGCAACGGACGATAAATCAGGTTAGACGTGCACGAACGGTCGTCCAACAGGTATAGAGTATAAAGAGGGGTACTGTGGGTCACGCCGGTAATTGCTACAAGATTTAAATATGAGTGCGCATACTATGTTTAACAGAACTAAAAGCAAACTGGTATGTTTCGAGCCATGATTATAAAATGATAAAATGATGTAACGGGATGCCGAACTGTAAAAAGGAATTATGGCATTAACTGTAAACTTCAGGTTAACGTGCATTCAATTGGATATATAGAACTTTAAATAGCATATATAGTAATTCAAATAGCATGTAGCAAGTTTCACTTGCCTTGGGAACGGAACAGTAATGCAAACATGAAGCACAACGCTGCTGATGCACGATCACGACTAGACTTTCGCTCGAAACGACGATCGTGACCACGATGGATACGACATGGCGGCGAGATGATTCGTCCACTGACGGCGATAGAGATTGGGACGCCACGACGATTCACTGTACCATGAAGTTGGAGCGGCGCTCGACGAAGTCGACTGGGGTTACACTCACGGTTGCGGCGAAGACGTTGCAGCGGCCACGATGATGGAGAGAAAGAAGGCGATGGCTAGAGGAGGGTCTCGTCGCTGGACGGACTCCGCTGCAGAACGGGAAAGAAGAGAAGTCGATGATGGCGAAGGTGACGATGAAGGTGGCCGGATGTTTAAGGAGGAAATAAGGAGAAAGTTGCGGCTAAGGCTGACGAGGCGGTCGGCGATGTGAAGGAGATGGCTGGAGGCGAGGAATACAAGGCGCTGGGGTTGAGAAGGGTGATGGGCGGTGATGTGCTTAGGACGAGCATGAGCATGAAGAAGGAGCAGGCGGCTCGTAAGGCTAGGGTGGTCTCGGGAAGGCGGTGATGGTTGCGGTGGTGACAATGGTGACGGGAGACAGTGGGGGAGGCGACTACGAGATCGGTGACGGCGACAATGATGACTAGGGGTTCGGTTTCCTGGGTCTGTCACGATGGGTGTGAAGGGGAGAAGCGAAGGCGACGACGAGGAGGTGGTAGAGGAGGAGAGTTGGCGAAGGAGGAAGGGAAGGCTGTGTGAAGGAGATGGAGCTGATGAGATAGGGAGCTTTAGGGTTAGGGTTGAAGGATTGATGGGTTAAAGGAGGAGTGCTCGGTTTTCTCGAGGAAGGAAGAAGGATTCAGCGAAGGGAGGTGACCGTAGCGCTCAGGGGGTGACCAGAATCGAGAAGAAGCAGTAATCGCGAGAGGAGAGAGAAAGGGAAGAGAGAGAGAGAATGAAAGGGAGAAAGATTTTTGGGAGAGAGATAGGAACCAAACGTGTGGGGCCCGGTGACAGAGAGGAGGAATTCGATTGGTTGAGGGAAAAATATAAAGAAAAGGATAGAAGAGAGAGAGGATGACGGTGGGGCCAGGAGCACAAAAGAGAACTCTGATTGGTTTAGTTGGGAAAGATTTGATAAAATTTATAAAAGATTTTAATAACTAAGAGATACAATCAGTTCTTCAGTTTACGGCAAATTAAAAGAATAAATAAAATTAAAAATAAAGTAATTAATTTGAATTTAGGCGGACTATAAATATATCAGAAATGCGCCCGGGTCGGGTCCAAATTTTGAATTTGAAATATAAAAAAAAATTAGCCAGCTTCAAATTTTAAAATGAAAGATTATACGACAGAAAAGCATACCCCCAAGAACAGACGCACGCACGTGCGCGTAGCCATCCAAACACGTCCGTTTCACTGAATGGGACGAGAACGCGACGCAAAGATGCTACCACAGGGTTAGGGGTATCAGTCAGGTCATGAATTGCGATTTTAATTTATTTTACATGTTTAAAATTGTTATATGCAACAGATGCGATGTTAGATAAAATACCAGTATGCAATATACATGAGATGCACGTGTCTGTCTAACAAGTCAAGGTAATTTATAAATAAGAATCAAACAGGTTCAAGCAAGCGGGTCGGGTCGAATGCAATATAAAATGTAAAATACCATTCGCACCCAAAACCCGTTAAATCAAGAATTATCACAAATAAAGAAATACGAGAACTGGAATTGGTATAAATGAACTCGGGTGTTACACCAACCTTAAAAGGTTTTGTAATGAGAAGAACCCAGTTACAGAATGTGAACATGAAAGCCCTTTATTTAAGGATTTATCTCCTATCTTATTCTTATGATGATGTCATACTTTAGCTGTTAATAAAGGCTGAGAATTTAACTCTTAAATATGTCAAATAAAAAATTATTTGCGAGATACTCTAAAAACAAGTATTCTCTTGAGATACCACCTAAGTGGGATTTCCATCAGACCGTGGTTTAGGGTGAGTGGGTTAAACCCTTATAACTCTCATAAGAATCAAGGTACTATGCATGACCATAATGCGTAACCTGGTTTGAATACCTAAATTTCGGTTTCATATTGTATGTGTTGTTGATAAAGAATCCATTAACAAGATGCGGTTTTGTAAGGTCATTTAATGACTACTATATTCTAACGATCTGGAGCCCTCTACACAAAGTGTAAGTTCAAGTTTTTATGATACTTACGTCGATATGCAATATTGTTAAATATTCATCTCATAGTAGTCATAATCATTATAGGTTGTAACGAAATTTGAACTTTGTGAGGGAATTGTTGGAGTAAATGCACAAAAGGACAAAAGTCCAAACTTATTGCATTGATATATATTTCTGTCAAATATTTGATTTATCAATTATATTTTGAAACTTTTTCATCGACAGTTTCAACCGTCGTTAAACAGTTTTCACCAACGGTTTCAACTGTTGGTAATTCCAACGAACGGCTGCGAACAATTATAACTGTCGGTAATTGTTTTACAAATGGTTTCAACCGTCGGTAATGCCTGTTCGATTCCAACCGTTTGGGTATAAAGCCATTCTCTGAAGGCAAATAAAGAATATAGAATACCAAAAAAAACCAGAGAACACACACAAATTCTTTGTTTTTCTTCCTCACTGCATCCATTGCATTCGAGCATCTAATTTCGAAACAGAAAAAGGTATCAACGCGGCTTCGGCGACTTGTGTAAGCCGGAGTACCAGAAATGCTGAGGGAGGTGTATCTTGGAATTGAATCGCCGCTGTAAACCTGCCGAGAGAGAGAGAGACGATATCTTTTTTAGGTCAGTGTACTCAAGTGCATGACTCTTTCTCATAAACTTCATTTTCATAGTTGTGATTCACAAAGGTTAGCGTTTTTTATTTTATTTATTTTGAGATAAAACAACATAACTTTTCCAACACGAAATCATAGGAAAAGATCAAAGAGGGGATACCTAACTTTTTGCTAGGTTGTAAATCATGTAATACAAGACAACTATGTTAGGATTGGGCTTTGCTAGGAGTCCACTAGGTATGCATGACGACAATTTGGAAATCCAAGATGCCAAGTTAATTTGGAGAACAATCTCAAACTCTTTCCTCGTTCAAAATGTGTGGCTAAGTTGTTGGCAACGATATGATAAGGTCAACTTAACTATATGTACCATTTTAAGATAATACATATGTTTCTATCGAAGAAAACTTTATTACATGTATATTATGTTGGTTACTCTCAATAAGCACTAACTAGCCTGATAGAGCTTGAGGTCTGCCATAAATCTTCTAACACTTTCGAATCTAATTTGATCTTTTTATTGCACTTTGACCGTTAAAAACTAATGATCAACTGGTACCTCTTAAATTCACTTAAACCCAACAAAAGAATTAAATGAAAACTCTAATACACAAGGATAAAACCAAGGGAAATATAAAACACATTCTGAAGCACCCCACTCCACCCCGCACCCCCCCACCCCAAAAAAAAAAAAAAAGAAAAGAAAAAAGAAAAAAGAAAAAGAAGAAAAAAGAAAATAAGAAAAGCACCCCAAGCATAGATTTTTGCGCATTTAATAACTTAGAAATACAACTTCAATAAATTCTCTATGTTTTCAATACCCTTTTTGTTTCTAATGCAACCCCTTAATTTTCTAGTATCAAGACATTGAACAAAGGTGGAACCTAGAGACTTGTTTAAGCTTGTACCCCCCTCATGAGACCATGATGCTAGGCAGAAAGGGGAGAGGGGAGAGAAAAGAAAGATTCCTCTTGTCCTCAATACACATTGATAATGGATCTTGCTTAGCTGAATTCAACAAAAATTCCTTCACATGCAAGCTTGGGAAAAACTGAGAGGGGTGGGAGGGAGGGAGGGAGAGATTCAAAAAGATGCCTTTCGGCTTCATTTCTCTAGAAATTTGGTTCTTTGTTAATTCAATAAGATAAAATTTAACGTCTGAAAAATTGAAAGACGGGAGATTATCGATTTTTCATATATCATCCACATCGAGTGAACTGAACAACTGTACTTCATTCGCTTATTTTACTTAATTACAGCAGAATTATTCGAATTCAAATTGATCTTTGAACAGTTGTGCGTGAGTATTGAGAATGAAGTAGACTTTGCCTCAGTTTATCACATTACTCTGTTTCTTTTTGTTTCTTTTTTTTGGCCCCCCACCCCCCACGCCCCACCCCCTCTCGACCCACCCCAACCCATGTTTTGTATCAAGGAGAGTAAGGTTGGTCATCACTCTCATCTGGGATTCTGGGTCATGCTCTAGGATCAATTTTTAGTACATCGAAATTTCCCTTAAAAGGGAAATTCTATAGGTGCTTCCGGGCTGGGCCTTTGGTAATCGTGTCAACAAGAGGCGGTGTAGCCGGTTTATCAAATAGAATTGGATGAATTTTGCCGTTAAAGTCAAAATCAGCCAACTTCAATCTCTCTCCACTCTCTTCCCCTTTTCGTCTTTATCCTCCATTTTTTCCACCAACCTAAAGCTAAATGCTTCCGATGTGGTTGATGCTTGATGCTCATAATTCCGCTTGGCCTTCCTCCATCACCGTTGGTTCCTCACCGCCGTGGTGGAATATAAAATATATTCTCTCAATTCTCATCACAATTTCGGAGTTTTGGTACGGTGGAAGGAACATTTAAAATGGCATCAGAGCCAATGGCTCGATCCAAACTCGACTTGAAGCGATGGTTACGCGTGGGAGGAAGCGTTGGAAGTAAAAAAACCAAATGATAGGACTTTAAAAATAGTCCCACATTGGAAACAACAAAAGAAATACATGAGTATAAAATATAAAACGGGTTATATCTTAACAAGACTTGAGTCTTATTGTTAGAACCTACTTATCATTAAAAGTTTTTACTCCTTCAACTTTTCACTAAAAGTTTTTACTCCTTCAACTTTTCACTAACTTTAAACTCTATTATACTTTAAAAATAACTTTAATATGGTATCAGAACTTTTTTGCGTTGTGCTGAGGTTTGAGAGAATATACTTATATTCTAACACGTTCCCGCCGTCGAAAACCTTTTAGGCCAAAATCTGGGCCTTTTGCATGTTAGAATATATAATATATTCTCTCAACCCTCACCATAGCTTCGGAGTTTTTGTGTAGTGGTAGAGACATTTCACATGGTATTAGAGCAACGTAGGTTCGGTTTTCATCGGACGAGTATTTTTATGCGGATTTTTTAAATTAAAATATCGCTACTTAAATTAAAGCCCAGGTTTCGATCCAAAGAGAATTCGATCTGCAGGGACATGTCAGTTCAATTCTCACCACAACTTTAAAGTTTTGGTGCGGTGGAAAGTACATTTAACACGTCAGATCTTATGGAAACTCTTCTGCCGATGTCAGGGATCAACATTAGATTATTGTTAATATTTTTTTTTTTGGATTGCAGAAAACGATTAAGAAGACCATGGAGAATCTAAAGATTGAGTTGCAAATAATAGATTCTCTAAAGATTGAGAGTTATATAATTGTTTTTTCTTTTTTCTTTTAAGGAAATTATTTTTCTTTCTCTTCTTTCTTACTGTATATACCCATGGAGTTGACAATTACTAAAATCTGGGATTTGAATGGGAAAGGCTTTTTTTTTTGTGTTTAATGGTAGAGATATTTGGAGGCTGTCCATTTTCCGGTCAAATTTGATCATTTCAGTTATCATCACCACCATTGATAGATGATGATGATAAGTAGGTTAAGAGTAAAACAAAGATGAATAGAATAGAAGTGGAGCTTGATATGGAGAAGTTTTAATTCATAGCTTATTTTTCTTTATGTTTTAAGAGTGTACTTGCAGTTTTATGGCTTTGCTTTAATTTCATCGCCTCTTCATCTCTTCTTCTTGTACCCATCAAATTCAAACTTTTTTCCAGTTGATCCGGAGTCCTTGCTATTTTTCTTACATGCTATCACAATCAACGGTCCATATTCATCTAAAATCGAAATCAACGGTCGAGATTTGCGTAAAACATGGGCCTTTGGTATTGGAGCATTGTACATGCATTGTGTGTATGACGTGTGACCAAGATTGCTGAATAGCACCCATGCTATTATTTTTAACAGCGGATGTTCCTGATCCCGCCTGCGCTCTCTTGGATAAGATTTTGTTTAATTGGGTACCGATGATAAACATGAACATTTTTGTGCATGTCTTCAGGATCCAAAAGAGAAAAAAAAAGGTTTCTTGTTGGCAAATAAAACAATGAGTCAAAGGAGGCTGATGTGTTGAGAATGTTAAAAAGAAAATAAAAAATAATAAAGCTGCAGGGTTCACTCATCAAGGAGGTTTGATCGTGAAATTTGGATTTCCAAATACTCAAAATGAAAATTTTGGCTTAACAAATTTTATGTTCGGTTGATATTGGATTCTTAGTATTGGATTTGTAGATCTCTTTTATTCTTATTTGGTTGGTGAAAAGAAAATGAGATTTTGATTTGAAGATTTTAGAAAGAGACAGAGATGATTATTAAATAAATAAAAATACAATTAAAGTATCATGAATAGTGCAAATCCTTATAAATCATTTTTAAAGGATTCATAGTTTCTTGCTTTTGGTCGGCCCCTCATAAAAGATAAGCAAATTTAAACTTCTCAATTCTTGTCCAACCAAATACAAAATCACTGAGTCCTTGAATTTGCTAATCCAAATAGTGCCAAATCAAACCCAATCTTGCAACCAAACAGGCCCAAGGTAAATCGGATGAACCGGTTCCTTCAAGCTGTCCGGATTAATTCCGTACCATCTATATTTTTCATAGGCATAAAACACCATTTTAGAATTACCTCTCTTTTAAAAGTCCCAAGCAGTAAAAAAAAGGGGCAAAAAAATTTAGGCAAAAAAGGACTTAGGGGGCGGTTTGGCATTGGCCTAGATCGAGATACAACAGTACCTACTTAACCAAATATATAATTTTGGGAAGCTTAGTTATAAAAATGTTCTTTTTATGATATATGGTTTGATTTTGAATATTTTGCGGCTAATTAATGTGGAAGCAATAATTAGTAATTATATTTTACTATAATAATGCAAATTGATATTAAAGGTCGACTAGGCCGACATGCAAAGCAAAGCGAGTTCTTACATGTTAGTCTGTGTCTATGGGTATACGTCCAATATACATGCATATACACCAGACAAGTTACATAAAACTCCATCTAATCTCTTTGGTTGTCAATTAAACAGTTGAATTTTCGGGGAAAAAATCATTTATGTCGCGGATCTTCGTTATTACAATGTTATTACAATTAACATGCACGTTGTGTTAAAAATATGATTTTTGTATATTGCTCTCATCTTCTTCATCCTTCTAACCAGTCTGCAATGGTAGTTTTTGGGGTTTTATAAAGTGCCATACAAGGTAAATTATAGGATGCTCAATCAACTCTTCATCTCTATTTCTACAACACAATCTGATGAGGCTCATAAACGAGTTTTTCTCAGATCACGACACGTGGCGGATGACGTGTCATCCGCTACAGCCTACTAGACTCATGGAGGCTAGAGAACTGGAACAAGTATGATGCATCAGGGACATTCTTTGGCACCTCGCCTTCGAGCTTGCATCCGACGCCGTCGCCAAGAGACGGCCAAGCAGTTTCTGTTGGCTGTAGTGCCCTCAAGACAATTATCATAGTCGCATACAGGTGATTATGATGATTGAGGGAGGACCTATATCAGTAGAACAGTCTTACTCGAGATGATAGTATGCTATCTGATTTGTCTTTATCATTATGTACATCATTATGTGTCATTACAGATCACTATTACATGTTGATAGAGCCCATAGGATTTTTGCTTGACTACAAGCAGTATGATGGCGATCATATATATGGGAGCTGAGTGGTCTATAGGCACATCCTTAAATGTCCCTAGTCGTGGGAGTTTCGAGACTGGGCATCAATACTCCAGAGTAGACTTGTGTAAACTGATCAAGACCCCGACGAGGGGCGGTGGCCGGTCTCATAAGCCATTGGTATTAGTTTGTTCACCTAAGATGTATACAGGTGCTCATTGGGTTATGAGTACACCGGACGGACTCGCCGGGAACATGCTAGTTGGTATTATACCTATTGTCAGATAGCAGTTCCCTGGTGACATGTGTACAGGTTAGTCTATCGATCTGAGATCGTCATTTGTCTTGTGTGAGTTCCCACTGTGCTTTGATTACTATCCTACCACGGCTTAAAGGAGTCATACAAACAGATTTTAGTTGGGTACAATCCTGAGCCATATGGAGGTAGTGAGCGGATCGTCGAGGGATTCGTCTCTCCCGGTATTGGGGGTTGACGTCGCGTTGTGGGCGAGTGGCCATCACCAGAAATCCTTGGCCAAGGTAGTCGAGAATTACTGATCTAGAATCGGTAGTTTCTTAGATGGTGATGGGCTTCATACCGACACTAAATGTCGTGTTATTAGGGATCTGATTTTATCCACCCCTTAGACTCGATATGCGATACTCATAGACGAACGGACCGGACTGTACGGATATTGTCACTGTCAGGCTCAGTAGGGGTTTCAGGATGAGTTTGCTCGTCAGCCTCCCTTTCGGCCTGGGTAGTCATTACGTACAGCTAGTGCCGCTGACGTACTTGTGGTTAAACCCACTGCCAGCGTATTGACGAGTCTTTAGAGTCCCACACAGAGGATTTCCCTGCTTCGGGCGAAACGATGTAGAGGTCATATGGTTTTATGGCAGGGTACGATCACATACATGTACTTGTGCATGGATGATGTTCGGACGGATAATACTAGTGGGTTTTGGTTTAAGCCGGATCCTAGTATTATATTGTTAGATTATTTTCTTCTCATTGTATTCGTATTTTTCGGAATACGGATGCGGGTATGTATATACGGTTGATGTGTATTCTTGTAATTTATTACAAGATTACTTTTAGAAGATTACACCTCATCATGGTTTATGCCTTTTTGGATTAAAAGGTTATTGAGGTGTAGGATGAGGTATTTATTGCATTTTTTGTGGCATGGCTAATTAGTGACCCATGGTTACTATTCTAGCATACTTAGGGTTTTTATTTGTTGTGAGATTATGTTGACTTGAGATACTTTAGTTGACTCAAGATATTTTGGATAGCTCCATTATTTGTTTATTCTCACAACACACAAAAAAACACGCAAGCCATTATTCATTTCTTTTTCTCTTTCTTGAGTTGCTCTCAACACCTCATTCTCATGGTATCTTCTTCTTCCTCTAGCTCCACCCAAACCCTCTCATGAGTTGAGAATCCTTGGGTGTCTTGAGACAAATTATTCCTTCATCACTCTCTACTTCATTTACGGTATCTAGAGTAGCAATTTAGATGCCCTAGTTGCCTCGGATATGATGTTGGAGCTCGTAGCATAGACTCTCGGGTGGATCATCTTCGATGGAGAGAGACCGGAGATCAAGGTTGATCAAGGAAGCCCCTAGGAGTTTGGGATGATGGTTGAAGACTGAAGGACACGGATCTATTCGGTATAACCATTCTAACTCCTTTTCATGTTTTGTTATCTAGAGCTTATGGATAGATCCGGGTAATTGGTTATGGTAGCGCCAAGTTTTATAAATTTTTGTTCCGCATTTTGTCACGGATTGATGACCGGGGCACTTGCATAACCCAACATGGTATCAGAGCCACTCCATAAGCCTCAATTAACTCTTTACGACATTAGAAATTCGCCGTTTTTGTCATGCAAAAACTGCCGATAAAAACAGTTCCGAAAACTGAAAGTTTGAGATGTTTGCACATCCCGCGGGCTCACGGTTTGAACTGAGAAGCTGTAGGATGGTGCATGGGCACCTCGAGGAACCCTCGGAGGGGACCAAACGGCTGGGCCCACTCCCCAATACCACCACAAGGTGATCTTGGCGGTGGGGACCCGAAACTGCCCCACCTTGGGCAGTTTCGGGTCTGCCTCACCCTCTGGCCACCTCATGGTGGCCTTGGGAGTGGGGTACCCTCTCTAGGCCCTCCGACTCAAAGTTAATTTCATGCTCTAACTCCCCGTGAAGGATCGGGTGCATTTCATTTTGATTCGGACTTCCGAATTGGTTTTAAACGGTCGGTTTTTGGAACTTTAGCTCACTGTTTTTTCGTGGTTTTGGAAATTGGTTTAGTTTGCTAATTGCATGCGGAATTCTAATGTCGTAGTTTTCAGTACATACATTACTATCTGCGACCGTGAATGTCATTAGAGCAGTACAACTCGTCTAATTGCTATATGACTTTTAGACGGGTTTGCGAACGTGACATTCACGTTGATGTTCTGTATTGTGTTGTGGTTGTGGCGGGATCGTCGTGGTGAATAGCTTGGGTGCAATGGTAGTATGGTTTGGATTTATTTGTATATTTGATATTGCGAGGCGAGCATCCGACATGTGAACTACATTCACTGCCAGTTTGTATATTATTTGTTTGGGGCATGATCGGGTTGAGGTCGATGTCACCGTTGTACATATTCTTTTCTTTTCTGTACTAGGATTACCCCGCGGTGGAGTGCACGGTTAGCCGGGTTCTAAAGGGAAACGGGCCCGCATCTCATGGCGTTGAAACAGAGGGGGCCTCACTCTAGAATTGGCGGGCTATTTTCCGCACTCGTAGGGGGTATAGGTTGACCTACGGAGGAGTGCTCAAGTTACCGGATTCCGTGAAGTGCTGAGTGGCCCATTCACGTTATTGATTGGGGTTGCCTCGCTTTTGGGATTGGCGGGTAACTTGCTGCGCTCATAGGGGTCTAGGTTTTCATTGCACAGGCTATCCACACGACCAGGAGAACGTCGGGTTTCACTTGCGGCTCAAAGAAAACCCGGGGCTCCCAGATTATCAGTATTGTTCTGTGATACTTATCGCTTATCTGTGATGTTGTATATTGTTATATATATACTGGTAGATGTTGTATATGTTTTGCACCCGTGCTAGTCCAGCCCCCGCTCTGTCGTTAGTTAAATAACCTAACGGGTGATGACGGGGCCCAGTGGCGAATGCGGATGGCATATACGTATATTATATTTTCGTTCTTTTCTAGTGTGATTAATTGATGGGACTGCGTTGATTCTGATCAATGCAAAGATAAAACAAACCTATATATGATGTTGTTGGAACAATTTTCAAAAGCTTTTATTACAAGGACATTTCTTTTTTTTTTGCACAGCGGTATTCGATTATGAATATCCAGCACCTCATTCGACGAGGCAAGAGCCGAGATCCCTTCACCGGGAGTGACCTCTTGGACAGAAGTTTGCGTCAGGGTAATAACTCACTATAGTCGATTACTTTTTTGTTTTGCATCGAGATATTCAGTTGGGAATATCCTGCACCTCAATCGACGAGGAAAGTGTCGAGATCCCTTCACGGGGAGTGACCTTTTTAGCAAAGATTTTCGCCACTATATATTTGTAAAGCTATCTGGTTCCTTCAACGATATCAAGTTCATTACATTAAAGGTTTTTTGCCAATAACCATTCGTAGCCCTCCGTCATTTCAGACGGGGAGCACTTAGTATTCATGCTATGTATATTGGCCTTCGTCAAGGCATAGTGTATGGTAGCTATTTGTTACTTTTCTGTTGTATAGATAGATGCATTGGTTTGAGACAGTCGTACTACTATGTTGGCCTTCGTCAAGGGTATGCATGGGTGTGTTCAAATTAATCTAGACAATGACGGGTAGAACTTGACATGTGACTTATGATATGTTTGCCTTCGTCAAGGTCATAAGAGCATGGGGCAGAAATTACATCGGGAGTTTCAAACTTACAGGAAACTTACCAGGCATGCGCATACCTTCTGAAGTGTGATAATTTGAGTGGATTCCATCAGGTTATCATAATGATATTTGGATCCCGATTCCCACTGATGAGTTGGTTAACTCCTCGGGTGATTTTAGATGATCCCGACTAATTCTTTTTTTGGGTTTGGAGGAGAATTCGAGGAAACAGCGGGAGCCATCCGGATTAGATAAAGTGATTAACCATTCTGATTTAGGTTAGAGTGCACGCTGAGTGTTTCTTTTCTCTCTCTCTTTGGCAGCGACCATGGCCCAACCCTAGACTAGAACTCATGAACCAAGTTAACGGAACCTTCTTAAAACACACTGGTTTTTGGATTGTCAGAGTTGCATACTTCATTGCCACTCCGATTTTTACCCTTTGCTTTTCTCCGGAACATTCCGTATCACTACGAAAATCCACAGTTATTGGATATGACCATCGTATAGTTACATACGAACTCAAAGAAAATTGTTTGAGATTCGAGAATAGTTTCCGGTTCTGAAGAAATTGAATAGAACTATTCAGTTGTCTTTTCCTTTTAATTTCTCTCAGGTTATGAGGGCTCCTAGAATTAGGAGAGGGTACACCTATTACTCTTATTGGATAGTCCTCTTCCAAACCTTAGGCTGATGCCGAAGGATGGGGAAGGTAGAAAACCAATTAGCCTAAGTGTAGTGTACAGAAGGTAATAAGTAAAGATAAATAAAGGGATTAGAAAGAGGGCAAAGTAAAATGCGACCGCTATCATTCACGATGAAACCGTGTATAGCATCGCCACTCCTACTTCACATTTCTCCGGAACATTCCGTATCACTACGAAAATCCACATTTATTGAATACGCCATTGTATAGTTACATACGAACTCGAAGGAACTTGTTCTAGTTCGAGAATGGTTTCTGGTTCAGGAGAAATAGAATAAGAATTATTCAATTGTCTTTTTCCTTTACCTTCTTACAGGTTGCAAGAGCTCCTAGGATTAGGAGGGTACACCTATTACGCTTATTGGATAGTCTTCTTCTAAACCTTAGGCTGGTGCCAAAAGGTAGGGAAGGAAGAAAACCATTTAGCCTAAGTACGGTGTACAGAAGGTAATAAGTAAAGACAAATATAGGGATTAGAGAGATGGTAAGGAAATATACGGTTACAGTTATGAATCTGGATAGTGGAAGAGGTATTACTAGAAATACCCGGATACCCTTTTAAAACAATTTCATGTTTCAGTTTCACTGTGAGTTGTTAGTTGAAAACTGATTTCCCAATTAGATTCTTACTCCAGGGTATGTATTTACCAGATTTGATTCTCATATCTGTATGGTATTACAGATGATGAGTGGGAGTAAGATATTGGGAATTAGGTGATTATATCCTCATTATATCGGAATTCGTTGTAATTGGTGATATTTGAGGAAATCACCTGGGTTTTTGCCAGACGGCAAATATTTGGTTTTGAATATCCGTAGTTATGCACCAGTTTCAAACTGATATATCTATACGTTTATTTTATAAAGTGAGATATAACTTTTTAAAATTATGTCTATGGCATTTACCTATATCAGTTGATGGTTAGATAAGGAGCATTCAACAACGGTGTAATTCTTCTTAACCATAGTACAGTTTTCAACCTACGACGCACAGGGTTTGAGTTATTGAACTCAAGGGACTTATACAAAGTATTGTATGTTATCTAGTGTCCATTAGGACAGAGGGGTTGGTACTCAAGCTATGTTCTTTTTATTTGTGACTTCTCTAGTTTTAGACAAGTATTTCGTAGAAATACAAGGTCCAAGTTTTGAGAAGTTATAGATACAAGAATAAAGTAAAGAACCATGTATTGCAAGTATCGGGATTCTTCAAGATGATCGAAGATGTAGATACTTGTGTTTGGTATTCAGTTGATGGTAATGGTTTTGAGAACTTGCTTCTCTTTCAGGTTACTCATATCTGGATGCACTCCTAGTTGAGTAATGTTGATCGACCTCTCTCCATTTAGTTGACATGCACTGTAAACAGCTGCATGATTTGAATCTGGTTCCAATTAAATTAGTGTATATGTTTCTATATTGTATATAGAATGGTTCATATTTTAACGATGTTAAGGTATATGAAATTGTCCGGCTTATGCTTGAAACCAGACTCTTGATAAACTCAAGGCATGTTTCAGTAATGTTTGTTTGTGGATTATCTCGGACTATGTCGAAGGATAACTTTCTACCATCTGGAAGATCAATATTGATATTGTTCTTGACTCGCCACAGTTTTAGCAAAATGGACTTTTTTTCAGAAAACTGTAGTGGGAGTATGATAGAACTGGAAGTGATTCCAGAACCACAAACGATTACTGAATATTTAATAGAACCTAAACATTCAATTGGTTTTTGACATTCCATTACCCACTCCGCAGATATGGTGGGTAATCTCAGGCGCCCGAGAGGTACTTCGGTATCCTCAAAGACGGTGAAAGGGGGGTTCTTGTTTACCTAGACTTGCCATTACTGCTGTTCTAGACTATGAGACCTGGCAGGAGGATGAGTATAGCGTCGTTCTAAACTATCTTTAGAAGTACACGTGTATATGACTCTGCCAGAGGGTTGTTATAGTCAGTGGGAGCAGCGGAAGCATAGTGGACAAGTAGCTTGTGTCTATTTATAGACTAAAGCAAGTATAGCGGAGATAGATCATCTATTTTTGATGTGACAGTCATAGGCTTTGATTTCATCAGAATAGGAGATGGATCTGTTAAGAAGGTAGTAGGGTGTGATGTCTTAGTATTTGGATGACATGCACTTTATAGGAAGTGAAATTCCTATACTACTGTTTCCCCCAATCAGAGCAAAGCTCTGTTTTAAAATTCAAAATTCAAAACAAAAATTGAAGCAACGCTTTAGATCCAGCGCTCTGCACTGTGCGCCACGTGTCAAACACAGGTGCGCTAGCGCTGCGCTCTGCGCTGCGCGCCACGTGTCAAACACAGGTGCGCTAGCGCTGGAATTAAAAATTCCCCACCGTTAGATCAAAAGATCTAATAATGATAAATCATTAATTAATCAGAATTAAAATTCTGTTATGGAAAGATCTTTCTCAATCTTGTTAAAAACAAGTAGATTGCCTTCTGTAAAACAGAAGCCCTAGGATCAAAGATCCAACGGTGGGGAAACATCCCCAAATTAATTAAAGAAAAGTCTCTTTAACTGATTTAACAAATCAATTTGCCCTATATAAAGGCCCCAAGACTTCAAGTCTAATATAGAGAAACCCCCCTACAAACTTTGAGAAAACTCAAAAGGAAGAGAGCAAGCTCTTGAAAGAAGATCATTTCTTCAAGGTAAAAAGAATGGTTCTTGAACAAAGAGATGAAATCATCTCATAATTAAAAAGAAGAACTATCTTCTTAAAAAGATCATAGATATATAAAGACTAAGGTCTTTCATAAAAGAGATCAAAAGATCTCATCACATAATAAAGAAGAACATATTCTTCACACAGATCATTGATCTATAAAGGCAAAGCCCTTTCAAAAATAAGAACTGTTGTTCTTGAAACTTGAGGCAAAGCCTATTTTAAAAAGAACATAAATTTGTTCACAGATCATAAATTTGATCAAATGCGCTTTGCGCTATTGAAAAGTGCCTTACACTCTTGAACTGCGCTTCTGCGCTCTTTGGACCGGCGCTCAGCGCCAAAATGTGCCACGTGTCAACCACAGATACAATTTGCGCTTTGCGCTTCTGAAACAGCGCACTGCGCTCTTGGGTTGGCGCTCAGCGCCAAACGCGCCACGTGTCACTCACTGGTGCGCCACTGAACTAGCGCAACGCGCTCATAAATTGAAAGCGCAATGCGCTCATAAACTGGCGCTTAGCGCTAAGCGCGACACGTGTCCTTTTCGTGTGCGCTACTTGGCAGAAGCGCAATGCGCTCCTTAATTAGCGCAAAGCGTTTGGTGCGCCACGTGGCGCGCTGTCAGAACACACATTGTTCAGATGAATGCTATGCATTCAATACAAGACAAAAATATGTCAGGATCTAATGCTCAGCATTATTTAAAGGGCTAAGCCTAAACAAATGTTCAACAACTCAGAACAATAAAATGTTAAACATTTTAATCTTATTGGACTTAGCCCAATTCTGGCCATAAGTCCTCAACTTATATTTAATTGAGCCCATCTGCTCATGAATATTCAACAGATCTCAGTCCCAAAATGGACTACAGATCTTTCAACCAACTCACACCGGTTTGAGGGTACATCTCGTTACTCCTATGATATCTGTTGTTGTAATTCTTCAAAGTCTTCAGAGAGGTGACGGGTCCTGACAACCACACATTTCATGGGCTACGATGTCCTTAAACTTTATAGACTACGATATCTTTAAACTACGGACTGTGGGGTCCTTAAACTCATGGACTATGATGTCCTTAAACTTCATAAACTACGACGTCTTTAAACCGGACTGTGGGGTCATTAAACTCATGGACTACAATGTCCTTAACCTGGACTGTGGGGTCCCTTTAAACCCACGGACTACGATGTCCTTAACCTGGACCGAGATGTCCTTAAACTAACATTGGACCGAGATGTCCCTAAACTAACATTGGACCGTAATGTCCTTAAACTAATCGACCGCAATGTCCCTAAACTAAACAACAGAGGCCAAATGCTCTCTCGTTGGATCTAAATGATCCTGTTAAGTTGATCTTAGTCTAGAAATTAGACTAACGTATTCTTAACAAACGTTTAAGTTGATCTTAGCCTCAAATGAGACTAACATATCCTTAAAATCAACACCCAAACCCAAATCTAAGAAGATACGGATTTGGACTAATCCACGCCCTACGAGCGACAACATAAATTAGTCTCCGTATACAATCCACGGGCAACCACAAACAAAACAAACACCCACGACACGAAGTGACCATCTGGAAAAGGAGAAAGTTGTTACCGCGATGCGGTAGCGTAATTAACTGCAGGGGCTTGTGCCTGCAGGGAAGAGTGTCCCCACAATCAAAAACCTCTCAAACGAGGGGGAATCTGACGAAGTCTGCTACATCGGTCGCATTCGTTTAAACCTTCGATACATGGTGCCATAAATCAACTTGGCATCTTCGGAGAGGTGGACGGATAGCACCAATTAGTATCTGCCCCCAAATTCAGGCAAGACGTTTGTCTTCCCGGTTTTCGGCGGTAAACAGATTCTGGCACACCCGGTGGGACCTTTTCCTTTTTCCACTCCACACTTCATGTGTCGTGTTCACGAACGAATCACGGTTTGATATGGTTGCCCTTGGGTTCGAGGTACTAAGATTTGGTTTCTTGCTTGGCGCAGAAAACGAAACATCAATGGCGTCTACTTGCGTGAAGTGTTCCAGCTGCAACTGCAACTCACGTTCCGCCTCATCTGGAGGTATAGCTTACGGGCTCCAAGCGGCCTCCCTATTCACAATGCCGGTGGACCAGGAGACTCAGGCCACCACTGGATTGTTTTTCGGGACTATGCTCCTACCGATGAACTTCAGCGCCCCTATACCATTGCAATAAGCTCCCAAGAAGTCGGTCTTCGATCGGCTTGCAACTACAGCGGCCCTCCTCAACAGGTCGTCCAGCTCCAGCGCCTCGGTCTTCGCCAGATTGGGCCAAAGTTCATGCGGGCCCATGATGAAGCCTGCAGTTCCAGAAAAGGTTATTCCGAAGAGGATAGCCATCCCTGCTCCCGAAGTCTTCAAGGCGGCTTCTCCTGCCAAAGGGTCGGTCTTTACAAGACTGACTGTTCCGGCTCCCACTCCGGCTCCCGTCCCTGCTCAAAAGTCTGTCTTTGACAGATTAGATACAGCTACTTGATTGGTTCGAAAAAGTGTTTGTAGAATAACCGCAATCAGAACGGTGTCGCATGTAGCTAGACCGAGGTGAGTACGGGTCGTCCTCTGGGAAACGTTGAATCTTTTACTCTTACTTTAGATGTGTTGAAAAAGAGAGGAGGAATAAAGAATTTTGTGGAAAGGTTTCTAGATCTACGTTTAAGCAAGAATGCAAAAAATATAGATCTAGATTATTTTAGAGATATAGTTAATATAATAAGGGGGCTTGTAGGGTTCGTTAGGATTTAGTAGTCATGGACGATTAATTAAAAGTTACCCTTTTATCCTTTAATAGATTTAAAACTAGAACGACGATGATGCGTGTAGATTAGGGTTTCTGGAGGGAAAAGGAATCCCACTCTTAACCCCTATCTCGACACGGAACTCCGTTCATATCTAGCCTTTACCAAAACAATCATTAATCTAATCTTTAATCGCAGTCGGAACTAACAAAGAATTGTTAGCGCGCCCGATTAGGATGTTAATGATTCTTTTGATAAAGTTCATAAACTTTATAGGACTTAAAAAGGGTTTAAGCATGTTCATCATCCATTAGCCTACCCTAATCCTACGAACCCTAACAAGCGGAGAATTACTCGCGCATGTTGGGAGAAAAAGAGATGGAGAGAAAATGCATAATTAAACTACAAAGAAATAGAATAAGAAAAAGAACTATCTTTATTAATCAAAAATTCATTACACTTTGATCCTTAGAAAATGATTACAAAGACTAGCTTGCTTCTCGATCTCTTCCAAGGAGGTAGACGAACAGTTGATGATCAGTCTGGATGCATGAGCCGTCTTGGACTTCGTGATCGCGTCGACTTGATACCTTTTCCAAGAGGCTCTCGGTGCCCTTTTATAGTGCAAAGCCAGAATCTTATTTTGAAAACTTGCTAAAATTTAGCATTGATTGATCTCCAAAAATCTTGCCTTCCAACTCCCTATTATTGCGGCGGATCCGCGGCTAAAGATGGGGTATGGCCGCGGATCCGCGGCCAATGGTGAGGATCTCTTCATCAATTTTCTTGGGCTCTCTGATTGTAACATTTGGCAATCCAAGGCACCTTTAGAATTCAGAAATCTTCTCTCGGTTGCTTCCAGACTTGGTCTCCAAGTTTTGCTTTTTAATTTGGCAAGTTTTCTTCAACAAATTGATTTGTTTGATAAATTCTGCATAACAACTTCGAAAATTCTGCACCATAATCTCAAATAATATTTAGTAGACTTAGTTCTACTAGGATTTGGTCAATAGATTTATTTGCATACATTTTCCTACCAAATGATAATTAAAATATATTAACACATGAAAAATAATCTTTTTACACATAAACCCTCATATGTACAATATATTATAATAAAGTCTTTTTTTAATATGAAAATGGTAGGAAAAATGTAATACAAATGTGCAGTTTTATCAACTGAACAAATACCCCCAAACTTATTTTTGATCGTCCCGAGCAAACTAGTTTATTTAAGAGGAGAAAAAGAAAGGGGAAAACTAAGCACACTTTCGTAGGCAGACACGATTGCACTGAGCACGTGCAACAAGCCGTTAAACCTCTAGGTGTCCCTAGTAGGAGGAGTGTTGTCTCCTGAGGGTTTTCAGCGGATTACACCCACAAAATCCAATAACAAAAGAAAAATGATGAAATTTACATATAAAGATAAGAACCATAAAAGAAAGGCTTTGAAAAGAAGAGTTTCCAACTACACTAGTTTTTCAGTTGTCATGAGCCCTATCTTAATAGTCATGAAAAAATGTTAGAAATCACATCATCCCTCAATAAAACATCGTCTTTATTCTTCATTCCTACCTTTCATCCAAACATCGATCATATACCCCTACGTGTGTGTAATGGACATCCCTACACTCGGAGAATTCAATTCAAGCTATCATACTCTTGTCCATCTACCTTAGTACTTTTTAATTTGATGAATATTAAGATTTGCTCACACATTTTCATGCGACCGTTAATACTTCTTGAGGTACTAACAGACCGATTACTTATGTGCTTGCTGATTAGGTGATAATATTTTCCTCGTCTTGCACCACCTAAGGCTTAGCAGTGACTCCCAGACCAGTTGACCTTAGGGCACTAGGTGAAGAAGCACCCTCGCTATATTTTTTTATTGCTGTCTTGGCGATAACAAAACCAGTGTTCATTTTTTTTCTTTTCACCATTTTTATATTTTCTTCATTCATTTTTTTTTTCATTTCCTTCATACTTTGGTTTTTAGACAAGAGCATTTCAAGGTATCCTCTACTATCCCGAGTTTTAAGACGTGTGTAAGTGCATGTAGTAGGGTATCAACATTCAAATGTTTGGCTTCCAGAATAGAAACTATTTTTCAGACTTATTTTTATCCTCAGATTAGTGACTTCCTCCATCTTACTAACCCTTGGGACAACAGCTCATAACTACTTATTACTAGTTCGTTTAAGAAAACTTCTAATTTTCTTGGTTTTCTTAAACTATTCCTATCTTTTGGATGTAATTTTTCACTTTCTACTCTTTTGTTATAATTTTTTTTTTTAAATTTTTTTTTTTTGAAAATGTTGTGTTTATGCAAAGTATAATGCAAATTGATGTGTAAATAAGCACAAATCTCCCCCAAACCTGTTTACAGCAGTGTCCCCACTGATGTTATCCGTTAAGCTCAAAAACCTGTAGACTTGGGAGGAAATTATTAATGGGGGCAAGAATATATGAAAGTGAAAATCCTCTCCCAAACTTATTTTAGGCTCACAATTTTGTAAAAATCATTTTCTTTCAAGAGCCCAAAACATACCACCCCTCCCCCAAACTTGAGTTAAACATTTTTAATCTTTTAAAATCATATGAGGGGGTCAAGGTTATTGGTCAATGCCAAGCTTTGCAAAGACCGAAGGTCAACACCAACCATTCAAAAATTTTATCGATGAAGCACCAAGGTTGGTGAAAGAACATGTCACCTATTGACGTGAAGAAGTGGGGAGGTGACAAGAGGTGTATTGGAAAAGGATTGTGTCTCAATTTGGAGAGACGACACAGTGATAGTAATGATGGATTACTCGCATTGTCATGATTGTCCAAAAGAGGGGGTGGAGGTCCAATTTCTTCATCTTGGAGTTGATTCATCTCAACACCCGTGTCTTGTAAAAATGCGAGTTCATCAGCGAAAATTTCCTCAAAGCTTTCATTGATACCCCGAAAAATAATGTCATCAGAAAAAATGGGGTGATCGTCAGACTCAATATAAGGTTCCTCATTAGATGTTGACCCGGACAACTCGGTGGAAGAGTAAATGGTTGGGTCAAACAACAACATATGAAAAGAGTCTGTATCATGAGGTTGATCAAATTCGCTGCTGTCGACATCCATTAATTCGACAGAACACACATGAGCATGGGGTTCAGAGGATTCACTTCCCAACTTGTAAATGTTATGCTCAATTGACTTCTTCCCAAAGGATAGGGTCATAGAGCCGTTTCTACAATTGATTACCGCGTTGGAAGTGGCCAAAAAGGGTCGACCGAGTATCACCGGGATTTGATTGCGTGGGTTTGCCACAGGCTGTATATCAATAACGATAAAGTACACAGGAAATATGAATTCCCCGACTTTGATTAACACATCCTCTAGCTCACCCCTAGGTTGGGTGATAGATCGATCGGCCATCTGAAGAGTGCAATGCGCCGGCTTTAACTCTCCGATCCCTAATTGCTCATAAACAGAATACGGAAGCAAGTTAACACTAGCACCTAGATCGAGTAGAGCACGATTGATATTTTTACCCCCAATAGAAATTGAAATTGTAGGACTTCCGGGGTCCTTTCGTTTCTTGGGAAGTTGTTGTGTAAAAGCTGTGCTCACATTACTCGCAAGGAAAACTTTTTTAGGTACTTGAACTTTTCTCTTCCTAGTGCACAAGTCCTTTAGGATTTTCGCATATGACGGAACTTGTTGAATAGCATCTAGGAGAGGAATGTTTATGTTAACTTGCTTAAAAATTTCCACAATCTTCTCCATTTGTGGACTTGGTCTGTTGCCCCTTAACCTGTTTGGATAAGGTGCTTGATCAATAAGTTTTGGGTCCAACGTTTGTGGAGAAGACTGTGGGGATGGATTCGATCCCAAAACTGGAGTGGGAATCGACTTAGATAGATTTGGCGAAATGGGCGAAGGGTTCGAGCCTTGGGGAAAACGGAGAATAGGCTCGGATGAAGGTGGGAGACTAGACGAATTAGGGGAAGAAGAAGAAGCTGGGATATCATTGGTGTCACTATCATCACACTGCTCACCCACTCGGTCATTCAGCACTTTTCCCGATCTCAACATGGTAACAGCACTCACATTATAACTTTGTGAGTGGCCAGGATTAGGTATGGGTTGAGATGGGAGTTTCCCTTTCTCTCTCGCACTCATTGCGGCGTTTAACTGTGCGATTTGGTTTTCTATTGATTTAATACTCTCACCATGGGAGGAGGAGTTTTTCGTTAGGGTATCAATAGAAGACCTTATCTCAGCCGAATTTTGCATGGATTGTTTCATGAACATATCCAAAGTTTGTGCAAGTGAGTTGTCAGTACCGGCCACTTGTGGTGTAGAAATGTTGGCCGGATTTTGGAAATTCTGTGACTGAAAGGGGGGCTGATTCTGCGGTTGTGGTTGCTGTGGAGGAGGTCTTTGATAATTGCTTTGTTGGTTTTGATTCCAAGCAAAGTTAGGATGATTCCTCCATCCTTGATTGTATGTGGAAGAATAAGGGTCGTTTCTAGGTCGCTGCTGAAAATCAGCATTAGCTTGAAACGATGCATTCATAGGACATTCTTCTGTTAAGTGTGAAGGATCCGAACAGCAACCACAGACGGTCTTAGGAAGCGTGACCTGATTTAGGGAGAATGTTGAGAACTTGTTTTCAATAGCATCGAGTTTCTTCTGAATCGCTGCCATTTCGGCTTTTACTGCGATAGAAACGTCGAGCTGATGAATACCTCCCTTAGTTGAAGGTGGTCTTACGCTTTCCCACCGCAACGTGTGTTCAGCAAGGTCTTCCAGATATTTCCAAGCTTCACCATCATCTTTAGACATGAAATTGCATTGACACATTGTTTCAAGCATCTGCTTTGTCGCTGGATTAATGCCCTCATATATAATCCGACATAAATCCCATCTTTGTATTCCGTGATGGGGGCATTGGACAAGCAGATCTTTGAAACGTTCAAAGCACTTCCAAAATGGTTCATTGGGAAGCTGGGTGAACTGGTTGATCTCGCTCCTAATATGTGCAGTCTTATGATTTGGGTAAAACTTCTTAAGAAATGCTATGATGAATTCATCACAATTAGTGATAGAGTGTGCGGCAGTATTATAAAGCCATTTTTCTGCCAAGTCGCACAGTGTGAATGGGAGAAGACGTAAGCGCATAGCATCTAAAGTCAATTGTGAAGTACCCATCATTGCGCATACGTTTTCGAATTTGGTGATGAAAACGTACGCGTCTTCCGACTCAAGCCCGTGAAATTTGGGCAGCAGATTGATGTAGTGGGGTTTAATTTCGAAATTATCCCCGTTAGGTGGTGGAAGAGATAGACAAGTAGGAAGAGGACCACGGATAGGATAGCATCTCTCTTGGAGAGAGATGCGCGGTGGATTCTGCGCACCTCCGGGCGGTGGCAGCGTGGTGTTATACTCTGATGGAGTGCCGTCTATCTCGGTCGATGTGGTGTGTGGTGGGGGAAAAGAAGATGAAGAAGTACCGACTTCGGCAAAAGAAGATGAAGAAGTACCGACTTCGGCGTCGATAGCAGGAACGCGGACAAGACGGGCACTAGGATCCTGTGTCCAGCCGAGCATGCACTAAGCGGGTTTAGTGCAAGTGGCAGCGTGTGTGTGATTTAAAATTGGCTTGTTTTGAAAAAGTGGGACTCAAGACAAATCTCCCTAAAATGCACAAGCAACCCTAGAACTAAGGTCACCTAGGTCCAGTCTCTAGACCGCTCCTAGACTTCCAAAGGACAAGCCGCAGGATCAATCCTCTACCGCCTCCGTACTACCCTTGTAGCCAGATAAGTGCCAGGTAAGTGGGAAGGAACCACATCGTGGGCCTAATTAAAAACCACTAGCCTTTGTCACACTTTCCTAGGCACTACAAAAGTAATGCGGATAAACGATAGATTACCCACGACCTTCCTCTGTCCTTATTGAGCGCGACAGTCCTTAGAGTCTGGTCTAGATATTTTTTAAATTAATGAAGGGTTGATCTATATGCTCAGTTTGTGATTTGTGGGGCTTAGGAAGGGTGATGAAATCCCCACCTAATCTTGATTTGGTCTTTGCCCCTTAGAGTCCGTATTAAATATGCAAAACAAAACCAATCACAAAACTTTTGCAAAAAGATTTCTTTTTTTTTTTAGCGGCGCAATTTTGCAAAGAATTCTGCAGAAAATAGATTTTATTGGATTCGAGGAGAGATTGGGCCAGCTCCAGCGCCTCAGTCTTCGCCAGATTGGGCCAAAGTTCATGCGGGCCCATGATGAAGCCTGCAGTTCCAGAAAAGGTTATTCCGAAGAGGATAGCCATCCCTGCTCCCGAAGTCTTCAAGGCGGCTTCTCCTGCCAAAGGGTCGGTCTTTACAAGACTGACTGTTCCGGCTCCCACTCCGGCTCCCGTCCCTGCTCAAAAGTCTGTCTTTGACAGATTAGATACGGCTACTTGATTGGTTCGAAAAAGTGTTTGTAGAATAACCGCAATCAGAACGGTGTCGCGTGTAGCTAGACCGAGGTGAGTACGGGTCGTCCTCTGGGAAACGTTGAATCTTTTACTCTTACTTTAGATGTGTTGAAAAAGAGAGGAGGAATAAAGAATTTTGTGGAAAGGTTTCTAGATCTACGTTTAAGCAAGAATGCAAAAAATATAGATCTAGATTATTTTAGAGATATAGTTAATATAATAAGGGGGCTTGTAGGGTTCGTTAGGATTTAGTAGTCATGGACGATTAATTAAAAGTTACCCTTTTTATCCTTTAATAGATTTAAAACTAGAACGACGATGATGCGTGTAGATTAGGGTTTCTGGAGGGAAAAGGAATCCCACTCTTAACCCCTATCTCGACACGGAACTCCGTTCATATCTAGCCTTTACCAAAACAATCATTAATCTAATCTTTAATCGCAGTCGGAACTAACAAAGAATTGTTAGCGCGCCCGATTAGGATGTTAATGATTCTTTTGATAAAGTTCATAAACTTTATAGGACTTAAAAAGGGTTTAAGCATGTTCATCATCCATTAGCCTACCCTAATCCTACGAATCCTAACAAGCGGAGAATTACTCGCGCATGTTGGGAGAAAAAGAGATGGAGAGAAAATGCATAATTAAACTACAAAGAAATAGAATAAGAAAAAGAACTACCTTTATTAATCAAAAATTCATTACACTTTGATCCTTAGAAAATGATTACAAAGACTAGCTTGCTTCTCGATCTCTTCCAAGGAGGTAGACGAACAGTTGATGATCAGTCTGGATGCGTGAGCCGTCTTGGACTTCGTGATCGCGTCGACTTGATACCTTTTCCAAGAGGCTCTCGGTGCCCTTTTATAGTGCAAAGCCAGAATCTTATTGTTGAAAACTTGCTAAAATTTAGCATTGATTGATCTCCAAAAATCTTGCCTTCCAACTCCCTATTATTGCGGCGGATCCGCGGCCAAAGAGGGGGTATGGCCGCGGATCCGCGGCCAATGGTGAGGATCTCTTCATCAATTTTCTTGGGCTCTCTGATTGTGACATTTGGCAATCCAAGGCACCTTTAGAATTCAGAAATCTTCTCTCGGTTGCTTCCAGACTTGGTCTCCAAGTTTTGCTTCTTAATTTGGCAAGTTTTCTTCAACAAATTGATTTGTTTGATAAATTCTGCATAACAACTTGGAAAATTCTGCACCATAATCTCAAATAATATTTAGTAGACTTAGTTCTACTAGGATTTGGTCAATAGATTTATTTGCATATATTTTCCTACCAAATGATAATTAAAATATATTAACACATGGAAAATAATGTTTTTACACATAAACCCTCATATGTACAATATATTATAATAAAATCCTTTTTTAATATGAAAATAGTAGGAAAAATGTAATACAAATGTGCAGTTTTATCAACTGAACACTACTCAACGGACATCAGTCTTCAAGAGGTTGACACCGGCAACAGCCCTTCTCCAAAACAGGGGGTACGACGAAGCCATCCCCATCGCTGAATCAATCCCAGCAGCTCGGCAAGCTCGACGTCGCCACTAGCGCCAAGTAAGGAAGGCTGGGGGCAACTCCCCCTCTGGGCTAACTCCACCAACCCCCACGGTGGAAGTCAATGCTGCTGTTCCAACCGGGAACAGCTTTGAACTGCTGAACAAGGTGCGCAGGAACTCTCCTACCGCCGTACTGAAAAGTTCTCCTCCACCAGTGGAGAATGCTACAGAAATAAAGCCGGATCATCCCCCTCAACGGCTGTCCTCCAAAGCTTACAAAGTCTGGCGACGGGTCCAAGAGTCGGTGATTGATCAAGACTATCCCCGTCGACAGAAGAAGCTGAAGGTTCAGCAGGAAGAGAACCGTCATGGAAAGCCATAAGGGACGACAACCACCTGGGTGCCCGCTGCAACGGCCCCCTCAACGTCAACTGCTCAAAAGAGAACGAGGCCAGAGAAAGCCCCTGTGACTACGGCAGATCGCAAAGACGCTAAGCCCAAACGCCCCAAGTCTGGGGGCATAACGGTGCATACTGTTTATATGGCTTCCAGAAAAGAGGAAAGCCGCGCTTCGACGGGTCACCGACCGCTCACCCGATCCGTGACATAAGCCCAAGAGCAGCAATAGAAGCTTCAGGAAATGCTAACGCAAATGGCCGCACTCACCGGGCTAAAAGAAAGCCCGGAGGCATCATCATAGCAGCGTCACGAACAAGAAACCGATGCTGACTTCCTACGCAGAGTTCTCGAAAAGAAGGACAGAGAAGCTGCAGAACAAGCGGCTAATATAAAACGAATGGCGCTTCTCTTCCAAGACATGGTCGGGATGATGTTACAGCCGGATCCTCCAGCTGAAGACCCTCCGATCATTATTGAAGACGACAGAGGGGAGACATCGAACCCTCCTCCGGCTCTTTCAGCAGCCAAAGAGGAAACCATTTCCAAGGCCGCTCTGGATGACTATATTGCTCAGCAAATACGAGCTCACCAGGCGAACGAAGCGGCCGGCCAAGTCGTTAAAACTGGGCGACCGTATCCAGGCTGGTATGACCAAATAAAGTATCCGCCGGGATACATAATCCCCAAATTCCATGTGTACAAAGGGACGGGCAATCCCCACTGTTCCCCCTCGAAACGCGGAGACGCGACCGCGTAGGTCCGTCTTGCCTGAAATTCGGGGCAGATGCTAATTGGTGCTATCCGTCCACCTCTCCGAAGATGCCAAGTTGATTTATGGCACCATGTATCGAGGGTTTAAACGGATGCGGCCGATGTAGCAGACTTCGTCAGATTCCCCCCCATCTGAGGGGTTTTTGATTATGGGGACGCTCTTCCCTGCAGGCGCAAGCCCCTGCAGTTAATTACGCTACCGCATCGCGATAACAACTTTCTCCTTCTCCAGATGGTCACTTCGTGTCGTGGATGTTTATTTTTTTTGTGGTTGCCCGTGGATTGTATACGGAGACTAAGTTATGTTGTCGCCTGTAGAGCGTGGATTAGTCCAAATCCGTATCTTTCTTAGATTTGGGTTTGGGGGTTGGGTTTAAGGATACGTTAGCCTCATTTGAGACTAAGATCAACTTAAACGTTTATTAAGGATACGTTAGTCTAATTTTAGACTAAGATCAACTTAACAGGATCATTTAGATCCAACAAGAGAGCAATTGGGCTCTATTGTTTAGTTTAGGGACATTGCGGTCGATTGCCAGTTTAAGGACATGGGGGTCCATTGTTAGTTTAAAGACATCGCGGTCGAGGTTAAGGACATCATAGTCCGTGGGTTTAAGGACCCCACAGTCCGATGTTAGTTTAGAGACATCACGGTCGAGGTTAAGGACATCATAGTCCGTGAGTTTAAGGACCTCACAGTCCGATGTCAGTTTAAAGACATCACGGTCGAGATTAAGGACATCATAGTCCGTGAGTTTAAGGACCTCACAGTCCGATATTAGTTTAAAGACATCACGGTCGAGGTTAAGGACATCATAGTCCGTGGGTTTAAGGACCCCACAGTCCGATGCTAGTTTAAAGATATCACGGTCGAGGTTAAGGATATTATAGTCCGCGGGTTTAAGGACCCCACAGTCCGATGCTAGTTTAAAGATATCACGGTCGAGGTTAAGGACATCATCGTCCGTTGGTTTAAGGACCACACAGTCCGATGTTAGTTTAAAGACATCACGGTCGAGGTTAAGGACATCATAGTCCGTGAGTTTAAGGACCGCACAGTCCGATGTTAGTTTAAAGACATCACGGTCGAGGTTAAGGACATCATAGTCCATGAGTTTAAGGACCCCACAGTCCGTGAAATGTGTGGTTGTCGGGACCCGTCACCACTTTGAAGACGTTAAGGAATTACAACGATAAATATTAAAGGAGTGAAGAGATGTACCCTTGAACCAAGGTGGGTTGGTTGAAAGAGCAGATATGCTCAGTCCAAGATAAATTTTGGACTTATGGCCAGAATTAGGCTAAGTCCAATTAAAAATGTTTAACATTTTATTTTTGTTCTGGCCATTAAGCCTTCATTTGGGCTCAGCCCTTTTAATAATGCTAAGCATTGGGCTCTGACATATTTTGTCTTGATCAGAACAAATTGTGTTATGATAGTGCGCCACGTGGCGCGCCAGGCACTTTGCGCCAGTTAAAGAGCGCATTGTGCTTCTGTCAGGTAGCGCACACGAAGATGACACGTGTCGCGCTTAGCGCTAGTTTGTTAGCGCATTGCGCTTTTAATTCATGAGCGTGTTGTGCTAGTCTGTTGCGCGCCAGTGAACGACACGTGGCGCGCTTGGCGCTGAGCGCCAGCCCCTGAGCGTGGTGCTCTGTTTTAAAAGCGCAAAGCGCAGATTGTGTCTATGGTTGACACGTGGCATGTTTTGGCACTGAGCGCCGGTCCAAGAAGCGCAAAAGCGCAATTCATGAGTGTAAGGCACTTTCTAATAGCGCAAAGCGCATCTGATCATATTTAAGATCAAAGAACAAATTTATGTTCTTCTTTAAAGGAGGCTTTGCCTCAAGATCCAAGAACAAAAGTTCTTGTTTTCATAAAAGGCTCTGTCTTTATAGATCAAAAGATCTGTGAATGAAGTAAAATACTTCTTTTAGTCTTTTTATGATTAGATTTTTTTTATCTTTTCTTTTTTATTAAAGACCTTGGTCTTTTTCTTAGATCTCTGATCTTTTTAGAAGATGATTCTTCTTTTTACGAGATGGTTTCATCTCTATTATTCAAGAACATAGTTCTTTTTACCTTGAAGATGAAGAAAAATCTTCTTTTTTTTAAGAGCTTTCTCTTCTTTTGCAGAGGGTTTTTTCTCTCTCTTTTCTGTATCTCCTAGACTTGAAGTCTAGGGGCATTTATATAAGGCCAATTGATTTGTTAAATCAGTTAAAGAGATCTTTCTCTGATTGATTTGAGAATATTTCCCACCGTTGGATATTTGATCCTAGGGCTTCTGTTTTACAGAAGACAATCTTCTTGTATTTTTAACAAGATTGAGAAAATCTTTCCATAACAGAATTTATTCTGTCTTTTGGTAATTTTTATTTACCATTGGATCATTGATCCAACGGTGCTCTGATTTACAGAGCACGATCTTGTCATTTGGAAAGATTTTGAGGAATCTTTCCTTAACAGAATTTAATTCTGATTAATTAATGATTTATTATTATTATTAGATCTTTGATCCGGCGGTTGGGGAGCTTTTAGGTTCCAGCGCTGGCGCACCCATGCTTTGTACGTGGTGCGCTGCTGTCACGCCCCGCTTCCCAAAATACGGAATACGAGAGGTTGACAAGGCCAGTCATGCTCCTACGGTCAAGGAAATGTCCTGCCGTAGTCACACTTCGGCTTCTAGCTTTACGTGGTAAACAGTAAATAATGCGCAGGTAATGAGAAATACAGTAACTGAAACAAAACAATATAAAGAACTGACCTGATGGGAAACAAAAGGGTATAACTCTGGATAGCTAATCAAGATGTCCGTGATGTGCGTCTGGTCCTGGTCCCGGCTAAATCCACTCCTCACACTGAGCATGCATACTCAGGTCGTCAGAGCGACACGATAGCAATATAATATATAGATACATGTGACAACTCGAACAGTGATAATATATATATATATTACAGTAAATCAAGACGGTATAGATATGAACATGCAGTAACCAATGAAATGTTTAATAGATCAGGTGAACAGTAAAACAGTAATATAATATGCCATGTATGTCAACACAGTAAGAAATGTATATCGATGCCATCATCCCTATCAGTCTCTAAGTCTCACTGTACAGGTCACTAAGCCTATCGTCAGTCCAAGTGTGAGAGTCAACCACTCGCGAGTGTCCTCCACCCAAGGGTAGAACCTAAGGGCAAGGGACCACGGGCCCAACATGTAACTCACGGTATTAATCATGTACCATGTAAATCTCCATATATCTCCATATATATAAGCCGGCATGGGACTCCCGAGATTCTGTTGAACTCACACTCAAACTACCCCACACCCCATGGTCTACATCAAACGCTAACCATAACATCAAATACCAGTCGATCTGTGACAAGTCTGCACGAGAACTGGAGACAGGATCTCCATCAAGCACGTCCCGACTAATACTCAAGATAAATGGCAGTGTCTGGTGCCTTATCTGTGACACCCATGCAAGAGCTTCCATAAGTGTCCCATACCACTTATAGTCACACGTACACGTGTCCCACAGACGTCGACAATGCAATAGAATAATAAAGTTCACTGATTGTGTACAAGCACGTGTCACTTTCATTTATTCACTCATGCACGAACACTAACGTACTTGCCACAATCATCACTAATACCTAACACTGGGTAATACACATGATCACTAGGTTATCAATACAGTGACATATGTATGATATGATGAGGAAACAGTATCTAAAGCAATGATTAAGATGTCATAAAACAATATTCTACCACTTGCATAATTTATCATAAATCATACGTGTACAGTTTAGCGAAATGATGAACGGGGAATAAATATTATATTTGATTATCTATCCAGCGAATTTAGTTTCACGTCAATCGGGTTTCAGGATCACTAGTTATGGCCATTTCATTTTAAGCGTTCACGGCTGGAAATCCGGTTTCAGAATCGGAAGTCCATTTCGGAACGCATTTTAATCCCAGTTGGGATCAGAATTTAGCGACGCTACAATTGAATGAAATCTAGGGTTTTCAGTAAGGTTTTCAACGCAATAGACGTATTCTCAATCGCGTCTGTACGTCAGGAGTTATACACTGTTTAGCACTAGTATGTCACATTTGAATCTGTTCTGGACAGTTATACGTCCAGTTCTTTTAAATTACAGATTAAATAGCAAACGATGACGAAACAGAATGAAACCACTTGTGTTACCTAGATAAAAGATTCACCTTGAATAAACAGCGGAGTTCCGCAACCTATGAGTTAAGAAAACTGGGCGGTACCCATTACGGGACAGTGAACAACAACTAGAGTCGCTATGGACTGCAGTCCAGAGTCGCACTCCGAACTAAATACTGTCACAATTTAAGTACAGAAGTCATTAAAAACTTGCATATGGTTATAGCTCGTTGAGTCGGCTTCGATTTAATCCCTCGAACGCATTATTCCAGTATGTGTATAATTTATGGTGATTTTAACGGTTTTCAGATACGGGAGAATTCCAGTTTTACGGGTATATTTGGGGGTAATCGTTTTAGTCATTAACAGTCGTATTATCCAGTGAAATTTATACACCGCATTCATCACTATATGGGACAGCAAAGACAAACCAATTCCGTCAATTTAGACGAATATTTTCATTGAGGTCACACGTCGAACAGGTATATCACATGGGTTATCATAAATTGTAAATTAGCAATCTTTACGATTTGAGTTTGTAATGTAATTAGATTAGCATGTAGCAAGTATAAATACTTGCCTGGAGACGTTTTGGCGAAGCACGGCAGCAGCGGCGGCACGGACGCGCGACGAACCGGTACGGCGACGGCAATGGCTCCGGGTGAGCTCGGGTCTGTTCTCGGCAGCGAAGAACGGTGCTGGTTGGCCGGAGCAGGGGAGGGCTACGGACGTAGGCTAGAGGTGCTCGGGGAGAGGGTCGGGGTTCCGGTGATGCAGGACGGCGAGGGTGCAGTGAGGTTGGTGGGTTGGCGAGAGAGCTCGGTGCAGGGGGAGCTTGGATGCTTGGGGCTCGGCTTGGCTAGGGGAGTTCGGCGAGGTGGCAGTAAGGATGACTTCGTTGGTGGGCTTGTCGGCGTTGAGATGGGGTCGATGATGGTCGGCAGCTGAAAGGAGTTAGGTGGTGAAGGGTAGCGAGGCTTAGGTTGGTGGTGTTGGAGGTAGGTTGCGGCAATGACTGGTGGTGGCTCGTTGGTGATGATGGGGTCGGCCGGCGACGTCGTCGGGAAGGAGCTCGAAGCTCGGAGGAGGGGGGCAGCGTCGGGTGAGTAAGTGAGGTGGGAAGGAGAGACTCGGGTTTTGGAGAGGAGTGAAGGGAGAGGGAAGAAGGCCGGAGGTGACGCCGGTGGTGGAGGGAGGAGCTCTCGGTGGAAGGAGGCAGCTAGGCTTGGTGTGCAGTGAGGGGGTGGCGGTGGATATGGTGTCGTCGTTGGGGGGAAGCTCAGTGTGGAGGAGGGGTGAGGAAGAAGGAGGAGGCCAGAGATGGGTGCCGGCAGTGGTGGCGGGGCGAGCACGGCCGTGGGCGTGGGTTCGAGAGGGGTGCGGGAAAAGAGAGGGAGGGAGGAGAGAAAGAGAGGGAGGACGTGAGGGAGAGAGAAGGTGAGAAAACGTGTGAGAGAGGGAGAGAGAAAACGTGAGAGAGAGAGAGAGGTAATCACAGAGAGAGAGAGAGAGAGAGAGTTATGAAGGGATTAGGAATTAAAAGGGAATTAAAAGGAATTAAATTTTATGTTAATGGAATTTATTGGAAGATTATTTTCAGTTTGGATTTGTATGGGAATTCAAAAATGGAGAAGAGAAACTGTTGTGGAGAAGAGAAGGAGGGGCTTGGGCCGAAGGGTTTAGTATAGAAAAAGGAAAAATGGGCTGAGGAGAATATATATATATTGTTGGCTTTATTGTTTGGGCTGGGTTTAATTGGACTGGGATGAAAAGGAAAATTTTAAAATGAAAATAGAGGAAATTGAAATGGGCCGGGCTTGCAAAAATAAAAATAAAAAGAAACAATATGAGAATGGAAAAAGGGGGGCAGGCTGCTGGGCTTTAGGGATTTAATTGAATGGGAAAAGTGGGCTGGGGAATTTGGGTTAAGGGAGAGGGAAAAATATATATATATATATATATATTTGGAGAATAAAAAAAGGTTGGGGATTTAAAATACTACAAATAATTTGTAGATATAAGTAAATAGATTTGTAAGTAAAACCCATTTTATAAAATACGGATATTGGTGTATATAAAGGAACCGGGTATTATATCATACCACCCTTATAAAAATTTCGTCCTCGAAATTTAAAAGGAATGACAAGCTATAAAATAATAAGCGAAAAGCTACTATATCGCAAACTAACACATAATGATTTACTTGAAATAGTCAGATGCTGAAATTTGAAGGTTTATAAATGTAAGAACAACCTACAAAAAGGGTAGGTCTAACTAAGTATATGGCAGGAACAACTATAAGAGCAAACTACATGTATACGGGAATATAACTAACAATAACGAACAATAATATTCGAGGCGTGCTTGGTAAAATCGAAATCCAAATATGTGCACGTATAAGTATATCAAAGGTAGTACGGCAGAAATAATAAGTATAAGGCACAACCATTTATAATAGTAAACATAGGCACAATATCCGGAAATAAAGTAACGACAATAAAGTAGTGAAGGATTTGTCAGTAGGTTAAAACATTTTAGGATAATGTATCGATCAAATAGTTTTAAAATAACTTAGAAAACCTACATAGTGAAAATAAGGAACATGGAACAAAAATATGCACGGTGTAAGGTTGCGCTACTAAAAAATGAGGATAATAGTAGTGTGCTTAAAATACATAAAACTAAGTAGTCAATAACACGCACTCTTCGATAAATACAAAATAATGAAAACCAAATTTCGAATAATAATGTCCCTAAATATATTTAGGGTAATAGGAAAAAGCACAAAAATGTATAGGGCTAGCTAGGGTAAGGATTACAAGGAAGTGTGGCTCATTCAAAGGTCGGAGTGTGGCGGCTTTAGGCTGAAGGTCAAAGAGATTAGGGTAAGGGTGAGCAGCAAGGACTACAAGGGGAAAATGTATGGGGAGGATAATGGTCGATACATCATGTGAATTAAAAAAAATTCGAAGGGTCAGCTAACTCGGAAATCTTACTATCAATTTCCCCTCCCAGAAGGATCTCAAACGAAGCATAGACGAAGGATGAAGGGTGGCGCATTCCAAAGATCGGGGTGTGGTACTGGATAATCTGAGTGAGGATCGAATCAGCACAAGGTATAGGTGTGGACAGTCAGGGGTCTCAGGAGGAAAATGGTAAAGGGAAAAATCAAAGCATCGAGTGAACCAGTAAACAAAAGATTTGCGAACTCAGAAGATTTATTTCATTCAAGAAAATTCGAAACAAAGCACTCTCGAAAAACGAAGGTGGCCCTAAACTATACATAAATTTATTTGGCCAGAGAAGACAACATCTAAAAATCCCGTCAGTCGCGGTTGTGGAGGTTCAGCAGGTTGCGGTAGGCTTGCGCGCTCAGGTAGGGGCGTCCATTCCCATATCGCCTCGCAGGGATCTCCATTGGGAGTTCTTCCACCGCAGGGTCTTGTTCTTCTGGTCCTCCTTCCTCGGCTGGAGCTTCTTCATCGAGATCTGCTTTCATGTGATTCTCTTCTTCTGAATTCTCTTCCATGGGATTTTCCTCAACTGGATTTTCTTCTATCGGGTCTTCCTCGGGATCTTCCTCGGGATCTTCCTCTATCGGGTTCTCTTCAGGGTCTCCTTCCTCTTCGTCGGAATCGTCTATCACGTCAACTTCTGGGGCGGCGGCTCCTTCGTCCTCTGAATCGTTGTTTCCGAAAATGACCTGGGGACCGTTGATCTCATCGTCAGAACTCATCAGCGTGCGGTCTAAGGAAACGCATGACTGTGCATCCTCATCCAAATGCGGCGCTGCTCCAGGGTGGGCCATGGCCTGAAAAGAAAGAGTCATGATTAGACAGTGGAATACATCAAGAAAATAGCTAAGGGTACGAAGTATAGGAAAATATGCGGTGGGCAGGAACTAAAAAATCAGGATTAAGAATGCTGTGGTAATGAATAGTATAAATAAGGGGAAAAACAAGAGAATGATACATATATTACGATTCAATGTTTTTATTGCATTCAACTAAAAGTTCGACGGATACAAGATTTCAAACGAAAAGAAATATTTATAAGAGGATGACAACATTACTACTGATAGTAGAAAACATGAAAATTCTTCTTTGACTACTAGACCACTGCATTCTTGTCACGCGAGTTGAATCCTGAGCTGGATCCGCCTTATCCTCGAGGTTCGAACTACGCAATAATCATCACTTGGCAGAAGTGGAGAGTGTGGATGAGTCTCCTCATCGTAGCTCTTTCCTTTTTGGGCAACCGTTGATGAGATGTTCGCTGGATCCGCAAATCAGACATTTTCCTTGGGCGCGGCGACAATCCCTCTGAAGATGTCCTGGCCTCTTACAGTACCCACAACATGGGGTCTTCTGCTGCTTCTGTCGCGGGGAAACAAATTGGCGCTTCATCTTCTTCTCTTTTCCTCGTCTAACAGGGATCCCTTTACAATTTAAGACTCCCGCTGGTGCCTGATTCACCTTCCTTCTCAGTCCTTCAGCTAACAAGTCGTTTGCTCGCTCCTGGGCATCCTTCAGACCTTGCAGTACACATAGAATCTCAACGGTCTGATTCTAGGGAGTGGAGATAGAGAAAGAGTCGTTGGACGACATGATCCTGAAACAATAATTTTGAGGACGATATAAGGCACAAGCTATAAGAATCAAAATATAATACGGATTGGGCAAGGATTCAAGAATATCAGATGTGATGAAATTCATTACAAGTGGAAATCAACTGTATGACTCTAAGTCACTTAAACAGAGTACGGTAGTGTAACTATGATGTAGTTCACAATTACAACCATGTAACTTTGCCAAGTCACCCGAATTCTTAGCGGATGGATAACAGAATACTCGATGTGAATATGGATCAAGAATGACAAGTTTACAACCTAGACCAAGGAATGTCTTAGATTGCCAAGCTATACACGGAAAACTGCAATCCCAATCGAAGCAAAACCTGACTCTGATACCAACTAAACCATGTCACGCCCCGCTTCCCAAAATACGGAATGCGAGGGGTTGACAAGGCAAGCCATGCTCCTACGGTCAAGGAAATGTCCTGCCATAGTCACACTTCGACTTCTAGCTTTACGTGGTAAACAGTAAATAATGCGCAGGTAATGAGAAATGCAGTAACTGAAACAAAACAATATAAAGAACTGGCCTGATGGGAAACAAAAGGGTATAACTCTGGATAGCTAATCAAGATGTCCGTGATGTGCGTCTGGTCCTGGTCCGGCTAAATCCACTCCTCACACTGAGCATGCATACTCAGGTCGTCAGAGCGACACGATAGCAATATAATATATAGATACATGTGACAACTCGAACAGTGATAATAGATATATATATAACAGTAAATCAAGACGGTATAGATATGAACATGCAGTAACCAATGAAATGTTTAATAGATCAGGTGAACAGTAAAACAGTAATATAGTATACCAGGTATGTCAACACAGTAAGAAATGTATATCGATGCCATCATCCCTATCAGTCTCTAAGTCTCACTGTACAGGTCACTAAGCCTATCGTCAGTCCAAGTGTGAGAGTCAACCACTCGCGAGTGTCCTCCACCCAAGGGTAGAACCCAAGGGCAAGGGACCACGGGCCCAACATGTAACTCACGGTATTAATCATGTACCCTGTAAATCTCCATATATCTCCATATATATAAACCGGCATGGGACTCCCGAGATTCTGTTGAACTCACACTCAAACTACCCTACACCCCGTGGTCTACATCAAACGCTAACCATAAGCTCAAATACCAGTCGGTCTGTGATAAGTCTGCACGAGAACTGGAGACAGGATCTCCATCAAGCACGTCCCGACTAATACTCAAGATAAATGGCAGTGTCTGGTGCCTTATCTGTGACACCCATGCAAGAGCTTCCATAAGTGTCACATACCATTTATAGTCACACGTACACGCGTCCCACAGACGTCGACAATGCAATAGAATAATAAGGTTCACTGATTGTGTTCAAGCACGTGTCACTTTCATTTATTCACTCATGCACGAACACTAACGTACTTGCCACAATCATCACTAATACCTAACACTGGGTAATACACATGATCACTAGGTTATCAATGCAGTGACATATGTATGATATGATGAGGAAACTGTATCTAAAGCAATGATTAAGATGTCATAAAACAGTATTCTACCACTTGCATAATTTATCATAAATCATACGTGTACATTTTAGCGAAACTATGAACGGGGAATAAATATTATATTTGATTATTTATCCAGCGAATTTAGTTTCACGTCAATCGGGTTTCAGGATCACTAATTATGGCCATTTCATTTTAAGCGTTCACGGCTGGAAATCCGGTTTCAGAATCGGAAGTCCATTTCGCAACGCATTTTAATCCCAGTTGGGATCAGAATTTAGCGACGCTACAGTTGAATGAAATCTAGGTTTTTCAGTAAGGTTTTCAACGCAACATACGAATTCTCAATCGTGTCTGTACGTCAGGAGTTATACACTGTTTAGCACTAGTATGTCACATCTGAATCTGTTCTGGACAGTTATACGTCCAGTTCTTTTAAATTACAGATTAAATAGCAAACGATGACGAAACAGAATGAAACCACTTGTGTTACCTAGATAACAGATTCACCTTGAATAAACAGTGGAGTTCCGCAACCTACGAGTTAAGGAAACAGGGTGGTACCCATTACGGGACAGCGAAAAACAACTAGAGTCGCTCTGGACTGCAGTCCAGAGTCGCACTCCGAACCAAATACTGTCACAATTTAAGTACATAAGTCATTAGAAACTTGCATAGGGTTATAGATCGTCGAGTCGGGTTCGATTTAAGCCCTCGAACGCATCATTCCAGTATGTATATAATTTATGGTGATTTTAACGGTTTTCAGATACGGGAGAATTCCAGTTTTATGGGTATATTTGGGGGTAATCGTTTTAGTCATTAACAGTCGTATTATCCAGTCGTATTATCCAGTGAAATTTATACACCGCATTCATCACTACATGGTCCAGCAAAGACAAACCAATTCCGTCAATTTAGACGAATATTTTCATTGAGGTCACACGTCGAACAGGTATATCACATGGGTTATCATAAATTGTAAATTAGTAATCTTTACGATTTGAGTTTGTAATGTAATTAGATTAGCATGTAGCAAGTATAAATACTTTCCTGGAGACGTTTTGGCGATGCACGGCAGCGGAGGCTGCACGGACGCGCGATGAACCGGTACGGCGACGGCAGTGGCTCCGGGTGAGCTCGGGTCTGTTCTCGGCAGCGAAGAACGACGCTGGTTGGCCGGAGCAGGGGAGGGCTACGGACGTGGGCTAGAGGTGCTCGGGGAGAGGGTCGGGGTTCCGGTGATGCAGGACGGCGAGGGTGCAGTGAGGTTGGTGGGTTGGCGAGAGAGCTCGGTGCAGGGGGAGCTTGGATGCTTGGGGCTCGGCTTGGCTAGGGGAGCTCGGCTAGGTGGCAGTAAGGATGACTTCGTTGGTGGGCTTGTCGGCGTTGAGATGGGGTCGATGATGGTCGGCAGCTGAAAGGAGTTGGGTGGTGAAGGGTAGTGAGGCTTAGGTTGGTGGTGCTGGAGGTAGGTTGCGGCAATGACCGGTGGTGGCTCGTTGATGATGATGGGGTCGACCGGCGACGTCGTCGGGAAGGAGCTCGATGCTCGGAGGAGGGGGGCAGCGTCGGGTGAGCAGGTGAGGTGGGAAGGAGAGACTCGGGTTTTGGAGAGGAGTGAAGGGAGAGGGAGGAAGGCCGGAGGTGACGCCGGTGGTGGAGGGAGGAGCTCGCGGTGGAAGGAGGCAGTTAGGCTTGGTGTGCAGTGAGGGGGTGGCGGTGGATATGGTGTCGTCGTTGGGGGGAAGCTCGGTGTGGAGGAGGGGTGAGGAAGAAGGAGGAGGCCCGAGATGGGTGCCGGCAGTGGTGGCGGTGCGAGCGCGGCCGTGGGCGTGGGTTCGAGAGGGGAGCGGGAAAAGAGAGAGAGGGAGGAGAGAAAGAGAGGGAGGACGTGAGGGAGAGAGAAGGAGAGAAAACGTGTGAGAGAGGGAGAGAGAAAACGTGAGAGAGAGAGAGGTAATCACAGAGAGAGAGAGAGAGAGTGTTATATGAAGGGATTAGGAATTAAAAGGGAATTAAAAGGAATTAAATTTTATGTTAATGGAATTTATTGGAAGATTATTTTCAGTTTGGATTTGTATGGGAATTCAAAAATGGAGAAAAGAAACTGTTGTGGAGAAGAGAAGGAGGGGCTTGGGCCGAAGGGTTTAGTATAGAAAAAGGAAAAATGGGCTGAGGAGAATATATATATATTGTTGGCTTTATTGTTTGGGCTGGGTTTAATTGGACTGGGATGAAAAGGAAAATTTTAAAAAGAAAATAGAGGAAATTGAAATGGGCCGGGCTTGCAAAAATAAAAATAAAAAGAAACAATATGATAATGGAAAAAGGGGGCCGGCTGCTGGGCTTTATGGATTTAATTGAATGGGAAAAGTGGGCTGGGGAATTTGGGTTAAGGGAGAGGGAAAAAAAATATATATATATATATATATATATATATGGAGAATAAAAAAAGGTTGGGGATTTAAAATACTACAAATAATTTGTAGATATAAGTAAATAGATTTGTAAGTAAAACCCATTTTATAAAATACGGATATTGGTGTATATAAAGGAACCGGGTATTACAGCTGCTTAAAAGGCAGCGCACATTGCTCTAGCGCACACGTGTATGACACGTGGTGCGCTGCTTTGAGCGCAGCGCACCTAGCGCTAGCGCATACGTGCTTTGCACATGGTGTGCTACAACAGAGCACATTGCGCTAGCGCACACGTGTATGACACGTGGTGCGCTACTTAGAGCGCAGCGCACACAGTGCTAGCGCAGACGTGCTTTGCACGTGGTGTGCTACGACAGAGTCTTTGACTCTCAGCACTGAGACATTTACATTCTTTGCATATGGAGTTTTTCCCTTTATTTTTTTCATATTTATTATTATTTTATTATTTATTATTATTATTATTATTGTTATTATTATTATTGTTATTATTATTATTTTATATAAGGGAGCAGCTTGTGAGCCAAAATTTTGGCGGGAACAAATACCCCCCACTACTTTGCCCACGTAAGTACGTACGTGGGTGAAGTAGTGCAGAGTTATGCATGACCACAGAATTGAGGGCTTAGGAGACAGGTTTAGGGTCCTTGTAGTCTAAGACTTTCTCCGTCTTCATGAGCCGTAAGGGTCTCAAGAAGTTTTCTCCCTACGAGTCGAGAGGATCTCGTAGGTGCAAATTCTCCCTAGAAATCGTGAGGATTTCTAAGTGTTCATTCCCTCCGTGAGTCGTACGGATCTCACTCGGGTATTTTTCCTTACGAATCGTGAGGATCCGTAAGTAGCTTCTTCACTTCAGCGGCGAATGTGGTTTTGGCAAATGTGGCCCATAGATGGTAAATGACATTTCATCCTGAACTCTTTATAAGGTAGCGATGGCTTAGGAGACAGGTTCAGATCTGCCGCCTAAGACTTTTCAACTTTATGAGCCGTGACGGTCTCATAAAGATTTTTTTTCTCCCTACAAGTCGAGAGGATCTCATAGGTGTATTTTCTCCTTAGGGATCGTGAGGCTTCCTAAGTGTGTTTTCTCTTGAGAGTTGTAAGAATCTCACAAGAGAACTTTCTTCTTTACAAGTCGAGAGGAATCGTAAGTGACTGATGAGTTGACCTACTCCCGAGTCAAAGCACTGTTTCAACAGGGAGGTCGAGGGTTGACTTTTGGTCGTCTGTGCACCACCGAGTCATGGAACTGGGAACTTTGCCGTGGCTCCGCTTTGCTGACGTTGTATATTCCTGCAGAGACACTGATTTCTCTACGGGTCGGCGCGAATCGAGATGTTCTCATAAAGGACGCTGATTTCCCTGAATCGAAGTATTTGCCAAAGACACTGATTTCCCTGGGGTTGAGACGAATCGAGGTATTCCTGCAAAGACGCTCATTTCCTGCGGGTCGATGCGAATCGAGATGTTCTCGTAAAGGACGCTGATTTCCCTGAATCGAGGTATTCGCCAAGAACACTGATTTCCCTGGAGTCGAAACGAATCGAGGTATTCCTGCAAAGACACTGATTTCTCTGCGGGTCGACACGAATCGAGGTGCTTTCTTCAAGGACGCTGATTTCCCTGAATCAAGGAGGTTGCCAAGGACACTGATTTCCCTGGAGTCGAAACGAATCGAGGTATTCCTGCAAAGACACTGATTTCTCTGCGGGTCGACTCGAATCGAGGTGCTCTCGTCAAGGACGTTGATTTCCCTGAATCGAGGAGGTTGCCAAGGATACTGATTTCCCTGGGGTTGAGACGAATCGAGGTATTCCTGCAAAGACGCTGATTTCTCTGCGGGCCGACGCGAATCGAGGTGCTCTCGTCAAGGACGCTGATTTCCCTGAATCGAGGAGGTTGCCAAGGACACTGATTTCCCTGGGGTTGAGACGAATCGAGATATTCCTGCAAAGACGCTGATTTCTCTGCGGGTCGACACGAATCAAGGTGCTCTCATCTAGGACGCCGATTTCCCTGAATCGAGGAGGTTGCCAAGGACACTGATTTCCCTGGGGTTGAGACGAATCGAGATATTCCTGCAAAGACACTGATTTCTCTGCGGGTCGAAGCGAATCGAGATGCTCTCGTCAAGGACGCTGATTTCCCTGAATCGAGGAGGTTGCTAAGGACACTGATTTCCCTGGGGTTGAGACAAATCGAGGTATTCCTGCAAAGACGCTGATTTCTCTGCGGGTCGACGTGAATCGAGGTTTTGCCAAGGACACTGATTTTCCTGGGCTTGAGACGAATTGAGGTATTCCTGCAAAGACGCTGATTTCTTTGCGGGTCGACGCGAATCGAGGTTTTGCCAAGGACACTGATTTCCCTGGGGTTGAGACGAATCGAGGTATTCCTGCAAAGATGCTGATTTCTCTACGGGTCGACGCGAATCGAGATGCTCTCGTCAAGGACGCTGATTTCCCTGAATCGAGGAGGTTTCCAAGGATACTGATTTCCCTGGGGTTGAGACGAATCGAGGTATTCCTTCAAAGACGCTGATTTCTCTGCGGGTCGACGCGAATCAAGGTGCTCTCGTCAAGGACGCTGATTTCCCTGAATCGAGGAGGTTGCCAAGGACACTGATTTCCCTGGGGTTGAGACGAATCGAGGTATTCCTGCAAAGACGTTGATTTCTCTGCGGGTCGACACGAACCAAGGTGCTCTCGTCAAGGACGTTGATTTCCCTGAATCGAGGAGGTTTCCAAGGACACTGATTTCCCTGGGGTTGAGACGAATCGAGGTATTCCTGCAAAGACACTGATTTCTCAGCGGGTCGACGCGAATCGAGGTTTTGCCAAGGACACTGATTTCCCCGTGGTTGGTTGACTTGTTTCCGAGACGGAGCGTTGATCCGACAGGGAGATCATTGGTTGACTCCAGGTTGTCTATGAACCGTAGAGTCTTGGAACTTGGGACTTTACCGTGGCTTCGATTGATGGTGTAGCATCTGTGTCCTGCTGGAATGAGGAGGCACACCGTTGTTGGTCTTCGGGCCGTAGATGTGTCCATTGAGATTTGGAACTAGGGACTTTGCCATGGCTCCGCTTCGTTGAGACTCTGAGGTCGGTTGTTGACGTCCCGTCTTCATCTGGTTCGAGTGAAGAGAAACGCCGTTGGTGATCTCTAGGTTGTCTGTGAACCGTCGAGATTTGGAACTAGTGGTCTTTGCCATGGTTCCGTTGTTCTGACCCTGGGGTCGTTTGTTGACGTCGCATCTGCATCCTGCTGGAGTAAGGAGAAACGTCGTTGGTGATCTCTAAGCTGTCTGTGAACCGTCGAGATTTGGAACTAGGGGACTTTGCCACGGTTCCGTTGTTTTGACCCTGGGGTCGTTTGTTGACGTCGCATCTGCATCCTGCTGGAATGAGGAGGAACGTTGTCATGGGTCTTCAGGCTGTAGATTTGGCCGTCGAGACTTGGCTCTCTATCTGATGGAGCCTAGTGGGATGATATGGTTCCCTTTTTGTTTGTGCCCCTGGATTGTATACAAGGATCGATGTGATCTCACCTGTAGGGCAAAAGTTTCATTTCATATGTATATTTTTTGTTTTCTTTCCGCGATGCTCTATTATTTCAGTTTTTTGTATCGCGCAAGTCGCGATTGCCCAATCATTTCGGCTATTTTTCGCGGTGCCCAATCATTTCGGCTATTTGTTTTATTTACTCGCTGCTTTTTATTGCGAGTTACCCAATCATTTCGGCTGTTTTTGTATGCATACATTTTTACTTGCTGATTTCGTTGCAAGTTGCCCCATCATTTCTGCTATTTCATATGCATTTTTGGCTCGCTGATTTTTTTATCGCGAGTGTATAACTTGAAATCTGATGCCAATCTTAGCATCAGCATCGCTGTGACTGGAATATTGCCAGGAACGAATCATCATTTGCCATGAAAGGACTTGGAATTTGATACCGATTTAGGCATCAGCATCGCTACAACTGGGATATTGCCAGGAGCGAATCATCATTTGCCTCTGTCGATGTCGAACAAAGGTGGCTTAGCAAACATGTTAGGATCCCATCGACTAAGGCTTTTGACTTCATGAACCGTAAGGGTCTCATAAAGGTGTTTCTCCCTATGAGTCGTGAGGATCTCGTAGGTGCTTTTTCTCCTTAGGAATCGTGAGGATTACTAAGTGTGTGTTCTCTTATAAGTCGTAAGGATCTTACAAGAGTGTTTTCTCCTTGCAAGTCGAGAGGACCTACAAGTGTTTGTTCACCGTGTGAGCATATCCTTAGTCGCTGGTAGGACTCTGTTAGGGAAATGTTCATTCGTGCCTGTGGATTGTATACAAGGGTCAATATTGAACCGCTTGTAGGGCAGCGTTGGAGGTTGTGATGGCTTAAGAACAGGTTCAGAACCCTGTAACTTAAGGCTTTTGAACCCTATGAGCCGTGAGGGTCTCAAAGGGGAATTCTCCTTACGAGTCATGAGGATCTCGTAAGCGTAGTTTCTCCTTAAGAATCGTGAGGATTCCTAAGTGTATTTCTCCTTTGTGAGTCGTAAGGATCTCACGCAGGTGATTTCTCCTTACAGGGTCAAGAGGACCTTGCAAGTGTCTTTTAACGAGATTGCGCTCTTTCAGGTTTTCACAAAACTCGCCGGTAGTCCTACAGTTTTTACTCACGGCGCCCTTTCGGGTTTTCATCCGTGCCCATTTTGCTTGTGGACATACCCCTTTTTTTCTTTTCTTTTTTTTACCACGTCATCCTTGGGATGCTGCGGTCCGTAGTAGTTTATAGACGTCTCGGTCAGTTGCAAGTTTTAGGACATTGCGGTTCATCGTTAGTTTAAGGACGTTTCGGTCCGTTGCGAGTTTTAGGACATTGCGGTCCATCGTTAGTTTAGGGACATTTCGGTCCGCTGTAGCTTTGAGGCGAAGTTTCGCCAGATGCTTTATGAACAAGTAGGTTTCTCCTTGATAGACCTTGTCACATAATCCAAGGGTTTTAGCACTGCTCCTGCCCCCAGCTCCTCTACGTTATCTCCTAACGCCGAGTGAGCTGCTTTGTTACCTAGCGACAAATGAGCGATCATGTAGCAACTTGCCACATAATCTTTGGATTCTTCTGACAAGTCGTCTCCCTCATCATTGTCGTTATCTTCATTCTCAAGGATGTGATTGAGGAACTCTTGAAGCGTGACTGGGGTTCGCGCCCTCTGGTTGTATTCTTTCAGCGCGTCAATATGCTTTTGCAGATCCGTGCGCTTGTCGTTAGACTGTGCGGGCTTTTTGGTCTTCTTCTTTTTCTTCGAAGACTGTGACTGCTGTCCTGGGTGCTTTTCCCATTGCTATTAATTCCCGATGTTGGGCGTAGTTTCAGCATCCCGTCGATGATCTCCGGCTCTTGCGGGATTTTCCACCAGATCTCCGGACATGTTTGAAGATCTTTCAGCATTCTTTTAGTTTTTGCCGAAAGAACAACTTCCCATGGAGCTTCCTTTATGAATGAGCACGATGCCCCCGGCATGTCCATCTTTTTTGGAGCATGTGGTTGTGGCGCAAGTGGACGCCATTGATCTTTTGTTTTTTGCACCAAGCAAAACGCCAAATCTTAATACCTCGAACCCAAGGGCAACCTGTTGGAGATAGTGCCCTCATAGTCAATTATTGGCTCATAGGTACGTGATTGCAATGATTGCGGAGGACCTATACCGGTAGGACAGTCTTACTCAAGATGATAGTATGCTATCTGGTTTGCCTTTATCAGTCGTGTACATGATCAAGTGACTGATTACATGTTACACTTTGATAGAGCCCTTAGGATCTTGCTTTACCACCAACAGTATGATGGCGATCATATACGTGAGAGTTGGGTGGTTTATACGCATATCCTTAATTGTGGTCCCTAGTCGTGGGAGTTTCGAGACAGGGCATCAATACTCCGGAGTAGACTAGTGTGTACAGTCGAGACCCCGACGAGGGGCGGTGGCCGGTCTCACAAGCTACTGGTGTCAGTTGGATCACCTAAGATGTATACAGGTGCTCATTGGGTTATGAGTACACCGGACAGGACTCGCCGGGAATCTGCTAGTTAGTATTATATCTACCGTCAGATAGCAGTTCCCTGGTGACATGTGTACAGGTTAGTTCATCGACCTGAGGTCGTCATTTGTCTCGTGTGAGTTCCCACTGTGCTTTGATTTCTATCCTACCACGGCTCAAAGGAGTCGTGCAAACAGGTAGCTTTTGGGTACAGTCCCGAGCCATATGGAGGCACGTGAGCGGATCGGCAGGGGATTCGTCTCTCCCGGTATTGGGGGCGAGGTCGTGCTGTGTCTAGGAGAGCCATTACACAAAGTCCATGGCCATGGCAGGAGATTTACTGGTAGGTACTCCAGTAGTATCTCAGGGTGTGATTGGGCTTCACTCCGACACGACTTATACTGCTATTGGGGGTCTGACGTTACTAGCCCCCTAGGCAGATATGCGATACTCATAGACGAACGGACCGGACTGTATATACATTGTCACTGTTAGGCTCAGTAGGGTTTTCCGGATGAGTGCGCTCATCGGCATCCCTTGAGGTCAGTCCATGGGCAGCCGTTACGCATTGCTAGTGCCGCTGACGGTTTGTGGTTAAACCCACTGCCAGGGTACTGACGAGTCATTAGAGTCCCCCACAGACAGTTTCCCAAGTTCGGGCGAAACGTTGTAGAGGCCGTATGGTTTTATGGCAGGGTTCGGAAAATGCACGTGCGTTTACGCACGTGTTATTTTTCGGGCAGATAATACTGGTCGGTTTTGGTTTAAGCCGGATCCGAGTATTATATTGAGTAGGTATAATATCTTTGTCTCGGTTGCATTTGTATTCGGTCGTAATACAAATGCGGGTATATTTATACAGTTTCGGGGTTGTCCTGAAATTCGTTTCAGGATCACTTTTGGAAGTTGCCAGTTTCCAGTTTTCTATCAGCCGTCTTTTAACATTCGGTTAAAGACGGATTTATCTTTTCTTGGATGAGAGTGAGTCGTGCTTCTAGAAGGTTCTAGAATTTGGTGACAAGGCTAAGTGACTCATGCTTTGATTTCATTCTATTCTTGTTTTCCTTAAGATATTTGTTTAAGATATTTTGCTTAAGGTTACTCTCTTTCTCCTACGGTCACCTCCCCCTCTTCTATAAGAATGGCCGGCCCTCTCTCTCCTCCACACTCTCTCTCACTTGAGTTTTTCATGGTTGTAAAAAGATATGATAGTATTTGGGGTGCATGGAATTTTACAGTTCATTTCATTCCATCACCCAATTCCCTCGGCAACTTCATTAACCGATCGTCCACGGTTTTGGACGAAGTGAGACAAAGTCATCTACTCATTCTCTACATCATTCTTGGTCGTTTCTTTTAGCAAACTTGACGATCGAGTTGCCTCAAGTCAGAGGCGGGAGCCCGTTTAAAGAATCGTCGTCGTGGTGCCACCTCGACGAGGAGATCGGAGATCGACGAGATCGGAGCAGCCGCAATGGAGCGTGGGATGATGGTTAAAGAACGAAGGACTCGGATCGTTCGGTATAACCTTTCTACACTCTTTACAGTTTGTTAGTTTAGCAATAATGGCAGATCCGGGTTAAAGTATACGATAGCGCCAGTTAAAAAGTTTTTTTGTTCCGCATTTGGCGTCTGTAGACTGCCGGGGCGCTAGCGTAGACTTACAGTGGTATCAGAGCCTAACCATTTTGCTATACTAACTTGTGCTAACGCGTTTAAAACATCGATCCGACCGGAAATCGAAAATTGCAAAATCCTAGCTTGACAGTTTCTGTTGTTTTTAAACGTTCTCGTAAAATTATTCTGGATGTCTCAGAAATGTGTGCAGGCTTTTCTAAGAATCACGACAAAATTTGGGCACGTGTCTCCACCAAACAGCCGCGGAAACGCGGCCAAACCAATGGTTTGGCCGCGCATCCGCGGCCACGTGGTGAGCTCGTGCTCCCAAATTTTGTCAGTGGGTTCTTCGTTGGATTTTGTGGTTTTTGGTAAATATCGTTTTGGCCCAGATTTTGTTACTGGTCACCAGTAAGTCGTGGGGCCCACTTTTTGATATTTGGTCGATCGAAATTTAAACATGTTAGTTTACAGTGCTTACATTATATCTCCGACCGGGAATGTCATTTGATCGGTAAACCGCGTCTGATTGCTATAGTTCTTTTAGACGGGTTTGCGAACGTGACATTCGCGTTGATGTTCTGTGTTGTGCTGTGATGTTGCGGATTTGTCGTGGTGGATAGCAGTGTGCAATGGTAGTACAGTTTGTGTTTATTTGTACATTTGATATTGCGGGGCGAGCGTTCAACTTGTGGACTGCCGTCACTGCCTGTTGTATAATATTCTTTTGGGGCACGACCAGGTTGCGGTCGATGTACCTATTGTACTATTTTTCATTACTGTACTAGGTTTTGCCCCGCGACGGAGTGCACGGATAGCCGGGTTCTGGGGGGCAACGGGTCCGCATCTCATGGCTTTGAGAGGCAGAGGGGTCCCACTCTAGAATTGGCAGACTATTCGCCGCACTCGTAGGGGGTACAGGTTTGACCCAAGGAGGGGTGCTCAAGATTACCGGATTCCGTGAAGTGCTGGGTGGTCCATTCACTATGCTGTAGGGGGCTGTCTCGCTTCAGGTTTTGGCGGGTAACTTGCCGCGCCCGTAGGGGTCTAGGTTTCATTGCACAGGCTATCCACACGACAGGGGAACGTCGAGTTTCAGCAGCGGCTCTGTGAAACTCGGGGATCCCAGATTATCTGTATTGTTCTGTGATGCTTATTACTTTTCTGTAATGTTGCATACTATCACGCCTGGAGCGATTATTGTATATTGGTTTATATACTATTAGATGTTGTATATGTTTTACACCCGCGCTAGTCCAGTCCCCGCTCTGTCGTTAGTTAAGTAACCTAACGAGTGATGACGGGACCCAGTGACGAATGCGGATGGCATATACGTACATTTTATTTTCGTTCTTTTCTGGTGTGATTAAATGATGGGACTGCGTTGATTCTGATCAATGCAAAGTTAAACAAACCTGTTTTCAGTTGTTGGAACAAATTTAAAAATTGTTGTTACAAAGACGTTTCCTTTTGTTATGCATAGCGGTATTCAGTGGAATATCCTGCACCTCATTCGACGGGGCAAGGGCCGATATCCCTTCACCGGGACTGACCCCTTGGGCAGAAGTTTGCGTCAGAGTAATAACTTCATTATAGTCGATTACAAGTTGCTTTGCATAGCGGTATTCAGTGGAATATCCTGCACCTCATTCCACGAGGAAAGAGCCGAGATCCCTTTACCGGGAGTGACCTCTTTAGCAAAAGGTTTTCGCCACTATATTTTAAAAAACTATCAGGTTCCTTCAGCGATATCAAGTTCACTACGTTAAAGGTTCTTCGCCAAAAACCAGCCGTAGCCCTCCGTCACTTCTTTTGGGTATTCAGTAGTATTCAAGCTACGTATTTTGACCAACGCCAAGGCATAGTGTTTGGTAGCTGCTGGGTATTCAATTGTTGCATAGATAGATGAGTTAGTTTGGGATAGTCGTTCTGCCATTTTGGCCAACGTCAAGGGCATGTGCGGGTGGGTTCAAATTGACAAGATAGTGACGGGTAGAACTTGGCATGTGACTTATGACATTTTGACCAACGCCAAGGTTATAAGAGCATGGGGCAAAAATCATATCGGGAGTTTCTAAAGAAACTGAAACTTGCCAAGTATGCGCATACCTTCTGGAGTATGAGTAACGTGGATGCATTCCATCACGTTATCATGCGATGAGAGTTGGATCCCGATTCCCACTAATGAGTTGGTTTACTCTTCGGGTGATCCCGATTGATTCTTCTTTAGGTTTGGAGGAGAATTTGACAGGACAGTGGGATGTTTCCGGATTAGATAAAGTGATAACCATTCTGATCTAGGTTAGAGTGCACGCAGAGTGTTTCTTTTCTCTCTCTCTTTGGCAGCGACCTTTGACCGACCCTAGACTATGACTCAGTGACCAAGTTGACCGAACCTTCTAAAAATACTGGTTTTTGGATTGTCTGAGTTGCATAAGTCATTGCCACTCCTTCTTTTACCCTTTGAATTTCTTAGAACACCCGTATTACTACGGATATCCACTTCCATTGGATAGAGCCATCGTATGGTTATATACGAACTCGAAGGGACTTCTTCGAGGATGGATCCAGGTTCAGGAGAAATAGAATTGGTTTATTCGGTTGTTTTTTATTATCACCTTCTCTCAGGTTGCGAGAGCTCCTTGGTTTAGGAGAGTACACCTATTACGCTTATTGGATAGTCTTATTCCAAACCATAGGCTGGTGCCGAAAGGTAGGGAATGAAGAAAACCAATTAGCCTAAGTAGGGTGTGCAGAAGGTAATATGTAAAGACAAAACAAAGGAATTAGAAAGAGGGCAAAGTAAATTGCGACTGATATCATTCACGACCAAAACCGCGTACTTCATCGCCACTCCTATTTCACCTTTAAAAGAATAAGGTATTATTCAGTTGTCTTTTATCATCACCTTCTCTTGAGATGCGAGTACTCCTTGGTTTAGGAGGGTACACCTATTATGCTTACTGGATAGTCTTCTTCCAAACCATAGGCTGGTGCCGAACGGTAGGGAAGGAAGAAAACCATTTAGCCTAACGATGGTGTACAGAAGGTAACGACTAAAGACAAATAAAGGGATTTGGAGAGATGGCAATAAAATATACGGTTGAAGTCATGAATTGAATTATGGAAGAGGCATTGCTATGAATACCAGGATACCCCTATGAAACATTTTCATGTTTCAGTGCATTGTTAAAGGAAAAACTGTTTTCCCGATTAGAAACTTACTGTAAGGGTATGTATTTACCAGGTTTCATTCTCATATCTGTATGGTTTTACAGATGATGAGTGGGAGTAAGATATTGGGAATTAGGTGATCATCCTCATTATATCGGAATTCGTTGTAATTGGTGATATTTGAGGAAATCGCCAGGGTACAGTTTTCCACCTACAACGCACAGGTTTTGAGTTGTTCAAACTCAGCGGACTTATACAGAGTATTGTATGTTGTCCAGTGTCCATCAGGACAAAGGGGTAGGTCCTCGTACTATGTTCTATTTACTTATAACTTCTCTAGTATTTAGACAAGTATTTCGTAGAAATACAAGGTCTAAGTTTTGAGAAGTTGTGGGTATAAGAATAAAGTAGAGAACCAGGTATCACAAGTATCGGGATTCTTCAAAGAAATCGAAGATGTAGATTCTTGTGATTGGTATTCAGATGATAGTGATGGTTTTGAGAAACGTGTTTCTCTTTCAGGTTGCTCATAATTGGATGGATTCCTAAGTTGAGTAATGTTGATTAGCCTTTTTCCATTAAGTTGATATGCACTGGAGACAGCTGCATGATTTGAATCTGGTTCCAATTAAATAAGTGCCAAAGTTTCTGTATTGGATATAGAATGGATCGTACCTTAAAAGATGTTAAGGTACGGGGAGTTGTCCAGCTTATGCTTAAAACCAGACTCTGGATAACTCAGGGCACGTTTCTGTAATGGCTGTTTGTGGGTTGACCCTGGCTATGACGAGGGTTGATATTCTACCATTTGGAAGATCAATAGTGATATTGTTCTTGACTCGCCACAGTTTTAGTAAAATGGATCTTTTTCAGAAAACAGTAGTGGGAGTATGGTAGAACTGGAAGTGCTTCCAGAACCGCGAACGATTACGGAAAATTTAATAGGACCTATACATTCAATCAGGTTTGACATTCCAATAGCCACTCCGCAGGTATGGTAGGTAACCTCAGACGCCCGAGAGGTACTTCGGTAGCCTCAGAGACGGTGACAGGGAGGTTCTTATCTACCAAGACTTGACACTACTGTTGTTCCAGGATATGAGACCCGGTAGGAGGGTTGTCGTAGTCAGTGGGAGCAGCGGAAGCATAGTGGGCAAGATGCTTATATCTATTTATAGACTTGAGCAGTTATAGCGGAGATAGATCATCTAATTTTGATGTGACAGTCATGGGTTTGACTTCAATCAGGATAGTGGATGGATCTGTTAAGAAGGTATTAGGGTGTGATGTCATGGTATCTGGATGACATACACAGAGTAGGAAGTAAAATTCATATACTACGATCGGTTGTACTGTGGTCGTCACACAGTTGTTTCTCCAGACAGGATATGGATATAATATTTGACATTATGGTTTCTAGATCTATGGTTTTAGATCTGGATTTGGGTAGTTTCCCAATGTGGGTACTTTGACAGATATTCTAATGGTTTTTGGAATAGTTGACTCCTAGCATGGTGGTGTACCTGCAGGTGATGGAGTCACCCTCTCTAAAGGTGTCTTACAGACTAAAGGGGAGAGGGATGTGCATGATTGGCAGATCACTTGCTTAGGCAATTGAGTCAATCATGAGATGTCAAGTACCACACCAAATGTTGGTTTTGCACTAGATGCAATAAGTTTGTATTAATCCAATCCTGGAGAAACATAAGGAAGCAGTTTTAGAACATAAGTACATGTTTTACGGATTTGATGACGACAGCCTCCTTCGGGAGACGGTTATCATTCCAAGCTTCAAAGGTGACATGGATGACAGAGTGATTGTCAGAGTTATAGTTTTTCCCTCTGACGAAGAGGGACAGTATTATGGACAGGTGGTCCAAGAGGATACTGTGGGGGGCATGGTGCCGGATACTGATTAGGTTCAGTGATCGATACAGTCTAAGAAGTTTGGATTTGGAGTTCATTTATGAACTAGGTCCCATCAGATATCTAGACATATTCTAAGACAGGTATTACTCGTTTCGGGAGATGGCTTTCTCCGCGAATTTGAGATTAAGAGAGATATAGAAAGAAACTTCTAGGCGGATCCACTCACTAAGGCTATTTCTCGAACACAATAGTTTTACAAACGGGCTTTGTGATACTGATTAGTAGAGGAGTTGGATGTTCGGTTTCACACGGGCTGTGAGTAGTCGACATCGCAATAATTAGCCTTGAGTGCAAGTGGGAGATTGTTGGAGATAGTGCCCTCATAGTCAATTATTGGATCACAGGTACGTGATTTCAATGATTGCGGAGGACCTATACCGGTAGGACAGTCTTACTCAAGATGATAGTATGCTATCTGGTTTGCCTTTATCAGTCGTGTACATGATCAGGTGACTGATTACATGTTACACTTTGATAGAGCCCTTAGGATCTTGCTTTACCACCAACAGTATGATGGCGATCATATACGTGAGAGTTGGGTGGTTTATACGCATATCCTTAATTGTGGTCCCTAGTCGTGGGAGTTTCGAGACAGGGCATCGATACTCCGGAGTAGACTAGTGTGTACAGTCGAGACCCCGACGAGGGGCGGTGGCCGGTCTCACAAGCCACTGGTGTCAGTTGGATCACCTAAGATGTATACAGGTGCTCATTGGGTTATGAGTACACCGGACAGGACTCGCCGGGAATCTGCTAGTTAGTATTATATCTACCGTCAGATAGCAGTTCCCTGGTGACATGTGTACAGGTTAGTTCATCGACCTGAGGTCGTCATTTGTCTCGTGTGAGTTCCCACTGTGTTTTGATTTCTACCCTACCACGGCTCAAAGGAGTCGTGCAAACAGGTAGCTTTTGGGTACAGTCCCGAGCCATATGGAGGCACGTGAGCAGATCGGCAGGGGATTCGTCTCTCCCGGTATTGGGGGCGAGGTCGTGCTGTGTCTAGGAGAGCCATTACACAAAGTCCATGGCCATGGCAGGAGATTTACTGGTAGGTACTCCAGTAGTATCTCAGGGTGTGATTGGGCTTCACTCCGACACGACTTATACTGCTATTGGGGGTCTGACGTTACTAGCCCCCTAGGCAGATATGCGATACTCATAGACGAACGGACCGGACTGTATATACATTGTCACTGTTAGGCTCAGTAGGGTTTTCCGGATGAGTGCGCTCATCGGCATCCCTTGAGGTCAGTCCATGGGCAGCCGTTACGCATTGCTAGTGCCGCTGACGGTTTGTGGTTAAACCCACTGCCAGGGTACTGACGAGTCATTAGAGTCCCCCACAGACAGTTTCCCAAGTTCGGGCGAAACGTTGTAGAGGCCGTATGGTTTTATGGCAGGGTTCGGAAAATGCACGTGCGTTTACGCACGTGTTATTTTTCGGGCAGATAATACTGGTCGGCTTTGGTTTAAGCCGAATCCGAGTATTATATTGAGTAGGTATAATATCCTTGTCTCGATTGCATTTGTATTCGGTCGTAATACAAATGCGGGTATATTTATACAGTTTCGGGGTTGTCCTGAAATTCGTTTCAGGATCACTTTTGGAAGTTGCCAGTTTCCAGTTTTCTATCAGCCGTCTTTTAACATTCGGTTAAAGACAGATTTATCTTTTCTTGGATGAGAGTGAGTCGTGCTTCTACAAGATTCTAGAAGGTTCTAGAATTTGGTGACAAGGCTAAGTGACTCATGCTTTGATTTCATTGTATTCTTGTTTTCCTTAAGATATTTTGCTTAAGGTTACTCTCTTTCTCCTACGGTCACCTCCCCCTCTTCTATAAGAATGGCCAGCCCTCTCTCTCCTCCACACTCTCTCTCACTTGAGTTTTTCATGGTTGTAAAAAGATATGATAGTATTTAGGGTGCATGGAATTTTACAGTTCATTTCATTCCATCACCCAATTCCCTCGGCAACTTCATTAACCGATCGTCCACGGTTTTGGACGAAGTGAGACAAAGTCATCTACTCATTCTCTACATCATTCTTGGTCGTCTCTTTTAGCAAACTTGACGATCGAGTTGCCTCAAGTCAGAGGCGGGAGCCCGTTTAAAGAATCGTCGTCGTGGTGCCACCTCGACGAGGAGATCGGAGATCGACGAGATCGGAGCAGCCGCAACGGAGCGTGGGATGATGGTTAAAGAACGAATGACTCGGATCGTTCGGTATAACCTTTCTACACTCTTTACAGTTTGTTAGTTTAGCAATAATGGCATATCCGGGTTAAAGTATACGATAGCGCCAGTTAAAAAGTTTTTTTGTTCCGCATTTGGCGTCTGTAGACTGCCGGGGCGCTAGCGTAGACTTACACAACCATTAGCAAACCGCGATTCGTTCACGAACACGACACAAAAAGTGTGGAGTGGAAAGAGGAAAAGGTCCCACCGGGCGTGCCGGAATTTGTTTCCCTCCGAAACGCGGAGACAAGACCGCGTAGGTCCGTCTTGCCTGAAATTAGGGGCAGATGCTAATTGGTGCTATCCGTCCACCTCTCCGAAGATGCCAAGCTGATTTATGGCACCATGTATCGAAGGTTTAAACGGATGCGGCCGATGTAGCAGACTTCGTCAGATTCCCCTCATCTAAGGGGTTTTTGATTGTGGGGACGCTCTTCCCTGCAGTCGCAAGCCCCTGCAGTTAATTACGCTACCGCATCACGATAACAACTTTCTCCTTCTCCAGATGGTCACTTCGTGTCGTGGATGTTTGTTTTGTTTGTGGTTGCCCGTGGATTGTATACGGAGATTAAGTTATGTTGTCGCCCGTAGGGTGTGGACTAGTCCAAATCCGTATCTTTCTTAGATTTGGGTTTAGGGGTTGGGTTTAAGGATACGTTAGCCTCATTTGAGACTAAGATCAACTTAAACGTTTATTAAGGATACGTTAGTCTAATTTTAGACTAAAATCAACTTAACGAGATCATTTAGATCCAACAAGAGAGCAATTGGGCTCTATTGTTTAGTTTAGGAACATTGCGGTCGATTGCCAGTTTAAGGACATGGGGGTCCATTGTTAGTTTAAAGACATCGCGGTCGAGGTTAAGGACATCATAGTCCGTAGGTTTAAGGACCCCACAGTCCGATGTTAGTTTAGAAACATCACGGTCGAGGTTAAGGACATCATAGTTCGTGAGTTTATGGACCTCACAGTCCGATATCAGTTTAAAGACATCACGGTCGAGGTTAAGGACATCATAGTCCGTGGGTTTAAGGACCCCACAGTCCGATGTTAGTTTAAAGACATCACGGTCGAGGTTAAGGACATCATAGTCCGTGGGTTTAAGGACCGCACAGTCCGATGTTAGTTTAAAGACATCACGGACATCATAGTCCGTGAGTTTAAGGACCTCACAGTCCGATATTAGTTTAAAGACATTACGGTCGAGGTTAAGGACATCATAGTCCGTGAGTTTAAGGACCTCACAGTCCGATGTTAGTTTAAAGACATCACGGTCGAGGTTAAAGACATCATAGTCCATGAGTTTAAGGACCCCACAGTCCGTGAAATGTGTGGTTGTCGGGACCCGTCACCTCTTTGAAGACGTTGAGGAATTACAACGACAAATATCAAAGGAGTGAAGAGATGTACCCTTGAACCAAGGTGGGTTGGTTGAAAGAGCAGATGTGCTCAGTCCAAGATAAATTGAGGACTTATGGCCAGAATTGGGCTAAGTCCAATTAAAAATGTTTAACATTTTATTTTTGTTCTGGCTATTAATCCTTCATTTGGGCTCAGCCCTTTTAATAATGCTAAGCATTGGGCTCTGACATATTTTGTCTTGATCAGAACAAATTGTGTTCTGATAGTGCGCCACGTGACGCGCCAGGCGCTTTGCGCCAGTTAAAGTGCGCATTGCGCTTCTGTCAGGTAGCTCATAAGAAGATGACACGTGTCGCGCTTAGCGCTAAGCGCTAGTTTGTTAGCGCATTGCGCTTTTAATTCATGAGCGCGTTGTGCTAGTCTGTTGGCGCGCCAGTGAGCGATATGTGGCGCGCTTGGCGCTGAGCGCCAGCCCATGAGCGCAGTGCTCTGTTTTAAAAGCGCAAAGCGCAGATTGTGTCTATGGTTGACACGTATCATGTTTTGGCGCTGAGCGCCGGTCCAAGAAGCGCAAAAGCGCAATTCATGAGTGCAAGGCACTTTCTAATAGCGCAAAGCGCATCTGATCAATTTTAAGATCAAAGAACAGATTTATGTTCTTCTTTAAAGGAGGCTTTGCCTCAAGATCCAAGAACAAAAGTTCTTGTTTTTATAAAAGGCTCTACCTTTATAGATCAAAAGATCTGTGAGTGAAGTAAAATACTTCTTTTAGTCTTTTTATGATTAGATCTTTTTGATCTTTTCTTTTTTATTAAAGACCTTGGTCTTTTTCTTAGATCTCTGATCTTTTTAGAAGATGGTTCTTCTTTTTACGAGATGGTTTCATCTCTATTATTCAAGAACATAGTTCTTCTTACCTTGAAGATGAAGAAAAATCTTCTTTTTTTTAAGAGCTTTCTCTTCTTTTGCAGAGGGTTTTTTCTCTCTTTTCTGTATCTCCTAGACTTGAAATCTAGGGGCCTTTATATAGGGCCAATTGATTTGTTATGTCAGTTAAAGAGATCTTTCTCTGATTGATTTGGGAATATTTCCCACCGTTGAATTTTTGATCCTAGGGCTTCTGTTTTACAGAAGACAATCTTCTTGTTTTTTAACAAGATTGAGAAAATCTTTCCATAACAGAATTTATTCTATCTTTTGGTAATTTTTATTTGCCATTGGATCATTGATCCAACGGTGCTCTGATTTACAGAGCACGATCTTGTCATTTGGAAAGATTTTGAGGAATCTTTCCTTAACAGAATTTAATTCGGATTAATTAATGATTTATAATTATTATTAGATCTTTGATCTGACGGTTGGGGAGCTTTTAGGTTCCAGCGCTGGCGCACCCGAGCTTTGCACGTGGTGCGCTGCTTAAAAGGCAGCGCACATTGGGCTAGCACACACGTGTATTGCACGTGGTGTGCTGCTTTGAGCGCAGCGCACCTAGTGCTAGCGCACACGTGCTTTGCACGTGGTACGCTAACGCACACGTGTATGACATGTGGTGCGCTGCTTAGAGAGCAGCGCACCTAGCGCTAACGCACACGTGCTTTGCACGTGGTGTGTTACAACAGAGTCTATGACTCTCAGCACTGAGACATTTACATTCTTTGCATGTGGAGTTTTTCCCTTTATTTTTTAAATATTTTTTTAATTTTATTATTATTTTTTATTATTATAATTTTTTTTATATAAGGGAGCAGGTTGTGAGCCAAAATTTTAGCGGGAACAAATCTGTTCACCTCCGAAACGCGGAGACGCGACCGCGTAGGTCCGTCTTGCCTGAAATTCGGGGCAGATGCTAATTGGTGCTATCCGTCCACCTTTCCGAAGATGCCAAGTTTATTTATGGCACCATGTATCGAAGGTTTAAACGGATGCGGCCGATGTAGCAGACTTCATCAGATTCCCCCTCATCTGAGGGGGTTTTGATTGTGGGGACGCTCTTCCCTGCAGGTGCAAGCCCCTGCAGTTAATTACGCTACCGCATCGCGATAACAACTTTTTCCTTCTCCAGATGGTTATTTCGTGTCGTGGTTGTTTGTTTTGTTTGTGGTTGCCAGTGGATTGTATACGGAGACTAAGTTATGTTGTCGACCGTAGGGCGTGGACTAGTCTAAATCCGTATCTTTCTTAGATTTGGGTTTGTGGTTGGGTTTAAGGATACATTAGCCTCATTTGAGACTAAGATCAACTTAAACGTTTATTAAGGATACGTTAGTATAATTTTAGAATAAGATCAACTTAACGGGATCGTTTAGATCCAACAAGAGAGCAATTGGGCTCTATTGTTTAGTTTAGGGACATTGCGGTCGATTGCCAGTTTAAGGACATGGGGGTCCATTGTTAGTTTAAAGACATCGCGGTCGAGGTTAAAGACATCATAGTCCGTGGGTTTAAGGACCCCACAGTCCGATGTTAGTTTAGAGACATCACGGTCGAGGTTAAAGACATCATAGTCCATGAGTTTAAAGACCTCACAGTCTGATGTTAGTTTAAAGACATCACGGTCGAGGTTAAGGACATCATAGTCCGTGGGTTTAAGGACCCCACAGTCCGATGTTAGTTTAAAGACATCACGGTCGAGGTTAAGGACATCATAGTCCGTGGGTTTAAGGACCCCACAGTCCGATGTTAGTTTAAAGCCATCACGGTCGAGGTTAAGGACATCATAGTCCGTGAGTTTAAGGACCCCACAGTCCGATGTTAGTTTAAAGACATCACAGTCGAGGTTAAGGACAACATAGTCCATGAGTTTAAGGACCCCACAGTCCGTGAAATGTGTGGTTGTCGGGACCCGTCACCTCTTTAAAGACGTTGAGGAATTACAACGACAAATAACAAAGGAGTGAAGAGATGTACCCTTGAACCAAGGTGGGTTGGTTGAAAGAGAAGATGTGCTCAATCCAAGATAAATTGAGGACTTATGGCCAGAATTAGGCTAAGTCCAATTAAAAATGTTTAACATTTTATTTTTGTTCTGGCTATTAAGCCTTCATTTGGGCTCAGCCCTTTTAATAATGCTAAGCATTGGGCTCTGACATATTTTGTCTTTATCAGAACAAATTGTGTTCTGATAGTGCGCCACGTGGCGCGCCAGGCGCTTCGCGCCAGTTAAAGAGCGCATTGTGCTTCTGTCAGGTAGCGCACACGAAGATGACACGTGTCGCGCTAAGCGTTAGTTTGTTAGCGCATTGCGCTTTTAATTCATGAGCGCGTTGCGCTAGTCTGTTGGCACGCCAGTGTGCGACACGTGGCGCGCTTGGCGCTGAGCGCCAGCCCACGAGCGCAGTGCTCTGTTTTAAAAGCGCAAAGCGCAGATTGTGTCTATGGTTGACACGTGGCATGTTTTGGCGCTGAGCGCCGGTCCAAGAAGCGCAAAAGCGCAATTCATGAGTGTAAGGCACTTTCTAATAGCGCAAAGCGCATCTGATCAATTTTAAGATCAAAAAACAGATTTATGTTCTTCTTTAAAAGAGGCTTTGCCTCAAGATCCAAGAACAAAAGTTCTTGTTTTTATAAAAGGCTCTGCCTTTATAGATCAAAAGATCTGTGAATGAAGTAAAATACTTCTTTTAGTCTTTTTATGATTAGATCTTTTTGATCTTTTCTTTTTTATTAAAGACCTTGGTCTTTTTCTTAGATCTCTGATCTTTTTAGAAGATGGTTCTTCTTTTTACGAGATGGTTTCATCTCTATTATTTAAGAACATAGTTCTTTTTACCTTGAAGATGAAGAAAAATCTTCTTTTTTTTAAGAGCTTTCTCTTCTTTTGAAGAGGGTTTTTTCTCTCTCTTTTCTGTATCTCCTAGACTTGAAGTCTAGGGGCCTTTATATAGGGCCAATTGATTTGTTAAATCAGTTAAAGAGATTTTTCTCTGATTGATTTGGGAATATTTTCCACCGTTGGATCTTTGATCCCAGGGCTTCTGTTTTACAGACGACAATCTTCTTGTTTTTTTAACAAGATTGAGAAAATCTTTCCATAACAGAATTTATTCTGTCTTTCGGTAATTTTTATTTACCATTGGATCATTGATCCAACGGTGTTCTGATTTACAGAGCACAATCTTGTCATTTGGAAAGATTTTGAGGAATCTTTCCTTAACAGAATTTAATTCTGATTAATTAATGATTTATCCTTATTATTAGATTTTTGATCTGACGGTTGGGGAGCTTTTAGGTTCCAGCGCTGGTGCACCCGTGCTTTGCACGTGGTGCGCTGCTTAAAAGACAGCGCACATTGAGCTAGCGCACACGTGTATGACACGTGGTGCGCTGGTTAGAGCGTAGCGCACCTAGCGCTAGCGCACACGTGCTTTGCACGTGGTGAGCTACGACAGAGTCTTTGACTCTCAGCACTGAGACATTTACATTCTTTGCATGTGGAGTTTTTCCCCTTATTTTTAAATATTTTTTTATTTTTTATTATTATTATTTATTATTATTATTATTATTATTATTTATAATGGAGCAGATTGTGAGCGAAAATTTTGGCGGGAACACCCACCAGCATGTCGTCTAGTTCAGGGCTCTTTGCGGCAACACCGGGGGCGATGATAAACTTTTGCTCCGTCAATTCGTCGGTAGCTTGTCAGAAACGGCCTTCGAATGGTACTCTGAACTCCCGAATGACTCCGTCAAGACTTTTGCGGAAATGGAGCTATTATTCACCGAGCGATTCACGAGTGCTAGTGAACGCACCCCATTAACGGCATTGATCAATGCCAGGGTGAAGCCAGGAGAGACGTGGGTTCAATACGCAATCCGATGGCGGAACCTATGGTCGAAATGCGAACAACGCATAGAAGAAGCTCCTGCCGTGGCCATGTTCATGTGGACCCTTGACCCTCAGTCGACTATCTCCCAATTCATGATGTTCTTCAAGCCGACCACCTTCCAGGCCTTGATCGACAAGCTGGCCCAAATGGACCAGATGGGCCATAGGCCTTTCCCTTCAAAAATGGGTTTCCGAAATGAAAAAGGTAATGGGAAAGCGACCATTGTCGCCAACGCTCGGCGACAGCCGAGTAACCCAAGACCGTCTGTTCGTCAGAGCAGCAAGCCGCGATCTCTCGATGAGAAGTTGAAACGTCCTTACTCATTTCCCAGGGATAAAACAAGGAGACTATTCGAACTGGCAGTGCGCAAGGGACCCATCACTCTGCCAGATCCAAAACATCCATCGCAACCGGGTGACGTTAACCATCCTAACTATTGTCCCTACCACAGAGTAATGGGCCACCCACTCGAAGATTGCTACGTCTTCAAAGGCTGGATTGAGGATGAATACCAAAAGGAAAAATTCGAGTTGTCTGACAACTGGAAGGTGAACCCGCCACAACCACATGCTCAGAAAAGGATGGACACGCCAGGGGCATCATGCTCTTTTATAGGGGAAGCTCCATGAGAAATTGTTCTTTCGGCAAAAACTAAAAGAGTGCTGAAAGATCTTCAAACATGTCCGACCTATGAACAAAGAGACCGAAACGTTCTTAAACTAACACCGGACCACTATGTCCTAAAACTGGCAACGGACCACTATGTCCTAAAACTGACAATGGACCACTATGTCCTAAAATTAGCTGTTGACCGAGATGTCGATAAACTACGGTAGATTGCAGCATTCCAGAGCTGATACAAAAAAAATGAAAAAAAAAGAGAAAAAATAAAATGGTATGTCCATAAGCAAAATGGGCACGGATGAAAACCCGAAAGGGCTCCGTGAGTAAAAACAGCAGGACTACCGGCGGGTTTTGTGAAAACCCGAAAGGGCGCAATCTCGTTAAAAGACACTTGCAAGGTCCTCTCGACTTTGTAAGGAGAAACCACCTGCGTGAGATCCTTACGATTCACAAGGGGGCAACACACTTAGGGATCCTCACGATTCCTAAGGAGAAATTACACTTGCGAGATCCTCACGACTCGTAAGGAGAACCCTCTTATAGGACCCTCACGGCTCATAAGATTCAAAAGTCTTAAGCTACAGGGATCTAAACCTGTTCTTAAGTGGCCACCACAACCTCTAATATTGCCCTACAAGCGGTTCAGTATTAACCCTTGTAAACAATCTACGGGCGCAAATAGACATTTCCCTAACAGAGTCCCATCCGTGACTCGGGATATGTCTACCCGGTGAACAGCCCTTGTAAGTCCTCTCGACTTATAAGGAAAAAACACTCTTGTAAGATCCTTACGACTTATAAGAGAACATACACTTAGGAATCCTTACGATTCCTCAGGAGAAAACGCACCTACGCGATCCTCACGACTCGTAGGGAGAAATACCTTCATGAGACTCTTACGGCTCATGAAGTCAAAAGCCTTAGTCGACAGGATCCTAACCATGTTCGCTAAGCCACCTTTGTTCGACATTGACGGAGGCAAATGATGATTCTCTCCTGGCAATATTCCAGTTGTAGCGGTGCTGATGCTAAAATCGGTGTCTAATTCCAAGCTTGCAGTAAGAAGCGAGCGAGCCACATATGCATAAAAATAGCCGAAATGATGAGGCAACTTGCAACAAAATCAGCAAGTAAAAATGTATGCATGCAAAATAGCCGAAATGATTGGGCAACTCGCAATAAAAAGCAGCGAGTAAAAATAAAATAAATAGCCGAAATGATTGGGCGCCGCGAAAAATAGCCGAAATGATTGGGCAATCGCTACCTTTGCGATATAAAAGCTGAAATGAAAGAGCATCGCGGAAAGAAAAATATATAAAATGAAACTTTTTGCCCTACAGGTGAAATCACGTCGATCCCTGTATACAATTCAGGGGCACAAACAAAAAATAAGGGGAACACCTTCCCACCAGGCTTCATCAGAAAGCGAAGCCAAATCTCGACGGTTCATAGACAACCTAGAGACAATATCGACACTTGTTGCATCATTGCAGACACAATGTCAACAAATGAAGCAAATGAAGATCCCTAGCTTCAGGGTCTTGACGTCAACATCGACAACTTAGAGATCACCAACGGCGTTTCTCCTCATTCCAACAAGATGCAGACGTGACGTCAACAACCGACCCTAGAGTCACAACAAATCGGAACTATGGCAAAGTCCCTAGTTCCAAACCTTAACGTCAACATCTACAGCCTAAAAATCAGCAACGGTGATCCTCCTCATTCCAACAGGATTCGGACGCATCATCACAAAAAGGAGCTACGACAAAGTCCCTAGTTCCAAGACTCTACGGTCCACAGACAATCTATAGTCAACCAATGACTTCCCCGCCGGATTAACGTTCCGTCTCGGAAACAAGTCAACCAACCCCCAGGGAAATCAGTATCCTTGGCAAAAAATCTCGATGCGGGGAAATCAGCGTCCTTGACGAGAGCACCTCGATTCGCGTTGACCCGCAAAGAAATTAGCGTCTTTGCAGGAATATCACGATTCGTCTCAACCCCAGGGAAATCAGTGTTCTTTGACAAAAATCTCGATTCAGGGAAATCAGCGTCCTTGACAAGAGCATCTCAATTCGCGTCGACCCGCAAAGAAATCAGTGTCTCTGCAGGAATATACGACGTCCGCAAAACGGAACCATGGCAAATTCCCTAGTTTCAAGTCCCGACGGTTCACCAACAACCTAGAGACCATCTCGACGTTCGTCTCGATACAGCAGACGCGATGTCACCCCAGCATTCTTCCCCCAACAGGATGCAGACGCGACACAACAATGGAGCCATGACAAAGTCCCTAGTTCTAAGCCTCGACGGTTCACCAACAACCCAGAGACAAACCGTGACATTCGTCTCGATATAGCAGATGCAATGCCAGCAAACGAAGCGAAGGCAATATTCCTAGCTTCAGGGTCTTGATGGCAACTCATATAAAACCTGAAAGACTATCGGAGATCATCCTACACCAGTGCGGAGTGGTTATGACTCATCGGGGCTCCCAAACTGAGCCTAACCTCAAGTAAAAAGCGACATGGAATATCCCTAATGCTTGCTCTTTCGACGGTAATATCACCTGGAAGATTACTTGAAGATGTCTTGTCCAACCCCCGAAGGGATCAGAGACACGACAGTCGCGGGGCTATTCGAACAGCAAGATTATGCGTCGAGGAATACACCAGCCAACGCGACGGTGCGACGGGTAAAAAACCCTAGTACTACAGGCCCTAACGAACTTCTATTAGCAGGAGTTAACTGTGATGTTAGGAAATTCCTACGAGAACTGCTCGATTCGTCTCGACTTGTAAGGAAATTAGTGTCCTTGCAAAAATTTCTCGATTCGTCTCGACTCGTAGGGAAAAGCCTTAGGCAATGGGGATGAGGACCTGTTTCCTAAGCACTGGGGTCCTGTAAGTCGGTCCAAAATGGACTCTTGCATACTATTCACGGACCACACTCTCCAAAGTCGAATCTCGACAAGGAGGGAAACAACCACTTACGAGTCCCCTCGACTTGTAAGAGGGAAAAATTCTCTTGTGAGATCCTTACGAATCTCGAGAGAAACCACACTTAGTAATCCTCATGACCCCTAAGGAGAAAAGACACCTACCAGATCCTCACGACTCGTAGAGAGAAAAGTCTTTATGAGACCCTCACGGCTCATAAAGTTGAAAAGTCTTAGGTAGCAGATCTGAACCTGCTTCCTAAGCCATCACTACCTCTTGAAGAGTTCAAGATGAAATGTTCTTTATTATCTACAGGTCACACTTGCCAGGGTAACATACCAACAACACAGCAAAGAAAAGAAAACGACAGTAGGAGATAAGAAAAATGTGTCTTTATTCATGAACTTATTTGAATACAAGATACATCATATAAAAGAATAAAAAAATGGATACATGTTATTTAAATATTACAAGTGTTATTGGTATAAGGCAGCTACTGAGAAGGAGGCGTTTTCAATAAGTCGGCCAGTTGCTCGCGCACTCCTCTCAACTCCTTTTCAAGGTCAGCCGCTGCAGCCAGCTCCGCTTCAACTCGGGTCTGTTGCTGCAGACAGGATGAATGTTTCTCATCGATTTCTTGCTGAACAGCCTCCTGACTCTGCGCGACCTGTTCAGTAAAGTCAAGCTTTTTCCTCAGCACCAGCCCATCGGAAATACATCGTTGAAGGCTTTGAAAGATGGAGTTCAGCTGCGCAGCATTTGCTTCAACTTGGGCACGCAGTCGGACAGACTCAGCGGAAGTCGCCTCACGTTCCTTTCTCTTGAGGGTTGCCTCTTGTTCAAAATGGAGAAGGAAAATGGCACTTCGCTCAACCCATGCAGCCCGCCGGGAGTTCGAAGCCAACACCTCCGGAGCAGGACGCCTAAGCTCAAGCTCACGCAGGAAGGCCTCAATCTTCCTGCAATGATCAACCCAAGACTCAACGACGCCCTCACTATGAAAGTTTACGAGCGTCACCAGCATAGGGTTAACCTCTGTGGCAAAATCCGCAGCAGATATGGGAGTCTCCACGTCAAGCTCCTCAATATAGTCGCTCAGCATATGCAGACTATTCATAGCGCCTTTCAAGGATGCACGCCGAGAAAAAGGGCCGGCTGGCATTACAATGCGAGACTCGAACGGGGCTGGAGTCGATGTGATTGCTGCAAAACAAATCACAATCAGATGTCGGCTCAAGAAATAAAGAAAATACGTGAACAATAGAGTCTACTATACCAGCTGGAACACGGGGCAAAGCTGGGAGCTCCGGTGGCGCAACAATACCCTCGTCCCCTCCCACAATTTGTAGGGCTACAAGCGTGGCGAATTTAACAGCCTCCTTCGAGAGGACTTTTGGGTGAAGAAAGCGAGCAATGAAATCCTCGAAACTAACCCCGCGGCTCCCAGATTCGAGGAAAAGGCCCTCGTAAATATTCAACACTTTGATCAGACTAGGAAATTGATGTTGAACGGCGTTCTCCGGGGTAAGGCCTATTATCTCTGGCTTGGCACCAAAAACGTATTCATCCGTAGGAAGCATCTCCTCATAATGCTCCCCCACGACCGATAAGCCGAAAACTTCTGCAAATTCCTTTAAGGAGATTGATACTTCTCGGTCCAGCGAAAGGAAGGTGTGGGTAGGAATGTTCCACTTCTCCAGAAATGCCTTAACCCACCAGGTGGGAAGCGTAGGATACTGGAAGAGAGAAGCATAAACGGCGGGATACAACCCAATCGTCAACAACTGCGACTTCTTCGCTGACAGAATGTAGCGGGCCCATTGCAGATAACCGGTCGGATGACGAGGAATCATACCTATATTATATGGTTGCCCCCACGGCCACGCCTCGCCTTGAAAAATACGTCGTCCCAAGATATCTAAAGCCATGGGAGGCTGAACGGGTATCACAGCCATAGCGGGCTAAAGAAGACCTTCTGAAGTCCAATTGACCATCTCCACAGCATAGTTCACCGGGGATGGGTTGGCATAATGAATCGCCATGATGGGCTCCGAGGGTACCGCGCACAAAAAGCTTTGTCGACCCTTAATAATGTGATTATACCATGTCCCCCAGAGGTGAAGATTTTTGTGTTCTAGGTCATGGTCTCGGATGAGCGCGAGAACCTCCCGGTGTACAGGTGCTCCAGGAAATCCTCCTTCTGAACGAACGAACGGAAATGAGGCATCGAAAGACATGTCGCCTGCAAAAAAAAGGGACAGAAGTCAACTGTCAGTACTATAATTTAATTTTAAATTTTAACAGTACTTTAAAATTTATACCACACTGCAATGTAGTGGAAAGGGGACCAAAGAGGGACCCACAAAATCTAGATGACAATTCATCAATTGATAATCAATAAAACAACCTCATCATTGGATGAGACTGTTAATTAATGAGGAAATCCTCAAGGAAATTCTCATTGAATAAGAGATCCTTCGGGAGAAGGAGAAAATCTCCCTTTGAGAGCAAAGCTCTATGACAGAATGACACTTGTCAAACTCTGAGAGCCTGGCTCTGTAATGATGATGGAAAAACCCATCAGAAAAGAAAATTAAAATCAGTTAATTTTTATGAATTAAAAATTCTAGGATCTTCAAGATCCATGAAAAAACTCTTAAGAGTTCTTCATCAAAGATTAAAAAATCTACACATGATTCAAAAGAGCAAGGCTCTGTTTATGGGCTAAGAAATCCCAAGAAAAGATCTCTTTAGATCTATGGGTTCATAAGAGCAAAGCTCTGTTAATGAAACCCTAAATGGGGTTTTTGTAGATCAAAGATCTATAAAGAGCAAGGCTCTGTTAATGGGTAAAACCCTAATTTATTAAAAAATTTAAAACTTTACCTAAGTTTGGAAAGAGTTTTTACTCTTGAGAAGTTCTTAAATAGAAGAGCTGTGTTCTGAACAAAAATTCTCAAAGAAAGAAGATGATAATCATCTAAGGGACTAAAGGTCCTATTTATAGGCATTGAACCGCCGCTTCAACTTCTGAGTTGATCTAAGGGCTCAGATGCTGCCACCGCTGCACTCATGTGTGCGCCACGTGAGCGCAACGGTGGGGGGGAATTTGTTTCCCCCAATCAGAGCAAAGCTCTGTTTTAAAATTCAAAATTCAAAAAAAAATTGAAGCAACGCTTCAGATCCAGCGCTCTGCGCTGCGCGCCACGTGTCAAACACAGGTGCGCTAGCGCTGGAATTAAAAATTCCCCACCGTTAGATCAAAAGATCTAATAATGATAAATCATTAATTAATAAGAATTAAAATTCTGTTATGGAAAGATCTTACTCAATCTTGTTAAAAACAAGAAGATTGCCTTCTGTAAAACAGAAGCTCTTGGATCAAAGATCCAACGGTGGGGAAACATCCCCCAATCAATCAGAGAAAGATCTCTTTAACTGATTTAACAAATCAATTTGCCCTATATAAAGGCCCCAAGACTTCAAGTCTGATATAGAAAAAAAAACCTACAAACTTTGAGAAAACTCAAAAGGAAGAGAGCAAGCTCTTGAAAGAAGATCATTTCTTCAAGGTAAAAAGAATGGTTCTTGAACAAAGAGATGAAATCATTTCATAATTAAAAAGAAGAACCATCTTCTTAAAAAGATCATAGACCTATAAAGACCAAGGTCTTTCATAAAAGAGATCAAAAGATCTCATCGCATAATAAAGAAGAACATATTCTTCACACAGATCATTGATCTATAAAGGCAAAGCCCTTTCAAAAATAAGAACTGTTGTTCTTGAAACTTGAGGCAAAGCCTCCTTTAAAAAGAACATAAATTTGTTCACAGATCATAAATTTGATCAAATGCGTTTTGCGCTATTGAAAAGTGCATTGCACTCTTGAACTGCACTTCTGCGCTCTTTGGACCGGTGCTCAGCGCCAAAATGTGCCACGTGTCAACCACAGATACAATTTGTGCTTTGCGCTTCTGAAACAGCGCACTGCACTCTTGGGTTGGCGCTCAACGCCAAACGCGCCTGATTTGTACGATGTTTTGTGATCAAAAATATTTTTACCGCAACCAAGAACGGCGTCGCTTGGTAGCTAGCTGGTGAATACGGGTCGGTCTACAGGGATGTTGTGTATTTCCTAATTATTCTAACGAGTTAATTTCAAATGGCGTTTGGATCTTTATCACTAAAAACTAAGTTGACTTAGACTAGGATCAGAAATCTTGCTAGGGTCAGGTTTGGGTTAAATTTGGAAAATTAAAGTTCTCCCACCGCTTTCAATGCCCTAAATTAGATATCTTTAGGTGTTTTAGTAATTATTAATAAAGGGGATTAGCACGATTGGGAAGAAACGATATTTCTTCCTCTAGGTCCTTGTCCGTCCTTTCTTAATCCTTACCCTAACCTCCATGGAAAACATGCACATCCGGTCTTTTATACTACGGTATCACTTTTACCTCATGGGTAGGGTGCCGTAGGGAGTGGTATGTGTATGTATGCATGGAGTCCTAATTATTAATATTGATGGGCAAGAAACGGGTGATAGATTTGCATCTCTCAAACCTTCCCTATTCCTAACCCTAACAAGCGAGGAACTACTCGCTCATTAAGAGATCTATGAAAAACATGATTTTTATGAGTTTTTGATTTAAGAGATTAATTATCTAACTACTGCAGATTAATAAAAAGTTCTAATCTAAATTAAACTAGGGCAGAGAATAAATTAAACTAGGGCAGAAATAAAAACTAAAAACTAGGGCAAAATAAAAGAAACTACTTACAAAATTGATGCTCTCAAAACTTGATAGAAATTCTGAATTTTATTCAATGAAAAGAGGCACGACCTAAAACAAGTTTTAGGGCTTCTATTTATAGAGTATAGAAAAGGCTAGGGTTACAATCGACGCACATCTGCTTTTACAAATATACCCCTAGGAAGACTAGTCAACGCGCCGCCAGCCTCTACAGAAAATTTCCACCAACACGGGCTTAGCACGGCCGCGGAACCGCGGCCAAGATCAAGGTTTGGCCGCGGTTCCGCGGCCAAATAGTGGGCTTGTGGGCTAATTTTTTTTGTGCTGCTTCTGGTTGTATTTGTCTTCCTATTTCTTCAGTTGGTTCTTCAGAATGTCTTCTAGTTCTCTTCCAGATCTCCACAGTGAATAATTGTAGTGGACTTTTACCGTTGCTTCGTGTCGAAGACTTGAACCTTGCGCTGCCTTTGTACTTTTGTGAACTTGTTCATTGATCTTCATTGTCTCTCAAAATGTAGGCACGATCAAGATTCCACAATTTATCGATAGTAGTCTCATTTTGTATCATCTTTTCGTCAATTTCACTATTTTTGTTCCGAGAACCTGTAACCTGCAAGTATGTAGCAGACATGGATCAAAAGCACCTGTTTATTTGTAAAATGAATAAGAATGGGGTCTAAAAGAATGCAAAATTATGGTATGAACAAATACCCCCAAACTTATCTTTTGCTCGTCCTCGAGCAAACCTAGTTTTATTTTTGAAAAAGACCTAGCCTCACTTTCGCAGGGAAACGCGATTGCACTGAGCTCGTGCAACAAGCCGTTAAACCTCTAGGTGTCCCTAGTAGGAGGAGTGTTGTCTCCTGAGGGTTTTCAGCGGATACTACCCACAAAATCCTATCAATTTGGCCTATTGATTTTTATTCTCCGATTAGGTTTTCTAACAAGAAATTCTATTATCTTCGACTCATAAATTATCCACCCGTATTCTTCACGCTTCCTTATCATTTAATTTAAGATTATATATATTCTTGTGAATTTACTTAGCTTTTAGCATCTTTTAAGTTTTCCTTCTAGGGTTCTATCTCAACTTAGGAATTTTTATCATCTTTATTAAAGATATAAGTCTTATTATTCATTCCTATCTCTTATCTAAACCCCAATCACATACCCCTACGTGTGTGTGTATGTAACCCCTACACTTGGAAATTCAAATCAAGCTATCATACTCTTGTCCGTCGTCCAAAGCACTTCTTAATTGGTGAATTTTTAGATGAATTTTGCTTACACATCCTTCATGCGACTGTTAATACTTCTTGAGGTACCAACAACCGATTATAAAATGTGTTTGCATATTAAAGCGTACTTCCTAGTCTTGTAACACCTAAGGCTTTTAGCAGTGACTCCCAAACCAGTTGGTCTAAGGCACTAGGTGATGAAGCACTCTCGCTAAATATTTTTTTTCTTCTATTTTTGCAGCCTTAAGTAATTACAAAAACCAGTGTTCATTTTTTTTCTTTATTCACACTTATCTATTTTTTTTCTTTGTACTAAGGATTTTAGACAGGAGCATTTCAAGGTCTCTCCTACTATTCCAAGTTTCAAGATTCGTGTTTGTGCAATTTTGTAGGGTATATATTTTCAGAATTTAGACTTAAGATTATGAATTATTTTTCAAACTTATACTCTAATAAAGATATCAATACTTTTCCTTTGTTTTAACTTAGCCCAAGAATTCAACTCGAAATTTGCCTATTTCTAAATAAACTACAAAGACATATACTTTCTACCGGTAAATTTTAAGAAAGGTTATTTTTAGGGTTTTTAATTTACTAAATCTAAGATCTAGTTGTTCCTAGCTAGTTAACCTATTTGTCAAACTCAAGTCAATTAAGGCCAAAATTGAATGTTTTAATTTTTATAATTTTTTCAAATTTTTCAGTTTTTATTTGATTTTTCTTTTTCTATTTTTTTTATTTTTCAATTTTTATGATTTTTATATAAGGATGCAATGCAGAATTTAAATATGCAAAGGAAAAAGAAAAATATATACAAAAAATTAAAAATATGCAATGCAAAAGATAACTATATACAACCACCATCTCCCCCAAACTTAACCAAAGCAGTGCCCTCACTGCTCGGGCCCACGCCGCGCTCTCGAGCGTGAACGTGAACGCTCCTCCCTAACCAACAGGGTTTGAATACCCCGCTCAACCTCCGTCAATCGACGGTCGTGCTCCCTCGCTGTCGCCCTAAATTCCTCCCTCAACGTATCAATACCCCTAACTGGTCTCCTCATCAATTGTGCATGCTCAAGAGGGGTCATTTCGCTTTCGCTCGCGGTCGAGCTCGAGCTAGGTGTGCGGGCAAATACATTCTCTGCCGGTTCGGTCCTCGACCACACATCTGCCAGTCGTGAGTAGGACGCAGACACGCCCTCAATAAGAGGTCTGACTGGAATGCCTCCATGCAAATAAAATTCGAACTCCTCCGCGGGGAGGAAATATCGAAATAATTGTGTAACCAGCATGGGACAAGGGTAATTAGCGGCCCGTTTATCCGCACCTATGGAATTTAACAATACTGTGCACATGTCAAAACGTGGGTTCTTGGTCATAAGAGTGTGCACAATATGTAAGGAGGGTGTGGAAAAAGTTGTATTATGGGAGATACCGAAAATATTATTTTGTGTCCACCGGCACACAGTCAAAACATTCGCGAAAAGAGTTCTTGCTTGGATACCCTTTCACGGCTCCCTCGAGCAATCGTTGCCCATCAGGGGCATGTAATCCTCGAATTGAAGGGGTTGGTCATGTGTAGGTATGCGAGGTATTAGTGTGATCTCGTGTATTATATCCCTATCAATTATAATTTCGCGATCGCCCCATTGCAATTTAATAAAACCCAGTAGGGTAGACACCCATCCTCCATAAACTCGAAAAATTGGTTTACTAATTCCGGCAATGCAAATGCATAAGGGTGATTGTATATTAAATAATTACATCCCCTACGCGCAATTTCATTCGCGAAATAGCTACCATATACCTCATGAGAGAAAACTTGTGAAAAAACTCTTTCTAGCTGCATGCTATGTGCCATGATGTGTTCTACAGAACTACAAATTTGAAAAACAGAAAGGAAATGAACAGATCGTACCTCCCCTGAAATTTCAGGGGGTGAAGCCAAGGGGCCGCGGCGGATCGACGGCGGTAGGCGCTCTGTGCGGCGGAATCGCGGTACGATATAGGGATCTCTGCTGCAGATCTGCGGCGGAAGCGCGGTCCAGATGGGGATAGCGCGGCGGAGTCGCGGCGGCGCTGAAGGAACTCACTGCAGAAAAGAGGATGCGGCGGCTAGGGTTTAAGAGAGGGTGAAAATTAGGGTTAGTGCAGAGAGGGGGGCTCGGGCTCTTGAAATAGGGACATATAATGGATATTTGTAGATAAACCCCTCCAAAAAGATGAATTTATCTGCAAATAAAATTTTATTTTATTTATTCTGTAATTTTAAAAAAATGCCCAATTTTTTTTTATTTTCAAAAAAAAATTATTTTTTATGTTATTTTGTATTTATATATTTACAAATGGTACATACCCCCAAACTTGTTTGAAATAAAGTGTTGGCAAGAAGATAAAAAATTTGGGGGTCAAATGGAGGAAGATCAATCAGTGTAAACCGGCTCCTGCAAAAACAGGAGCTCCTCCGACTGGTCCGCAGTGAGGAACGGTTTCAATCGATATCCGTTTACTTTAAATAAAGTACCGTCCTCCGGATTTTCAAGATCTACCGAACCGTGCGGATATACGGTGCGTACTAAAAACGACCCTTTCCACCTAGATCTGAGCTTGCCGGGGTGAAAGTGTAACCGAGTGTCGTAAAGCAAAACCTGTTGACCAGGTTTAAACGTTTTGCGCATAAGGTGTTTGTCATGGAACACCTTAGTTCGGTTTTTAACAATGACAACATTATCATAAGCCTCATCCCGCAGCTCTTCTAGTTCGTTTAATTGCAGCTTTCGATTGCTGCCCGCATCTCCCATTGATAAATTCAACTCCTTGATCGCCCAAAATTCCTTGTGCTCAATCTCAACTGGGAGGTGGCAAGCCTTCCCATAAACAAGCCGGTATGGAGACATACCAAGATCAGTCTTGTATGCAGTACGGAATGCCCATAGTGCATCAATCAATTTGTGTGACCAATCTTTACGGTTTTTAGAAACCGTTTTCTCCAAGATTTGCTTAATTTTCTGATTCGAAACCTCGACTTGCCCACATGTTTGGGGATGGTATGGTGTTGACAGCTTGTGTGTAATGGAATATTTGCGCATTAAGGACTCAAAAGTCTTATTGCAGAAGTGAGATCCATTATCACTTATAATTGCTCGAGGGTGCCCAAACCGGGAAAAGATATGTTCTTTAAGAAATCGAACGACAACCTTGTTATCGTTCGTTCGGCTAGGCACAGCCTCGACCCACTTTGACACATAATCAACAGCCAAAAGAATATACACATTCCCAAAAGAATTGGGAAATGGTCCCATGAAGTCGATTCCCCAAACATCAAAAATATCTACAACCAAAATTGGCTGGAGCGGCATTTCGTTTCTCCGCGATATCCGGCCTAAGTGTTGGCACCGGGAGCATGTCTTGCAGTATTCATATGCATCCTTAAAGAGTCATGGCCAATAGAAACTACACTGCAAGATTTTCTCAGCTGTCTTCTTTGGGCCAAAATGCCCGCCACACGCTTGATCATGGCAAAAAACAGCACACTCTTAAACTCATTTTCAGGTACACACCGACGAATGATTTGGTCGGAACAGTATTTAAAAAGATACAGTTCATCCCAGTAAAAATGCTTTACTTGGGACAAGAATCGGAGTTTATCCTGTTTCGACCAATCTTTAAGTATCAAGCCGGCGGCCAAGTAGTTTACTATATCAGCGAACCAAGGTTCGCAAGACACGGTTAAGAATTGCTCATCGGGAAAAACATCTTTAATTGGAATTTCAAGTGTAGGCGAAGAAGGAAGTCGTGAAAGGGGATCGGCAACTACGTTTTCACATCCTCTTTTGTCCCTTATGACAAGGTCAAACTCTTGTAGCAAGAGGATCCAACGTATTAGCCTCGATTTAGCATCCTTCTTCACAAAAAGGTGGTGAAGAGCTGAATGGTCCGTATACACAATCACTGGAGAGCCGATTAAATAAGGCCAGAATTTTTCAAGTGCAAACACAACGGCTAGAAATTCCTTTTCTGTTGTTGTGTAGTTCAGTTGGGCCTCATTTAATGTTCGGCTAGCGTAATAAATTACGTGCGGCATCTTATTAATGTGCTGTCCAAGGACAACAACAATGGCGAAATCTGATGCATCGCACATAATTTCGAATGGATGCGTCCAGTCTGGAAATGAAAGAATGGGAGCAGAAATGAGAGAGTATTTCAATGACTCGAACGCTTCCATGCAAGTTGAGCCAAAATCAAATGTTGTGTCCTTGGCCAATAAGAGAGTCAAGGGTCTAGCAATCTTGCTAAAATCCTTGATGAACCGTCTATAAAAACCGGCACGGCCAAGGAAGTCCCGGATGTCTTTGACGCATTTAGGAGGAGGGAGATTAGAAATGACCTCAATCTTGGCTTTGTCAACCTCTATGCTGTTTTGCGAGATGACATGTTCTAAGACAATACCCTCTCGTACCATAAAGTGACACTTCTCCCAATTTAACGTGAGGTTCTTATCCCTACAGCGGGTAAGAACTGCATCAAGGTGTAGCAAACACTCGTCGAAGGAGTCACCAAAAATGGAGAAATCATCCATAAAGATCTCCAGAAACTTTTCAACCATGTCTGAAAAGATCACCATCATACACCGCTGAAATGTAGCGGGTGCATTGCATAACCCAAAGGGCATGCGACGGTAAGCGAAAGTACCGAAAGGACAAGTAAATGTGGTCTTGTCTTGATCCTTTTTGGCGATGGGAACTTGGTTATAGCCGGAATAGCCATCCAAAAAGCAGTAAAACTCGTGCCCAGCCAATCGTTCTAGCATTTGGTCAATGAAAGGTAAAGGAAAGTGGTCTTTCCTTGTCGCGGCATTGAGTTTTCTATAGTCGATACAAACTCGCCACCCAGTTTGAATGGAAGTCTCCAACCTTGCTGAGGATTGTGTAGATTGCTTTAGGAACGCATCTAGACTTCTTTCTAGTGAGGTAACCTTATCATTATTTGGTTGAACAAAATTGTTTTGAGGGTAAGAGTTGTTGGGCACAAAATTGTTCATTTGGTTTTGGTAAGGTTGTGGGTGGAAAGGTTGCTGGTATTGAGTTTGTGGAGGTGCTTGTTGTTGTGGAGGAGGAGGCCTTTGAAAGTTGTTGTTTCCTTGGAATTGCTGGTTTTGATTCTTTATCGTTGCTGAAAGGAAGCATTGACTTGATCTTGTCCTTGAACAGGTGGATTGTAAGGACACTCTTCGGTGAGATGTGATGGATCCGAACAACAAGTACAAACAATTCGTGGGGGCAAAGCAGGGGCAGGAGAAGGCGATGAGATTTTGGTCTCAATTTCTTCTAGCTTTTTCGTAAGTGCGGCCATCTCGGCCTTCATAGAAATCGACATATCTAATTGATGTATGCCTGCCCTAGACTGACCAATTGAAGAAGATGAGGTGGTCTTGGTGCTTTCCCACTGAAGTGTTTGTTCAGCAATATTCTCGAGAAACTGCCACGCTTCCTCACTAGATTTGGTTAGAAAGTGACCTTGACAAATGGTTTCTAGCAACCGCTTTATTGCTGGGTTCAATCCCTCGTATAAAGTTTGGCAAAGTTGCCAATTTTCGATCCCATGGTGAGGGAATTGAACAAGTAGGTCTTTGAATCTTTCAAAACACTTCCAAAATGGTTCGGAAGGAAGCTGGGAAAATTGTATAATCTCATTGCGAATTCTCGCGGTCTTGTGATGTGGATAAAACATTTTAAGAAAAGCTTTAACAAACTCTTCCCAATTCTTAATTGAATATGATGATGTGCTGTATAACCACTTCTTAGCTAAGTCCCATAAGGTGAAAGGAATGACCCTTAGCCTTATAGCATCATCTGATAATTGGGTTGTTTTCATCATTGCGCAAACGTTTTGGAATTTGTTTATGAAGATATAGGCATCTTCGGATTCCAGTCCATGAAATTTTGGCAACATATTGATGAAGTGGGGTTTGATCTCAAAATTATCCCCATTTGCCGGTGGGAGTGAAAGACAAGTAGGTAAGGCGGTGCGGATCGGGTAGAAAAGATCCTGGAGCGCGATTCGTTGAGGCGCTTCAACAGGTGGGTGTTGCGGGTTATTCGCACCTAACGGAGGTGGAATCAGTCCCGTGGGTAAGGTGTTCTTAGGATTATATCCCGACATCCCTTCAGAGGAAGAATGTGAAGGTGAAGGTAAGGAAGTGGAAGGAATTTCGACTTCGGAGTCGAAAACTTCGTCGGTCGGTACCAACGAGACACGGACTAATCGGGCGCTAGTGTCCTTAGTCTAACCGGACATACACTAAAGAGGTAGTGTAGTCAAAAAGGTGAAAAACAGAATGTGGAGATAAGAAAACGTCAATGGAAAGAAAGTGGTGTAAGTGGGGTGCACGGATTTTTAGCGACAAGTTGCAAGTTTTTGTAAAAGTTTTTCTTTTCTCTTTTTGTGTATTTTTTTATGTGGAGCTTTTTGTAAAAAATATTTTCGATAAAAGGCTTAGACACACGTTCAATCAACCACAAATGCACAATCAGGCCTAGATCCAGGGTCACCTAGGTCAGCTAGACAGCTCCTAACTGTTCCAAATGGCAAGAAATAGGACCTCAAACCGCCTCTTCACCGCCAATTGTGGCCAAATAATTGCCAGGTAAGGGGGAGGCTCTCCACCACGTAAGTAGTGGACCTAATTAAGTAACCACTTGCCTTAGACACACTTTCCTAGACACCACAAAGTCAGCTTAGGATCAACGGTCGATACCTACAACTAGTCCTTTGTCCTATTGAGCGCGAAGTCCTTAGGGCTGAGTCTAATCTTTATTAATTAAATGATGGTCAATGCAATATGCCTTATGTGATTTCTGGGGTCCTGGGAAGGGTGATGAAATCCCCACCCAATCTGGATTGGTTTCAAGCCCCTTAAAGTCCGATTAAATATGCAAAACAGTAAACAACCACTTGCAAACAGAATTTTTTTTATTTTTAGCGCGGCGCAAAAAATCCTGCACAAGATCAATTATTGGAAGAGGGAAAGATTTTTTAAGTGCAAAGAATCCTGTAGGCAAATTTACAGAGGAGATATCAAGGGGTTCAGAGGAGGAGAGAGAAAGCTCACGGTGGTTTTTCCTCGTGCTGACGTCACCTACCTGCGGCGGAAGCGCGGCCAAGGGGCGCTATTGGCGGCGGAAACGCCGCGGCGGCGGCGGATCGATTCCCGAGATTTCTTCTGCTCCTCTGTTATGATTTTCCTCTGTCGTTTTCTGTTTTGCTTGTTGGATTTTCCCAGATCCGAACTCGTTCGTCAATCCTGCAAAAATTCTCACGAAACACCCTTTAAACAATAAAAAGATGATAAAATTTATAATTTTTTTTTCCAGTTTTTATGATTTTTATATTTTATATTAACCCGAAATTGCAAAAAGAAAGTACTACGCCATCCCCGGCAATAGCGCCATTTGATTTGTACGATATTTTGTGATCAAAAATATTTTTACCGCAATCAAGAACGGCGTCGCTTGGTAGCGAGCCGGTGAATACGGGTCGGTCCACAGGGATGTTGTGTATTTTCTAATTGTTCTAACGAGTTAATTCCAAATGGTGTTTGGATCTTTATCACTAAAAACTAAATTGACTTAGACTAGGATCAGAAATCTTGCTAGGGTTAGGTTTATGTTAAGTTTGGAAAATTAAAGATCTCCCACCGCTTTCAATGCCCTAAATTAGATCTCTTTAGGTGTTATGGTAATTATTAATAAAGGGGATTAGGACGATTAGGAAGAAACGATGTTTCTTCCTCTAGGTCCTTGTCCGTCCTTTCTTAATCCTTACCCTAACCTCTATGGAAAACATGCACATCCGGTCTTTTATACTACGGTATCACCTTTACCTCGTAGGTAGGGTGCTGTAGGGAGCGGTATGTGTATGTATGCATGGAGTCCTAATTATTAATATTGATGAGCAAGAAAAGGGTGAGAGATTTGCATCTCTCAAACCTTCCCTATTCCTAATCCTAACAAGCGAGGAACTACTCGCTCATTAAGGGATCTATGAAAAACATGATTTTTATGAGTTTTTGATTTAAGAGATTAATTATCTAACTACTGCAGATTAATAAAAAGTTCTAATCTAAATTAAACTAGGGCAGAGAATAAATTAAACTAGGGCAGAAATAAAAACTCAAAACTAGGGCAAAATAAAAGAAACTACTTACAAAATTGATGCTCTCAAAACTTGATAGAAATTCTGAATTTTATTCAATGAAAAGAGGCATGACCTAAAACAAGTTTTAGGGCTTCTATTTATAGAGCATAGAAAACCCTAGAGTTACAATCGACGCACATCTGCTTTTACAAATATACCCCTAGGAAGACTAGTCAACGCGCCGCCAGCCTCTACAGAAAATTTCCACCAATACGGGCTTAGCACGGCCGCGGAACCGCGGCTAAGAGCAAGGTTTGGCTGTGGTTCCGCGGCCAAATAGTGGGCTTGTGGGCTGATTTTTGTTGTGCTGCTTCTGTTTGTATTTGTCTTCCTGTTTCTTCAGTTGGTTCTTCAGAATGTCTTCTAGTTCTCTTCCAGATCTCCACAGTGAATAATTGTAGTGGATTTTTACCGTTGCTTCGTGTCGAAGTCTTGAACCTTGCGCTGCCTTTGTACTTTTGTGAACTTGTTCATTGATCTTCATTGTCTCTCAAAATGTAGGCACGATCAAGATTCCACCATTTATCGATAGTAGTCTCACATTGTATCATCTTTTTGTCAATTTCACTGTTTTTGTTCCGAGAACCTGTAACTTGCAACTATGTAGCAGACATGGATCAAAAGCACCTATTTATTTGTAAAATGAATAAGAATGGGGTCTAAAAAAATGCAAAATTATGGTATGAACAGCGCCACGTGTCACTCACTGGTGCGCCACTGAACTAGCGCAACGCGCTCATAAATTGAAAGCGCAATGCGCTCATAAACTGGCGCTTAGCGCTAAGCGCGACACGTTTCCTTTTCGTGTGCGCTACTTGGCAGAAGCGCAATGCACTCCTTAATTGGCGCAAAGCGCCTAGTGCGCCACGTGGCGCGCTGTCAGAACACACATTGTTCTGATGAATGCTATGCATTCAATACAAGACAAAAATGTGTCAGGATCTAATGCTCAGCATTATTAAAAGGGCTAAGCCCAAACAAATGTTCAACAGCTCAGAACAATAAAATGTTAAACATTTTAATCGTATTGGACTTAGCCCAATTCTGGCCATAAGTCCTCAACTTATATTTAATTGAGCCCATCTGCTCATGAATATTCAACAGATCTCAGTCCCAAAATGGACTACAGATCTTTCAACCAACTCACACCGGTTTGAGGGTACATCTCTTTACTCCTCTGATATCTGTCGTTGTAATCCTTCAACGTCTTCATAGAGGTGACGGGTCCTGACAACCACACATTTCATGGACTACGATGTCCTTAAACTTCATAGACTACGATGTCTTTAAACTACGGACTGTGGGGTCCTTAAACTCATGGACTATGATGTCCTTAAACTTCATAGACTACGATATTTTTAAACTGGACTGTGGGGTCCTTAAACTCATGGACTACGATGTCCTTAACCTGGACTGTGGGGTCTCTTTAAACCCACGGACTACGATGTCCTTAACCTGGACCGAGATGTTCTTAAACTAACATTGGACCAAGATGTCCCTAAACTAACATTGGACCATAATGTCCTTAAACTAATCGACCACAATGTCCCTAAACTAAACAACAGAGACCAAATGCTCTCTCGATGGATCTAAATGATCCTGTTAAGTTGATCTTAGTCTATAAATTAGACTAACGTATTCTTAACAAACGTTTAAGTTGATCTTATGCTCAAATGAGACTAACGTATCCTTAAAATCAACCCCCAAACCCAAATCTAAGAAGATACGGATTTGGACTAATCCACGCCCTACGGGCGACAACATAAATTAGTCTCCGTATACAATCCATGGGCAACCACAAACAAAACAAACGGGCTTTGTGAAACTGATTAGTAGAGGAGTTGGGTGTTCGGTATCACACGGGCTGTGAGTATGCGACATTGCAATAATTAGCCTTAAGTGCAAGTGGGAGATTGTTGGCTATAGTGCCCTCAAGGCAATTATCATAGTCGCAGGCAGGTGATTATGATGATTGAGGGAGGACCTATACCAGTAGAACAGTCTTACTCGAGATGATAGTATGCTATCTGGTTTGTCTTTATCATCATATACATCATTAGGTGTCATTACAGATCACTATTACATGTTGATAGAGCACATAGAATTCTTGTTTGACTACCAGCAGTATGATGGCGATCATATACGTGGGAGCTGGGTGGTCTATAGGCACATCCTTAAATGTCCCTAGTCGTAGGAGTTTCGAGACTGGGCATCGATACTCCAGAGTATACTAGTGTATACTGATCGAGGCCCTGACGAGGGGCAGTAGCCGGTCTCACAAGCCATTGGTGTTAGTTTGTTCACCTAAGATGTATACAGATGCTCATTGGGTTTATGAGTACACCGGACCGACTCATCGGGAACATGCTAGTTGGTATTATACCTATTGTCAGATAGTAGTTCCCTGGTAACATGTGTACAGGTTAGTCTATCGACCTGAGATTATCATTTGTCTCGTGTGAGTTCCCACTGTGCTTTGATTACTACCCTACCACGGCTCAAAGGAGTCGTGCAAACAGGTTTTAGTTGGTACAGTCCCCAGCCACATGGAGACAGTGAGCGGATCGTCGGGGGATTCGTCTCTCCCGGTATTGGGGGTTGATGTCGCGTTGTGCATGGGTGGCTATCACCAGAAATCCTTGGCTAAGGTAGTCGAGAATTACCGATCTAGGATCGGTAGTTTCTTAGGTGGTGATGGGCTTCATACCGACACTAAATGTCGTGTTATTAGGTGTCTGACTTTATCTACCCCTAGACTCGATATGCGATACCCATAGACGAACGAACCAGACTGTACGGATATTGTCACTGTCAGGCTCAGTAGGGGTTTCATGATGAGTTTTCTCGTCGGCCTCCCTTTCGCTCAATACCTAGGTAGCCGTTACGTACAGCTAGTGCCGCTGACATGCTTGTGATTAAACCCACTGCCAGCGTATTGACGAGTCTTTAGAGTCCTACACAGAGGGTTTCCCTGTTTCGGGCCAAACGATATAGAGGCCGTATGGTTTTACAGCAGGGTTCGATCACATACGTGTACTTGTGCATGGATGATGTTCGTACGGATAATACTAGTGAGCTTTGGTTTAAGCCGGATCCTAATATTATATTGTTGGATTATTTTTGTCTCATTGTATTGGTATTCTTCAGAATACGGATGCGGGTATGTATATACGGTTGAGGGGTATTCTTGTAAGTTATTGCAAGATTACATTTAGAAGATTACACTTCATCATGGTTTAGACCTTTTTGGATTAAAAGGTTATTAAGGTGTAGGATGAGGTGTTTATTGCATTTTTTGTGGCATGGCTAATTAGTGACCCATGGTTACTATTCTAGCATGCTTAGGGTTTTTGTTTGTTTTGAGATTATGTTGACTTGAGATATTTTGGTTGACTCAAGATATTTTGGATGGCTCCATTATTTGTTTATTCTCACAACACAAAAAAAAACAAGCCATTATTCATTTCTTTTTCTCTTTCTTGAGTTGCTCTCAACACCTCATTCTCATGGCATCTTCTTCTTCCTCTAGCTCCACCCAAACCCTCTCATGAGTTGAGAATCCTTGGGTGTCTTGAGACAAATTAATCCTTCATCACTCTCTACTTCATTTACGGTATCTAGAGTAGCGATCTAGGTACCCTAGTTTCCTCGGATATGAGGTTGGAGCTCGTTGCATAGACTCTCGGGTGGATCATCTTCGATGGAGGGAGACCGGAGATCAAGCTTGATCAAGGAAGCCCCTAGGAGCTTGGGATGATGGTTGAAGACCGAAGGACACGGATCTATTCAGTATAACCATTCTAACTCCTTTGCATGTTTTGTTATCTAGGGCTTATGGGTAGATCCGGGTAATTGGTTGTGGTAGCGCAAAATTTTATAAATTTTTGTTCCACATTTGGTCACTGAGTGATGGCTGGGGCGCTTGCATAACCCAACAGTTTCCTTCTCGGGTCATCCGCTGAGGGCAGCTTCCTGCCCGACCACTCCGCGGATCCTAAGCCCTCGTCTAGAGGCGACCGAGCAGCTTCCTAGCCGGCTCTTTCAAAGTCCAATTCAGACGCGGCGCACGATCAACTATCACCTCGACTCCGGGGTGAGTGGGACGCTGACCTACCTATACTTGGCGTTCATTTGATTTATATACGCGACACACGATCGTCACCTCGACTCCGGGATGAGTGGGACGCCGACCTACCTATACTTGGCGTTCGTTTGATTTATATATTTGACACACGATCGTCACCTTGACTCCGGGGTGAGTGGGACGCCGACCTACCTATACTTGGCATTCGTTTGATTTATATACGCAGCGCACGGTCGTCACCTCGGCTCCGGAGTGAGTGGGACGCCGGTCTACCTATGACTTGGCTTTCTCTAGCTTGTACGTCGCACTTGCCCAGCACTCAACGCCCAACTTTGCATATCCTAAGCGTCCGCTGGACACCGACCTATCTATACTTGCAAAAATAGAAGCACTCTGAATGCGAGATAAAATACTTGCGAGATAAAAACACTTGAGGATCAGTATACTTACGAGCTAAAAATACTTTATTTATATCCAAAAATTTTATACAAGGTACTATGGGCTCCCCAGCCTTACAAAATGCCCGGAGGCTTACAAAATTTAGTGACCGAGGCGGGGTAGCTCAAACTGCCTTCTTGGCCGCCACTTCCCCTTGATTGCTGCCTCCTTCTGAGGCTACGATCGCAACGTCTGGCTCAGCGCTTCAGCCCGCCGCCTCGCCTTCCCCGGCCGGCTCGGCACCGCCCCCCTGCGGCGCTTCCTTGGCTAGGGATACCTAGCACGAAGCTCTTGATCTACGAACCTGGGCATGACTTCCTTAATGGAATCAAGGGCGTTGTGCCACCCGATGGCCACCGAGTCGGCGAGGTTGAGGTAGAACTGGTCAGAAATCTTATACTCTTCCACGGCCCTTTCTGCTTTTCCCTCCGCGAGCTTCTCCACCTCGCAAGACGCCTGAGCATCCCGCTTGAACGAGTCCCTCTGCCTCTTCATGGGATCGAAGAGCCCGTTGACCTCCCCTATATGGGCCTGAATAGCCTGGTTAGATTCAGTCAGGAGCCGATAGGACTCTTTCAACTTGGCGACCGTCAGACCCTCTGCGACCAATCTCGAATCAAGGAGGGCTGCCTTCTCTTCCGCCTATTGCAGCCAGGCGAGAATCTCTTCTTCTTGCGAAGAAAATTCGCCCGCCTTCTTCATCGCCGGGGCCACCTCCTCAGACTCCATTGCAGCGAGGAGAGCATAGTGCTGGAGGACCTGGGAAAACGGGAGCCGTGTTAGGAGATAAAAAAATATGTATATATATGTACTCGGAGAAATTCTGGGAGAGTTACCGACCTGTATGACCTCCTAAGCTATCGCTGCCCCTTGTGCCTTCATGGTGACCCGGGGGATCTTGGTCCCTACGGCCTTCTCCATGTCTGCTAGTAAACTGTCGTCCACAGAGAGCCCCGAGGGCATCTCGATGCAGAAGTCGCCCTCCTGCACCTGAATCCCGGCCTTAGGAAGTCGAGAAACCACCCTCTTCTGCCTCTTGAGTAGAGATTCGGCAGAAGACGGCGCTTCTGTCCTATCCCGGGGGGTTGGATCTCGCGGGTGCTTTTGTCCTCCCCCGCGGCGTTCCTCCGAAACGGGGGATGCTGCGGGAACCTTGGCTATGGGTGCTTGCCCGGGAGCCATGCCCAGAGCAGGCCGAGATGAGCCTGCGCCGCTGCCCTTCCTCCCCCGGGCCTTGGCGGCCATGGCAGCCATAATTTTCGAGTGATCCATCGGCTCTGCAAGATACCATAAGAAAAGATCAGCGACAAAAGAAAAAAAAACAGCAACTAAATTTAAGCAAGTCTAAATAGATCAGCATGAGCCCTAACTCAACCACGAAGTGCGCGGGACTGAGTCCCGTCCAGCTCAAAGCCTGCTCGAAAAGCAGGGCATCGGCCCGCTGGATCAGTTCTCATTGAGACACCATTCTTCCCTTGGGAGCATTCGACTGCCTAACTCTAGGACAGTCAGCCTTATGCCACTTGATGGGCACCGGCCAATCCTCACTCTCCCGTGGCTCGACGAAGACAAACTTCTCCTTCCACTCGTGGATGGAAGAAGGGACGACCACTACCCCCGAACCGGCAGCTCTACCCTTATGTTTTTTGAATGAAAGATACACCTAGCTCGGCTCGTCCTTGCTGGTACCGGGATGATTTTTATAGCAAAGGAAAGAAAGAAGTAGGCTTAAATCAAATGGATCCGATCAATCTTCAACCGGACCAGAAACCCGAGGAGGATTCTCCACGAATTCGGCGCTAGCTGGCCCGGGGCGAGACGGAAACAATGGAGCGAGAAGGGCAGATGCATTATTGCCTGGAACGCTTCTAAGTACATAGCAATCTATTTTCCCTGCACCTGGTCTGCCCTCTTGCCCTCCGTGGCCAAACGGAGTGAATAGCCGGAGGGTATATGAAAACGGCCCCGGATGTTAGAAAGCTCATCCAGACGGTTCAAAAATGAGGGCACATCGTGAGTATTCCCGATGCGCGCCTTGGGGGCCCGTTTCGCCCCCCGACGACGAGGGACAAGGGTGTCGTTCTTTCTGAGGGGCGAGCCCGACACAGAAGACGAAGACGAGGATGAATAAGAAGAACACTCTCGGCTATCGGAAGCCGAGAAAGCGAAGATCCACTGGGCTCGGCTCCAGAAACCAAAGCCTCATCGCCCGACTCAACCCCTACTACGTCAATAGATACTTCGGAGGAAGACATCTAACCTAATTCAAGAAAAGTTTGGCCGAGGAAAAGTTTTGACAGCTGAAGTTCCCACCTAAACGAATGTGCGCCGGGCAATCTTCAGACGACAAAGAGATGACTAGGGTACATTAATGGTCGTGGGATGAACCCCCTATTTATACACTCAGCAAGAAGGCATCCAACGGCCTGCATCCGTTCCCGCCAAAATGAAGCATCACACCAAGCGGCTACCGAGACTCCACGTGGCAACCGGCCATTGGACACGTCCACTATCGCCAGAATTCGAGTGACAGCCACCCACATCCTACCACCTAGTGGAGGACACATGGCGCGTAGCCCAACTGGCCGAGTGAACGAAACGGCACCCCCCTTTTTAGGTGCAATCATTTCACTGATACACTGACGTCGCCAAAGATACGCACGGGAACTGAGGCGCTTCGCGAGCCGCCACGTGGATCTTGGGATTTAAGACGAGTAGCCACCAAACGATGCGTCTTCGTCCGAAAACCCATTGCAGGGAAATCTTAGGCTGAACCGTCAGAAACCGGGCTTACCACTCTCAACCCCGACCCATAAATAGGTCAGGGTGAGAGTGCGGGGCTAATGATGAAGCTTATAAACAAGTTTTCCCCAGATCACGACACGTGGCAGATGACGTGTCATCCGCTACAGCCTACTAGACTCCTGGGGGCTACGGAGCTGGAACAAGTATGATGTATCGGGGACATTCTTCGGCACCTCGCCTCTGAGGTTGCATCCGACCTTTCGGGGGCATCTCCGGAGTACCTTCCTAATTTCGTCTAAACGACCATCCGATGGCTCTCCTCCGAGAAATCCTACAGCCAAGCTTTCTTAGACACCGAAGCTATCCACCGAGCTAAGGTTCCTCAGGTTCCCTGTTCAACCGAGAGCACGGAGCCCAAGCACCCCCGTAACGGCTCCGTGTATCTCGCCACAATGAGATCTCTGCCGCTCCACGACCCGCATCTCGCGCTAGCGTATCTCTCCATTAGTGAACGCATCCCGCCATTAATAGGCATGTCCTGCCATCAGCGCGAACGTGATGCAAAGGCGTAACGGACGGCAAGAATCTCGTGCTGGTCCAATTCATGCGACCACTATATAAACCCCCTCCACCAGATAATCCAGGTAAGTCAAATCGATTCCAATACGCCGCTACGCTGTCCCTATACCTCGGTATTTACTTTGATCGTTGGAGGGTCCTACGGTGGTTCCCTATCCCGGGACTTCCCTTGTAGGTAGCCCGGCGTTAGCGGCATCCAACAACCCATTGAGATCCACACGTTCAATTCTCACTTCCAATCACAACCGTTCAAAATCGTTTGCAGAAAGATCGACGGAGGAAAATATCTAAGGAAGATTCCGACCCCCATCACAAACTCATGGAGATTGATGTGTTCTCTTTCTCTTCCTTTATGAAAATTTAAAAAGGAATATATATAGAGAGAGAGAGAATAATGGAAGAAAGAGGCCATAGGAGGGAATTTTCTTCTATGGTGTCGAAAAAACACACCATCCATCGTGTTTTCCGACGATCGGAATGCATCATCTTCATCGTTATCATCTAAGATGTGGGTACACCGAATTTCATATAATTCTACAACTTTTTCACCGTTGAATTAGTGGGTTCAAAATTAACGGTTTACCGACAATAGAACTTTTTACATTGCTAAATCAACGGTGAAAAATTTGTAGAATCACATGAAATTTGGTGTACCCATATCTTAGATGATAACAATAAAGATGATGCATTCCGATCGTCAAAAAACACGATGAAGGGTGTGTTTTTTCGACGCCATGCATAGGAGAAAATTCCCCCCTATGGCCTCTTTCCTCCATTATATATATATATATATATATATATATATATATGTAACACCCTAATTCATTTATACCAATTCTGTTTTGGATATTTCTTTATGTATGGTTATTTCTTGATTTATTGTGTTTTGGGTGAGAATAATATAATTGGTATCTGTATTTGCATCCGACCCGACCCGCTTGCTGGAAATCAGTCTTGATTCCTATTTATGATTTATCCTGGCTAGTTATGAGGATCCAAACACTTTCATGTTGTATATTCTGCATACTTGCATTATATCGAGCATCTGCATTTTTTTAAATAAAACAAATAAAATAAAATAAAATATTTTTAAAATATCTAACATGGCCGGCATCATACCTATAGCCCTTTGGTGGCATCCGTATATCGTGTTCTCGTCCCGTTCAGTGAAACGGACCCGTTTGGATAGCTACGTGCACGCTACGTATATCCGTCCTCGGGGGTATGCATTTCCGTTACTCGGCTATCATATTTTGGTTTTGGTTGATACGTATATTATCCGTATTTTCAAACCGTAATTTTAGATCCAACCCGGACGTGTTTTGGACTATTTTTGTATTAGCCAAAATCTCAAATATAATCAATATTATATTCTAATATATATTTAACTGTTATAATATATTTTAACTTAAAATTTTTAAATCTAACCGATCTCTCTTACTATATATATTATTATTTCTTTAATTTTTTTTAAACCTATTTAAAACTCCACATCTTCTTCTTTTCATTTTTTTTCCCGCCTTCTTTCTCTTCCTCGTGGCCGCGCTCGAACCCACGCCGCGCTCGCCACTGCCGACTCCCTCGTCGGCCTCGTCACCGCCTCCTCTTCCTCCTCCACTTCGCTTCATCCCGCGATGAACCCCTGCACCGAGCTCCTCCTGCAACCCAAGAACCCGCAGCGACGAACTCAAGAACCTCATCGTCTCATCGTCGCCTCGCCGTCGACCTTGCCCTCCCGTCGCCGTCACGACCACCATCCATTTCTCCTCACTCCCCTTTCCCGACCAACCCACGGCAATCCCGAGCGAACCCAACTCCCCTGCCTCGCCTCGCCGCCGCCCCATGCCGTCGATCCCCGACGAACCGTTCTCGTCGCCTCAACATCTTCTTCTTCGCCTCCTCTCCACTTTCCCCCACTCCTCTTCTCGTCATCCTCTCCCTTTTCCGAGCCCTTATAACTCCCCGACTGCAACCCATTCTCTGACCCAACAACCTACACCCGACCTTTTCACCTCGCCGTCGTCGCCTCACGCTGACGACCTCCCCTCATCTCCACCTACTCTTCCTCCTCCACTTCCCTTCCTCTCTCCAACCCTGGCAACCCATGACCACCACTAACCCGAGCTTACAATCCATACCCGAAACCCTGCCGGCACCCTCACCGCCGACCTCCTCGCCACCACCTCGTTGTCGACCTTTCTTCACCACTTCCCTCCTTTCTCCTCTCTTCTCGTCTCCAACAACCGAGCCCCTACCCTGCATACATCGACCCCCCGACTTCAAACACTGCTCATCGTCGAACCCCATCGCCGGAAAATCCGTCGACGTCATCACCCTCTCTATCCTCACCTCTGTCCCCAAGCACCACACCAGAAAACCTCAGAAACAACACTTCTTCTCTTTCTTCTTCTTCTTCTTTCTTCTCTTGTCTTGGTTCTTGATTTCCGGCGATCGCCACCAGAGCCGTGCCCGTCGCCGACGATCCAAGCGACCCAGTGGACATCTCCAGCCAGCGTGGTCGTGTTCTTGCTTTTCCTAGTCCTATCCCGTGCGCACGTATGTATATTGCGACGTTTACCCGACGTCGAACGCAACGTACGCACCCCGTCGTGAGATCCGTTCAGGCAAATTTATCTTGCTACATGCTATATTATTATATTTGCATCCATATTAATAATAATATTACATGTTCATTGTATTGTGCATCCCTGTTACCGTTTTACTGTTTTACGATACCAATTCGCATCCGTATCATTTAATTACAAATCTGGTTGCATGCAAGTCAGCTTGATACATGCTATATTATTATACTTGCATCTATATTAATAAAAATATTGCATATTTATTGTATTGTGCATTCATGTTACAGTTTTACCGTTTTTCCGATATCCGTTCGTATCCGTATCATTTATTGCATATCTAGCTGCATGCCATATCATATTATTTCATATTACTGTTATATTAGCACCCCATGCTCGATAATGTGCATCATGCGTAGTCATGAAGTTGTAGATGTAATCCCTGATAGATATCCGTGCATCCGTACTTGCTACAGTTTTATTATGAGCATCCGTTTGATACCTGTGCACTACCTGGCATGAAATGATACACCACTACTTGACCTGTTACCTGATCTTGTTACTAATGCCGACAATTCTGACATGTTGTCCTGACGGACGTATCCTGTTGTCTATTCAGACAAAACCTGTACCTGCTTGATCCTGTGTTGGCATTAGATAGCGATTGGTAATACCTGACTTGAACACATAATCTTGGGGGTAAGGGGAAATCAAGAATGTAACCGAACGTAACTCAAAGGGCTATTATATTGTTTGTCGTTTTTCCGGGCGTTGCGGAATATATTGTTTGCCGTTTTTCCGGGCGTTACGGAATATATTGTTTGCCGTTTTGGGGTGTTACGGAATAATCCTGTTACAGTGGTCCCGTGGGGAATGAACGGGGTATAGACCGATGGGTTACGATGAGAATTACATCAATTGATTTCGAAGACTTTAGAATAGATAAACCAGTAGTATAGTTTAGATTACTCACCGCACTTCACCTGCACGTATACACTTCACTGTTGCATATCCATGTTTACTGGTTATATTCATGTTATCGTTTATATTCATGCCTGCATCTTTCGTGTATCCTGTTCATTTATTATTGTTGATATTATGACGCACTGACGTCTGGGTTCTGCATGGCCCAGATCCTCTGTCTCTTTCGCAGGCTGATCAAGAGTATTTCCGCCGTCAGGCCGAGCAGTGAAGATCCTGTTAGTATCCAGTTTAGTTTAGCTTTATTTCCGTACTTTCATTTCCTGATGTGAGCCCGTATTTGGGACATACTTTCCAGATGTTATTGTTTATTGGATTTATTACTTCCGCATATATTATTTCTTGATTCGTTTATTCTGACATATGGACATGTATTATATAGTTTATTTATTTCTACCGTTCTTGATATCTTATAGACAGCCGTAATGTAATTGTGGAGGAATGTTTCTTAACCACGGGTAGCATGGTTGGCTCTGTCACGTGCCGACCTTAGGGCACTCTGGGACGCGGAGCCCCACACACACACACACACACAGATATATATATATATATATAACAAGTTGTGATTTCAGAATATATATAACAAGTTGTGATTTCAGAAGCCATTCTTTTAAATGAAGATTTTCTGGAGCATGGATTTCCCTAGTTTTTCTTGTCCAAAAATAAGTAAAAAAATTCACCAAGTTCAACGGTCCAAAACAACATCGTTCAAAGAAGTAATTTGAACGCAAATGTGTATGGAGACCCCCAGGAAAACCATTGACGGGCCTCCTGTTTAATTTAAGTTGGGTGGACCCGTCCCCGTCCGGTTCTTTCTGCAGACCGCAGAAATGGTCCCACTTCAGATCTCTTTCAATCTCTCTCCCTCGTTACGTATTCTAAATTAGTAATTTGCATTTATTTTTTAGACACAACTTCAAAGTTATACTAAATCTCTTCGTGTGCTAGAAGAAAAAAAAGTAGCTCGTTTTATAATGTAAGCCCGTCTTTCTTCTGAAAGCTTGGTTTGTGATGCACACTATACCGTAGTCATATAATTCATGAATTATTCGAAAAAACAGCGAAGAATTCACAAAAACAGCGAATAATTCATAAAATTAAAACATAGAGCCTTATATATTAATTTGTTGCTTGAAATCCTTTCCAAACACTTGCCGATTTTTTTTCGAATACCGGCCGATTTTTTCTAAATAGTTTTTCGAATTCGAATTTCCATCTGTCGGAATTATTCTTGAACCGTGAATTCAGGAGGATAGGAGAATATTCGAACCAATATTCTCTCTAAGTCAAAAGAAGAAGAGTCAGACCTAATCCGGTTTGAATTGACTGGACCAATCATGGCCCCACATCAGGAAAGCAAAGTAAGACCCAAAGCCCATGGCACAGTCGCTCTCTCCCGCCCGCACGTGGAAGGTTGAATCCAATTCAGGATCCTTGGACCTTTTCTAGAGATTTGAACCACAATTTGTTTTCTTATTTTGATTTTGAATGTCAAATTTCAAAAAAAAATTCTATGAAGATTTTCTCAATTTTCTTACATGTAATTTGTGCCCACCACTATTCTTCTTCCTTTGTGTGTATACGCTATTATTACTTTGATATGCCTTTTAAAATCTATTTTGTAGATTCATATCATACTTTTTCAAATATGGCAGTCGATAAAGATATGAAGTGACGGATCTTGAAATTTAGCATAAATGATAGCTTGCCATACGATTGGCTCAAATCATGACAACAGAATAGCATTTTTTTTTGTTTGTGTAGAAAACTGCTTCCTAATTGGATTATCTCTAAGCTCTCTTTGCATGCTTAACAAGTCCAATTTTCTTACACATTCTAAGATTTTTAATGTTCTGTCGAAGACCTTTCAGATCCAAGTAAATAAATAGATTATCGATATAAGACAATTTAGATATTGACGCTGAGCAGGTGCACTATAAAATTATAATTCGCTCTTATAAATCGAACAAACAGCTATAACAAATAAATATTTTTATGGGAATTAGATTCTGTCCTCAATAACCAAAAAAAAGTCCTAATCCCAAATTTTGGGTTACCTGAGACATGAAGTATTTAATGCTAAAGTTCACAAAACTCATAATTTGTTTGACCATCTCCCAAAAAAATCCCTAATAAGTTTGATTGGCACAGAAAAACCCTAAAAATAACGGTGACTAGCCAACGGTGTTAAATAGGTTGAAAGAGATGGGTTTGGGATGGTGATGTAAAGACCACAAAATCTTAGCACCTTCCTTGTTTTTGCCTTTTTTTCAAGAATTGCTCCTTTTCTTTGATATATTGTATATATAATTATTTCCTTTCAAATGATATACACAGTCCATTCTTATATATCTTGGTTATCACACTTGTATTGCTATTCCATAGGTCATGGGGTTTAACCACGACAGAAATATTTTAGTTTTTATTTTAAATTCTCAGGTTTTAAATATACAGCCAAATATTTTAAAGGAAGAGAAAAGATTTTCTTTTAATTAAAAATAAAATTTATTTGTTTATTTTGGTTTGTTTGTTTGTTATTTTGATATGCTTGTTTTGATTATTTTCTTTTTGTTGTTTTGATTTTAGGTAATCGATAAAATTTAATAAATTTTAATCCCTTAACCCCTTAGCCTTTTCTTTGCAGCCGTAATAAAAAAAAAACTACAACCCTACGTCTAATATTTTTTAATAAAACAAACTAAATATTTTAGTCTTATTTTTATTTTGTTTTTTGAAAACAAATATCGGTAGCTATCAAATCTCATTAGTTTTTGTTCAAATTTTATTTCCAAGATTCGATATTGCGATTTAATATAGTCTATTGAAGTTTTGAAATTAAAAAAAAAATTAGGTCTTTTAAGCAACATAGAAACTTTTTTCTTTCTTATGTAACTCAAAAAAAAGAGTAAACATCATGACTCAAAAAAAATTATTCTTCTCTGTTCAATCTGTCATCGCCGATCTAATACCCGTCGACGAGAGAATCGAACGGAGGGAGATGAAGACTCATTCTCTCTTCTCGATCTAATCGAGGTATCTTTCGCCTGTCAAGAAACGATCTTAAACCGTCCCTTTATTATAAGTTCCCTCCTTTTCTTCTCTTTTTCTTTTGTTGCAAACTTCTTCCTGAAATTTTCTTGTTGATAGTCCCTTTAAAAGAAAAAAAATGTATTTATAAATTCTATTTAGTTTATGAAATAAACAAATTATTAAACTTACTGTATTATATTTTTTTTATTAAATTCTTGATCTTAATATATTGTATGTATATAATATTATTGTATTAACTTATGAACTATATGTTTTTAATTATTTTATTTAACATTAACATCTGTATATAATAATTTTACTATTCTGTTGCATATATAAATTAACTATTTATATCAACTTACATGCTATACTGTATATTATTATTACACAATTGCTTAATGCCAATGCACTAAATAATAATGTCTAATATAAAATGTTCTAATGTGTATACTTTATAATATATATTGCTTCATAATGTTGACACTCTTTACCAAATGTATACTTGACTATAGCAAACCTTTGTAAACATTATATCTATGATAATATTTTGCATATACAACAACTATATATTCAACCATTTTCATTTATATCTATGATAATATTTTGCATATACAACAACTATATATTCAACCATTTTCATTTACCTATAACCGTATTTATACGTTACCTTTTCCTATCTAACATACTACTTGTAACAAACAACTGTAACTAAATTTCATTATTATTATATGATACATTACTAATTGTACACAATATATACTAATAATATACTACTACTAATCTAACTATACTGATATAATAAAGTTTAGCCACTAAAATGACTTTATGCCATAACATATGATATAATACCATATTATTATTTTCCCTACTTGATTTATTTTGCTTACATATTATTACTTAAGTGTTTGCGAACATAACTGATGTCTTTGATACCTACTTTACCGATATATTAACTTAATTTATTATCACCTTATCACCGCCTTACTTATTTACTACTTTACAATAAACCATTTATATCTTTTTTTGCTCTTTATCGTGCTGTTATTATTTATCATTATTTACATTTTCTTATAATTTTAACTACACAACTATATCTATCTATTAACTTTTATTAACTTTGCATTTACTGTTAGGACTCTAGTGCTCACGTCAAAAGACTTGCGGTAAAGACAGAAGCGAAAACAAAAATTTAAAAGCAAGCACCAGTGACCTATACCCTATAATCGATTCTAAACACTAAACTAGATATCTACACATACAAAGTTAGGGGGCTAACTATTTTTGTAGCGTGTACGCACAATTGCGGAAGACCCCTACACCGTTCTAAGGACTCTTGCAAGGCTCTAAAGCCATCTAGAACAAACTTGGATGTCGATCTTTCTCGTTGAAAATGATCCACCCGAAAGAGTGCGAATCAAGTTTTAGCATCGCACCAAATGATCAAGTGTAGCAACTCACAGTCCAAGCTTGCTTAGAATGGATTGTGAGAGTGATGTAGTGGTGCTTCTCTTATGGTTCTCTCTCTTTACAAATTTTCCATCCTATTTTTAAAGCTAACAAAACAAGAAGAAGAAGAAGAAGAAGCAGCAGCAGCAGCATGAATGAATAATAATCCTTATATTTTTCTTTTTCTTTCTTCTTCTTATTAATAGTGGAGAATGGGTGGATGGATGACTCGCTCCAATAATTCATCCATCCACACTCTTCACTAAGCTTCTCAAATTGAGTGGAAAGAGTATATGTGTACACACACACATTTACATAAACCAAGTATGTAGCAAAATACATGAATATGTGTTCGTACCAAAATATGAATACTGTATTTGTATAAAAATACGAATATCCGTATTCGAATAAAGATAAAATTATCCGTATTCGTATTAAAATACAAATACACGTATTCGTATAAATACCCGTATTCGTATAAATACCGTATTCATGTCAAAATACGAATACCCAAAAGAGAGATAATGAGAAATATACTAGCGTATAATGACCCTGCTATCTTTCAAACCTGCTAATATTATCGAAACGCCCGATTAAAGTACATGCACCGAATACACGTATTTAACCGAACCTGAGTGCGTATCAAAATACGTATATACTATATCGTTTCGCCTAAACCGGAAACTCCATGTGTGGGACTCTAATGATCTGACAATACACTGGCAGTGGGTTTAACCATAAGTACGTCAGCAGCACTAGCTGTACGTAACGGCTACCCAGGTATTTAACGAAAGAAAGGCTGATGAGCAAACGCATCTGTACTCCTACTGAGCCTGTAAGTGACATTCTCCGTACAGTCCGGTCTCTTCGTCTAAGAGTATCGAATACCGGGTTTAGGAGGTGGTTAACGTCAGGCCCCTAATAACTTGATAAATCGTGTCGGTGTCAAGCCCATACCAAACCGAGAAAATACTAATCTCCAATTAGTAAATTTTATCCGTCCTGGGCAGGAACTTATGGTGATAGCCAATCGAACATAGTGTAACATCGACTCTCTATACCGGGAGAGACGAATCCCTGACGATCACTCACCGTCTCTACGTGGCTCAGGGCTGTATCCAACTAAAATCTGTTTGCACGACTTAGTAGAGCAGTGGCAGAATAGTAATCTAAGTACAGTGGGAACCTATACGAGATAAATGACGATCTCAGGTCAGCAAACTACCAGTACTTATGTCAACTAAGAACTGCTATATGACGATAGGTATACTACCATCTAGAAGTTCTTGGCGAGTCCGTTCAGTGTACTCACCTCCAGTCAGCACCTGTATACAATCTTAGGTACAACACACCAATGGCTATGAGACCTGCCACCGCCTCTCGTCGGGGTCTAGAAACGTATACATTAGTCTATTCTGAAATATCGATGCCCAGTCTCGATACTCCTACGATTAGGAACATTTAAGGATGTGCTTATAGACTACCAATATCACGACTCAAATAAGTAACGTGCCCGGCGCTTAAATCACGTAACGTCTAAAAGCGTAACGTAATTCAAGTAAGTCGAAACCCAAAATTTAAACCGTGAAGTAAAGTGGTAATAATCTCTGTTTTGAAGTGTAAATTTTTGAAGTAGAAGAATTATATCAAATGCTTTTTGAAGATCGAGTTATTGTAAAAATTTTCGGCAGCATCTATTTATAAAAACTGGTCCGAACCGATACATAAGCATGCTATATAATAGCATCCCTACTTGGGAGCAATCTTAACGCCATCCGGCGGAACACAATCACAAGCAAGATATACAACATCATAGTGCGAAAAAATAAGAAAATAAGAAAGGAAAACAACATCCAAAATAAAAACATAAAAGTCGGCTCATACGAGCACGCACCCAGAGTCAGATATAATACAAGTCTCTCAGTCCCGTCTCTAAGTCAAATATACAAGTGGTAGATGGAGTATATTAGATACAATGAAAAAGTGTACAAGGTAGAAGACAAAAGAATACTCGCAACCCACTATAAAATATCACATCTAAAAAGTCGTAGCAAAAGTAGTGGTGGTATGCCCCACCGTGACTATACTGACGGGTCAGCCCTGTAAGAAACTGTGGCATAACGGGGGTGAGTTGCTAGCTAGTGAGTAGTAAGTAATATCAAAAGTGGCAATCGCAAGCATGTACGTGCCAGCGATAGATCCTAAGTATGAATTTATGATGCGGTGTACTATAAATGCAACATGAATAAGAGAGCGAAGTATGAAATCTGGGGTGTAGCAGTTATAAGATACTGAATACGTCATAATAAATTCAATATGGTAGAACCAAAAATATCATCAATAAAACGACATAAAACCTGTGTTAAACATCGACACTAAAAATCTCAATATCTCAGGTGCTGTCTCTCAGATCGGCCCTCAAATCAATCTGATCACACGATTGCGGTCGGTATCTTTCGGATATCCGCCGAGCCAAACAATCACCGGTAGGTATTGTTCCCTTGCCAGGCACAACGTCTTTCTATATGATCTTTTTTCCCTGGGGTACCTTACCGGGTCCACCATGTACCCGCAGACGGTGCCTCCTCTCTCCTCGAATCGGGTATACACATACCCCAGAACCGAGAAAACTCATGGTGGACGCCACACATCATATCAAGAGAAACCGCGTTTTTAAAACAATTATAAGTTTTCAAAATGTACATGCGGTTTCCTAAATCAGAAATCTCATGAAAATAGAAATCTCACAAAACATCATAATATATGAATATGGCGATGATTGCAAATGTACATGATATTTATATGATGCAAGTTAGATGAATAACGCGAGGATCTATATATCGATAAGATACAATGCAAATGCAAGTTATTATGCGAGTTCTATAGTGTACGTGACATAGCAGTTACCAATAGCGTGTGTGTACATATAGGTTAGTGCACGTGCGACATGAACCATTGGTAATGGTGCAAGTGTTCTAGTGTGAAGATATCAATACTTATGATAATGCGTATGCAATATGGAAATGTGTATAGGTATATGTATATAAGATTTGTAACTAGTTCAAAACATCGGGCGCTTTTACGCCATCCGAACGATTCCCCCATAGATGTTAAATCTACTCACTGGAATAGCCTCGGCTACTCGAATCCGACCATCGCCTTTCCTTTCCTAGCCGTATCTGACGTCTTCGCAACCGATCCTAGAATCGCACAAAACTTAGCACATGAGGCTAGAAATCCGATATGACACGTAAACATATACTATACGAACGAACTAACTCTTATGAGTTGACACGTATGAACGTAGCGTGCTAAACGTGTGCAACAACGTCTAAGAATACCCCTAAGGGCTGTTAACCAAGAGAAACACGAGCACAAGAATCCGAAGGACCGTATCGTACGTTATCATAATGCCTAAAATAAGGTAAAATGGTCCCAGATTTATATATATATATATATATATATATATATATAATTAGAAAAAGTTGCACATTCCAGAGACCTAATTGGAGTTCCAGAGAGCCCCCAACAAAAACCTACGACCAAACTCCCTGAAGGGGCCGCAATTTGCGGCCAAAACCAATATTTTGGCGGCCAAATCTTGGAGATAGGGGCTTGGATTTTGAGGGTGTATCTTTGGTCCTATGACTAGCTCACAGTAATTGCAACTTTTCTCCGTGACCACTGGTTTGATAGCAGATTTTGTTTGAAACCCTAACCTTAAACTAAAACTAGATTTTAACACTAATTTGAAATATTAAGGAGATTTAGTGAAAACTTAACGGTTAAACAAGGTTATATAGCACTAAAGTACTCTTGACTAACCCATTTTAGGTTATGATTACTCTACAAGTCATCATAACCCCCAAGCTTAGCTTAAACCTCATTTTAGATTCTAAAACTACTCAAAACACAACATTTAATCTAAATTATAAATTTTTAAGACACAAGGTTAGTAAAACATACTTAAACTTGGCTAATATCTTAAAATGAAAAGAAGGAGACCCTAACTTGAAAAGGTTGCCACAAGATGAAGTCTTGCTTCAAAAAGAACTCTTGAAGAGATAAAAATTGGATTTTTGAGATAATTTGTGAAGAATTTGTATTGATTTATGTAGGGCTTTGTGTGGGAATTTAGGAGGTAGAGAAGAGTTTAAATGAAGGTTATAAAGAAGAAAGAAGAAGAGAGAATGGGGGAGAGAAAGATCTAGAGAGGAATGGCTAAAATTAACCATGGCCCAAATTCAACCCTTCATTTATTGCACCATACTCATATTTCCCAGTTTCATTATTATTTTCTTTTTCTCTATTTTTCTAGAACCATACAATATGTAAAATATTTATAAACAAATATAAATTGTGGTTTAAAATATCATGGTTGCCTAAACATGTTTTACCTTAAACTAACATCTTGTTAATAGTAGATTAGTATTAGTGTGTGTGTGTGTGTGTGTGTGTCTATATATATATATATATATATATATATATATATATATATATACACGCGCGCACGTGTATAATTAAAATAATTTAACAAATAAATATATATATATGTGTGTGTGTAAATAATTATTAGCTAAGTTTTATTGAAAAACGCATGTTATACCGCTAATTAAATTATAATTAACTCTAAACAAATTTTAAGTCGTTACAATCTTCCCCCTTAAGAAAATTCGGTCCCTGAATTTAAAATCTAACTACGCGTACCTTCGAAGAGATGGGGAAATTTCTTCCGCATCTCACTCTCGGCTTCTAATGTAAGCTCTTCGCTGTTCGGACCACGCTATAGAATCTTCACGGACGGTAATACCTTTGACTGTAGTTTTTTCATCTGCCGATCCAGGATAACTACCGGCTGTTCGGTGAAACATAGATCGCGCTCCAGCTGGATCATCTGGAATCGCGTAAGAAGGGTCATGAAGGTACTTGCAAAGTATCGATACAAAAAATACGGGGTGTACATCCGGAAAAATGGGCGGAAGTGCTAAACGATAGGCGATGGTACTGATTGAGAAAGGTCTTGCGTATGCGTGCATTTTAAAATCAAAATTAAGAATATACCGCAATCAATAATGGTGTCGCTTGGTAGCTAGCTGGTTGAGTACGGGTCGGTCCACATGGAGATGAATTCCTTTTCTTTATATTCTAACGAGTTAATCCGATCAAGTCGGGTTTTGTTTTACGATCTAAGAATGAGATTAAATTGATTAAAAGTCTTGCTAGGGTTAGGATTAGCTTAGTTTGGAAAATGGATTCTACCTACTGCTTTCAATGCCCGAGTGAAGAATATAGGTGTTAGGGTAATAGTCAACAAAGGGGAAATGCACGACTAGGAAGAAACTTAGTTTCTTCCTTTTGGTCCTTGTCCGTCCTTTCTTAACTCTTAGCCCTAATCTCTATTTAAATCACCACAACTGGTCTAACTAAAGAATCATCGTTATCTTGTAGGATAGGATGCCGTAGTGAGCGGTGTGTGGTTAATTTAAATAGAGTCCTATTATAAAAATTGTATGGGCAAAGAAAGGAGAGAGAGAGAGATTTACTTCTTTCAAACCTTCCCAATTCTAACCCTAACAAGTGAGAAATTACTCACTTATTAGGGAAGTTATGATAAGATTCATTTTTATAATTTTAAAAGACTATCTAAGTTGCAGATAATAAAAGACAGATAAAAATTCAGGAATTAAATTCAGATAAAAGAATGCACGATAAAAAAAATACCTTTATTGATGACCTCTTGACGACTACAAGGAAATTAAAATTTAATCTTGAAATTAAAAAGAGGCATCTCAAAAGAGGCACCGTAGAAGAGGCACACTTTATTTGGTTTTGAGCCCTCATATTTATAGATGGAAAAAACCCTAGGTTTACATTTTGATCCATACATGAAATTACAAAACAACCCCGAAGACTGAGTCAAAGCACCGACACTCTACCGACACGTGCATTGCACGGCCGCGGAACCGCGGCAGAATAGCCTGTTTGGCCGCGGATCCGCGGCCATTTGGTGGGCTCATGGGCCCAATTCTTTAGGATTTCTTCAAATTGCTTTTATCTTCTGTTTTCTTCACTTGGTCTCTCAGAATCTCTTCAATTCTCTTCCAGATTTCTAACAGTGCAGAATTTGTGGACTTTTACCGTAAGCTTCGAGTTGAAGTCTTAGAACTTGTGCCGCCCTTCTGCTTTGTGCAATTGAACTGTTTGCTGATCTTCATTTGTTCCTTGAACTGTTAGGCGGCATCATATGAATTCATCTATTGTTGGTTGTAGTCTCACTTTTGTAACATCTTTTCATGAATTTCACTGAATTGTTCTGAGAATCTGTAACCTGCAACTATTTAGCAGATATGGATCAAAAGCACCTATTTATTTGTAATATGATTAAAAATGGGGAATATAATAATGCAAAATTCTGATATGAACAAATACCCCCAAACTTATCTTTTGCTCTTCCCGAGCAAAACCAATTTTATTCTCGAAAAATCCTAACCCCACTTTCGCAGGGAATCGCGATTGCACTGAGCTCGTGCAACAAGCTGTAAAACCTCTAGGTGTCCCTAGTAGGAGGAGTGTTGTCTCCTGAGGGTTTTCAGCGGATACTACCCATAAAATCCTATCAATTTGGCCTATTGATTTTCATTCTTCAATTCGGTGTTCTAGCAAGAAATTCTATTATCCAACTTAGAAATTATCAACCCGTATTTTTCATACTTACTTATCTTTTAACTTAAGATCGTATATGTTCTGCAAATTTACGTAGCTTTCAGCATCTTTTGAATTTTCCTTCTAAGGTTACATCTCAACTTAGGAATTTTTATCATCTCTACTGAAGATATAAGTCCTATTCCTATCTCTCATCCAAACCCCAATCATATACCCCTATGTGTGTGTATGTATCACCCATACACTTGGAAATTCAATTCAAGCTATCATACTCTTGTCCATCGTCCAAAGTACTTTTAGTCGGTGAATTTTAGATGAAATTGCTCACGCATCCTTCATGCGACCGTTAATACTTCTTGAGGTACTAACGACCGATTACAAAATGTGTTTGCGCATTAAGGCGTAATTCCTCGTCTTGTAATACCTAAGGCTTTAGCAGTGACTCCCAAACCAGTTGGTCTAAGGCACTAGGTGATAAAGCATCCTCGCTATATATTTTTTTATTTTACGCAGCCTTAAGTAATTACAAAACCAGTGTTCATTTTTTTATATCTCTTTATTCACACTTATATTTTTATTTAATTTTTTTCTCATACTAAGAATTTTAGACAAGAGCAATTCAAGGTATCCTCTACTATCCCAAGTTTTAAGGTGCGTGTATGTGCGGGTTGTAGGGTATATATTTTCAAAATTTAGACTAAAAGTTCGGAATTATTTGTCAAACTTACACTTCAATAAAAATTTCAATACTCTTCCCTTATTTTGACTTAACCTAAGAACTGAACTCAAAATTTGCCTATTTCTAAATAAACTATAAGAACATATATTTTCTACGGTTAAATTTTAAGAAAAGTTATTTTTAGGGTTTTTAATTTACTAAGTTTAGGATCTAGTTTTTACTAACTAGTAAACCGTCATGTTAAACTTAAATTAAATATGGTCAAAATTGAACTTTTCAATTTTTATAATTTTTTCAATTTTTTCAATTTTTATGGGTTTTAAAATAAGTATGCAAATGCAAAAATATACATATGAATGCGAAGGAAGAAACCTTACCGAGCACACCCCCAAACTTAAACTTGACAGTGCCCTCACTGTCATGCTACATCAAGAGGGTCAAAATTGTCGGCACTCCCCTGTTTTTTGGTTTTTTTATCTCTTTTTTTAATTATTATTAACAGAAAAAGAAAACAAAATATATATACAAAAAGTTCCCCCCCCCCCCCCAAACTTAAGTGAAACAGTGTTTCCACTGTTTAAGCGTTAAAGTTCAGAGTTGGGGGGGGGAACACCGCATCAAGCTATACAAGGCCTTACACAGGCCAAAGGTTAGCACCAACCATTCAAAAATTTCATCGTTATAATGGTGTGGTTGGTGAAAGAATGGAGTGTAGAGAAAAAAAATGAGAAACACACGAGACCGTATGGAGATAGAAGCAGTATACGGTCTCGGTGGAGGAGAAGAATGGCAGAAGGGAAAAAGAAATGGTGGTGGTTCGACTTCTTCACGTGGAGGTTGATTAATCACAAAATCTGTGTCATTTAGAAATGCGAGTTCGTCAACAAAAAGTTCTTCAAAACTCTCATCGATGTAATTGAACATTTTGCTGTCAGTAAGTTTTGTGCCAGAATTTATCATACTTGATTTGTCAAAAATTATGGAGGTGGAGACTCGAAAAACTCATCTACCTCATTTTCAAAAGTATCAAAATCAAGTTGGCTTTCTGGAATGATCAAACTTGAATTATCGGATTATGATTCATTAATACTCGCTATCATTAAAGGAAGATTATAAGAACCAGAGAAAGTGGGAGAAAGCAGTGGAATACGAACTTGAGGGTGGAAATGGAGTGTATAAATTAGCACAATTTGTAATGACCGATATGTAAAAAGCGATTGTGCTAATCTATCAACCCACTGAGAAATGAGGTCAAATCCCTCAAGATTCGTGAGAAAACATGGGTACGTCGAACTTGGTAAACTAGACATTGAAAATAAAAGTGTAACGGTTTCTTGCAAGGTCGAAACGAGAATGGAGGGAAGTGATTGAGGAAGGGTATTGGTTAAAGATTTTGGAGGGTGTACACAGTCAGTGGAATGGACAGGATGAATTGGAAAATCCGACTCATCAAGCAAAACTGGTTCATTCTCAATACTATCCTCAAAATTCCCCTCAAAATTTATCTCATCCATGCATTTATCATCAAAATCTAGACGCATATGGGGTTCGGGAAAAACAATTAAGGACTCGGGATGATGATTTGGAGAGAGAAACTTATCCAAATATGTGGGTTCATCATCCAAAATATTCCCAGCGTCAATATCCTCGATCAAGTGAAAATTAAATTTCTCAGACACCTCATCAAAAACATGGATATCAATCAATTCAAGTTCTAGAGTGGAGGTGTAGAGGTCAAAAGGATTGGTGATGGTTTCACTCGAAATGGACCCTTCACAATCCGGTAAATCAAACACTACAAAATCACACAACTCATTAAGCGTTCTAACTTCAACTGGTAAATCATTTGGGACACTTGATAGACATTCAAAACCGGATTTGTGGGATTCAATTGGGGATGGGTAGGTTTGATTTGGAAGGGTGCACAACTCACTCTCACCACTCAAATTCTCAATCTGTCCAATCGCTTCATTATACATTGGAAAATTTGGAGCTAGTTAGAAACTAGCTACCGAGTCACTGGGTTGTATAAGGGCGGCTATGGACGCATTCACATCCATCATATGTTGTCTTGACGCTACCATAAAGTCTTCCAACGACTGTTCCAGACTAGACATGGGTTGTGAAGGGGTTTCAGTAAAAGATTTAAAGTTGTTTGGATACTGGAAACTCCCAAATGGCTGTATAGAAGCAATGTCTAGTGAAGGTGCGAAAGTCGGGTAGGACTGGTAGGAATTGAATGGTTGGACAGGAGTAGGATCAATATTTGGATAAGAAGGTGAATGGAATTGTTGATCCAAAGAATTCGCAGTGGTGAAAGGAGTGAAAGATCGGTAACGAGATTGTTCAATATGTTCAGCAATAGACATGGATTTCGGAGTTACAACAGGACTCGAAAAAGGAGTATCAACGTAAGAAGGTGGTGAAGGTTGAAATGGTTGATATAAGATGGATTGCGGAGTCCAACTGGATGCCCTAGACGCGTCTATTCAATCTTTCAAAGAGGTTTTTGGCATGGAGGGGTCGTTCGAAATTCGACGAAAATAAGAAACGTAAGAAATAATGTCTGGTTGTAGGTACCAAAGTTCGGCAAGAGTTTTGCGAGGTAGGGTACCCATGATGTGATGAGAGGAAGGAGAAGAAAAAGAATGTGATATTTTCTTTAAAATTATTTTAAATTTTTAAAAAAAAATTTTAAAAAAAATTGTTTGTTTTTAGAGTTTTGAAAATTTTGAAAGTATTTTTTTAGAAAGAGTTTTGCAAAAATTTGTTCGGAACTACAGCACAATTTCAAATAACCACAGTTTAATCATGCACAATCAAACCTAGAGTTAGGGTCTCCTAAGTCAACTAGAGTGCTCCTAACTGGTCCAAATGGTAGGTTGTGAGATATCCCTCAAATCGCCTCTTCACCGCCAATTGTGGCCAGGTAAGCACAAGTAAAGAAAGGAGGGATCCACTCACGAATCGCCGTGAGACGGGCCTTTTAAAATTACCTTTTCCACTTGTCTAGTCTAGGCACCACAAAATCAGGTTTAGATAAACGACCGATTGCCCACAACCTTTCTCTGTCCTAATGAGCGCGACAGTCCTTATTTGGCTGAGTCTAAATATTTTTTAATTAACTCGAGGGTTGATGCATATGCTTTTTGTGATTTTTAGGGTCTTAGGATGGGTAATGAAATCCCCACCCAATCTGGATTGGTGTTATAGTCTCTTAAAAGTCCGTATTAATTATGCAAAGCAGTTAACACACCAAAAACACTTGCAATTTTTTTTATTTGGCAGCGCAAAGAATCCTGCACAAAAAACAATTTATTGGAGAGGGAGAAAGATTTTGCGCAAAGAACCCTGCAGGAAAAATTTTCAGTGGAGCTCAGGGTAGGAGAGGGGACAAAAATACTTACAGAAAATTTTGGGGTGCTGACGTTAGCAGTTGACCGCGGTTCCGCTGTCAAACGCTTGAATCCGCCGCGGTTCCGTGGCGGTTAAGTTGGTTTGGATCTCCAAAATTTTTCTGTTGTCTGTTGTGATTCTCCTCTGTCTGTTCAGATCTTCTGTTTGTTGATTTGTTCACTGGCTTTTTCCAGGTCTGAATCAATCCATCTTCTTTTCCTACACAATTCACACAATACCTCTCAAAAAGAACAAGGTGAATTTTTTTTTTAGTTTTTATATTTTCAATTTTTATAATTTTTTTCAATTTCAATTAACCCGAAATTACACAAAGAAAGAGACTACCGTCTCCCCGGCAATGGCGCCATTTGATTGAGAGAGGTCTTGCGTATGCGTGCGTTTTAAAATCAAAGTTAAGAATATACCGCAATCAATAACGGTGTCTCTTGGTAGCTAGCCGGTTGAGTACGGGTCGGTCCACAAGGAGATGGATTCCTTTTCTTTATGGTCTAACGAGTTAATCCGATCAAGTCGGGTTTTGTTTTACGATCCAAGAATGAGATTAAATTGATTAAAAGTCTTGCTAGGGTTAGGATTAGGTTAGTTTGGAAAAGGGATTCTACCTACTTCTTTCAATGCCCTAGTGAAGAATATAGGTGTTAGGGTAATAGTCAACAAATGGGATTAACATGACTAGGAAGAAACTTAGTTTCTTCCTTTTGGTCCTTGTCCGTCCTTTCTTAACTCTTAGCCCTAACCTCTATTTAAATCAACCACAACTGGTCTAACTAGAGAATCACCGCTATCTTATAGGATAGGGTGCCGTAGTGAGCGGTATGTGGTTAATTTAAATAGAGTCCTATTATAAAAATTATATGGGCAAAGAAAGGAGAGAGAGATTTACTTCTCTCAAACCTTCTCAATCCTAACCCTAATAAGTGAGGAATTACTCACTCATTAGGGAAGTTATGATAAGATTCATTTTTATAGTTTTAAAAGACTATCTAAGTTGCAGATAATAAAAGACAGATAAAAATCCAGGAATTAAATTCAAATAAAAGAATGCACGATAAAAAAAAATACCTTTATTGATGACCTCTTGACGATTACAAGGAAATTAAAATTTAATCTAGAAATTAAAAAGAAGCATCTCAAAAGAGGCACCGTAGAAGAGGCACACTTTATTTGGCTTTGAGCCCTCTTATTTATAGATGGGAAAAATCCTAGGTTTACATTCTGATCCATACATGAAATTACAAAACAACCCCAAAGACCGAGTCAAAGCATCGACACCCCACCGACACGTGCATTGTTGGAGATAGTGCCCTCAAAGTCAATTATTGGATCACAGGCACGTGATTGCAATGATTGAGGGAGGACCTGTCCCAGTAGGACAGTCTTACTCAAGATGATAGTATGCTATCTGGTTTATCTTTATCATCGTATACTGCTTTAGGAGACCTTACAGGTCACTATTGCGCGTTGATAGAGCCCCTAGGATTCTTGCTTGACTGCCAGCAGTATGAGGGCGATTATATACTTGGGAGCTGGTAGTCTATAAGCACATCCTTAAAAGGTCCCTAGTCGAGGGAGTTTCGAGACAGGGCATCGATACTCCAGAGTAGACTAGTGTATACAGTCGAGACCCCGACGAGGGGCGGTGGCCGGTCTCACAAGCCACTGGTGTCAGTTGGTTCACCTAAGATGTAAACAGGTGCTCATTGGGTTATGAGTACACCGGACAGGACTCGCCGGGAACCTGCTAGTTGGTTTTATACCTGACGTCAGATAGCAGTTCCCTGGTGACATGTGTACATGTTAGTTCATCGACCTGAGATCGTCATTTGTCTCGTGTGAGTTCCCACTGTACTTTGATTACTACCCTACCACGCTCAAAGGAGACGTGCAAACAGGTTTTAGTAGGGTACAGTCCCGAGCCACATGGAGGCAGTGAGCGGATCTGCAGGGGTTCGTCTCTCCCGGTATTGGGGGTGAGGTCGCGCTGTGTCTAGGAGAGCCATTACACGAAGTCCTTGGCCAAGGCAGGAGATTTACTGGTAGGTATTCCAGTAGTATCTCAGGGTGTTCTGGGCTACACTCCGACACGACTTGTACCGCTTTTGGGGGTTTGACTTTTACCAACCCCCTAGGCCCGCCATGCGATGCTCATAGACGAACGGACCGGACTGTACGGATATTGTCACTGACAGGCTCAGTAGGGTGTCAGGATGAGTTCGCTCATCGACGTCCCTTTTGGTCAATACATGGTAGTCCGTTACGTATAGGCTAATACCTCTGACGTGCTAGTGGTTAAATCCACAACCAAAGTATTGACGAGTCTTTAGAGTTCCCCACAGACCAGTTTCTCAAGTTTCGGGCGAAACGCTGTAGAGGCCGTATGGAGATATGGCAGGGTTCGATCAGATACGTGCGGTATTGCACGGATCTTGATCGGACGGATAATACTAGCGGGCTTTGGTTTAAGCCGGATCTTAGTATTGTACAGTGTAGATTTTGTCTCTTTGCATTTGTATTTCGGTCGGAATACAAATGCGGGTATGTATATACAGTAGCGGGGTTTCCTGTAATTTATTACGGGATCAGTTTTCTGAAGTTGCCAGTTTGCTTTCCGTTTCGGCTATTTTCCTTTGTATCTTTCCTTGGCTGAAGTTTGGTGGAGGAGGGCTTATTTGCAAATGTGCAAATTAGCAATTTGGAGGGTTGTTTTTGCAAGTTGTAGTGTCATGATGGTTGCACCATCATTTGACTTCTTCTTTCATGATGGCTTGACTTTAGTGATGAGATGAGTGATGGGTTTTTGAGTGTGGTGTTTGTTGTAATGATATTTGATCATCATTATCATTTTCTCTCTCTTGGATTATCATTCATCCACTCTCTCCCTCTTGGCTTTTGGACAAGACTCCCATTCTTTCATTCCCATGCCAAGGCCGGCCACTTCCTCAAGGGGCTGTCCCAATTTTTTGGGTGGGGTTTATTATCTCCTTTGCTTGCTAAAAACTCATTAGCCACCACCAAAGTTCACATCTCCTTTCCTCCACTAAATGGGCAACTTCTAGTGACCCCAAATGAGACATAGCACTACACTACATTCTACAGCAATTCTTGGGCACGTCGGCTCGCCAACTTCGTGCCCGAGTTGCCTCGGTCCAGAGGTGGGAGCCCGTAAAAGAACCCGGCGATGTGGTGCCCGTCCGAAGAGGAGTTGAAGACCGGATATTCCGCTGGGAGATCGGGACAATGACGAGAAGACCGAAGGACACGGATCGCTCGGTATATCTCTCTACCCCTTCTCTAGTTAGCTAGGATTAGATTAATGGCCCGATCCGGGATTTGTGTGCGCGGTGGTGCCGGTTCAAAAGTTAAAGTAAATTATCGTTTCCGCATTTTGGCCTCGGATTGACGGCCGGGGCGCCGCCGTGCACTTACATACATTACACGGCCGCGGAACCGTGGCAGAATAGCCTGTTTGGCCGCGGATCCGCGGCCATTTGGTGGGCTCATGGGCCCAATTCTTTAGGGTTTTTTCAAGTTGCCTTTATCTTCTGTTTTCTTCACTTGGTCTTTCAGAATCTCTTCAATTCTCTTCCAGATTTCCAACAGTGCAGAATTTGTGCACTTTTACCGTAAGCTTCGCGTTGAAGTCCTAGATCTTGTGCTGCCCTTGTGCTTTGTGCAATTGAACTGTTTGCTGATCTTCATTTGTTCCTTGAACTGTTAGGCGGCATCATATGGATTCATCTATTGTTGATTGTAGTCTCACTTTTGTAACATCTTTTCATGAATTTCACTGAATTGTTCTGAGAACCTGTAACCTGCAACTATTTAGCAGAGATGGATCAAAAGCACATATTTATTTGTAATATGATTAAGAATGGGGAATATAATAATGCAAAATTCTGATATGAACAGGTACCGACTCGCTCAAGAATCTCAAAATGACCCCCATATCTGGGACTAAGTTTCCCCTTCCTTCCGAACCTCATCACACCCTTCATCGGCGAGACCCGTAAGAAAACATGATCACCCACTGCGAACTCAAGTATGCGACGACGACGATCGGCATAAGATTTCTTCCTGCTCTGGGTTGCTCTCATCCTATCCTGGATTAACTGGATCTTCTCTGTAGTCTCCTGGACTAACTGCGGTCTTAAAATCCTGCTCTCACTAAGCTCGGTTCAACATACCGGCGATCGAAATTTTCTTCCATACAAGGCCACGAAAGGTGCCATCTGAATCGTCTCCTGAAAGCTGTTATTGTAGAAGAACTCTATCAAGAGTAAGTGACGATCCCAACTGCAACCAAAATCTAGTACGCATGCTCGAAGCATATCCTCGAGAGTCTGTATAGTCCGCTCTGACTGACCATCGGACCGTGGGTGGAAAGTGGTACTGAAACTCAAACGGGTACCCAAAATCTCCTGAAGTTTATACCAAAAACGGCTGGTAAATTGGGTGCCTCTGTCGGAAACAATGCATGTCGAAACGCTGTGCAGTTGCACAATCTCATCAATATAGAGCTGAACATACTGAGCAAACCTGAAAGTAGTCTTCACGGGAAGGAAGTGAGCCGCTTTCGTCAATTGGTCTACAATTACCCAAATGATTCATACCCTTGACTTGACCCAGGTAGACCCGCAATGAAGTCTATGGAGATCTGCTCCCATTTCCACTTTGGTATGGGCAAAGGCTGTAACTCTCCCATCGGTCTCTGGTGCTCGGTCTTGACTTGCTGGCAAGTCAGGAATCTCGAAACGAAATCTGAAAAATCTCTCTTCATCCTTTCCTACCAGTAGATATCTCTCAAATCATGATACATTTTGGTGGAACCCGGATGAACGTTGTATGCTGACTGATGTGCCTCCTCTAAGATCTCACATCTCAGCCTCTTAGAATCTGGTACACATAGACGAGTCCCAAATCGTAGAACTCCATAGCCATCAATCACAAACTCTGAATCTCTCCTCTGCCGAACCTGCTCCAAAATCTGAGACAAACGAGCATCGTCAAACTATGCCTCCCAGATGCGATCAAGTAAAAGTAGACGAGCGCAGACATAAGAAAGCTGTCCTTCGTTGGAAGTGAACTCAAACTGTACTCCACTGTCACATAAAATCTGCCAATCTGTAGAAGACTATCTCTGAACTGCGCTCAAATGGGAAAACTACCTCCGGACCTCTGACTCAAATTATCGGCTACAACATTTGCCTTGTCCGGGTGATTAAGGATTTCACAATCATAGCCCTTCACGAGCCCCATCCAACGACGCTGCCTCAAATTCAGATCCCGCTGCTGGAAGATGTAATTCAGGTTTTTGTGGTCCGTAAAGATCTGACACGACTCGCCATACAAGTAATGTCTCCAAATCTTGAGCGCAAAGACTATCGCAGCCATCTCTAGATCGTGAGTAGGATAGTTCTGCTCGTGCTTCTTCTGTTGGATATAGTGCCCTCAAAGTCAATTATTGGATCGTAGGTACGTGATTGCAATGATTGAGAGAAGACCTATACCGATAGGACAGTCTTACTCGAGATGATAGTATGCTATCTGGTTTGTCTTTATCATCGTGTACATGCTTTAGTTCACTATTGCATGTTGATAGAGCCCATAGGATTCTTTCTTGACTGCCAGCAGTATGATGGCGATCATATACGTGGGAGTTGGGGTCTATAAGCACATCCTTAAAGTGTCCCTAGTCGTGGGAGTTTCGAGACAGGGTATCGATACTCCAGAGTAGACTAGTGTATACAGTCGAGACCCCGACGAGGGGCGGTGGCCGGTCTCACAAGACATTGGTGTCAGTTGGTTCACCTAAGATGTATACAGGTGCTCATTGGGTTATGAGTACACCGGACAAGACTCGCCGGGAACATGCTAGTTGGTATTATACATATCGTCAGATAGCAGTTCCCAGGTGACATGTGTACAGGTTAGTCTGTCGACCTGAGATCGTCATTTGTCTCGTGTGAGTTCCCACTGTGCTTTGATTACTACCCTACCACGGCTCAAAGGAGTCGTGCAAACAGGTTTTAGTTGGGTACAGTCCCGAACCACATGGAGGCAGTGAGCGGATCGTCAGGGATTCGTCTCTCCCGGTATTGGGGGTGAGATCGCGCTGTGTCTAGGAGAGCCATTACACGAAATCCCTGGCCAGGGTAATCGAGATTTACTGGTAGGTATTCCAGTAATATCTCAGGGTGTTCTGGGCTACTCTCTGACACGACTTATACAGCTATTGGGGGTCTGACGTTTACCAGCCCCTTAGGCCCTATATGCGATACTCATAGACGAACGGACCGGACTGTACGGATATTGTCACTGTCAGGCTCAGTAGGGTTTCTAGATGAGTTCGCTCGTCAGCTTCCCTTCCGATCAATACATGGGCAACCGTTACGTACGGCTAGTACCTCTGACGTGCTAGTGGTTGTACCCAGTGCCAGTGTATTGATGAGTCATTAGAGTCCCCCACAGACAGTTTCCCAAGTTCGGGCGAAACGTTGTAGAGGCCATATGGATATATGGCGGTGTTCGATCATATCCGTGCACTTTTGCACGGGTCAGGATCGGACGGATAATACTAGCGGGCTTTGGTTTAAGCCGGATCCTAGTATTATATTGTAGGAATAATTTTGTCTCTTTGCATTTGTATTCGGTCGGAATACAAATGCGGGTATGTATATACGGACGACGGGTTTTCTTGTGATCCGTTACAAGATAACTTTTTGAAGTTGCCTATTTCCTTTTTGAATTAAACATTTTTTTTATGTTTAATTTATTGTGTACAAGTGAGCATGTTTTGTTTTTCCTTGCATTGGAAATTTCGAAATCTTTTGGCAGTGGGCTTCTTTTGGTTTATTGGTGAGTCATTGTGCTTTTGATGGGTCAAAGGCAGCATGGACAGCATGGGCATTGGATGTGAAGTGGCTGATTGAGTGTGTGTGTTGGCATTGGTTTTGAGGAATTATTTCCTTAGGTTGATTAAAGCACTTCACCATTTCCTGAGAACTCCACTTCAACTTGATTTTCCAGAGAACCATTTTTTTCCTTCAGGTTTTTTTTGGCCGAGCCCCATGTATGAATCTTTTGTTTCATAAGCAAAATTTTATATGCTCACTTCATCATCCTCAAAATGGCAACTCCGATTTACCTCCACCCGATTCGTCGGGTGTCTTGAGACAAAGCATTCCACGCTCTCTCTATTTCAATCTTGGACACGTCGGCTAGCAAATTTCATGTCCGAGTTGTCTTGATTCGAGGCGGGAGCCCGTGTAAAGATTCATAGATGTGGTGCCACACCGACGGGCGTGATCGGGAAGCTGACTTCGTCGGCGCAACAGCGAGGAGTTTGGCGCGGAGATTGAAGACCGAAGGACACGGATCGATCGATATAATCTTTCCTAACTCCTTTTACAGATTTGCTAGAATACGGTTAATGGATCGATCCGGGTTTTGGGTCGCGGTGGTGCCGGTTTCGCAAAAAGTTTTTGTTCTGCATTTGGTCTCGATTAGACGGCCGGGGCGCCCCCGTGGCCCAACATGATATCAGAGCTACCCATTAACTGTTAATTAGCTTGTTCTAACATGTTTAAAAGCTCGATCGGACAAAATTTCCAAAACCGCATTTTCCAGTTCAATGTTTCTGTCGAATTTTTTTGTGGTCTAAAAATTGTTTTTGGTACGTCAGAAAAACAGGCAGGCCTTTATAAGATAACTGTAAAATTTTTGTTACATGATTCCTCTATTACGCCGCGGAACCGCGGCCGTAACCACCCTTTGGCCGCGGTTCCGCCGCAATGTTGGGGATTCAGCGCAATAAATTTTTCCTTTGGGTCTTTAACTTGGAATTGTGGTTTCTGGAAAATTTAGGTTTGGCCCAGATTATTTTGAGTACTGGATTTGTGCTTGGGGCCCACTTCGGAAATTTTTGTCGATCGAAATTTTAAATATGTTAGTTTACAGTGCTTTACATTGCTATCTGTGACCGTGAATGTCATTTGATCGGTAAAACTTGTCTGATTGCTATAGTTCTTTTAGACGGGTTTTGCGAATGTGACATTCACGTTGATGTTCTGTGTTGTGCTGTGATGTTGCGGATTTGTCGTGATGGATAGCTCCTGTGCAATGATAGTGCAGTTTGGATTTATTTGTATATTTGTTATTGCGGGGTGAGCGTCCGACATGTGGACTGCCGTCACTGCCTGTTTGTATATTATTCTTTTGGGGCACGACCGGAATGAGGTCGGTGTACCCGTTGTATATATTTGCTTTTCTGTACTAGGATTACCCCGCGGTGGGGTGCACGGATAGCCGGGTTCTAGAGGGCAACGGGCCCGCATCTTATGGTGTTGAGACGGAGGGGGATTCACTCTAGAATTGGCGGGCTATTTGCCGCACTCGTAGGGGGTACAGGTTGACCCAAGGAGGGGTGCTCATATTACCGGATTCCGTGAAGTGTTGGGTGGTCCATTCACGTTGTTGAAGGGGGCTGCCTCGCTTCAGGTTTTGGCGGGTAACTTGCCGCGCTCGTAGGGGTCTAGGTTTTCATTGCACAGGCTATCCATACGACCAGGGGAACGTCGGGTTTCATTTGCGGCTCTATGAAACCCGGGGATCCCAGATTATCTGTATTGTTCTGTGATACTTATTACTTTTCTGTGATGTTGCATTTATCATACCTGGAGCGATTATTATATATTGATATATATACTAGTAGATGTTGTATATGTTTTGTACCCGCGCTAGCCCAGTCCGCGCTCTGTCGTTAGTTAAGTAACCTAACGAGTGATGATGGGACCCAGTGGCGAATGCGGATGGCATATACGTACATTTTATTTTCGTTCTTTTGTGGTGTGATTAATCGATGGGACTGCGTTGATTCTTATCAATGCAAGGAAAAACAAACCTATATTTGATGTTGTTGGAACCAATTTTTCAAAAGCTGTTATTACAAGGGCATTCTCTTTTGTTTTGCACAGTAGTATCCGGTTATGAATATCCAGCACCTCATTCGATGAGGCAAGGGCCGAGATCCCTTCACCGGGAGTGACCCCTTGGACAGAGGTTTGCGTCAGGGTAATAACCTCACTATAGTCGATCACTTTTGCTTTGTATCGTGGTATTTAGTTAGAATATCCTGCACCTTATTCGACGGGGAAAGAGCCGAGATCCCTTCACCAGGAGTGACCTCTTTAGCAAAGGTTTTCGCTACTATATTTTTATAAAAACTATCCGGTTTCTTCAACGAGATCAAGTTCATTGCGTTAAAGGTTTTTCGCCAAAAACCAGTCGTAGCCCTCCGTCATTTCTTACAGGTATTACTTAGTATTCATGCTGTGTATGTTGACCTCTGTCAAGGAACAGTGCTTGGTAGCTGGGTAATGCTTGTTTGCTGCATAGATATGCGATTATTTAGGACAGTCGCACGGTCATTTTGACCTCTGTCAAGGGCACGTGCGGGTGGGTCTAAGTTAATCCAGGACAATGACGGGTTGAACTTGACTTGCGACTTATGATATGTTGACCTCTGTCAAGGTCATAAGCAGCATGGGGTAAAAATCACATCGGGAGTTTCAAACATACAGGAAACTTGCCAGGCTTGTGCATACCTTCTGGAGTGATGGCGTGAGTGGCTTCCATCACGTTATCATGCGATGATGGTTGGATCCCGATTCCCACTGATGAGTAGTATTACTCCTCGGGTGATTCCGGCTAATTCTTCTTTCAGATTTGGAGGAGAATTTGAGAAAACAGTGGGAGGTTTCTTGATTAGATAAAATGATTAACCATTCTGATCTAGGTTAGAGTGCACGCAGAGTGTTTCTACTTTTTCTCTCTTTGACTGCGACCATGACCCGACCCTAGACTATAGCTCAGTGACCAACTTAACCGAATTTTCTTAAAACACTGGCTTTTGGATTGTCTGAGTTGCATACATCATTGCCACTCTTTCTTTTACCCTTTGAGTTTCTCCAGAACACCCTGTATTATTACGAACATCCAATTCCATTGGATAAATCCATCGTATGGTTATATACGAACTCGGAGGAACTTCTTCGATGATGGATTCTGGTTCTGGAGAGATTGATAGGACTATTCAGTTGTCTTTTCCTTTTACCTTCTCTCAGGTTGTGAGGGCTCCTAGGATTAGGAGAGGGTACACCTATTACGCTTATTGGATAGTCTTCTTCCAAACCATAGGCAGGTCCCGAAAGGTAGGGAATGGAGAAAACCAATTAGCATAAGTTGGGTGTACAGAAGGTAATAAGTAAAGACAAATAAAGGGATCAGAAAGAGGGCAAAGCAAAATTGCGACTGTAATCATTCACGACCAAACCACGTATTTCATCGCCACTCCTACTTCACCTTTGTATTTCTCCAGAACACCCCGTATCACTACGAACATCCAATTCCATTGGATAAATCCACGTATGGTTATATACGAACTCAAAGGAATTTTTTCGAGGATGGATTCTGGTTCAGGAGAAATAGGAATAAGTTTTATTCAGTTGTCTTTTATCATTACCTTCTCTCAGGTTACGAGTGCTCCTAGGATTAGGAGAGTACGCCTATTATGCTTATTGGATAGTCTTCTTCCAAACCATAGGCTGGTACCGAATGGTAGGGAAGGAAGAAAACCATTAAGCCTAACGATGGTGTACATAAGGTAACGACTAAAGACAAATAAAGGGAATTGGTGAGATGGCAGGGAAATATACGGTTACAGTCATGAATCTGATAATGGAAGAGGCATTGCTAGGAATACCCGGATATCCCTTCGAAACATATTCGTGTTTCAGTTTCACCGTGCATTGTTAATTGAAAGCTGATTTCCCAATTAGACACTTGCTCCAGGGTATGTATTTACCAGGTATGATTCTCACATCTATATGGTTTTACAGATGATGAGTGGGAGTAAATTATTGGGAATTAGGTGATCATCCTTATTATATCGGAATTCATTGTAATTGGTGGTATTTGAGGAAATCGCCTGGGTACAGTTTTCAACCTACGACGCACAGAATTTGAGTTATACAACTCAGGGGACTTATACAAAGTATTGTAGATTGTCCATAAGGACAAAGGGGGTTGGTCCTCGTACTGTATTCTGTTTACTTGTGACTTCTCAAGTTTTAGACAAGTGTTTCGTAGAAATACAAGGTCCAAGTTTGAGAAGTTATAGGTACGGGAAGAAAGTAGAGAACCATATGTTGCAAGTATCAGGATTCTTCAAGGTGATCGAAGATGTAGATACTTGTATGAGGTATTCAGTTGATAGTAATGGTTTTGAGAAACTTGTTTCTTTTTCAGGTTACTCATATTTGGACGCACTCCTAAGTTGAGTAATGCTGATCGGCTTCTCTCCATTTACTTAACATGCACTGGAGACGACTGCATGATTTAAATCTGGTTCCAATTAAATCAGTGCCTCTATTTCTATATTGCATATAGAATGGTTCGTATGTCAACGATGTTAAAGTACGGGGAGTTGTCCGGCTTATGATTAAAACCAGACTCCGGATAACTCAAGGCACGTTTCTGTAATGGCTGTTTGTGGGTTAACCCGGGCTTTGACGAGGGTTGAATTTCTACCATCTGGAAGATCAATAGTGATATTGTTCTTGACTCGCCACAGTTTTAGTAAAATGGATTTTTCAGAAGACAGTAGTGGGAGTATGGTAGAACTGGAAGTGATTCCAGAACCGCAAACGATTATGGAAAATTTAATAGGACTTAAAGATTCAATCGGTTTCGACATTCCATTTTCCACTCCGCAGATATAGTGAGTAGCCTCAGGCGCCCGAGAGGTACTCCGGTATCCTCAAGGAAGGTGACAGGGAGGTTCTTGTTTACTCAGACTTTACACTACTGCTGTTCTAGACTATGAGACCCGGCAGAAGGATGAGTATAGCGTCGTTCTAAACTAGCTTTAGAAGTGCACATGTATATGACTCTGCCAGAGGGTTGTCGTAGTCAGTTGGAGCAGCGGAAGCATAGTGGATAAGTAGCTTATGTCTATTTATAGATTAAAGCAAATATAGCGGAGATAGATCATCTATTTTTGATGTGACAGTCATGGGCTTTGACTTCATTAGAATATGAGATGGATCTGTTAAGAAGGTAGTAGGGTGTGATGTCATGGTACTTGGATGACATACACATTGTAGGAAGTGAAATTCCTATACTACGATCGGTTATATCGTGGTTGCCACACAGTAGTTTCTCCACATAGGATATGGATATAATATCATATGTTGTTTTTTCACTAGATGCAATAGGTTGATATATTATTCCAATCCTGGAGAAATGTTCGGAAGAAGTTTTAGAATATAAGTGGTTGTTCTAGGGATTTGATAACGACAGCCTCCTTCGGGAGACAGCTATCATTCCAGGCTTCCAAAGTGACCTGGATGACAGAGTGACTGTCAGAGTTATAGTTTTTCCTCTGACGAGGGGTAGTAGTTTGGACAGGTAGTCCAGGTGGATACTGAGGAAGGCATGGTGCAGGATACTAATTAAATTCAGTTGTCGATACAGTCTAAGAAGCTTGATGGATTTGGAGTTCATTTATGATCTAGGTCCCATCAGATATCCAGACATATTCTAAGACAGGTATTGCTCATTTCGGGAGATGGCTTTCTCAGCGAACTTGAGACAAAGAGAGACATAGAAAGAAACATCAGGGCGGATCCACTCACTGAGGCTATTTCTCGAACACAATAGTTTTACAAACGAGCTTTGTGAAACTGATTAGCAGAGGAGTTGGATGTTCGGTATCACACGGGGTGTGAGTACGCGACATCGCAATAATTAGCCTTAAGTGTAAGTGGGAGATTGTTGGATATAGTGCCCTTAAAGTCAATTATTAGATCGCAGGTACGTGATTGCAATGATTGAGAGAAGACCTATACCGATAGGACAGTCTTGCTCGAGATGATAGTATGCTATCTGGTTTGTCTTTATCATCATGTACATGATTTAGTTCACTATTGCATGTTGATAGAGCCCATAGGATTCTTGCTTGACTGCCAGCAGTATGATGGCGATCATATACGTGGAAGCTGGGGTCTATAAGCACATCCTTAAAGTGTCCCTAGTCATGGGAGTTTCGAAACAGGGCATCGATACTCCAGAGTAGACTAGTGTATACAGTCGAGACCCCGACGAGGGGCGGTGGCCGGTCTCACAAGACATTGGTGTCAGTTGGTTCACTTAAGATGTATACAGGTGCTCATTGGGTTATGAGTACACCGGACAGGACTCGCCGGGAACATACTAGTTGGTATTATACATATCGTCAGATAGCAGTTCCCAGGTGACATGTGTACAGGTTAGTCTGTAAACCTAAGATCGTCATTTGTCTCGTGTGAGTTCCCACTGTGCTTTGATTACTACCCTACCACGGCTCAAAGGAGTCGTGCAAACAGGTTTTAGTTGGGTACAGTCCCGAGCCACATGGAGGCAGTGAGCGGATCGTCAGGGATTCGAATCTCCCGATATTGGGGGTGAGATCGCGCTGTGTCTAGGAGAGCCATTACACGAAATCCCTGGCCAGGGTAATCGAGATTTACTGGTAGGTATTCCAGTAGTATCTTAGGGTGTTCTGGGCTACTCTCTGACACGACTTATACAGCTATTGGGAGTCTGACGTTTACTAGCCCCCTAGGCCCTATATGTGATACTCATAGACGAACGGACTGGACTGTACGGATATTGTCACTGTCAGGCTCAGTAGGGTTTCTGGATGAGTTCGCTCGTCAGCTTTCCTTCCGATCAATACATGGGCAACCGTTACGTACAGCTAGTACCTCTGACGTGCTAGTGGTTGTATCCAGTGCCAGTGTATTGATGAGTCATTAGAGTCCCCCACAGACAGTTTCTCAAGTTCGGACGAAACGTTGTAGAGGCCATATGGATATATGGCGGGGTTCGATCATATCCGTGCACTTATGCACGGATCAGGATCGGACAGATAATACTAGCGGGCTTTGGTTTAAGCCGGATCCTAGTATTATATTGTAGGAATAATTTTGTCTCTTTGCATTTGTATTCGGTCGGAATACAAATGCGGGTATGTATATACGGACGAGGAGTTTTCTTGTGATCTGTTACAAGATAACTTTTTGAAGTTGTCTATTTCCTTTTTGAATTAAACATTTTTTTAATGTTTAATTTATTGTGTACAAGTGAGCATGTTTTGTTTTTCCTTGCATTGGAAATTTCGAAATCTTTTGGCAGTGGGCTTCTTTTGGTTTTTTGGTGAGTCATTGTGCTTTTGATGGGTCAAAGGCAGCATGGACAGCATGGGCATTGGATGTGAAGTGGCTGATTGAGTGTGTGTGCTGGCATTGGTTTTGAGGAATTATTTCCTTAGGTTGATTAATTTATGCAAGCACTTCACCATTTCCTGAGAACTCCACTTCAACTTGATTTTCCAGAGAACCATTTTTTTCCTTCAAGTTTTTTTATGGCCGAGCCCCATGTATGAATCTTTTGCTTCATAAGCAAAATTTCATATGCTCACTTCATCATCCTCAAAACGGCAACTCCGATCTACCTCCATCCGATTCGTCGGGTGTCTTGAGACAAAGCATTCCACGCTCTCTCTATTTCAATCTTGGACACGTCGGCTAGCAAACTTCATGTCCAAGTTGCCTAGATTCGAGACGGGAGCCCGTGTAAAGATTCATAGATGTGGTGCCACACCGACGGGCGTGATCGGAGAGCGGACTTCGTCAGCGCAACGGCGAGGAGTTTGGCGCGGAGAACCGAAGGACACGGATTGATCGGTATAATCTTTCCTAACTCCTTTTACAGATTTGCTAGAATACGGTTAATGGATCGATCCGGGTTTTGGGTCGCGGTGGCGCCGGTTTTGCAAAAAGTTTTTGTTCCGCATTTGGTCTCGATTAGACGGCCGGGGCGCCCCCATGGCCCAACATCTTCAACTGCCGAGAAGTATAAGCGATGACTCTGTCGTGCCGCATCAACATGCAATCTAGACCCACTCGAGAAGCATCACAATAAACAACATAGCCGCCTGAGCCTGAAGGCAAAAATAGAACGGGTGCAGTCATCAAACGAGTCTTTAACTGCTGATAACTCTGCTCACATGCCTCGGTCCAAAGAAACAGAACTCTCTTCCGAGTTAGCCCGGTCAGCGGTGCAGCGATACGAGAGAAAACCTGTACAAAACAACGGTAGTAACCGGTTAAGCACAAGAAGCTGCAAACCTCTGTCACTGAAACAGGTCTGGACCAATGCTGTACAACCTTGATCTTTTTCGGGTCATTCGTATACCATCTCTCATAACCACATGACCTAAGAAGTCAACACTATCAAGCTAGAAAGCACACTTCGAGAATTTGGCAAACAGTTGGTGCTCTCTCAATGTTTGCAATGTAATCCTCAAATGCTGCTCATGCTCCTCTCGACTTTTGGAGTACACCAGAATGTAGTCAATGAATACGATAATAAACTGGTCAAGAAACGCCATAAAGATTCGGTTCATCAAATCCATAAATGCTACTAGGGCATTGGTGAGCCCGAAAGACATCACCAAGAACTCGTAATACCAGTAGCGCGTCCGAAAAGCAGTCTTCGGAATGTCATCATTCCAGACCCGCAACTGATGTTAACCTGACTACAAATCAATCTTTGAAAAGTATCCCGCTTCCTGGAGCTGATCGAACAAATCGCCAATGCGAGGTAAATGATACATATTCCGCACCGTTACCTGGTTCAGCTAACGATAATCGATATACAATCTCATATTGCCGTCCTTCTTCTTAACGAACAGGACAGGAGTTCCCAAAGGCGACACACTCGGTCGAATAAGTCCCTTATCAAGAAAATCTTGCAATTGATCCTTAAGCTCTTTAAGCTCTGTCAGGGCCATCCGATAAGACGGTATAAAAATAGGCCCCGTGCTGGGGATCAAGTCGATGCAAAACTCGATATCGCGCTCTGGCGGTAACCCAGGTAACTCATCGGGAAACACATCAGGGAGCTCTCTCACAATCGGAACCTGGTCCAACGGTATCTCTGTGGCTCCAGCATCACGAATATATGTTAAGAATCCCCGACATCCTTTCCTCAAGAGCCGACTATCGCAAAGGGCAGAAATCAAACAGTGAAGGTCGACACTGCAGTCCCCCTAAACAACAAAAACTGGCTCTCCTGGAAAACTAAATCTGACCGCCTTCTCACGGCAGTCCATGGACGCATAACAAGTGGCTAACCAGTCCATACCGAGTAGAACATTGAAGTAACATGTTGAGAAGTATCAAATAAACAGAAGAATCTCTATCCCCAATACGAACGGAACACGACCGGAACACGTATTGAGCGATAAAGGACTCTCCTACGGGAGTAATCACAACTAGTGGCTAATCTAACAAGGACGAATCTCGGCCCAACCTCGGTACAATATGCGCGCGTCGAAAGAACACACAGAAAGAGTATCTGTCACAACAGCATTCGATGCCTACGCATCTTGAGGAGTCAAAGCAAAAACTCAGGCCTGTCCTCTACCGGTGCCATGCTATCCTCTGCCTTTGCCACCTCGTCCCCTTTGAATAGGACCGTCTTGACCACAGTCACTCTGAGCATCGGTCTGGCATGGAGTAACGACGGGCGTAGGAGGTAATGCTCTCGGAGGAGGAGGTGAAGGTGGTAAGGTGACCTGTGGAACTGATGTTTCGCCCTGGGGCCTCACAGTACAATGCCTGACGCGGTGATGCGGATTCCCACACCGAAACCATCCTAGCGACGTTTGCTGACCAGGTAAGTAAGAGCTAAATAACTGGCCCCGTATCAAGCCTCTGCCACCACCACGACCTAGAAAGAATCCGCCGCAGCCTCTTCCTGCCATACCTCTACCAATCTGCCCTAAAACTGATACACCAGTGCGAACCCGCTTCGGTCCCGGAACAGTCATAGTCTCGGTAATACGCTCCTCCACTAGCATGGCTGCGTCCATCGCTGCTACATAGGTGTCAAAGTGCTGGACGCCAATAGAAAGGAACAACTGTGAGTCAAGACCTCGCAAAAATCTCTTGATCCGCTTCTCTTCGGTGTCCACCAAATAAGGAGCATATCTGGATAGCTGGGTGAACTGGATATCGTACTCGGTCATGGTCATAACAGGAGGCTTGCGCAAACACTCAAAACTGCGAGCTCAAGCATCCCTGACGCTCTGCGGAAGGAAACGAGCAAGAAAGACTGTCGAAAACTCATCCCATGTCATAGGAGGAAGACTTGCAGCTCGGCCTCTCTCAACGGACTCATACCAAGTCTGGGCAAGACCATCCAGACGGAAACTAGCATGCTCGACCTATCTTGAATCAGAACATCTCAGGGAATGACAAATCCTGGTCATCCTGTCGAGGAATGACTGTTGATTCTCTGCTGCGTCCGTGCCAGTGAAAATCGGAGGCTTTAGCCTCATAAACTCTGGTAGTGATACTGCGATAGTCTCGGTAGCGGTAGGTACAACTGTTTGAGCAGTAGGTACTATCACGGTCCCCGTAGTTGGCAGAACATCAAATCTCTGTGCTCGGCTGGCCTCGACCAAAGATCCAACCATTTGGCATAAATCATGGATACTAGCCTCCATCCTAGCAATCCGGCCTAGGAAAGGAGGATCAATCTGCTCCTGAGGGGTAGGCATACCGCCCTGGTCGGTCCTCGTCTCAGACAAGCCGTCCTAACCTCGTCTCTGGCGGCAGCCCTCTGGGACCTCATAGTCTTCGACGGCATAGTGGCAGGAACAAGAAATAGGATTCGGTAAGAACATAGCAATCGGAACAAAAGGATACGTGGAATCAAGGAAAAGGAATCACAAAGCATATGTCCAAAGGTCACTTAAGCGGAGTATCGTATCGTGAGTATGCCGCAGAACATACACACGCTTCGTCACTCTTCTTAAGTTACCTACTTTATCATACCAAGGGTCATCCTACACTCAGAAAGGTAAAACCTAGCGCTCTGATACCAACTTTGTCACGACCTAAATGAAGAACGTGACCGGCACTTAAATCACACAACGTCTAAAGGCATAGCGTAATTCAAGTAAGCCAAAACTCAGAATCTAAACCGTGAAGTAGAGCGGTAAATTTTTTTGTTTAAAGTGTAAATTTTTGAAGTAGAAGAATTATATCAAAACTTTTTTGAAGATCGAGTTATTGTAAAAATTTTCGGCAGCATCTATTTGTAAAATCTAGTCCAAACCGATACATAAGCATGATATATAATAGCATCCCCACTTAGAAACAATCTCAACGCCATCTGGCGGAACACAACCACAAGCAAGATATATGACATCATAGTGAGAAGAAATAAAGAAATAAGAAAGAAAAATAACATCCAAAATAAAAACATAAAAGTCAGCTCACACGAGCACGACACCCAGAGTCAGATATAATACAAGTCTCTCAATTTCTTCTCTAAGTCAAATATACAAGTGGTAGATAGAGTATACTAAATACAATGAAAAGTGTACAAGGTAGAAAGCAAAAGAATACTCGCAATCCAAAAAGTCATAGCAAAAGTAGTAGTGGTATGCCCCGTCATGACTATACTGACGGATCGGCCCTGCAAGACACTGTGGCATAACAAGGGTGAGTTGCCAGCTCTTGAGTAGTAAGTAATATCATAAGTGGCAATCGCAGGCATGTATGTGCCAGCGACAGATCCTAAGTATGAATTTATGATGCGGTGTACTAGTATAAATGCAATATGAATAAGAGAGCGAAGTATGAAATCTGGGGTTTAGCAGCTATAAGATACCGAATATGTTATAATAAATTCAATATGGTAGAACCAAAAATATCATCAATAAAACGGCGTAAAACCTGTGTCAAACATCGACATTATACATTTCAATATCTCAGGTGCCATCTCTCAGATCGTCCCTCAAATCAATCTGATCATACGACTCCAGTCGGTATCCTCCGGATATCCACCGAGCCAAATAATTACTGGTAGGTATTGTTCCCCTGCCAGGCTCAACGTCTCTCTATACGATATTCTGGCCCCGGGGTATCTTACCGGGTCCACTATGTACCCGCAGACGGTGCCTCCTCTTTCCTCGAATCGGGTATACACTAGCTCATAACCGAGAAAACTCATGGTGGACGCCACACATCATATCAAGAGAAACCGCATTTTTAAAACAATCATAAGTTTTCAAAATGTACATGCGGTTTCCCAAATCCAGAAATCTCATGAAAACAGAAATTTCACAAAACATCATAATATATGAATATAGCGATGATGGCAAATGTACATGATATTAATTTGATGCAAGCTAGATGAATAACGCGATGATCTATCTATCAATAAGATGCAATGCAAATGCAAGTTATTATGAGAGTTCTATAGTGTACGTGACATAGCAGTTACCAATGGCGTGTGTACATATAGGTTAGTGCACGTGCGACATGAACCATTAGTAATGGTGCAAGTGTCTTAGTGTGAAGATATCAATGCTTATGATAATACGTATGCAATATGGATATGTGTATAGGTATATGTATATAAGATTTGTAACTAGTTCTAAACATCGGGCGCTTTTACGCCATCCGAACGATTCCCGCATAGATGTTAAATCTACTTACCGGAACGGCCTCGGCTACTCGAATCCGACCACCTCCTTTCCTTTCTTAGCCGTGTCTGACGTTTCTGCAACCGATCCTAGAATTGCACAAAACTTAGCACATGAGGCTAAAAATCCAATATGACATGCAAACATATATTACACGAACGAACTAACTCTTACGAGTTGACACGTGTGAACGTAGCGTGTTAAACGTGTGCAACAACGTATAAGACTACCCCTGCGGGCTGTTAATCAAGAGAAACAATAACACAAGAATCCGAAGGTCCGTATCGTATGTTATCATAACGCCTAAAATAAGGTAAAATGGTTTCAGATATATATATATATATACACAATTAGAAAAAGTTACAAATTCCAGAAGCCTAATTGGAGTTCCAGAGAGCCCCCAACAAAAACCTACGACCAAACTCCCTGGAGGGGCCGCAATTTGAGGCCAAAACCAATATTTTGGCGGCCAAAGCTTGGAGATAGGGGCTCGGGTTTTGAGGGTGTATCTGTGGTCCTATTACTAGCTCCCAGTAATTGCAACTTTCCTCTGTGATCACTGGTTTGATAGCAGATTTTGTTTGAAACCCAAACCTTAAACTAAAACTAGTTTTTAACACTAATTTGAAACATTATGGTGGTTTAGTGAAAATTTAATGGTTAAACAAGGCTATATAGCACTAAAGTACTCTTGACTAACCCATTTTAGGTTATGATTACTGTATAAGTCATCACAATCCCCAAGCTTAGCTTAAACCTCACTTTAGATTCTAAAACTACTCAAAACACAACCTTTAATCTAAATTATAAATTATTGAGGCACAAGATTAGTAAAACATACTTAAACTTGGCTCATACCTTAAAATGAAAAGAAGGAGACCCTAATTTGAAAAGGTTGCCACACGATGAAGGCTTGCTTCCAAAAGAACTCTTGAAGAGCTAAAAATTGGATTTTTGAGATAATTTGTGAAGGATTTTTAGTGATTTGTGTAGGGCTTTGTGTGGGAATTTAGGAGGTAGAGAAGAGTTTATGTGAAGTTTATGAAGAAGAAAGAAGAAGAGAGAATGAGGGAGAGAAAGATTTAGAGAGGAATGACTAAAATTAACTATGGCTCAAACTCAACCCTTCATTTATTGCACCATACTCATATTTCCCATTTTCAATATTATTTTCTTTTTCTTTATTTTTCTAGAACCATCCAATATGTAAAATATTTATAAACAAATATAAATTGTGGTTTAAAATGTCATGGTTGCCTAAATATGTTTTATCCTAAACTAACATCTTGTTAACACAAGATTAGTATATATATATGTGTGTGTGTATGTATAATTAAAATAATTTAATAAATAAATAAATAATTAAAAAATTATATGTGTGTGTGTGTGTGTGTGAAAATAATTATTAGCTATGTTTTATTGAAAAACGCATGTTATACCGCTAATTAAATTATAATTAACTCTAAACAAATTTTAAGTCGTTATAACCAAGCTCTCACAAGTATGATCAACTACATAATTCTAGTAGTTAAGCAAACATCCTATAGGCTTTATCATTATGTATTAGCAACACGTAATAACCAGTAAGACGTATACACATCAATGGTAAAGACAAACCAGATAGCATACTATCATATCAAGCAAGACCGTTCTACCTGTATAGGTTCTCTTTCAATTATCATAATCGCCTACTTTCGATTATAATAATTGCCTTAGGGGCACTATAGCAAACATTTACTATACTATTGCTATAATAATTATATTCTACTAGCTTGTAGATGCTCTATATTAGAACTCTATTATTCTAACCTTTTATTTAAAAACATGCATTACACACATAGTACTAATCCACTTAACGTCAAATGCTTTGAAAATCTAGATCGTAACATATTGCCATATTATGCACTACTTTTAACTGATATTCCACTGTAATAATTACATTGAAAGTTATGAACAATTAAATATAAGTATAATTGTTAATTATGTGTCACGACCCAAAACGACACGTGACCGACACAAGGATCACGTGAAGTCCAGTAGACCCCACTGTAATCTAAGTAAGCCGAAATCAGGAATCTAAACCATATATAAGAAAGAAAATAAAGGTAAAGTTTTAAGAAAATATTTATAAATTGAAGTAAAGCTTATTTTGTAAAGAGTTAACGTTTGAAAAACGGACATCGCCTCCTTTGTAAATTTTGAACAAAATTCCAGTACAACAGCAGTAAAATAAACGCATCCCCACACGAGAGCTGACTTAATGCCCACACGGCGGAGACACAATCCACGTAAAATATACAACGCCTAAAGGCGAAGAACAACAAGCGGAAAGCAATAAACACTATATATAATAAAGTCAAACCGACTTCACATGAGTTCGACTAAAACAACAATACAAGGTCTCAGGCAAATACACCCGACTTGATTGATGTAGTACTTCTAGGTACAAAAATATATACAAGGTAAATGCCGAAATGAATTCTAACCCATCTAGCTCAAAATAAAAATGCAACCACGCCCAATAAAAGCTCTCTCACTGTCGCTATCGATCCAAGCGACCAAACCTGTAAGAAACTATGGCACAACGGGGTGAGCTGCCAACTTATGAGTAGAATTTGCATAACAAGAAAGAAATCGCATGCATAAGCGGTAAAACAACTAAGGCATAGGTAAACATGTACATTGTGGAAGGTAAATAAGCATGCATCGAAACTAGAATTCAAGCGATGAACAATAATAATAACCCATCATGTACAACTCGTATACCGATATCCTAACATGTGTAGTATACTAACATATGTGGTTATCATGGTATCATAAAATAAATCTACATCTCGCACGATACGGGCATAGCAAAAACCACTAAGCATATAGAAGCATGCGAGTCACGAATGTAATATGCATATTTTAAACTTTGAATTTAAGTGCAATGAAACGATTGTTGGGTATAGTGCTCTCAAGGCAATTATTGTAATCGCATATAGGCGGTTACGATGATTGAGGGGGAACCTATACGGGTAGAACAGTCTTACATGACATGATAGTATACTATCTGGTTTATCTTTATCATCATGTACATGTATTATATGGTATTACAAATCATTATTACATGTTGATAGAGTCCATAGGATTCTTTCTTGACTAACGGGGTTATTGTGGCGATCACACTTATGAGAATATGGTGGTCTATTAACAAATCCTTAAATGTCCTTAGTCGTGGGAATATCGAGACCGAACATCAATATTCCAGAGTAGAGTAGTGTATACGTTTCTTGACCCCGACGAGGGGCGATGGCCGGTCTTACAACTATTGGTGTTAGTTAGTCACCAAAAATAGTATACATGTGCTCATTGGGTTATGAGTTACATTGGACGGACTTGCCGGGAACATGTTAGATGGTATTATACCTATTGTCGGGTAGCAGTTCTCTGGTGACATGAGTACAGGTTAGTCTGTCGACCTGAGATTGTCAATTTTCTCGTGTGAGTTCAAACTGTACTTTGATTACTACCCTACCATAGCTCTACTGAATTGTGCAAACAGATTTTAGTTGGGTACAATCCCGAGCCACATGGAGACATTAAGCGGATCGTCGGGGATTCGCCTCTCCCGATATTGGGGGTAGATGTCACGCAGTGCATAGGTGGACATCACCAGAAATATTTGGCCAAGGTGGATGAGAATTACTGATTTGGATCAGTAGTTTCTCAATGGATGATGGGATTCACACCGACACGACTTATTGCATTGTTAGGGGTCTTATTTTATCCACCCTTTAGACCCGATAGTGATACTCTTAGACGAACAGACCGGACTGTACGGAGACTGTCACTTTTAGGCTCAGTAGGGATACAGACGAGTTTGCTTGTCGACCTTCCTTTCGTTCAATACCTGAGTAGCCGTTACGTACAACTAGTGCCGCTGACATGCTTATGCTTAAACCCACTGCCAGTGTATTGTCGAGTCTTTAGAGTCACACACAGAGGGTTTCCCAGCTCAGGAGAAACGATATAGTGTATGTATTTTGATACGTAATTAGCTTCGATTAAAACAAGTGTTTTTGTACACATACTTTTAATCATACATTTTGTTAATACTGGTCTGTTTGAAAGATAGCCGGATTATTACATTTGGATAAAATGTGAGCTAGTATTATATATCTCTTTTTGTATCTCTCTTTTCAGTATTCGTATTTTGACAGAATACGGTATTTATATGAATACGGGTATTTGTATAAATACGGTTATTCGTATCTTGATACAAATACGGGTATTCGTATTTTATACTAATACGGTATTCGTATTTTGATACGAATACGGGTGTATGTATTTGTAGCATATACATGTATTAGTGTGTGTATGTTTATATATTTATACAGTAATGATCGAGTGAGTCGCTTTCTTATGTGAGACAAATAAGACATACTCTATAACACCCTATGTTCACTGCCAGAAACAGAGATGAACCGGGATGGATCGTCTTGCCTGGATCTGGGGGAAGATGTTATTTGTATTTATCCATCCACCTCTCCGAAAACACCAAGTTGATTTATGGCACCGTATATCAGAGATTTGGACGGATGCGGCCGTTGTAGCAGACTTTATCAGATTCCCTTCATTTGTGAGGGGTTTTTGATTGTGGGGACGCTCTTCCATGCAGACGCAAGCCCCTACAGTTAATTACGTTACCGTATTGCGATAACCACTTTCTCCTGCTCCGGAAGTTCACTTCGTGTCACGTGTGTTTTTGTTTGTTTAGGTTGCCTGTGGATTGTATACGGAGACTAGTTTCTGTCGTCGCCCGTAGGGCACGGATCAGTCCAAATCAGTATATTTTTAGATTTGGGCTTAGGTCTATTTAAGGACCGTTAATCTGGTTTGTGATTAAGATCAACTTAAATATATATGAGCATTTAGGGCTCAGTTATTTTAGTTTAAGGACATCGCGGTCCATTACCGCCGTGTTTGAGGCAGATATTAGTTTAAGGACATTTCGGTCCAGCATTCCCATTTTGGGGATGAATATTAGTTTAGGGACATTTCGGTCCATCATTCATCTTGTGCACACATGTTTTTGTTATGTGGCGGAGTGAACGATGGTGATAGGGAATGCGCCCAATTTGGGGTGCGATCTGATCTGAGGTGTGCACGTTAGTTTGGAAGTGCATTAATATGGGTGTATAATTCCCTATCATGATGAAATTTTACATCAAGTTAGGACGAGGAGTTGTTTTTGGTTGTCGGGACTTGCCACCTCTCTGAAGACGTTGAGGAATTATAATGACATATATCAGAGGTGTGGAGAGATGTACACTTGAACCAAATCCCGTATTTGAGGGAAAGGGGGTGATGGACCTAAATCGTTAGTCATATTTGAAATTAAAATTATCTTAAGAGACATGGGATGAATATCGTTTTGGATATCATTAATGTTTTTTAAGGATCATTTTTACTTAAGATCCATCAAAAGAGTATTTGGGCTCAGCTGCAAGAAACTTCGGAGGTTTAGCCAATTTGGGCTTAGTCTGCATACTCTTATTCAAAAAGTGCTAAGCACTCATTTGGGCTCTGTCTGTTAAGCCCTTTTCTTTTTATGAAAAAGTTCTAAGCACTTATTTGACGCTCTGACATTCACATGGGTGTCATGTGAAGCATTTGATTATGGGCGCCGCCCAATGAGCACTGAGCACTCTACGACTTTGGCTGTTTATAGAGTGCTGGGCACTTTTCTCTCTTTTCTTATTTTTTGATGGCGCCCATGTGAGGAGCATGTAAGGCGTTGGGACGCTGCCTAATCAGTGCTAAGCACTTAACTGTTTTGTCTATATGTGAAGTGCTAAGCACTTTTTATGTGGCACCCGCGTGTGGAGCACGCGAGGCGCTGTTAAAGAGGGGTGCCCATGTGGCAAGCACGTGAGGCACTAGTTTCTTTTATATAGAGATTTAATTTCTGTTGATAGTATTTTGACCATTAACGATCACCAAGATCACTATTTTGAGGATCTGAGATCATGTTCTTTTTAAGAACTAAGTTCTTGATTCGAAAGAACTGAGTTCCTGGAGTATTATGGACTCCATATTCTTTCTTTTTTAAATTTGTTCTTCCCTGAATCTTTGATTCCCAAGAACAAGATCTTCCGGATGAGAATTAAATTCTCAATTTGTGGGAGACTTGTCTTATGGATCCAAGATCTAGAGAAAGAACTAAGTTCTTTTTACAAGGGTTCAACTCTTAGATATGTTAGGTAAAGGAGATATTTTGATCTCGATGTTCTTTTTACCTAGGGTTTCGAGAATGGGGCTCTTCTTCTTTGAGAATTGAATTCTCTCCCTCTATTTTTTTTCTCTCTGTGCCTCTGGTGTCTCTGGTCTCTGTCTTTGTCTTCCTCCTCCTCCCGAGACTTGAAGTCTCGGGGCCTTTATATAGTGGAGGCAAATTGTTGATTAGTTTTAAGAAAATCTCTCATCGAGAGATTCCAATTGATTTTATTGGTCTCAAAATTGATTTGGGGAATTTTACCCACCATTGGATCTTTGATCCAAGAACTTCTGTTTTTACAGAATATAATTTTGGATTTTTAACGAGATTGGGAAAATATTTTTCCTATACAGAATTTATTCTGTAAAACGGTGATTTTTAATCACCATTGGATTTTTAATCCAACGTTCTCTATTTTACAGAGAACAATCTTTCTTATTTAGAAAGATTGAGAAAATATATTGCATAATAGAATTTTATTCTACAATTGGATCTTTGATCCAATCGAGAGTACCTTTCTTATTTCAGAAAGATTTGGGAAATGTTTTCTCCCGATAGAATTTAATTCTGTATCTTGATGATTTATCATCTCCGTTGGATTTTTGATCTAACGGCTCTGTTTAACACGAAGTACTGTAGAATTTTAATTCCACCTGGGCGCCGACGCTCATGTGTTATGCACGTGGTCGCTACTTAAGAATTTAACTCTTATAATGGGTATTTATGTACTTTGCTCATTGGCGCCCGCGTGAGGAGCACGTGCGGCGCTATCTAAGAGTTTAACTCTTATATAGCTTTGCACATTGGCGTCCGTATGAGGAGCACGTGCGGCGCCATCTAAGAGTTTAACTTTTATGAACTCTTCTGTGGTTTGCACATTGGCGCCAGCGTGAGGAGCACGTGAGGTGCCACCATAGCACTTAATCCTATGAAATTAGCTCTGGTGCTGGCGCCCTCATAGAGAGCACATGAGGCGCTGCCTCATTGAATTCAACAGAGCTTTGCTTTTTTATTAGGTTAAATGTATTGGGAAAACAAATGTCCCCCACTGTTGCTTTCACGTAGCTTACATGTGGGTACAACGGTGTCACCTTTTCCACCGTTCGATCTTCTGGGGAGTTGAACCGTCCCTTCATGTCCTATAAATAGGGCATTTGGCCCTTGAGACAACTGCTATTTCATTAACCTCTTTTGTGTCTTCTTCTTCCTTGAGAATTTAATTCTCTTTTCATTGCTTAGATCTCTGTTCCCAGAACTTTTTCAGAGTCAAACTCTATCAAAATTTGGTAAGAATCATGACCACGATTTAACTCTTAAAGAAACTCTTAAAAGAACCTCTTCTTGTTTTGGGATTTTAACCTATTAACAGAGTTTTTCTCTTCTTTTGGAACGATCTCTTAGAGATCTAAAAAAAACTTTATTTGGGTAGACCATGGGTCTTGGGGATCTCAGGGTTTTACCCTGTTAATGAATTTGATCTTTTGAAGGTTGTTTGGAATTTAATTCCATTTTCCGAGCGGATTTCTGGGATTTTATCCCATTGTTAGAGGAATTTAATTCCGGATTGTTCTACAGAGTTTAACTCTGAGAAAATTTCTTTTTAAGAAATTCTTTTGGGAATTTTATTCCCCTTTTCCTATTTTTTTAGGGTTCTTTTCGCAGATTTGAAATCTGTTGTAGAACACATTTTTTTAGGGTATCGGGAGTTTTAACTCTACGGTTTAATGAGATTCTTCATTAAATGAGAATCCTTTTGGATTCTTATAATGAGTGCCTTCCTCATCATTCATAGGGGTGTTATAACCATTGTAATTTCTTTCTAGATCGTAGTAATTTTGATATTTTGATTGCTAAACCCCTTATTGGTTTTTCTTTGCAGATACTATGGCATCTCGTCTAATGATCCTGAAGAGATTATCTCTTATGAAGATATTCGCATCCAAGGCCGCTGTCAAGGCCAGAAATTTACTGATGCCCAATGTGCCAAGGTGATGCATCGCTTTGACGACTACAACAGTCGATTACTTCCTCGCCGTTCTGCTCTTTTGAAAATTATCGTTGGGTCGATTTGGGAAGCAATCCCTAAGCTTGACGATGCTATGCCGCTCGAGGCGCTTGGCGACGCTGAGATAAGGTGCATTCAGTATATCTGATGAGCCTGATCTCAAAGAAGCGGAGAGATGATCTTGTCGATATTTTGCATCGCGTCTTCCAACAGAAAGCGATAATATCTGCTTACCAGAAGGCGGACGTTATTAGCGGGGATCCCGACACTTGCATTCATGAGAAAATGCATAAGAAAATGGCCATAGAAGCCAGAAGCACTTTGCTCAAACTTTCTTCTAAGTTCATGAATCCGTGTCCGGAATTCACCATCTTGCCGTTGTAAACATTTTGATGATGTTGTTTTTTATCACCAATGCATAAATTTCTTCAAAGTATGAACGACAAAACCCCCCATCCCTTTATGCCAATACTCATATATGCCTCACGTGAAGTGTCAATATACATATATAAAAAATGTTGTCGGCGCCTACGTGTCATGCGCGTGAGGCGCTGTTGAGGATTTTAATCATGAACTAGCGCCGGCGCTCACGCGTTATTTGGCGCCGTTACAGGTTCAAAACCTGCAAAGAATCGGCGCTAGTGCTCACGTGTCATGCACGTGAGGCACTGTTGAGGGGATTGTTTCACCTTCTTGCTCTGATTCCCATGAGTCAATCTTTTCTTTTCCCATGCCCTTTTCGTCAGGAATTGGAAACAGTTCCACCCTGCACAACATTTTCTGTGCCTAGACTTGAATGCTTCTCTTTATAATTTGAATCTATGTTTTCTCTCTTTCTTCATAAGGAGAGTGCCATTTTTAACAAACCAAGAGTTATGGCTTGCAATCGTCCGCATGCTCGTCGGCAACCATGGGAAGTACCTATCGAGGGAATTGTTCCCCGTTTCGCTGCGCGACTAGTGGATCCCGTTCTCACTGATGATCAGTGTGACATGATGATGAACGAGCTTCTGGCTCGTAGGGGCTCTCCTCTTCCTGTCGGTTCCATTTGGCTCCAGATGATCTTCTTGTCTGTGCTCGCTGACATCCCCCTCATCCAGCAGAGATGACTCCGGCGATACTCGACGCAGTGGAGGATAAGATCGAAGGCTTTTATGAGGCGTATTTGATTTCCCAGTCTCTGAAGTACCGCTCTGTTCAATTGCTAAGTCAGATGCGTGCTCGGCGGGCCGTCATATTCGCCTTCGCTGATAGGCATGGCGCTGACCGATGGGGAGCGATCTCTCGCGAAGATCGCCGCTTCGACATGGTAGAGAAGGCGGAGAGGGAGTTAGAGAATTTTGTTTATTGTTTTATTAATCCCTGTATCTCTGATCCCATATTTTGTGATCTTTTTTCTGTAGAGTAAATAAATAAAAATTTGTTGACCACTGAACGTTTCATCCCCAGCACATATTCATGTGGGAATCTTGCCTCTGCACGTATACTTTGTATTTTAAACTTTATAAGCTTCTGATGAATGCATATAGATATAGGTGAGTATTGGACTGATGTGAACAAATTCTTCGTCATGCCACCTCTCTCACGGTGGTATACCCATGAGTGAAGCGTCGTCATCCATGCTTAACTCAGGTCTTGATCCTTAAGGACCGTAATCCTGAGCCCCTAGGCCTATGAGTTGCGTCTTTCTGTTCCTTGATGTCTTAGTCTAGCGCTCATTAGTTTATTTACTCGTTTCGGAGTTTCTAGTTTATGTATTTGTTTCAGAGTTTCTAGTTTATTCACTCATTTTGGAGTTTCTAGTTTATGTACTCGTTTCAGAGTCTCTAGTTTCTCGTTTTGGAGTCTCTAGTTTATTCACTTGTTTCGGAGTTTCTAGTTTATGTACTCATTTCGGAGATTTTTAGTTTATGTACTCATTTCGAAGTTTTTTAATTTACCTCTCTTTGGTTTACAGGTAAACTTGTCCTAACGTTGTATATAGATAACCCGCATTCTTTACGACGGAGGTCCGTTAGGTTTGTGGTACTAGGGTTTTAGTCCGTGGTACCGTCGCGTTGGCTGATGTATTCCTCGATATGCAGTCCTTCAGCTATTGTTCGAGTAGCCCCGCGACTGTCGTGTCTCTGATCCTTTCGGGGGCTAGACAAGACATCTTCAAGTAATCTCCTTAGGTCATATTACCGTCGGAAGAGCAAATGTTAGGAATTTTCCATAACGCTTTTTACTTGAGGTTATGCTCAGTCTGGAGCCCCGATGAGTCATAACCACTCCGCACTGGTGTGGGATGATCTCCGATAGTCTTTTAGGCTTTATATAAGTTGCCTTCAAGACCCAAAGCTGGGAATATACTGTTGCTTCATTTTTTGTTTTATCAATGTCGCGCCGATTCTTTGCTGAAGTAGGGTAGACATCTGTAAGACTTCTATGCTGTATGTATCGCAGTTGAAATCTGGAGCTAGGAATATGTCATTGCTCCAATTTCATTTGATAGTCGCATTCGCATCCTGCTGAAAGGGGGGACATTGGGATGGTCTCTAGGTTGTATATGCGCCGTCGAATCTTGGAGTTAGGATTTTGCCGTTACTCCATTTTTTGGTTTCGACCTTTGGGTCTTTTGTTGACGTTGCGTCTGCGCTGAGAAGGAACGTCGGGATAGTCTCTGGGTTATATATGAACCGTCAAGACTTGGAGCTAGGATTTTGCTATGGCTCCATTTTTGTTTCGACCCTTAGGTCTTTTGTTGACGTTGCATCTGCATCTTGTTGGCATGAGAAGCACGTCGAGCTGGAGTTAGAATTTTGCCGTCACTCCTTTTTGATTCGGCTCCTTGGAGCTTTTGTTGACGTCGCATCCGCACCCTGTTGGAATGAGAAGAACGACGAGCTGATCTCTGAGATGTAAATATTGCCGTCAAGATCTGGCTCTTCCTTTGACGGAACCTGATGGGAAAGTATGGTTCCCTTTCTTTCATTTGTGCCCATGGATCGTATACAAGAGTCAATATGGACATACTTGCAGGGCAAAGAAAATTTTATTTTATTTTATTTTTTATTTCCGCGATGCTCTATCTATTCAGATTTTCATATCGCAAAAGTCGCGATTGCACAATCATTTTAGCTATTTTTCGCGGTGCCCAATCATTTCGGCTATTTTTTAAAAATATTTTTACTCGCTGCTTTTTATTGCGAGTCGCCCAAAATTTCAGCTGTTTTTATATGCATATTTTTTTTACTCGCTGATTTTTATTACGAGTTGCCCCATCATTTCGGCTATATTTATATGCATTTTTTTGCTACTCGCTGTTGTTTCTATTGCGAGTTTGGAATCTGATACTAATCTTGGCATCAGTATCGTTATGACTGAAATATTGCCATGAGCGAATCATCATTTGCCATGAAAAGACTTGGAGTTTGACACCTATTTAGGTATCAGCGTCGCTACAACTGCGATATTGTCAGGAGCGAATCATCATTTGCCTTGAGAGAACTTGAAGTTTGATACCTTTTTTAGGCATTAGCATCGTTGCAACTGGGATATTGCCAGGAGAGAATTATCATTTGCCTTTGTTGATTTGAACAAAGGTGGCTTAGCATACAGGGTTAAGATCCTGTCGACTAAGGCTTTTTAACTTTATGATCCATAAGGGCCTCATAAAGGTATTTCTCCCTACGAGTCATGAGGATCTCATAGGTATATTTTCTCCTTAGGAATTGTGGGGATTCCAAAGTGATATTTTCTCTTATAAGTCCTAAGGGTCTTGCAAGAGTGTTTTCTCTTTATAAGTCGAGAGGACTTACAATTGTCGTTCACCATATGGGGACATTTCTCACCATTGCTGGAACTTGGTGGGGAAATGTTTATTCGTGCCCGTGGATTGTATACAAGGGTCAATATTAGACCTCCTGTAGTGCAACTTTGGGGATATGACGGCTTAAGATCAGATTTAGATCCCTGTAGCTTTAGGCTTTCGAATCTTATGAGCCGTGAAGGTCTCATAGGGGGGAATTCTCCTTACGAGTCGTGAGAATCTCGCAAGTTTAATTTCTCTTTAGGAATCATAAGGATTCCTAAGTGTATTGCTCCTTTGTGAGTCGTAAGGATCTCACGCAGGTATTTTCTCCTCACAAGGTCGAGAGGACTTTGCAAGTGCATATGATTTTTATTTTATTTTATGAGTTTGCAACCTTTCGGGTTTTCACAAGCTCGCCGGTAGCCCTGCTGTTTTTACTCATGGCGCTCTTTCGGGTTTTCATCCATGCCCATTTCTCTTGGGGACATACCCATTTTTTTTACAACGAGATCGCGCCCTTCCGGGTTTTCACAAGCTCGCCGGTAGCCCTGTTGTTTTTACTCACGGCGCTCTTTCGGGTTTTCATCCATGCCCATTTCGCTTATGGACATACCTTTTTTGTGACAACGAGATCGCGCACTTCCGGGTTTTCACAAGCTCGCCGATAGCCCTGCTGTTTTTACTCACGGTGCCCTTCCGGGTTTTCATCCATGCCCATTTCGCTTGTGGACATACCTTTTTATTGACAACGAAACTCTCGAAAGTAGTTTCGTCGTAAGTGACCCATCTGTTTGCCTGTGGGGTTTTAGGGTAGCTTCATCGCTGGATTATCTATGTAGCCAGTGAGACTCAAGTTGCAATCTTTCCTGCTAAGACTTCGATTGCGATATAGATCCCAAGGGAATGTATCACCGTATTTGGGACGATGCACTAGTTTAGGGACGTTTTGGTCCTATATCGCGATGTTCGAGGCAAAATTTTAGTTTAGGCACATCTCGGTCCTGTATTGCTATGTTTGAGAGTTTAAGGACTTTTCGGTCCAGTATCGCCATGTTTGAGGCGAGTAATTAGTTTAAGGACTTTTCGGTCCAGTATCGCCATATTTGAGGAGAGTAATTAGTTTAAGGACATTTCAGTCCGGTATCGCCGTTTATGAGACGAAGTTTTAGTTTAAGGACATCTCGGTCCGTTGTTAGTTTAGAGATTTCTCGGTCCGTACTGCCATGTTTGAGGCAGATAGTTAGTTTAAGGACTTCTTGGTCCTATATTTCCATATTTGAGGCGAAGTTCTAGTTTAGGGACATCTCAGTCCGTTATCGCCATGTTTGAGGTGAATTTTTAGTTTAACGACATCTTGGTCCGTTGTCGCCATGTTTGAGACGAATTTCTAGTTTAAGGACATTTCGGTCCTTTGCCGCCATGTTTGAGGAAACGGAGCTTCTTTATATACTACTCTCAGAGTCCTGACTCAGGAAGATAGCGAGTGGACACGAGCGTCGTCCTTTATCATAGACCTAAGTCATGATTTGTCAAGCGTAGTATTTTTGAGGAATCGGCCGTTTATTGGCCGGAAGGGTCTTTCGCCATGCATATCCATGAGCAGGTAGGCTCCACCTTGGTAAAATTTTCCTATGATGTATGGTCCTTCATACTTCGGCTCGAATTTCCCTCGTTTTGCATGATTAGGGTTCATCGGTCTTTTGACGACTAGCACGAGCTCGCATTGGTGGAATGTTCTCGGCCTGGTCAATTTTTCATATGACCGTGTCATCCTTGTCTTATAAGTTTTCAGGTTTTGTTGTGCTATAAGGCGAGTTTCATCGAGGGTGTCGAGCTCCTCAAGCCGAAGATGAGTGTTTTCTTCATCTGTCAGCTCGTATCGAACCGCTACTCACAGAGAAGGGAGTTCTATTTTTAGGGGAAGCACTGCTTCCGTGCCGAATACCAACGCGTATGGTGTTGTATTCGTCGCTATTTTGGACGTTGTTTGGTACGCCCAGAGAGCTTCATGCAACCTTCTCTTGTTTTTGGACATCATTTTTTTATAATCTTCATCAAGGTCTTGTTGAAAGCTTCAGGTAGATCGTTGGCACGAGGATTATAGACTGAAGATTATCTCCAATCTATCTTATGTTGTTCTACGAAGCGGCTGATTTTATGACTTCTATAAGCTGGTCCATTATCCGAGATAATTCGTCGCCGAGTGCCGAACCGATAGATGACATGTGTCCTGAAGAAATGGAGGATATTCTCTGTCTTCACCTCCCTTAGTGGTACTACTTCTGCCCACTTAAAAAAGTAGTAGGTCGTTGACAATATGAATCGATGTCATTTGGACGATGCTGGTTCAATAGGGCCAATTATATATGTTCCCCACATTTCGAACGACCAGCTAGCTACTGTTGGGTGTAGCGGGTTTGGATGCTAGTGGATGAATTCCCTGTGAATTTGGCACGAGTGATACTGCTTCGCATATTCGAGGCAGTCCTGAATCATTGAGGGCCAATAAAAACCTATTCTTTTGATCTTCAGCTTCATTTTTGGCCCAGTTTTGTGAGAACCGCAGAGTTTGTCATGAATTTCTTGAACGAATTTCTTTGCTTCCTCCGGCCCTAAGCATCTTAGCCATAAACAGTCGAACGATCTCTTATATAGAGTATCATTGACGAAGGTGAAAGACAAAGCTCGTTTCATGAGCTGATGTCGGGACGACGCATTTTTAGGCGTTCCTTGAGATTTGAAGTAATTTATGAAGACTTCCTTCTAATCCTTGACCTTTTCTTTGTCCTCTATTTGAAGGGCTACTTATTCGGCCGTTTCTTTTCCTTCGGATGGCTCTGTTAAGTCTCCCGAAGATATTTCTGTTGGCGCGAGGATCCTGCGGCTTAGCACGATGATCTTTACGTCATCGAGGTCTTCGTCGGCCAGTTCCTTAGCCAATTTGGCCAACGCATCTGCCTTGCTATTTTTTGCACGCGGTATACCTTCCAGGATGTAGGAGGGGATTTGTGTCAACAGTTGTTGCACTCTTTCGCCATATTTTATCAGCTCTGGCTTGCATGTCTGATAGTCGCCATTTACTTGGCTAATGATTAACTGGGAGTCTCCATATATAAGGAGGTCTTTGATTCCCATGTCGACAACGATCTCAAGACCCGCTATCAAAACTTCATATCCAGCTTCATTATTAGTCCTCGGCTCTGTTAAGGAAAGGGTATAACACATTATCCCTCCTTGTGGAGTCACGAAGATAAGGCCCATCCCGGCTTTGATTATGGGGGTGTTTTGCTTTTGCCTCTTCATGAAAAATGCTCCATCGAAGTAGAGTCCATTGGGAATCATTTTCTTCTTTTTCTCTTTCGATTGTGTCGAACACATGTTCATCCGGCAACTCACAATTTAAGGGGGAGTCGGCTGGTATCGGATGCTCGACGAGAAAGTCGGCGATGGCCTGGCCTTTCACTACTTTGAGAGGTTGATACGTTATCGAGAACTCCATCAGGAGGAAGGCCCATTTGGTAAGCCTTTCTGTTAATATGGCCCTTGACATCAGATATTTGAGAGGATCTATCTTTGATATGAGATGGACCTCATGTGCCAAGCCGTAATGTCTGAACTTCGTTATTGCGAAGATCAATGCCAGGCAATGCTTTTCGATGGGGGGAGTAGTTGTTTTCTGCCCCCAGGAGAACTCGGCTCAAATAGTACAAAGCTCTCTCCTTTTCTTGATCGTTCTCTTGTGCCCATAGCGCGTCTAGAGAACCCTCAAGGGCTGTTGTATATAGGATAAGGGGTTTTCTCTTAACCGGAGCGGTCAATACCGACGGATTTTGCAGGTTTTGCTTGATTTCGTTTAGTGCATTTTGGCACTTTTGATCCCAGACGAACGGGGGCCCTTTCTTCATTGGATGACTGTAGAGACATCATTTTCCGAAAAGGTTGGTTATGAACCGCCGGATATATGCGAGCTTTTCTTGAAGAAATTGCAATTGTTTGAGAGTTCTTGGCGTAGGAATTTCCATAATCGCCTTGATCTTTGAGGGATCGATTTCGATATCCCAGTGCCATATGATTAATCCTAGGAATTTGCCTGAGGAGACTCCAAACGCGCATTTTAGAGGATTCATCTTCAGATTATACTTTCGAAGACGTTGGAACACTATATTTAGATGTTCCCAATGTTCCTCATAAGACTTGCTCTTCACCACAAGGTTGTCGATGTAGCATTCGACAATCTCATGGATGAGGTCATCGAAGATCTTCGTCATGGCCCTCTGGTAGGTAGCGCCAGCATTCTTTAAACCGAAAGGCATCACCTTATAGCAGAATATGCCCAGCGGAGTCTGGAAGGCGGTATGTTTTCGGTCTTCAGGATGCATTTTTATTTGGTTGTATCCTGAAGATTCATCCATGAAGGAGAAGATCTCATGGGTAGACGTGTTATCGATCATCAGCTCGGTAACAGGTACTGGGAAATCATCTTTTGGGCAAGCTTTGTTGAGGTCCCGAAAGTCTACGCAGATGCGCACCGTCCCATTTTTCTTCATCACCAGAACGATGTTAGCGATCCAGTCGGGATATTGAACTTCTTGGATGAAGCCGGAGTCGATTAGTTTCTTGACTTCAGCGTTGATACTCATCTCAAGTTCGAGCCACATTCTTCTTAGCGCCTGTTTGAATAGCTTTATGTCCGTATATGGCCAGTTTATATACTGCCACCTTTGGATCTAAACCTGGCATTTCAGAATAGTTCCATATGAAGCATTCCTTATATTGCATGAGCACGTCTTTTAACGTGGCTACCTATTTTTTAGATAGCAGCTTACTGACGAACGTTGGCCTCGGCTCATTTTCTTTCCCTAAGTCAATTTTTCTTAGGTTGTCTGCCGTAGTGTGTATCCCGCCTTCCAGCTCTTTTGGTGCTGGTGGAAACTCTCAGATCACCTTGTCCTCGTCTTCATTTGCGAAGCACCTGAAGGAGTCATCTATCGTCTCGTTCCCTCCCTCTTTTGAGAGTATTATCACATGGCAGGTATGGGTTTGCTTCCATCCTTGATGTAGAGCCGGTCCTATCCTCACGGTATAGGTTCTCTTTGGCTCATGCTTTTGCGGTGGGGTTACCCTCCAGCTGTCGGATAAAACAAATCTGCCTTGTTGATACTGGTCTTCGACCCAGTTTTTGAAGGTGAAGCAGTCTTCAAGAGGATGACCTAGGGCTCGGTGGTAAGAGCAATAATCCGGATGATGGACTTCCTTTATTTGTTCGGGATGCCAAGACTCCGGAAGCGTCATTATTTGGTGCTTCATGACAAGGTTGAATATTTTCCTTATCTTGTCTTGGAGGAAGGAGTATTCCCGACCCATCTTATTTATAAAGGATGGGTTCCAACCAAGTTTTTCTTGATAGCACGGCTTCTTAGATCTGCCTTGTTGTTTGCGAACGTTGTTTGTGCTCTTTGTCCTGTTTTTGCCTCTATTTCGAGATTTTTCCTTTTTGTGAGGACATGCAGCGGGCTGGGGATAAAGGGCATTGTAGTTTTCTTTCTCCGTAGATTGCTGATTGAGGCGCCGCGTTCTGGCCTTTTCATAATTGGCTTTTTCATGGCAAGCCTCTTCTATTAGCTTGTCTATTTGTTTTTCGAGCGACGGACTTAACGTTCTTAGAGCGGGATTTCGCTCTGTTTCAATGTCAGGGCCATTTGGAAGAGTGTTTTCCTCTTCGCTGAAACTGTTTATGAAGTGGCAGCTGTGTAACTGCTCCCATTTCTTGGACTGAACATATCCGCGTCCGGTTGTCTCCATCTTCCCGTTGGGCATCTTTCGCTGAGTCTCGGGAATATCCCAAATCTTTTTGTAGAATTGGGCTTGTCGAACAGTTTGTTCGAGGGGTACACCTTGGCATCTTAATATCCTTTTCAATCTCTCCGCGTAGTATCTTGGCAGACGGATTGGTTGAAGCCTATCGAGTGCAAAATCGGCACCAAGCCAGACTTCTTTTTCTACTTTGGTCTCCGTAGATTGGTAGAAGAGGATCGCCTTTTCACCTCTTCGCCTGGGAGAGACATAGAAAGTCTGTAGTTCTTGTACGCTGTATGTATGGAGCGTATCAAGTTTCTTGTAATACCGAGGCGAAGCCATTGTGATTTGCAGACTCTGATCTGCTTCATTGAGGGTTTGCACTGACGGGCAAATGGAGAACACTGCGTTAGCCTCGTCCTCAGAGTTGCTGCCAAAGACCAGAATAGGAGTAGATGGTCCGGGCCTGTTGTTTTCTTTCTGGGGTTGCCCCGAGTATATTATTTCTTCATCTTCTTCGGAATCGCTCCCAAAGATCAGGATGGTGGCGACGGATTTCTGTTTATCCTTCGGCTTATGACACCTTTACGTATCATTGAAGTCTGGAAGGAAGTACTTTGCGTCTTCATATTTCCGGACTTCGTTTACTGAGAATGGGTTTAGCTCCCCTGTAATGGTGTATTCCAAGCCGTCTTTGAAATATTTCATACGCTGATGTTGTGTGGAAGGAATGACGTTGAATTCGTGTAACCAAGGCTTGCCGAGCTGAGCGTTATAGCTAGTCTTGGCGTCAATGACATGAAATTCGATGTCAGTGACGAGCAGCCCGAAGCGTAACGTCAAAATTACGGACCCAAATGTCCGTGATGACTGTGAGTCGAACCCGGAGATGGTAATTTTGTCTCGAGCCAGGTGCTTAACGTTCATTCAAATCTCGTTCAGCACTCTCACGTTGAGAAGGTTGACGGAGAATCTGTTATCGACAAGGATTTTCCTTATCTTGATGTCGTGGCAGTACCCAGTGACGTATAACGGGCGATTATGTTCCCACGTACCAAGGAGGAGGTCTTCATCGCCGAATGTAATGTCAGCCATGTGAACCTCCGCCAGCTCATCCTTCATCTTCTCTTCTGCGAGGAAAACTTGGAATTGATCGGGCTCTTGTAATGCCTTGATCAGAGACTCTCGTGCTTCTTTGAACAAGAGGAGAGCATCCAATATGCTCAGTTGTGAGGATATTTTCCTCAAATGTGCCAGGACGTTGTAATCAACCTTATTTTTCTTAGGCGGGTCCCTCACTGCGAGCTGTTTGACAACTCCCTCATCAAGGGTTATTTCCTCAGGGATTTTTTCTTTCCCTTTGTCTTTTTTTCTTGAACCCTTGTTTGTAGGTCCGAGATTCTTTTCAGGCAGCGTGCGGCTCCGCAGCTGAATATTCTCGCAGTTTTTCTCCTCCTCTTCTTTTTCGGAGGTGGAGTCTTTGAAGAGAGGGCTGAGGGGTATTTCGTCCTCAGAATCGCTCCCGAAGGTAGGAACTTGGGATTTTTCCCTTTCCGAATTAGTATCAACCATATGACAGTTGACAGTCGTTTCTTCATGCGCGTTTGTCGCACTCTTTTGCTGTCGACGAGCTTCGCGTTTCATCCTCTTGAAGTGTTTTTTATGGGCAACATATCCTTGCCGCCACTTCTTAAAGGTGCTGCATTCCTCGGTGGGGTGGGTAACCCTCCGATGATATAGTCAATAATTTGGATGTGAATCCTCTCCGTCGAGGCATATGACCCTGGGAGTATTTCCTACGAGATGTGGCAGCTTCATTCCCTTTAACAAGGCTTTGGCGAAACGCTTCTCTACCATGATCCTGCTCTTATTTGTGGCAGGTGTGCTTCGGTTTGGTTGGAGTACTTTACGACTCATCCTTGCCGCAACTTCTTCATCCTGACGCTGACGCTTAGTCTTTTCGTATATGGTCGTTTCGCGTTCTCGGTCAGCTTTGCTTTTTCGAAAGGCTTCGTTTAACAGCCTATCGATCGGGTCTTCTGGCAGTTCCGGGGATTTTAGTGCCGATCCTACCCCCAGTTCCTCTGCTCTGTTTTCTGATGCTGAGGGAACTTCTTCGCCATTTAACGATGAATGGGAGACCATGTGGCAATTTGCTACATAGTCTTCGGTTTCTTCTGATGAGTCATTTTTCTCATCGTTGTCACTATCTTCGTTCTCTAGAATATGCTTGAGGAACTCTTCAAGGGTGATCGGTGTCCGCGCCTTTTATTTGTACTTCTCCAGGGCGTCAATGTTCTTTTGTAAGTCCGTATGCTTGTCGTCATACTCGGAAGGCTACACAGGCTTCTTGGTCTTCTTCTTTTTCTTTGAAGACTTTGAAGGCTCGACTTGGGGATTTTTCCCTTTGTCAACAACTTTCAGTACGGGGCGCGGTTTCAACATCCCTTCGATGATTTCGGATTCAAGTGGGCTTTTCCACCTAACTGCCGGACATGCTTGTAGATCTCTCAACATTTTTTTGGTTTTAGCTGAAAGAACGACTTCCCATGGAGTTTCTTCCACGAGCGAGTATGATGCCCCCGGTGCATCGACTTTTTTGGGAATGTGCTTCTGTGGTGGGTTTACCCTCCAGTTCTCAGACATCGCGAACTTCCCCTGTTGATACTGGTTCTCAACCCAGTTCTTGAAGACGTAGCAATCCTCAATTGGGTGGCTCACCATTCTGTGATAGGAGCAGTAGTTGGGGTTGTTGACGTCGTCAGGTTGCGGTGGACGTCGTGGGTCTGGCAATGTGATGAGTTTATTATGCATTTCCCACTCAAATAGTCTCCTCGTTTTATCACGGGGGAATGAGTAAGCACGTCCTAGCCTTTCTTCCAGGGATAGGCATGGACGTGCATTGTTTTGGCGAACAGCCGGTTTTGGGTAGCTCGGTTGTTGTTGAGTGTTGGCGATGAAGGCATCTTTCCCTTTACCCTTGGCATTTCGAGGATGCTTATTTAAGGAGGAAAGCCCGTGCCCCATCTGGTCTATTTAGGCCAGTTTATCGATCAAAGCCTGGAAGGTGGTTGGCTTGAAAAACGTCATGAACTGGAAAACAGTCGTTTGAGGATCAAGGGTCCTGACGAACATGCTACGGCTGGGGATTATTCGATGCATTGTTCGCACTTTGACTATAGGTTCCGCCATCGGATCACATATTGGACCCAGGTTTCTCCCGGCCTTACCCTGGTATTGATTAATGTCGTGATTGGAGTGCGCTCGCTCGCGCTGGAAAACCGCTGTGTGAACAATAGCTCCATCTCTGTGAATATCCTCACGGAGTCATTTAGGAGCTCCAAGTACCATTCAAAGGCTGTCTCTGACAAGCTGCCAACGAACTGGCAAAGCAACAGTTTGTCGTCGCCTCCAGTGTTATCGCACAAAACTCTGAACTGCGCGACGTGCTGGTGTGGGTTGCATGTCCCCTTGTACACATGGAACTTGGGGATCGTATATCCTGGTGGGTACTTGATTTGGTCATACCAGTCTGGATACGGTCTTCCGGTTCTGAAGATTTGGTCAGCAGCTTCACTCGCTTGATGAGCTCGTATTTGTTGAGCTATATAATCATCAAGAGTGGACTTGGAAATCGTTTCCTCCTTGGATGTTGATAGAGCCGGAAGAGGATTTGATCTTTCCTCTCTATCATCCTCGATAATTATCGGCGGATCCCTAGCTGGGGGTTTTGGCTGGATCATCATTCCAACCATATCCTGAAACAAGAGAGACATCTGCTTTATGTTAGCAGCCTACTCAGCAGCTTCCTTGTCCTTTCTTTCAAGCACCCTTCGCAGGAACTCTGTATCGGTCTTTTTCTCCTGTTCGGCTATTGTGTCTGGGCTTTCTTTCTGCCTGGTAAGTGTTGCCATTTTGGTCAGTATCTCCTGGAGCTTTTGTTGTTGCTCCTGAGCTTTTGTCAGCGACCGAGTTTGTGGCCGGTGACCTACGGAAGCACGACTTTCTTCTTTTCCGGAAGCCATGTAAACCGTGTGTACGATCATGCCCCCAGACTTGGGGCGTTTGGGTCCAGTGCCTTTAGAATTTTCCGCAGGCGGTGGGATTTTCTCCAGCCTCATCCTTTTATAGGAGGTCGAAGTTGAAGGAGCCGTTGTAACAGGCACCTGTGTAGAAGAAGTCCTTCGCTGTATGACGGAGGGACGGTCTTTCTCTTGCCAAGCCTTCAATTACTTCGGTCAACAAGAGTATTCTTTGTTAATGACAGAGTCCCGGACTTTCCGTCAGACCCTATGAATTTGGGAGGTAGGCCGTTGATGGGGCTGCTCCGTCTTTTCCTGCACTGTGGCTTCTGTAGGCAGAGGCGATTTCTTTAGCACCGCCGTTAAAGAGTTCTTGTATACCCTCCTGAGTAGATCAAAGCTGTTTCCAGTTGGAACAGCAGTGCCAACTTCCACCATTGGAGCTGTTGGGGTAAGTCTAGAGGGGGAGTTGCCCCCAACTTTCCTCACTCAGCGCCAGTGACGACGTCGAGTGTGTCTTGCTGACAGGGCTGCCTCAGATTTGGAAGCAGCTTCTTCGTGCCCCCGGCTTTGGTGAGGGGCTGTTGTTGGTGTCAACCTGTTGAAGACTGATGTCCTTGGCAGAGTTTGAGGATGGCTGGTCAATCTTTCAAAGACCGACTTTCTGGTAGGGGAAGCATCTTTGATGACTTCGCCCGTAGCAGGAGTTGGGAGGGCTATCCGTTTTGGGGTAGCCCCTTCAAGTATTACGGGTTTTTTTAGGGGCCCGTTTGGGTTCCTGCCCAGCCTATTGAAGACTGAAACGTCAGCTTTGGACGGCCCGTTGAGAGGGGCCATTGTAGTCGCCAGTCGATCGACGACCGACCTCTTGGGAGCTTCTTCCTACGGCGCTGAGGCACCGACACCCATTGGTGGGAACATGGTCCCAAAGAATAGTCCGGTAGTGGCTTACGTTACTTGCCCCACCGGCATCGAAAATATGGAGGCCGTGTTGGGCCCATAAGTCGCTCCTCCAGTTGGGATGGAGCGAGAGTTGCTGTTGCAAGTTGTACGGTTGGAAGCCATCGATTTTCTCTTCTTCTGCACAGGAGCAAGACACCAAATTTTAGTACCTTGAATCCAAGGGCAACCATAGAGAACCACGACTTTGTTCACGAAATACAACACATGAAGTGTGGAGTGGAAAGAGGAAAAGGTCCCACCGGACATGCCAGAATCTGTTCACCGCTGGAAACAGAGACAAACTGGGAAGGATTGTCTTGCCTGGATCTGGGAGCAGATGCTATTTGGATTTATCCGTCCACCTCTCCGAAGATACCAAGTTCATTTATGGTACTGTATATCGGAGGTTTGGAAGGATGCGGACGTTGTAGAAGACTTTATCAGATTCCCTCTCGTTTGTGAGGGGTTTTTGATTATGGGGACGGTCTTCCCTACAGGCACAAACCTCTATAGTTAATTACGTTACCGCATTGCGATAACTACTTTCTCCTGCTCCGGAAGTTCACTTCGTATTGTGTGTGTGTTTTTTGTTTAGGTTGCCCGTGGATTGTATACGGAGACTAGTTTCTGTCGTCGCCCGTAGGGCGCGGATCATTCCAAATCTGTATATTTTTAGATTTGGGCTTAGGTCTATTTAAGGACCGTTAATCTGGTTTGGGATTAAAATCTACTTAAATATATATGAGCATTTGGGGCTCAGTTATTTTAGTTTAAGGGCATCGCGGTCTATTACCGCCGTGTTTGAGGTAGATATTAGTTTAAGGACATTTCGGTCCAGCATTCCCATTTTGGGGACGAATATTAGTTTAGGGACATTTCGGTCCATTATCGTCATTTTTTAGTCGACTATTAGTTTAGGGACATTTCGGTCCATCATTCATCTTGTGCGCACGTGTTTTTGTTACGTGGCGGAGTGGACGATGGTGACATGGAATACGCCCAATTTGGGGAGTGATCCGATTTGAGGTGTGCACGTCAGTTTGGAAGTGCATCAATGTGGGGTGTATAATTCCCTATCTTGATGAAATTTTACATCAATTTGGGACGAGCGGTTGTTGTTGGTTGTCGGGACTCGCCACCTCTCTGAAGACGTTGAGAAATTACAACGACATATATCAGAGGTGTGGAGAGATGTATCCTTGAACCAAATCCCGTATTTGAGGGAAAGAGGGTGATGGACCTAAGAATCGTTAGTCATATTTAAGACTAAGACTGTCTTATGAGATATGGGATGAATATCGTTTTGGATATCATCAATGGTTTTTAAAGATCATTTTTACTTAAGATCTATCAAAAGAGTATTTGGGCTCAGCTGCAAGAAACTTCGGAGGTTTAGCCAATTTGGGCTTAGTTTGCCTACTCTTATTCAAAAAGTGCTAAGCACTCATTTGGGCTGTAACAACCCTAAAACTTCTGTACAAATTTTTTTTGTAAATTACAGAAAAAAATACCTTAGCCTGAGCACAACTTATAAATTTAAATTGCTTTTGAACAGCAAAAAAACACTTGTAACTCATTGCTAAAGCCTTACACTGCTGTGATATAACCCCTGTGTTCAAATCCCCCCAGGCACATATTATTTTTATTGATTTTTTCTTTTAAACTATTAGAAGCCCAACAGTTTGCACGTGCACTACACGTAAAATGAAAAGTCACATAGAAATCAAACATGTGAAAAATACTATTCAAACAGACCCTGACACGTGGCCAAGATCCAACACCCACCCCTCACAATTGGCCGGCGAGATCTTGCCAGGGGCCGGCACCACCGGGCCCCCCCGTAGGAATTGTCTCTAAAAATTTTCCCTACACCCCTTGGCCTCCCCCCACTACTCCTATTCTGTTTGATTTCTCTGTAAATTTACAAAGAGATTAAATTCACCTATTTAATCCATTTTAATGCATATTTTTAATTCCTTCTTCAATTCTCAAAACCCTAATTTCTCCTATAAATACCACACTACACTTTATCCCTCTCTATTCTGAAATCTAGTATCAAAAACTCTCAAAAATTTCTAAGACCAAAAGTTGTACAAGTGGAGTTAGCCAAGGTCAAAGTTCTTGCGATATTTCGGGACAAATCCAGCGACGACGTGACTCTATGACGCCTTCGAAATCTTCCTCTACCTCCCCCCTCTATTCTCAAACTGTAAGTCTCCTCTTCCATCCTCTCATTCTAATATAAAACACTATCATTTCAAAACTCGTCGAAAGCGGAGTTATTCTGACTTCCGATTCTCTTTTCTTAAAAAAACCCAAATTTTCTTAATAACAAACCTACCAATTCTTCATATATCGTTTAGCAATCATAACCAAACACTTTAGAACAAGTTTCATCTCAAAATAACATGTTATGCAACTTTTATCAATTTTTACGATTAAATACCACAAACTTTACATTCTACATATTTCATCATATTCCTTTGTATTACTTTTATAAAACTCACGAGGTAATGATCTATCTCATCACAACACTCATTCTTGACATAGCACAATGACTTTTGGACCATTAGTTTGTGGGATAACTACAAGTTTACAATAAAATATCCTAAACTATTACAAAACCGTATTATTTAAATTGTCTTATTTAAATTCCATACGATTAAATCATTACGACCCATTTTGGGGAATCCGACTTGGTTGGTGCGGGTTATCGCACATCCATCGGACTAGTAGAGCGATATGCGGATCTCCTCACGGAGCATACGATCTTGAAGGAATTTGTATTACAATTTTTAAGAAAACATGATTTCTATTAATAAATAAATTCTAATTTATATATATATATATACATCTACTTTAAATATATTATATATATTCCATGTTTTCTAAATCAAAAGAAAAGAGTCATAAAAGATCACGAAAATACCATCACATTCAATACAAGTCAAATTACAAGAAAATACCATATACTATTAAAAGTTAGGTTTATATCCACTAGACTACCTCATTACTCTTAAAAATTATATCTATGAAAACCATAAAGACGATAATTAAATACTTGAGGTGTATTTTGAAAATATATCAAAACTATTTTTCATAAACCCCCTCAAGTTATATTAAATTACAATAAGGATCCTAGTAAATATAGGTTTAAGCGGGACCAGTTCTCTTGAACCTCAGGGAGCCGGAGAATTTGGGTGCTTGTCTATTTAAGCTAGACAACTAAAAACGGGGTTATCAATATGGTAATTGTTTTGGAAAAAGACATAAATCCTGCCGTCCATGTGCAGCAGTTACCGATAACTCCAAAACTAATTCAGGAATTCAATTTTGTTTAAGTGTCTGACTCAGACAGAGTCTCAGTCTAATCTGAAATCAATCCATCCTTGAATACAATTCAAGTACAACTCCAATTCAACATGAATCCATTTATACCAGAATACAATCAATATCAACATGACTCGACTGAACCGAATCATGGATATACTCTGATTACATGACTATCCATTCCGTTTACATGAACTACTGATGTCATGGTTTCGGCAAGTCCTGCATCTATTAAACAAAACAATACACATCAATACAAAATACATTACGGGGTTTTAAAGCGGTAGACTGGCATGGAATGTGTTAAAAGTGGCACGAGATGGTCATTAAAAGTCGTAATTATACATCCATTGCCGTTGTTCCGTGATTTTATCGACGGAGCCTTGTACTATGGGTTACCATAGTCTACGGTGTAAGTTGGACTCCTCTCGTATACACTGGCATATTCTGTACCAAGCTACAAACAACTGCGTTAGAATAACAATCAAATATTATGCCAGTTACATTCTCTTATCTGTCTTTTCTATTTCTATCTCTCTTTGGGACTTACCGAGCGATTATTCACTTACGACATTTCTATTTCTCTTGTTTCTTTGGAATGTTGTCAGGAGGACCCGACTCTGAGGAGTTCGAGACCAGTCAGGAGAAATTGGAGCAGACCACTGAGCAGCACGACCACTAGGCTTCACTTGTACTTTCAGTACATGCCATTGTTTAGGTATCGCTTTCCAGTATTATATTTACTTTCCAGTTGTATTGTAAAGAATGTTAATCAATAAAAAGTTGCGGTTTATTTACATCTTTCGTCTTTCTTGTGTACATTTACATTATATTGCTTATTTACGCTTAGCGTATTTATTTCTGAGTAAATACGTAGCGGGCTAGTCATGTCTCCTTACCGTACACCGGGAAGCAGGGCGTGACAGGTTTTGTTGGCGGCTCATTCAGGTCAGTGCTGCATGGAACCCTACCATGCAGGTCAATGCTGCATGGAACCCTACCATGCAGGTCAATGCTGCATGGAACCCTACCATGCAAGTCAGTTCTGCATGAAAACTTAAGCAACATAACACAAGAATTACAGGACTCGGAAAATAAACATTCTTTATATTTCATAATTTTTGAATCTATCCTAACCCTATTTTTCTTTCAAGGTTATAGATTCTCCCAACAACACGAGTACAAACGTCAACAACACACCACCACCATCTCTTCCACTTACGCCTACCGCTGTAGCTCCGATCAACGAGCAGATGGTACTGCTCGAGGCAATTAAGAGCCTCTTGGAGGGACAGCAGCAGCAGACTGCTATTCTAATGAACCGTCCAGAAGAGAAAGCATCCGGAGTGAAGCAATTCCGGGCACTGCATCCTAAACAATTTTCTGGGAAAGAGAGCCCTTTGGAAGCCGAAGAATAGGCTCAGAGTATCGAAAATGATCTGGCAGCAGCACAAGTGCCAGAGATTGCCTGGGTTAGAATTGCGAAGCTGCAACTCACAGATAACGCCAGAGTTTGGTGGAAGGCGGAAGAAAACCGTCTTGTCCAGCCGATCGAATGGAAGACTTTTCGCGACATATTCGACGCGAAGTATTTTTCGGAGACTGCCTGATTCGACATGGAGCAGCAATTCATCCACCTACAACAAGACTCTATGTGGAGCAAATCAGCGGATGGGTATGATGCCGAGTTCACCATGTTGAGCAGGTTCGCGGCGCATTTGATACCGACTGCTGAGATCAAGGCTAGACGATTTCAGCAGGGGTTGGACCCGGAGATCCAAGCTGCCTTAGCTACAGGGGATTTCCCAACTCACGACCTGGCTCTAAAAGCTGCTTGCCGATATGAGGCAGTAGTGAAGAAGAAGGGCAACCCTCAATTTTCCGGTGTGAAGCGCCCTGCCACCCAGAATGCAGGAGGAGCCTCTTCAATACCAACTTTTGAACCCAGGAGACCAGAAGTAACAAATAACAGGCAAAATCCAGATTTTTGTTTCCACTGCAAGAGGGATGGACACATGTGGGAGGACTGTAGGCGCGCAAAAGGCCTATGCTTAGTTTGTGGCGATCCACTCATGGAATTGGAACATGTCCATATAGACGCAACCCAGTTCCAACTCACATCACTTATCCGCAGCGGCCAGCTATCCATGCTCCTGCACCTTGTCTTGCTCTCCCAGCTCTACCTTCATGTGGACCCCCTGAACAGCCTCCTCGCCAATTCCATCAGGCAATGAGGAACATGCCTCGAGAGCAGAGAAACATGCCTCGAGGACAGAGGAATATGCCTTTAGCTATGAGGAATGTACCCCGGCGTCAGGCTTTCACTTTGGCGGTTGTGGAAGCTGAAGATATAGGTCAAGGTAACACTGGTAATTCCCTTCAATCTTTTGAAACCCTTGCATCATCTCGTTATTTTTCATGCACTACCAGTATTTCTTTCACCACCACTGTCATCAAATTTTTTTTGAATCTGTTACACTTTCCTTTTATAAATTTTGAGGACGAAATTTATATAAGGAGGGTAGATTGTAACACCCATAAAACTTCAGTACAAATTTTTTTTGTAAAGTACAGAAAGAAATACCTTAGCCTGAGCACAAGTTATAAATTTAAATCGCTTTTAAACAACAAGAAAGAACTTGTAGCTCATTGGTAAAGCCTTGCACTGCTGTGACACAACTCCTGTGTTCAAATCCCCCAGCCACATATTATTTTTATTGATTTTTTCGTTTAAACTTTTAGAAACCCAACAGTTTGCACGTGCACTACACGTAAAATGAAAAGTCACACAGGAATCAAACATGTGAAAAATACTATTCAAACAGACCCTGACACGTGGTCAAGATCCAAGCACCCACCCCTCACTATTGGCCGGCGAGATCTTGCCAGGGGCCGACACCACCAGGTCCCCCATAGGAATTGCCTCCAAAAATTTTCCCTACACCCCTTGGCCTCCCCCACTACTCCTATTTTGTTTGATTTCTCTATTAATTTACAGAGAGATTAAATTCACCTATTTAATCCATTTTAATGCATATTTTTAATTCCTTCTTCAATTCTCAAAACCCTAATTTCTCCTATAAATACCACACTACACTTTATCCCTCTCTATTCTGAAATCTAGTATCAAAAACTTTCAAAAATTTCGAAGTCCAAAAGTTGTACAAGTAGAGTTAGCCAAGGTCAAAGTTCCGGCGACATTTCAGGACAAATCCAGCGACGACGTGACTCCACGACGCCTTCGAAATCTTCCTCTACCTCCCCCCTCTATTCTCAAACTGTAATTCCCCTCTTCCCTCCTCTCATTCTAATCTAAAACACTTTCATTTCATAACTCGTCGGAAGCGGAGTTATTCCGACTTCCGATTCTCTTTTCTTAAAAAAAAAACCCAATTTTTCTTAATAACAAACCTACCAATTCTTCATATATCATTTAGAAATCATAACCAAACACTTTAGAACAAGTTTCATCTCAAAATAACATGTTATGCAACTTTTATCAGTTTTTACGATTAAATACCATAAACTTTACATTCTACATATTTCATCATATTCCTTTGTATTACTTTTAGAAAACTCACGAGATAATGACCAATCTCATCACAATACTCATTCTTGACATAGCACGATGGCTTTTGGATCATTAGTTTGTGGGATAATTACAAGTTTACAATAAAATACCCTAAACTATTACAAAACCGTATTTTTTAAATTGTCTTATTTAAATTACATATGATTAAGTCCTTACAACCCATTTTGGGAAATCCAACCTGGTTGGTGCGGGGTATCGCACATCCATCGGATCAGTAGGGCGAGATGCATACCTCCTCACGGAGCATACGATCTCGATGGAATTTGTATTACAATTTTAAGAAAAACGTGATTTCTATTAATAAATAAATTATAATATATATATATAATCAAAATATCAACTTTAAATATATTATATATATTCCATATTTTCTAAATCAAAAGAAAAGATTTATAAAAGATCTTGAAAATACCATCACATTCAATACAAGTCAAATTACAAGAAAATACCATATACTATTAAAAGTTAGGCTTATATCCACTAGACTACCTCATCACTCTTAAAAATTACATCTATAAAAACCATAAAGGCGATAATTAAATACTTGAGGTGTATTTTGAAAAGATATCAAAACTATTTTTCATAAAACCCCCTCAAGTTATATTAAATTATAATAAGGACCCTAGTAAATATAGGTTTAAGCGGGACCAGTTCTCTTGAGCCTCAGGGAGCCAGGGAATTTGGGTGCTTGCCTATTTAAGATAAACAACTAAAAGCGGGGCTATCAATACGGTAATTGTCTTGAAAAAGATGCAAATCATGTCGTCCATGTGCAGCAGTTACCGATAACTCCAAAACTAATTCGGGACTTCAATTCTGTTTAAGTGTCTGACTCAGACAGAGTCTCAGTCTAATCTGAAATCAATCCATCCTTGAATACAATTCAAGTACAACTCCAATTCAACATGAATCCATTTATACCAGAATACAATCAATATCAACATGACTCGACCGAACCGAACCATGTATATACTCTAATTACATGACTATCCGTTCCGTTTATATGAACTACTGATATCATGGTTTCGGCGAGTCCTACATCTATTAAACAAAACAATACACATCTATACAAAATACATTACAGGGTTTTAAAGGGGTAGACTAATATAAAATGTGTTAAAAGTGTCACGAGATGGTCATTAAAAGACGTAACTATACATCCATTGCCGTTGTTCCGTGGTTTTATCGACGGAGCCTTATACTACGGGTTACCATAGTCCACGGTGTAAGTTGGACTCTTCTCGTACTAGAATATTCTGTACCAAGCTACAAACAACTGCGTTAGCATAACAATCAAACATTATACCAGTTACATTCTCTTATCTGTATATTCTATTTCTTTCTCTCTTTGGGACTTACCGAGCGATTGATTGCTGATAACATTCTTATTTCTCTTCTTTCTTTGGAATGTTGTTAGGAGGCTCGACTCTGAGGAGTTCGAGACCAGCCAGGAGCAATTGGAGCAGACCACTGAGCAGCACGACCACTAGGCTTCACTTGTACTCACTTTTACTTTCAGTACATGCCATTGTTTAGGCACCGCTTTCCAGTATTGTATTTACTTTCCAGTTGTATTGTAAAGAATGTTTAATCAATAAAAAATTGTTGTTCATTTACATATGTTGTCTTTCTTATGTACATTTACATTATATTGCTTATTTACGCTTTGCGTGTTTACTTCTAAGTAAATACGTAGCGGGCTAGTCACGTCTCCTTACCGTACACCGGGAAGCGGAGCGTGACATGGGCTCTATCTGTTCAGCCCTTTTCCTTTTATGAAAAAGTGCTAAGCACTTATTTGACGCTCTGACACTCACATGGGTGTCATGTGAAGCATTTGATTATGGGCATTGCCTAATGAGCGCCGAGCACTCTGCCACTTTAGCTGTTTATGAAGTGCTGGGCACTTTTCTCTCTTTTCTTCTTTTTTGATAGTGCCCACATGAGGAGCACGTAAGGTGCTGGGGCGCTGCCCAATCAGTGCTAAGCACTTATGTGATGTGCTAAGCACTTTTTATGTGGCGCCCGCGTGTGGAGAACGTGAGGCGATGGGCGCTGTTAAAGAGGGGTGCCCACGTGAGACACTAGTTTCTTTTATATAAAGATTCAATCTCTGTTGATGGTATTTTGACCATTAACGATCACCAAGATCACTATTTTGAGAATCTGGAATCATGTTCTTTTTAAGAACCAAGTTCTTGATTCGAAGGAACTGATTTCCTGGAGTATTATGAACTCCATATTCTTTCTCTTTTAAATTTGTTCTTCCATGAATCTTTGATTCCCAAGAACAAGATTTTCCCGATGAGAATTTAATTCTCAACTTGTGGGAGACTTGTCTTGTGGATCTCAGATCCAGAGAAATAACTAAGTTCTTTTAGAATGGTTAAACCCTTACATATGTTGGGTAAAAGAGATATTTTGATCTTGATCTTATCTTTACCCAGGGTTTCGAGAATGGAGCTCTTCTTCTTTGAGAATTGAATTATTTCCCTCTGTTTTTCTCTCTCCGTGCCTCTGGTTTCTCTGGTCTCTGTCCTCGTCTTCCTCCTCCTCCCGAGACTTGAAGTCTCGAGGTCTTTATATAGTAGAGGCAAATTGTTGATTAGTTTTGAGAAAATCTCTCATTGAGAGATTCCAATTGATTTTATTGGTCTCAAAATTGATTTGGGGAATTTTACCCACCATTGGATCTTTTATCCAAGGAATTCTGTTTTTACAGAATATGATTTTGGGTTTTTAACGAGATTGGGGAAATATTTTCCCTATACAGAATTTATTCTGTAAAACGGTGATTAAAATTTTTAATCACCATTGGATTTTTAATCCAACGATTCTCTGTTTTACAGAGAGCAATCTTTCTTATTTAGAAAGATTGAGAGAATATATTCCATAATAGAATTTTATTCTACAATTAGATCTTTGATCCAACCGAGAGTACCGTTCTTATTTCAGAAAGATTTGGAAAATATTTTCTCCTGACAAAATTTAATTCCGCATCTTGATGATTTATCATCTCCGTTGGATTTTTGATCCAATGGCTCTGTTTAATAGGGAGTATTGTAGAATTTTAATTTCACCTGGGCGCCGGCGCTCACGTGTTATGCACGTGGGCGCTGCTTAGGAATTTAACTCGTATAATGGGTATTTATGTGCTTTGCACATTGACGCCTGCGTGAGGAGCACGCGCGGTGCCATCTAAGAGTTTAACTCTTATATAATGAACCCTCCTGTACTTTGCATATTGGCGCCTGCGTGAGGAGCACGTATGGCGCCATCTAAGAGTTTAACTCTTCTGTGCTTTGCACATTGGCGTCTGCGTGAGGAGCTCGTGAGGCACCACCATAGGAATTAATCCTATAAAATTGGCTCCGGCGCTGGCTCTTTCATGGAGAGCACGTGAGGTGCTGTCTCATTGAATTCATTAGAGCTTTTCTCTTTTATTAAGTTAAATATTTTGGGGAAACATCCTACCTCTGTGTAATTCATCAATTCAGACCATTCACCGTGATCTACATGTCACGCATACCCTACGTCAATTTTCATGAGATTCCTACACCTCTAGCACGTGCGATCGATGATATCATTTTTCAGACTATCGAAAGACGTTCATTTTTCATTCACTTGATCGCATGTGCTAGAGGTATAGAAATCTCATGAAAATTGATACGTAGGATATACATGATGTTTAGATCATGGTGAACGATCTGGATCGGTGAAATATACGGGTGGCAGGGTGTTATAGAGTGTGTCTCATTTGTCTCACATAAGAAAGCGTCTCACTGGATCATTACTATATATGTGTGTACGTGTAAGGTGGCCTATTTTTCTTTCTCATTTCTTCAAGATCTTTGAAAAAAGTGTAAGCTTGTGACTCACGTAGCGAGTCACGATTTCACTCATGTTTTTCTTTAAAGAGATGAAGAAAAGAAAAAGGGAAAAATGATGGATATTTTTCATGCTTGCTTCCTCACTTGCTCTTCACCCTTGTTCTTCTTCCTCCTTTCTTGATTTTTGAAAGTATGAGAAAGAAAAAAGGAAAAAGAGAGAACATTTAGAGAAGATCCACTATTACATCTTAGTGATCAACCCTTAGCAAGTCTTGATCACTAGTTGCTTCACTTTGATTATTAGTGTGAAGCTAGAGTCTAAGTGAGAGTTCTTTCAGGTGGATCATTTTCGATGAGAAAGACCGACTCCCAAACTCGTTCCCAACGACCTAGGAGCTAAAGAAGTAACACAGAAGATGAAGAACAAGACTACAAAAGTTGTAATTACTAACCGAGCAGCTAAACTCCTTCAAGTGTTTGCTAGTTTAGTATTTGGATTCGATTCTAGGTCATAGAGTTCCTGCTTTTGTTTCGAAAATTTTCGTTTTAAATTCCACATTCGCCACAAGTTAGCGGTACGAGCACGAGCGTTTAACTAAAATGATAATAATAATTATTCGTGAACAATTCAACAATATATATATATATATAACCGCGGTCAGTATCCTTCAGATATCCACCGTGGTCCACCATGTATCCGATAGCAGTTTCTCCCCCTATCTCGATATAGGATACCACCAAACCAATCCACCATGTATCCGATAGCGGTTTCTCGTCATATCTCGATATCAGATACCACCAGACCAGTCCACCATGTATCCGTAATCGGCTACATCCCCATCTCAATTACCGGATAACAACAAACCATAAATACATAGAAAACTCATGATGGACATATCATTATCATTTCAAGAGAAAATAATTAAAGCGCGAACGGATAAAATAAACGTAGCACAAATAAATAATATAGTCATAGCGTGAACGGATAAGATAAAAGTAGCACAAACAAAAAACATAATCATAGCGTGAACGGATAAAATAAATGTAGTACAAACAAATAATATAATCATTGCGTGAACGGATAGCATAAACGTAGCACAAACAAGTAATATGATCATAACGTGAACGTTTAATATAAATGTAGCACAAACAAATAATATAATCATAGCGCAAACGGATAACGAGTAAAGCAAATGTAGCATGAACAAGAATTATAAATGGATAAATACTTCCAACTAATCCAATTATATTTTAAATTAGAACGAACTGTTATTTGGAAATAAGGAGGCTGCGATATTTTAAAAATAGATATACCTTTGAAATCCAAGCGGCACATATTTTGCATTATTGCTTTAAAATATGAAACGAATCGTTATTTAGAAATAAGTACAATCTTTATATTTTTTGTAACGACTCTGAATTTTCTGTATGAAATTTTTCAATTTAATGTACAGAAAGGAGTTTAAAAGCATGAATACAAGTTATAAGTATATATTATTTAAGAACAGCAAGAAAGTACTTGTAGCTCACTGGTAAAGCCTTCCACTGCTGTGACGTAGCTCCTGTGTTCGAACCCCATCAAACACATTATATTTTTTCTGATTTTTCTTTTAAAACTTTAGGAAGCCCAAAAGTTTACACGTGCAATGCACATAAAATTGAAAAGTCTGAAGAAAAAAACATGTGCAAAAGAGTATTAATACAGAGAGGAACACGTGGCATGAATCCACCGGCCCCATTCCTAAGATCGACCGGCCAAAACCCCTTATGGGCCGGCGTCGACGGTTCATGTAACACCCGAGCCCAATACTACTAATTTCAGTTACCGTTCGAACGTAGTGTGGCACTTATTTTATTTATCTTGCTTGATGGTTAATTATTGTAAATTCTACCCGGAAATTAATTTCTGCATATAACAAATTTTGGCATCTAAAATAAAATTGAAAATATTCATCTTGGCCTACTTGACACCCCTAGCCTCGTGGTAGCATCCGTGCATCGTGTTCTCGTCCCGTTCAGTGAAACGGGCGAGTTTGGACGGCTACGTACATGTATGTGTGTCCGTTTTGTGGGTATGTTTTTTTGATCATAAAACACTTCATTTTAAATTTTGGATCCCGCCTAAAATTCTATTATTTCAATTTCAAATTTTTGGACCCGACCCGGGCGCGATTTGGAAATGTTTTACTTTGCGCCAAAATCCCAGATTTTAATATTATTAAAACCATCGCATATATCATTCTAACTAACCTGATATCTTACTGTTCATTACCTATCTTTTAAATCTTTAAATTAACCTATATATATATCCTACTGTTCCTTAAAATGTTTTGAATCTTTAATTAATATTTATCCCTTACTAACGATTCCCCTTTAGCCAATCGCGTTCCCTTTAACCCCGTGGGCCCCACTTCTCTCTCTCTCTCTCTATCTCTCCACTTTCTCCCTCTCCCTATTCTCTCTCCCTCTCTCTCTCTCTCCACTTTTTCTCTCTCTCTCTCACATATATTCTCTCGTACTTCTCTTTATCATTTTTTCTCTTTTTGCTTCATGTCTCGTTTCTCATTTTTTTAACTGTTCTTTTGTTACCGGAATTCCGTCATGCCGGTGACGCTTCTCGACGTTCCAGCGAGGTACCCGACCCGTGTGGTTCCTTTGTTCGTCGTTTGGGTTCAGTCCGTGAACCGTGCGACCGTCGCGAGTTTTCCCCGCCGACGGTTAACGTTCCGTTTTCCCGATTCGCGACCCATCGAGGCAAGTTAATCTTGCTACATGCTATATAATTCATTTTATACCTATTTAAATAAATACCATACCTATAGTTTAAATCTAGTGCCCCATGTTTAATTTTATAACGTTTTGATGTTCCGTTTGCATCCGTTTATATCATATTAAATCTAGATCATGAAAACTTATCTTGTGACATACTAGAGTACATTATACTGCATCCATATCAATTAAAATATATATCGTCGTAATATTTATTATTATTATCTTTAATTATTTTATAATCTGCATTTTATAATATTATATATTTGAAAATATTATAGTTTACACATGAAACGTCGTTGAAAAAGCGGATACGACAAATCTGAAATTTATTGTACACCTTACCTTATAAAATTTATTATAAATCATAGAAAAATCATTAATATACGTTCTTTAGTTCGTTACGAAGCTAACTCAGAATACTATAACTCTATAAAATATTTACTTGCAAAATAAATTGTTTAAATAACGTAAAATGCAAATGAAAATGTCTCCAAACTGCTGTCCAGGGAAATTCCAGCAGCAAACTTTCAACTTCGAATGTTCATAACTTTTTGTAGGGACAACCTGAGATGTTTATACTTATAAAACTGAAAACCATATTGAATTATCTTTGTTTTGGTATAAGACACGTCCCTTTTGGAGAACGTTTGTTATTTTTAAGCTATTTTACAAATTAGGGTGACGCTGAATTTCTGAACGGAACTTTCTTGTGCATGGTTAATCAATACCACTTTTATAGTTATTAATCGCTTTGAATATGCTATCCATATTAATATTATTATATCAATATTTATATCACATATTGCTTAGTTGTACATCCCACATTACCATTTTATAGTTTTATAACTTTTCGGATACCCGTTTGCATCCATCGCATTTAAGATACATATAATTGCATCCATAGATCACATTACTACATAATAATGTGATATTAACACTCCATGTTTAATAAATTGCATCCTAATTAATATTGGAACTATAAATGTAACCCTAATCGATAATTGTGCATCCATATCCTTGAAATTATATCTATTTGCATATCATATTACATGTTCCAGTTTATTGTTCTGATAGTACTCATGCTTGTTTATTTATACACATGCTTATGTTAGTTTGATTATGAGCACCCACATGACATCTTGTGCTTCCTGACATGACCTGTTACACTTCCTACTTGACATGACATGGTACCGTACACTCTTGACATGACATGGCACCTTTATACATTACCTGGCTGGACCTGATGTACCATGGCTTTACCTGTTACCTGATCTTGTGTCTAATGCCAACAAACATAACATGTAGTCCTCATGGACCGTTCCTGTTGTCTATCCAGACAAACCTGCTTTTACCTGATCCTGTGTTGGCATTAGTTCTTGATTACTGAATACCTGATTCGACATACATAACTTGGGGGTATGGGGAAATCAAAGGTGAAACCGACTTGTAACTCAACAGTTCGATACCTGTTCTGATCAGTCTTACGGGCTAGGCCAGCCCCGGAGTGATGATGCTGACATCACTCGACCATCCTGCTACCTGTTACTGCCTAGCGGCACGTCTCGGATTCAGCCCCGAGGATCTTGACCGTGGTCCCGGGCACGCACGGGATACTATTGAGTTACATCGACGATTCATCAATTGATTTCAAAGACTCTAGAATAGAAAACCTGATATAACAGTTTAGTTTACCCACTACACACTACCCTGTACTGCTCTGATTTATATTATTGTTACCCTTGCTTTATTCATGTTTATATTCGCATTGCCTATTTACTATGTTATTACTTGATGACTTGACGCGCCGACGTCTGGGTTTTGCATGGCCCAGATTCTTCTACCTTGCTGCAGACTGATTAGGAGTTTTGCCGCTGTTAGACGAGCGGTGAGGTTCCTGTCGGTACGTAGTTTCATTTATTGTATCTTTTGGCTTCAGCATATTGTTATCTATTGATTCTTTTACTCTGGCTTATGGACATGTACTGGGTAGTTAGTTTACTTTCCTGTTCTTGATATCTCCACAGCCGTAATGTAACTGTGGAAGGATTTTTCCTATCCACAGGTAGCATGGTTGGCTATGTCACGTGCCCACTTTAGCGTACATTGGGAAGCGGGGCGTGACATAGTTCTTTTGGTATCAGAGACATAGGTTAGTTGGGTTGATTCTTTTGTAGTTGGGTATTGTACCCAATACACGAATCAGAATACCCGTGTTTAGGAAACATGTCCTGCCACCTTGCCGTTTACCATTCTTGAATCACATTCTTCCAGATTATATCTTTACGATGTGCAAACTTCCTTTGCATATCTACTCGAAAACCTGATTCCTTGTTATCTCTAGGACTTAGGCGACTTGGGTGGAGTTAAGTAATTGTGGCTATGATACCGCGGCATAGTTACAATGCGGTACTCTATTTAAGTATCTTGGAGTTCTAGCCTTGATCTATATTCAGAATCTATCATCATGCTAATGTTGGATGTTTTGAGTTCAGGAATATGGCCGGTAAGAATTTGAAGACGTACCAAGGCGTGTGGACGAAGCCGCCATGCTTGGAGTGATAAGGGGAATGCTGGAGAATCAAAAGAAACAGACCGAGCTGATCCAGCAGCAAGCGGACTCGTTTTAGGAAGGTTTGCAGATCATTCAGCAGTCTGTGAACAATGTTGGAGCTAAGCCAGTTGACCGAGTAGGGACAGTAGCAGATTTCAGACGTTTGGGTCCGTATACATTTACTGGATTGGAGGAGCCATTGCCAACAGAGCAGTGGCTAGTTGACACAGAGAACTTGCTTTTTGCGGCACAGATTCCAGATGACAAAAGAGTTGATGTGGTACGCATTCAGTTAGTGGACTACGCCTGAGAATGGTGGCTTGTGGAGGAGACCCGCTTGCCCAAGCCGATCAAGTGGGCGGATTTTTCTAAGAGTTTCCTAGAGAAGTTCTTCCCGCGGACTGCACGGAAGGAAATGGAAGAGAAGTTCATCGGACTAAAGCAGAAGGGAGCACCTGTAGATGTGCATGTAGCAGAATGGACGAGACTCGGTAGTTTCGCTGGACCTTTAGTTGCCAACGATGCAGACAGGGCACGGAGGTTCATGCGCAGACTGGACGTGGACATCCAGAGGCAGATTGTCTCCCTGGGTTTGATCACTTTCTCACAAGTACTTGCGGCAGCCGAGAGCAGCAGAGTTTATCTGGGATGAAGGGGGGTTTTTCTGTCGGGCCAGTCGAGTTTAGGGCTAGGCCGACAAACAATATTCTTGCAGCAATGGAAGTTGATAATAGTGAAGAGCCGGCTATTGTTCGTGATTTTATGGATGTGTTTGAAGATATATCGGGATTATCGCCGAAGCGAGACGCGGAGTTCGCAATTGATCTTATTCCTGGTGCAGCGCCAGTATCCAAAGCGTATTATCCAATGGCACCAGTAGAGTTGGAAGAAGTTAAGAAACAAGTTGCTGAATTGCTTGAGAAGGGTTGGATCCACAGCAGTAACTCGCCTTGGGGAGCTCCAGTTCTTCTAGTAAAGAAGAAGGATGGCACAAAAAGGATGTGCATCGACTATCGAGAATTAAACCGGGTGACTATTAAGAACAAGTACCCGATCCCTCGCATTGGCGAACTTTTCGAGCAGCTTAGTGGCGCGAGGGTATTCTCAAAGTTGGATTTACGATCCGGATATCATCAGGTCCGAGTGAAAACAGAAGATATTTGCAAAACGGCGTTCCGAACTCGGTATGGACATTACGAGTACTTAGTGATGCCCTTCGGAGTAACGAATGCGCCGGCAGTATTCATGGACTTGATGAACCGAATCTTTTCACTGTTCTTGGATCAGTTCATTGTGGTATTCATTGACGATATTCTGGTTTACTCGAAGAGTTTTGAAGAGCATGCTGAGCATTTGAAGATCGCGCTGCAGACGTTGAGACAGGAGAAATTGTATGCGAAGATGAGTAAGTGCGAGTTTTGGCTGGAGGAAGTAAGGTTTTTGGGGCATGTTGTGTCTGGCGATGGCATTGCCGTCGATCCAGAAAAAATTGCAGCAGTTCGAGATTGGCCTATTCCAAAGAATGTTGCTGAGATAAGAAGTTTCCTTGGATTAGCCGGATACTACAGGAGATTTGTGGAGAACTTTGCTCGTCTGGCAGAGCCGTTGACCAAGCTTACGCGCAAGGAGGTACCTTTTGTATGGGCGGATAAGTGTGCGTTAGCTTTCGAGACGTTGAAGCAGAAGTTGATAACCGCCCCTATTCTGACCGTGCCAGACAATTCTGGAGGATTGGTGATTCACAGCGACGCATCTGGGAAAGGATTGGGATGTGTTTTGATGCAGCATGGGAAGGTTGTAGCATACGCATCGAGACAGTTGAAGACCCATGAGAAGAATTATCCAACTCATGATTTGGAGCTTGCGGCTGTGATTTTCGCTTTGAAGATTTGGAGACACTACCTTTTGGGCGAAAGAGTCGAAGTTTTTACAGATCATAAGAGCTTGAAGTATGTGTTCACACAGAAGGAGCTTAACATGAGGCAGCGTAGATGGTTGGAGCTGATGGCTGACTACGATCTTGATCTTAAGTACCATCCGGGGAAGGTTAATGTTGTGCCGGATGCGCTTAGTCGGTTACCAGTAATTCAGGTGTTAACTACGCAGAAGGAGATCGTCGCAGATTTTCGAAGATTTGACTTGGAGGTTGTGCTACCGCGTTCTACGGGACAGTTGTTGCAGCTGCAAGTACATTCATCTTTGATCGAGAATATTAAATCAGCTCAATCGCAGGATCCTAGACTGCAAAAGTTTCGAGGACAGGTTGAAGACGGACTACGAACAGATTTATTAATCCCCGAAGATGGTTCGTTGAGGTTTGGTACCCGTTTGTGTGTTCCAAAGGGAGATATTCGTGAAGAGCTTATGAAGGAGGCACACAGTTCAGCTTATTCTGTACATCCAGGAGGCACAAAGATGTACCGAGATATTCGACAGCATTTCTGGTGGGAAGGCATGAAACGGGAGATTGCTCGCTTTGTGGCAAAGTGCTTGGTGTGTCAGCAAGTTAAGGCTGAACATCAAAGGGTTGCTGGTTTATTGCAACCACTTCCGATTCTTCAGTGTAAGTGGGAACAAATAACCATGGATTTCGTGACGGCTTTACCGCGAAGTCCAAAAGGCAACCATGCTATATGGGTGATTGTGACCGATTGACCAAGGCAGCTCATTTTATTCCTTTTCGGGTTGGTCAATCAACAGAGACTTTGGCAGAGCGGTACATGCAAGAGATTGTAAGATTGCATGGAGTACCGGTGAGCATCGTGTCCGATCGGGACACTCGGTTCTTATCACACTTTTGGCGGAGTCTACAGGAAAGTTTGGGGACTCGATTGAAGTTTAGCACAGCTTATCATCCTCAAATTGATGGTCAGTCGGAGAGAACGATCCAAACTCTTGAGGATACGTTGAGAGCATGCAGGTTGGACTTCAAGGGGTCTTAGGAGGATCATCTACTTTTGGTGGAGTTGTCTTACAACAACAGTTTTCAGGAAACTATTCAGATGGCTCCATTTGAAGCTTTGTATGGTCGTAAATACCGTTCACCTGTTTGTTGGGACGATGTCGGTGAACGAAGACTATTGGGACCAGATTTGGTTGTGCAGACAGTTGAGAAGGTTAACCCTATCAGAAATCATATGAAGGCAGCACAGGACCGACAGAAGAGTTGGGCAGATACGTCAAGAAGACCTCTAGAGTTCACCGTGGGTGATTTGGTATTCTTGAAGATATCACCGACTAGAGGGGTGATTCGTTTTGGAAGTCGAGGAAAGCTTAGTCCTCGATTCGTTGGACCCTTTGAGATCTTGGAGCGTGTTGGTGAGGTAGCGTATCGTTTGGCGTTACCGCAGTCTTTGGCGACTGTGCACGATGTGTTTCACGTATCTCAACTCCGTAGATATGTTCGAGATGAAACACACGTATTGGATCATTCGGAGCTAACAGTACGAGAAGACTTGACTTTTGAGGAGCGACCGATTGGAATCGTGGATCGAAAGGAAAAGGTTCTTAAGAACAAGGTTATCCCTCTTGTGCTTGTTTCTTAGGGTAATCACTCGCATGGAGAGTCCACTTGGGAAAGAGAAGATGCAATCCGGCAGAAGTTTCCTCACCTTTTCTTGTAGTTATCTATCTCTGTATTCTTGGAATTTCGAGGACGAAATTCTTTTTGTAGTTAGGTATAATGTAACACCCGAGCCCAATACTACTAATTTCAGTTACCGTTCGAACGTAGTGTGGCACTTATTTCATTTATCTTGCTTGATGGTTAATTATTGTAAATTCTACCCAGAAATTAATTTCTGCATATAACAAATTTTGGCATCTAAAATAAAATTGAAAATATTCATCTTGGCCTACTTGACACCCTTAGCCTCGTGATAGCATCCGTGCATCGTGTTCTCGTCCCGTTCAGTGAAACGGGCGAGTTTGGACGGCTACGTGCATGTATGTGTGTCCGTTTTGTGGGTATGTTTTTTTGATCATAAAACACTTCATTTTAAATTTTGGATCCTGCCTAAAATTCTATTATTTCAATTTCAAATTTTTGGACCCGACCCGGGCGCGATTTGGAAATGTTTTACTTTGCGCCAAAATCCCAGATTTTAATATTATTAAAACCATCGCATATATCTTTCTAACTAACCTGATATCTTACTGTTCATTACCTATCTTTTAAATCTTTAAATTAACCTATATATATATCCTACTGTTCCTTAAAATGTTTTGAATCTTTAATTAATATTTATCCCTTACTAATGATTCCCCTTTAGCCAATCGCGTTCCCTTTAACCCCGTGGGCCCCACTTCTCTCTCTCTCTATCTCTCCACTTTCTCTCTCTCCCTCTTCTCTCCCTCTCTCTCTCTCTCCACTTTTTCTCTCTCTCTCTCATATATTCTCTCGTACTTCTCTTTATCATTCTTTCTCTTTTTGCTTCATGTCTCGTTTCTCATTTTTTTAACTGTTCTTTTGTTGCCGGAATTCCGTCGTGCCGGTGACGCTTCTCGACGTTCCAGCGAGGTACCCGACCCGTGTGGTTCTTTTGTTCGTCGTTTGGGTTCATTCCGTGAACCGTGCGACCGTCGCGAGTTTTCCCCGCCGACGGTTAACGTTCCGTTTTCCCGATTCGCGACCCATCGAGGCAAGTTAATCTTGCTACATGCTATATAATTCATTTTATACCTATTTAAATAAATACCATACCTATAGTTTAAATCTAGTGCCCCATGTTTAATTTTATAACATTTCGATGTTCCGTTTGCATCCGTTTATATCATATTAAATCTAGATCATGAAAACTTATCTTGTGACATACTAGAGTACATTATACTGCATCCATATCAATTAAAATATATATCGTCGTAATATTTCTTATTATTATCTTTAATTATTTTATAATCTGCATTTTATAATATTATATATTTGAAAATATTATAGTTTACACATGAAACGTCGTTGAAAAAGCGGATACGACAAATCTGAAATTTATTGTACACTTTACCTTATAAAATTCATTATAAATCATAGAAAAATCATTAGTATACGTTCTTTAATTCGTTACGAAGCTAACTCAGAATACTATAACTCTATAAAATATTTACTTGCAAAATAAATTGTTTAAATAACGTAAAATGCAAATGAAAATGTCTCCAAACTACTGTCCAGGGAAATTCCAGCAGCAAACTTTCAATTTCGAATGTTCATAACTTTTTGTAGGGACAACCTGAGATGTTTATACTTATAAAACTGAAAACCATATTGAATTATCTTTGTTTTGGTATAAGACACGTCCCTTTTGGAGAACGTTTGTTATTTTTAAGCTATTTTACAAATTAGGGTGACGCTGAATTTCTGAACGGAACTTTCTTGTGCATGGTTAATCAATACCACTTTTATAGTTATTAATCGCTTTGAATATGCTATCCATATTAATATTATTATATCAATATTTATATCACATATTGCTTAGTTGTACATCCCACATTACCATTTTATAGTTTTATAACTTTTCGGATACCCGTTTGCATCCATCGCATTTAAGATACATATAATTGCATCCATAGATCACATTACTACATAATAATGTGATATTAACACTCCATGTTTAATAAATTGCATCCTAATTAATATTGGAACTATAAATGTAACCCTAATCGATAATTGTGCATCCATATCCTTGAAATTATATCTATTTGCATATCATATTACATGTTCCAGTTTATTGTTCTGATAGTACTCATGCTTGTTTATTTATACACATGCTTATGTTAGTTTGATTATGAGCACCCACATGACATCTTGTGCTTCCTGACATGACCTGTTACACTTCCTACTTGACATGACATGGTACCGTACACTCTTGACATGACATGACACCTTTATACATTACCTGGATGGACCTGATGTACCATGGCTTTACCTGTTACCTGATCTTGTGTCTAATGCCAACAAACATAATATGTAGTCCTCATGGACCGTTCCTGTTGTCTATCCAGACAAACCCGCTTTTACCTGATCCTGTGTTGGCATTAGTTCTTGATTACTGAATACCTGACTCGACATACATAACTTGGGGGTATGGGGAAATCAAAGGTGAAACCGACTTGTAACTCAACAGTTCGATACCTATTCTGATCAGTCTTACGGGCTAGGCCAGCCCCGGAGTGATGATGCTGACATCACTCGACCATCCTGCTACCTGTTACTTCCTAGCGGCACGTCTCGGATTCAGCCCCGAGGATCTTGACCGTGGTCCCGGGCACGCACGTGATACTATTGAGTTACATCGACGATTCATCAATTGATTTCAAAGATTCTAGAATAGAAAACCTGATATAACAGTTTAGTTTACCCACTGCACACTACCCTGTACTGCTCTGATTTATATTATTGTTACCCTTGCTTTATTCATGTTTATATTCGCATTACCTGTTTACTATGTTATTACTTGATGACTTGACGCGCCGACGTCTGGGTTTTGCATAGCCCAGACTCTTCTACCTTGCTGCAGACTGATTAGGAGTTTTGCCGCTGTTAGACGAGCGGTGAGGTTCCTGTCGATACGTAGTTTCACTCCAGGTGTTTCATTTATTGTATCTTTTGGCTTCAGCATATTGTTATCTATTGATTCTTTTACTCTGGCTTATGGACATGTACTAGGTAGTTAGTTTACTTTCCTGTTCTTGATATCTCCACAGCCGTAATGTAACTGTGGAAGGATTTTTCCTATCCACATGTAGCATGGTTGGCTATGTCACGTGCCCACTTTAGCGTACATTGGGAAGCGGGGCGTGACAGTTCAACCGTAGCTAAAGTGCCCCGGGCTTTGTACACAAATCCTTTCCCCTACCACTAACTCCTCTGCAATCAAACAGAGACCCTTCAATTACCCTTTTATTCTCATTTTAATGCATTTTAATTCACTCTTTTAATTCCATAACCCTAATTCCATACTGTAAATACTACCCCATGCCCTAGCCTATCCTTATTCTGAAAATTTTAGCCAAAATTCTCTCAAAAGATTCTAGATGCAAGTGGAGTAAAGTGGAGTTAGCAAACAAGCAAATTCCGGCGAAAATCGAAGCCGATTCCGGAGCTCCCACGGCATCCCAAAGCTTTCCCCCTCTTCTTCTTCCTCTTTAAAAATCTTTTTTTTTCAAAACATGTCGGTAAGTGGATTTAATACCAACATTTTATTCTAAACCGTAGAAATTCTACTTTTTCTTAAGCATTGATAATTCATATTTCTACACCTTGCTTGTTAACATAAAATTAATGTTTAGAACAAACTTTCACTCTAAAATATCATGCAAAATAATTTTAAATCAACTTTTACATTAAAATACCATGCAAAATAATTTTAAATCAACTTTTACATTAAAATACCATGAACTTTGCATCAACCATATTTAATTGTTTTGCTTAATTATACTTTTAGAAAATCTCACGGGGTAACGACCTACCTCTCACATATACACATGGTTTCCATAGCACGATACTTCTCGAGCGTATTCTTAGTTACGAACACAATATTTCATTAAATTACCAACTACTATAAAAACGGTTTTTTTTGGAATTGTATTTTAAAATTTCTTTGCAAATAAAGCTCTACAACCCTTTTTAGGGGACCCACTATTAAATGGTTCGGATTATCGCATATTTTTGGGATAGTAGAAAGAGATGCAGAGCTCCTCACGGAGCATTCGGTCTCGAAAGGTTTTTAATACGATTTTAAAGAAAAACGCAATTTACTACTTAATAATAAAATTAATTTTTAATAATTATATAAATATTACAAATCCATATGTTTTCAAAATATAATAATCTTATATTTTTTTCAAAGGAAAGAATTATAAGTTTCATCAAAATATCATCAAAATATCAATACAAGACAAGTTTACAGTAAAATAGTATGAACTATTCAAGTTAAGGTAATTATCACTAAAATACCTCAAATCCCTAAAATTCACATTCATAGAAACGCTAAATAAATAAATAACTTCCCAAGATTTATTTTGTAATTATATTAAAAATATTTTTCATAAAACCTCCTCGAGCTATATAAAAGACTGTTAAGGACATTAGTAAATATATGTTTAAGCGGTATCAATTCTTTTGAGCCTTAGGGAGCCGGAGAAAATGAGTGCTTGCCTATTTAAGGTAGAAAACTTAACTGTGTTATCAATGGTAATTGTCTTGGAAAAAGACACAAATCCTGCCGTCCATGTGCAGCAGTTACCGAAAACTCCTGAACCTAATTCAAGATCTAAATCAGTTTAAAGTGTCCGACTCAAGTCTGAGTCTAACTCATGTCTAAATCCAAACTCAAATCTGAATCTAAAACCAAATATGAATACTTGATCATGAACTTGAATCCAAACTAAAGTCAAAATCCAATTCAAATATGAACCCAAACTCTAGCATGTATACTTGAACATGAAACTGAATACCTGAATTCAAACACATATATCAAGCCTGAATACATGACTTGACTTGACTCGAATCATGAACACAAGAATACTTGACATGAATACTTGATATATACATGAACTCTATCTTGCAAACTGATGTATTCATGGATTCGAGCAAGGCTGATAATTTTAGTTGTAACTTAGCATATACGGGGTGCTGGGGTAGTTCTTGTGTGAATCCAACGAAATCTCAGGAGTCCCACTAGATCAATCCATATCTACTAACACAAGCAAGCTATCATGAGAGCCCATGTTTTCTTGCTCCTGGATTACAACATGTTGAGTTTGGAATAATTCAACACTAGATTGAAGTCCCATTAGTAACGCTTGATTTGGGCCCGTGGTTCCTTACCCCTGGATTACAGCCTGTTGGGTTCGAGAACACTCTTAAGATTGGTTGATATTCACCCTTGAACTTACGTTAAATTAGTATATCCAAGTAGAGACCTATTAAGACACTTACATTCACTGCATATTCACTATACTTATACTACACGGCCATATTACTTTTGTTTGCCATGCTCATGCTATCATGCTTATCTACTTTTCATACATTACCATACTTGTTCACATATATTACGATAAAACTGCATGCTACATAAACTCGCCATGTTTACATTAAATGACATGCTGACACATCATACTTCATAATCTATTGTTCATGATATACATTTTCCTTATCATTACAGTTTATATTTCACTTCATTCCTTAGGACTTACCGAGCGAAAGTTCGCTGACGGGCATTCCACCTTTCTCTGTTTTCTTAGAATGTTCGTCTGATACTGTAGAGACCGAAGAGATAGATATCTCAGAGGAAGAGCACGATCAGACCGAGACCCAGGCCAAGACCAGTTAATTTTTCTCAGTTTATGTATGCCACCTGTTTAAGCATTCCTATCCTTGTATTTTCTTTCAGTTAAAATCATAAATTGTAAATGAATCAAGTTGAATGTAAATAAAGTTGTTTAGTTTTAAATCTCATATTTATTCTCTTGTCATTTTATATTGCTTATTTTACACTTAGCGTATTTATTCCGGAAAATGACCTTCTCAAAATAAATACGCCGCGGCCTCGTCACGTTCTTGCTTCCGTCTTTTGGGAAGCGGGGCGTGACAAGTTTTGTTGGCGGCCCATGCAGATTAGTTCTGCATGAAGTCATAAGCAATATATAACAAGAAATATGAGATTCAACAACTTTACATTTCTTACAATTCAAGTTCTATTGAATCTATTCTAATTTTTCTTCTCTATCTAAGGTGATGGATTCTCCAAGCATCCATAGCACCAACGATGGAAGTACACCACCACCACCTATCATTATCATTCTACCACCTCTATCTATCGTAACCGCTCCACTCACAGAACAGATGATACTTCTGGAGGCTATCAAAAACTTATTTGAGGGCCAGCAGGCTCAAAACACGATTTTGCAGGAGCAGTCTGCTTTCCTTTAACAGAGTTTCATCCGCTCTGAAGTAGAAGCACCGGGAGTGAAACAATTTCGGGTGTTACACCCGAAGAACTTCTCAGGGAAGGAGAAACTACTTGAGGCCGGGAAATGGGCATAGAGCATTGAAGATGACCTAGCCGCACTCAAGTTCCAGAAGTGGCTTGAGTCAGAATAGCAAAACTCCAGCTTACTGACAATACCAGAATCTGGTGGAAGTCCGAGGAGAGCCGCCTTGAGCAGCCAATTGGGTGGAAGAATTTTTGTGATCTCTTTGATTCCAAGTATTTTCCAGAAACCGCGCACTTCCAGATGGAACAGAAATTTATACACCTGCAATAAGGATCCATGTGGGATAAGTCCGTGGACGAGTACGATACTGAATTCACCATGCTCAGCAGATACGCCGCCCATCTAATCCCTACTGCAGAAATCAGAACCAGGCGCTTCCAGTAAGGATTAGACCCGGAGATCCAGGCTGCCCTAGCAACGGGAGAATATCTAACAAATAAAGCAGCTTTGAAGTCAGCTCGTCGCTACGAAGTTGTTATTAAGAAGAAGGGAAGGCCATAGTTGGTCAGTATGAAACATCCCTCCAATCAGATTACTGGAGGAGCCTCTTCTAGGCCAACTCTCCCAGCGCTAGCTATGAGGCCAGGAGAATCATTTTTTGAGACTGAACCGAACTTTTGCATCTATTGTAAGAGGATCGGACACCAAGTCAAGGATTGTCATCGAGCAAACGATCTTTGTTTGATTTGTAGATCATCCTCACATACTATAGGAATTTGCCCACACAACCGAACTGGCCCAGCCCCCGCAGCTAGAGCACCTATCCAAACTCCACCTATTCGTTTAGCTCTTCCTGCACCACCTTCACGTGGACCATTTTTATCTCGTCAGCCATCGATATACCAGCATGCACAGAGAAATGTGTCAAGACGTTAGGCTTAAACTTTGGCGGTCGTGGAAGCCGAGGCTATAGGTCAAGGTAACACTGGTAAATCCTTTTCCATCTTTTCAGCCTTTTCAAATTCTTGCATTTTTTCGTTCTTTCAAACATTTTCATGCACTTTCGCTACAATACCAGTAGTTCTTTCACCACCGCTATAATCAAATTTTCTTGAATCTGTTACAACCTCCTTCTATAAATTTCGAGGACAAAATTTTTATAAGGAGGGTAGAATGTAACGACTCTGAATTTTCTGTACGAAAATTTTTAATTTAATGTATAGAAAGGAGTTTACAAGCCTGAGTACAGGTTATAAGTATATCTTGTTTAAGAACAGCAAAAAAGCACTTGTAGCTCACTGGTAAAGTCTTTGCACTGCTGTGACGTAGCCCCTGTGTTCGAACCCCATCAGACACATTATATTTTTTTTTTTCTGATTTTACTTTTAAATCTTTTGGAAGCCCAAAATTTTACACGTGTAATACACATAAAAATGAAAAATCTGAAAAAATAAACAGGTGAAAAGGGTATTAATACAGAGAGGAACACGTGGCATGAATCCACCGGCCCCATTCCCAAGATCAACCGACCAAAGCCTTTTATGGGCCGGCAGTAACGGTTCAACCGTAGCTAAAATGCCCCGGGCTTTGCACACAAACCCTTTCCCTTACCACTAACCCCCCTGCATTGTTTGATTGCTCTGCAATCAAACTGAGACCCTTCAATTCTCCATTTATCCTTATTTTAATTCACTCTTTTAATTCCAAAACCCTAATTCCACACTATAAATACTATCCCATGCCCTAGCCTATGCTCATTCTGAAAATTTTAGCCAAAATTCTCTCAAAAGTTCCTAGATGCAAGTGGAGTAAAATGGAGTTAGCAAACAAGCAACTTTCGGCGAAAATCGAAGCCGATTCCGAATCTCCCGCGGCATCCCAAAGCTTTCCATCTTTTCTTCTTCCTCTTCTTAACAAAATCAAACGGTAAGTCCTTTTCCAATCTCTCTTCTTTCTCTTTAAAAATCTGTTTTTTCAAAACATGTCGGTAAGTGGAGTTAATACCGACATTTTATTCTAAACCCTAGAGATTCCACTTTTTCTTAAGTATTGCTCATTCATATTTCTACACCTTACTTGTTAACATAAAACTAATGTTTAGAACAAACTTTCACTCTAAAATATCATGCAAAATAACTTTAAATCAACTTTTACATCAAAATACCATGAACTTTGCATCGACCATATTTAATTGTTTTGCTTAATTATAACTTTAGAAAAGCTCACAGGGTAACGACCTACCTCTCACATACACACATGGTTTTCATAGCACGATACTCTTCGAGCGTATTCTTAGTTACGAACACAATATTTCATTAAAATACCAACTACTATAAAACGGTTTTTTTGGAATTGTATTTTAAAATTCCTTTAAAATAAGCCTCTACAACCATTTTTCGGGGACCCGCTATTGGATGGTGCAGAGTATCACACATTCTTGGGCTAGTAGAGCGAGATGCAGACCTCTTCACGGAGCATTCGGTCTCAAAAGGTTTTTAATACGATTTTTAAGAAAAACGCAATTTCCTACTTAATAATAAAATTAATTTTTAATAATTATATAAATATTACAAATCCATATGTTTTCAAAATATAATAAGCTTATATTTTTTCAACGGAAAGAATTACAAATTTCATCAAAATACCATCAAGATATCAATACAAGACAAGCTTACAGTAAAATAGTATGAATTATTCAACTTAAGGTAATTATCACTAAAATACCTCAAATCCCTAAAATTCACATCCATGGAAACCCCAAATAAATAAATAACTTCTCGAGGTTTATTTATTATATTTAAAATATTTTTCATAAAACCCCCTTGAGCTATATAAAACACTGTTAAGGACTTTAGTAAATATAGGTTTAAGCGGGAGAAATTCACTTGAGCCTCAGGGAGCCGGAGAAAGTGAGTGTTTGCCTATTTAAGGTAGAAAACTTAACGGTATTATCAATGGTAATTATCTTGGAAAAAGACACAAATCCTGCCGTCCATGTGCAGCAGTTACCGATAATTCCTGAACCTAATTCAAGATCTAAATCGGTTTAAAGTGTCTGATTCAAGTCTGAGTCTAACTTATGTCTAAATCCAAACTCAAACCTGAATCTAAAACCAAACATGAATACTTGATTATGAACTTGAATACAAATTCAAGTCAGAATCCAATTCAAATATAAACCCAAACTCTAGCATGCATACTTGAACATGAAACTGAATACCTAAATTCAAACACATATATTAAGCCTGAAGACATGACTTGACTTGACTTGACTCGAAGCATGAATACAACTTGACATGAATACAAGAATACTTGACATGAATACTTGATATATACATGAACTCAATCTTGCAAATTGATGTATTCATGGATTCGAGCAAGGCTGGTAATTTTAGTTATAACTTAGCATATATGGGGTGCTGGGGCAGTTCTTTTATGAATCCAACGAAATCTCAGGAGTCCCACTAGATCATGAATCCATGTCTACTAAGACAAGTAAGCTATCATGTGGGCTCGTGTTTCCTTACTCCTGAATTATAGCCTGTTCAGTTTGGAATACTTTAACACTAGGTTGATGTTCCGTTACTAACACTTGATTCAGGCACATGGTTCTTTACCCCTGGATTACAGCCTGCTGGGTTCGAAGACACTCTTGAAATTAGTTGACACCCACCCTTGAACTTACGTTAAATTAGTATACCCAAGTAGAGACATGTTAAGACACTTACATTCACTGCATATTCATTATACTTACACTACACGACAATGTTACTTTTTTTTCCATGCTCATGCTATCATGCTTATCTATTTTTCATACATTACCATACTTGTTCACATATATTACGATAAAACTGCATGCTACATAAACTCGCCATGTTTGCATTAAATGACATGCTGACACATCATACTTCATAATCTATTGTTCATGATATACATTTTTCTTATCATTACACTTTATATTTCATTTCATTCTTTGGGACATACCGAGCGAAAGTTTGCTGACAGGTAATCCACATTTTTCTGTTTTCTTGGAATGTTCGTCAGATATTGTGGAGATTGAAGAGGTAGATATCTCAGAGGAAGAGCACGATCAGACCGAGACCCAGGTCTAAACTAGTTATCTTTTCTCAGTTTATGTATGCCACCTATTTAGGCATTTCCATCCTTATATTTTCTTTCAGTTAAAATCATGTATTGTAAATGAATCAAGTTGAATGTAAATAAAGTTGTTGAATTTTAAATCTCATATTTATTCTCTCGTCATTTTATATTGCTTATTTTACGGTTAGCGTATTTATTCCGGGAAATGATCTTCTCGAAATAAATACGTCGCGGCCTCGTCACGTACTTGGTTCCGTCTTTTAGGAAGCAGGGCGTGACATTTTCATAATCTTTCAATCGGGATAAATCGTAAGACTCAGCGAGTTAATAATAAAAGGCCGTATTCGGCAAACCTTCACCATCTCATCCAATATGGAATCTCATTACGTATGACGACAAAAAAATATTCTATTGAATCAAAATCATAAATTCACTTAGTCCGGAAACAATATAATGCGTTCAATAACAGTCAGTACGGACATCTAGTCTACGTATACAGACACACAGTTCAAATAGTACGGACCGCTGGTCTACGTACACACATAGCAATAGTACGAATATCTAGCCGCGTACACGCACATAACATTGATCATATTATAACATGTAAAGCATGGCAAGTTCTACACATGGCTTGTCAATTACAAGTAATGTGTACCTATCAGTATGTGAGTTTATGTTTATACGCATCATGGCAGTTACTAATGATGTGTACGTATAGGATGTGGGTCTGTGTTGGTATTGCATGGTAATCATTAGTACTTGTGCAAGAGTCGTAGCAATTGTGTTCGTAAAAGTATATCAAATGAAAGGAAACATATCATTGGTAAACTGAGCATATGAGACATAAATTATAATCAATAAAGAAGTGTTCAAAATAAATTTAGATGTCGGGGATGCTATACGCCATCCACCCGATTTCCCACTTGTAGATACTAAATCTACTCACCGAATTATAAAACGAGTTAGTCGAATCCTATGACTTCTTGCCTCGCCTTGACGTCTCGGACATCTTCGCTAACAGTTCTTCAAACGTAAGGACACAAATGAATAAGATTATCCTACTGATAATATTTAACGAGGAAAATACAATGCTCGAATGAATAACGTTTAAAAATGCAAGTTAAGAAAACTGCAGCTTTTAGGCTCACTTTAAAAAATCCCCAAAAATAGTAAACACAATATTTAGACTCAAAATAAAATTCTACATATAGATAAATAAGTTAAATTTGATACCCCAAAATATCTTTTCAAGATTCTAAGTAGAAGACATGAAATAAAATACAAAACTAAAATATGTTTCTGAATATTTTTCATAGACCCGAAAATAACATTTCACCAAAAAAAACATATCTCTTGATTTTTTAAAGTGGATAAGGAAAATAAAAATTCTATAGATATTTACAAAAAATTATCTACAACTTCCAATTTTTATATATTCCAAACCGTTAATGGAAAAATGCAGAAAATGTTTATAAGTTTAGTGAAAAACAACCATTGAAAACAGAAATTACAGTTTGGAAAATCCTCATTTAAAAATTCGTCAAAATTTCATTTTACATTAAATCGCAACCAAAATTTTGACCCAAAAGATAAGTCGGTTATCTACAACTTTGCAGTTCACCAAAAAAGCTAATTCCCAATAGAGAATTTTCTAAAAATCTTGTAATCGCAGCTTGCCACTGATTTCCAGAACATAATTCAATTAAATAAATAATTACAAGTATTCAAACTTTTGAATAATTATACTCTTTAAAATCTTAACAATTACACACATAAAACCTATCGTCATGAACATATAATGTAACTAAAATATAACAAAATAATATCATTAATTTAAACAAGTAAAGAAGTATATACCTACTTTAGGAATCAAGAAACTCCTTCTAATGCAAGGAAATTTTCAAAATCTTCAGCTCTATTAAACACTTAAGGGGATTTGAGAGAAAGCTACGGTTTTGGGGTTGAGATTGAAAAGAGATAAAGATTTAGAGAAGAAGGAAAAAGAAAATAATGAAAATCCCCAATTTTCTATTTAGATTAAAAAATAGGAAATATAAATACTATAATATGTTTATCATGAATTAATAAAATTAAGTAGAAAAGAATGTATTAGTTTTATTAATTAAAAGTGAGACATGACACATAATCTAATTCTTCAGAGCTAACCTCTCTCTCTCTCTCTATATATATATATTATATATATATATATATATATAAAGAGAGAGAGAGATATATATAAAGAGAGAGAGAGAGTCTCTCTCTCTCTCTCTATATATATATAAAGAGAGAGAGAGAGACACTAATTAATGAAAACTCAATTCAAATTTTTTTTATCATTTTAATAAAACTTGTTATATTATTATTTAAATTCCAAAATAAACTTTAAATTTTTTGAATGTTACATTATGCAACTTCATGTCGTGTGTATAAAATATTTGGCATTGTATCTTGAATTAGACATGAATCCACGAATACATGACTCTTTGAATACATGAACCTATGAACCCATGAACCTAACATGAATATGAACTATTTCAGGCATTCATAAATTTATGCTTGTATTTGCATTAACTTCTTAATCATGAATATTTGACACGGGGATGGGTAGCTCGAAGAATGGGGGTGTTTATGTGTAACAGGGGATCATACATTGTTTTGCATTATATATAAATTTTGAATCTCATGTTGTCGTGGTTCCGGACATATACGGAATGCTAACTTACATGGTCGTGTAGCCGTATTTCGTCAACATAAAACGAAACACTTGCTGATCAAGAGTCCCCTACTATTCATGTCGTGTAGCCGTATTTTGTCGGTATAAAATGAAACATTCTGAACAGAAGTCTCTTGTCGTATAGCCATGATTTCGGGCAATGATGGAAGTTAACCTACTTTTATTTTGCCGTTGTTCCGTGGGAATTACGAAATATCCTACTTACATGTAAAACCCTCATTAATCGAGCGTATAACTTTAAACACTATAATGACTAACATCATGATCCTGCAGTTATATTTTTCATTCAACTAGCAGGAGTATAAACGTGTCCAGGGAACTAGCAATGAATTCGACTGTTGCATTTCATATTATTTGACATGAATATGACATGAACTACTTGAATACTTGAATTTATGAATCTGATATGAACCACTTGAATACTTGAAACTCATGAAGAATCTGACATGAATATACAATTTATCAAGTATTCATAAATTCATGCTAGCATCTGTGTCGAACTCTAGAACTTAAATAAGTAATTCACATTGGGATGGGAAGTTCGACAAATAAGCGTATTTACGTGTAACGGGGATCATACATGATCGTCGTAGTTCCGGATATTACAGAACAATGTACTACTAACTCACGAATCTCTTGAATTCGTATTTCTATTGTTCCAAGAGGAAACAGTGCATTCTCGTTACATGTAAAATCCTCACCAGTCGAACTTATAAACTTAAAATATGATAATACCGTTTAGATAACAAATATCGTGATATTGTTAATTAACTTATATCTATTGCATTTATACGTGCTTGATTGTTTCCTTTTTTTTATTATATATATCATATTTCTTTTTAATATTCTTTATTTTTTAAAATTAGGAACTTTCCGAACTCCAGTTCGTTGACGGGCATTCCATTTTCTATGTTTTCTTTCTTTTAGGAATGTCTATCAGATGACTTTAAGATAGAAGATCAAGCTTAGTACGAAATTGAGCCGAGCGAGCAGGATAGCAACTACTTTTCTTCTCAAGCCGAGTGTTAATTTCGGTTGCAGTATGCCTTATTTTGTTCAAGGCTATTCTTTTTATTCATAATTCCTTCAATTTTAAACATTGTGTTCAGTTATTATTTTTGGGACTGTAATAAATATTTTTGAACATTGTTGTTTAAATTTTTTATATATTTTTTTTCTTTCTGTTTGTAGTCACGCTTCGTGTATTCATGTCGAGAAGGAGTGATTCTCGGTGTGAATACGTTACAGGTCTCGTCCGTCCTCGCTCTTCGTATTTTGGGAAGCAGAACGTGACAGGTGATGTTGAGATTCACGGAGGCGGGTATGGTGGCGGTTTTAAGGTTGAAGGAGATGGGTTTGGTGAGGAGCTGAGAGGAAGGGGCGTGAGGTGATGGGGAGGAGAGAGGGATGGGGGAGGCGGTGGGAGGAGTGGCGGCAGTTGCTGCGGCGGCGAAGACGGCGGGGTAGGGTTAGGGTTTTTGCTAAATCACTTAGGGTTAGGATGGAGAAAAGGAAGATGAGGGTAGTTTGTGAAATTTTGTATTTTTTTGCTGATGTGGTAGTTGGCTGACGTGGCGGTGATGTGACACTGACAGTAATGACATATCACCGTTATCTTTGAGGATTTTCTGTGTTAATCAAAGTTTTATAGGTTTTCTAAGACATGGCTAAACGAAGAGTGTTCACAGGACTTTAAAATGGTTGAATGGAAACTAGCAAATTTCAAATCGAGGACTGAGGGAAAAAAGAGGAGGGAAAAGACATGGGTCAACAGGTCAAAGGAGGCGAGCAGTTGCTGCCTCCAATGCATAACCGAGAAACTCTGACTATTTTAGTCAGACTTGCTGTCCTTTTCTCTTTGAAATAAAAGGAAAGAAAAAGAGGGCAAAAAAGAAAAAAGAAAAAAGAAAAAAGAAGCAGCTATACCCAGGTCTCAAACTTCTCTAACCTATGTATTTTAATTTGATTGATAACTTCAAAAAAACATCAATAAGCAATAGCGCAGTTGTTATGTGCCTTAAGAGAGAAACGTCCTCAAATTAAAGATTTCGGGGTAAATTTATGGGTCCTCTAGGTGCGTGTGTGTGCTGTGAGCTTGTATGTGATGTGTGCGTGGTTGTGTTGTGTGTGCTGTATGTACAGGCTATTGCAAAAAAAGATAATTTGCAAAAAGATGCCTAAATCTTATCTTATATTCCAAAAGACCTAGTGACTTGTGGATTTTTCCCCTAACACTGTTATAAGTAGAAATGTTTTGTTATGTTAAGATGATAAGATGGGCAACTCCCCACATTATTATTCAAAATTGTTATTTGATAATTTTTCCCGAAAAAAGGAAAATTTAACTGAACACATATAGTTATAGAGTCAAAAAGGATAATAAGTAATTAGAACAACTCATATTTCTCCGTATATTCAACAAGAAGTTAACGATAAAACAATGTAATACATTTCATATGATCATCCCTTTTCGCTTCTTCTCAAAAACGTTTACTCGATCCACCATTTCAACTCCATCTTAAATCAGACCAGAATGAATTTTGACCATATATATGAGAAATTCACTAGTTAAAGTTTTCCACTTATGTCTAAAAGTTTTGCGATTGTGCATTACCTAATTTCTTCGATTATCACAATATCCCAAGATGATCTATAAGTTTTTAAAACCAGTTTACATGTTCAACAGTGACCTAGGCTACAGCTCAAATGATAAAGAGTTTGTGCCATTATTCATTACCGGCGAATGAATCCATGTCAAAAGAGAGAAAAAAAGGAATTATAGACCCAAAGGGTATCCGACGAATAGTAAAGATTTTTTAAGAATTGAAAAGTTTCTTATGATTTTGAGGTCTCTTTTAAGAATTGAAAAGTTTATTATCATTTTCAGGTGTCCCGTTCCAAAAAAATTATTCACTAGTCGTTTCATTGTATCAAGAAGGACTTCCTCCATATGGAAATCCTACATTTAACCTAATTATCAAGATAAATGACAACGACCATGGTTTTAAATTAGGAATTTCTAATTTATCAAATTTAGATTTAGAATATATATATATACATTTCTTAACAAGTGCTTAACAAGTGTGCAAGAGATAAAAAATGGGGGAATTGTTTCCAAGCCCAATCTTAAAGGGGGACTCTTTTAAAACCCACCTATTTTAAAATTGTGGAAAAACCCAATACTAATAAAATACGGATTTTTTGGACCCAAAATAGATAATACGTAGAATACTTTGATTATTTTTTTTTTTAAAATTCCAAGTTTACTGTTAATTTTGCACCCGCTAAAACAACGGCGAAAAAGTGATGGAATCACACGAAATTCGGTGTATCCACATCTTGCATGATAAAGATAATGATATGGGTGCCGATCGTCGAAAATATTATGGAGAATGTATTTTTTCGACGCCATAAGAGGGAATTCCTTCTATGGCTCCTTTTCTCTATTATTCTCTCTCTCTCTACACACACACCAAAATAAATAAGATAGGTTTCATAATCGATTCAAAGGGATGTAGAGATATAAATTTGGGGGTTTGCCATAGATATACAACATTGTACAAAAATAAACGATTACAATATTTATTAATAATATCATATTAAAAAAAACCATAATTAGTAATTTTTTTGTTTAAGTTATAAATTACAAATAACAACCGCAGTCCCCGAATTCACCTTGCATATTTGTAGAAAGGGAAAATTTGTAGAGAAGATTCTTTTGCCAAGAAAGGAAAAAGGAAAAAGGTCTCTCTCTATATACTTTGGGATTTTCTTTTATCACAGTAGTTTTTTATTTTTATTTTATTTATCGTAATGCTTTTTATCGGTTCTTATTTTTTCATTTTTATTTTGAATATTTGAAAGAAAAAGGTTACATGTTATGTTAATACTTGAAAATTATTTCCGAAAACAAATAAATACCATGATACTTGGAATAATTATTTTGAAATTAGTATATCTTAGAATCTATAGATAGATTTTTTTATATGGGGAAATCTTCTAACGTTTGTACCCCATAATTGTGCAAAGAGTTTTTAATCACAACAACTATTCTTCTTTTGCAGACAAGCAAAGGAATTTTATAGTTTTTATCACAGTAGTTTATTAATGAATATTTTATTAATATGATATGCATCATGAAATTTCACATACATATTTGGTCTATGTTATGTCAGTGGATTTTTTCGATTTGGCTTTCATTAGATTTGACTGCACGGGGTATCTATTTTCATAAGAGTTGTCTATATTAGTCATTTTTAAATATAAATGATGTGCACTATAAAATTTTGGTATGTATTTGGTTTATGTTATTTTAGTAGATTTTTTCATAAGAGTTAAATATCTCATTATTGAAGTTGTTGATATATAATTTTTTAACATAGTTTTTCATGCAAATAATATGAAATATCCTCCGATGATTTTGTAGGATTTTAACAGACCACTCATCAGTACCCTATTTGCAGATAATAACTTAGATCGGGTATATATAGAGAGAGAGAGACACACACCCCATCCTAAATAAATAAGACACGTTTCATAATCGATTTAAAATAATAAAATAAATGAGAAGGTTTTAATGATTGATTTACAATTAATATAGATTTGGATCCCCTCCTCAATCTCTCTTTATAATTGATTTTGCAATTTTATATATAAGTTTGGGTTTTTGTCATAAACAGCACATGCTAAAAAATAAATGAGAAGTGTTTACGTCATAATAATAACAATACATATTAGAATTTAGAGTAATGATTATAATCGTGCGATTGCACGGGCCTTAAAAACCCAGTTATCAAAATAAATGAAAACTACCGTGGTATTAAATTAGGAATTTATAATTTATGAAATTTAGAATTTAGAATATTTAAATATACTTTTCTTAACAAGTGCTTAACGAGTGTGCAAGAGAAAAAAAGGGAATCTTAATATGGGACTTAATTTAAATTCCACGTATTTAAAATTGTGGAAAACTCCAATACTTAAAAAATACGGATTACTTAGACCCAAAATAGATAATACATAGAATATTCGGTTATTTTTTTTCAAATTCCAACTTTACCCTTAAGAACATATATGTATGTTTATTCTGTCCCCCTTCACCACTCCCTCTCCTCTTTACGTTCCCATCCCCAAAACTCCCCTCTTCCTTACTCCTTTTCAAATCCGGCGTATCTCTTATCGATCTTCATTGCACATTGTCTTCACCTCTCCTAATTTCGATCCCTGTCTTCTTATATTCGTGCAGCAACCAACCTATAAAAGAGAAGAGAATCCACAAATGAGGCAAAATCCAGGTTAGATAACAAGAGTCGTCACTTGAGTCAAAGACACAAGAAATAGAGGGGAGAGAGGGAGTAACGGTGAAATGAGATGAAAAACCAGAGAATAAAAGGTAAAGAACCGCAATATCTTGATCGAAACCCGACAAGAGTCGACTACCTAAAGAGATATCTCAATCGGGCACGATTCGACTTTGAAAGGCTTTGTTTTGAAAGATTTTCTCAAAGTTTAGCGTTCAAATAAGTCCACATGATGCAAGTATACATGCATGGAGTTATTAAATGCTAGTTATCAGTGGGAAAGATCAAGGAAAAGCGAAAACGATGCAAAAGAAACCTCACGAACAGAGATTGGGGTTGTATGGATATGTGGGCACCTTATTAAAAGGCGTCTGAGTGCCTCGAGGTACCCGGACGCATTATCAAAAGGCACTTTGATACCTAGGCAAAGAACAACAATCTCGGACTGTGCAACAGAGGCGACTTCAAACAGCAATATCTTCCAATCCAGAGCTTCAAATTCAATGATACTTGCATTGTTGGAAAGCTTATCGAGTATACTTTCAAACAAAACAAATATCAATAGATTTGAAGGTCCATACAGTGAGATATGGTCGAAAATGTACAGACTACACAGAAAAACCACATATCGGTATTCTGCCGACATGCGTTCTTTTCAAACTTTTTTTGTGTTTTTGCTTGGGATTTGATCTTCAAAAGCTTTCTAATAGAAGGTTCTTGGATACAATCCTATCCTTCTTACTTTTTCAATCAAAGTCCATAAAGAAATGAAACAAAACAAGAAGAAAACCGAAGAACTACACCATTTATTTAATTATTTTGGTTTTCAGAGATTTTTGATTTATGAAGAGAGTTCTAGGATGAATTGTAAATCCCCAGTTTCATGATATACCGTATTTAAAATTTTGGTCCCAAATTTTTTTTCCATTTAATTCCCAATTTAAATTCCTTAATATTTTTTTTTCAAATTCTTTTTTTCTTTAAACCTTAATCTATTTACCTATATAATTTTCTTAACCCACACCCTAATCCCTTTAGCCACTCCCCAGCCTCGGCCCAAGCCCACATACCTTTTTTCCCGACCCGAACCCCACTTCTTTTTCTTCTTCTCCTTCCTCCTTCCCGCCCTTTTTCTCAACGTGCCCCTCTTTCCTCGCAACCGTCACCATGAGATCCGCGCCTGCCTCATCGCCAACCACTTGAGATCCTCTCCTCCAAATCCTTCCTCTCTTTCTCTTTCTCCTCCTAGATCTCTCTCATCCTAACGACCCCCTCGTCTCTCGCACTCGACCCCGAGAGATCTACCCCTTATCGACACTGCCCACGTTCCCAATGACCTCCGAGGAATCCGTGCCGGCTTCCCTTATCTTGCAACATCTCTCTCTTCCTCTATCTAAATTTCTCTTTCTCGCTCCTTCCATCTCTCGACCTCCTTTTTCCCCCATTCATAAAGAAAACAAAAAAAAACACACCAAACTCCTTCCCTTCACCGGTGACCATCACCCACCATTCCGACGAGCTCCCCAGCGACTCGCTCGACGCTTCACCATCATCTCCCTCCAACCAAGCTTCTTTTCCCCTAACTATCAACCCCGACGCACCCCACTGCAACTCTATCTCCAGCTACCCCCTCTCGACATCGCCTCGTCTCTGCGACATCGCCACCACCACATTGCACCACCCCCTCTCTCCAGTACCCACCCGGGTTTCCAGCTCCACCACCTCCGAGCCTAGCTACCTCCTCCAGCATCTCAGCCCTCACTGAGCTCGCCTCACCGGAGCCACCTCCGACCACCGAGCAGCCGCAATCAACGTCGACGACCCCCTCGTTCTTGCCTCCACAACGCTAGCGCCACTAGCACCTCCTTCCATCGTCGGCAACATCAACCTAACCCATCTCCTGCTCACCTCTCGACCACCACTGCTGCCCCAAACCAACTCGTCACTGCCCCATGCCTAGCAGTGCTCCGCCGCCTCTACCGTGCCTAACTAGTGCCACTTGATGCTTATACCCGAGCCATTGCATGCCAACTACTGCATCCATTGTGTACCTGCCTCCGCACCACAATTGTGCCCATTACCCACTAGCAACGTGCCCAGTAGTGCCCAACAACGCGTTCAGTAGTGCTCAGCACCGTGTTGCGTCGTGTCACTTCCGCACCACGCACCGAGCCAAGACCGTGCCCAGTACCATATCACGCCGCGTTATCACCACACCCACTACCGTATCACGCCCGTGTCGCCACCGCGTCTAGTACCGGGTTACCACGCATCACGCACACGCCACACACCATGTCCAGCATCGCGTCGTCTCATGTGTCAAGACGAGTCCTGCATGTTGTGTCGCTTCTATATCAACGACCGAAAGCAAGTGAAACCCCACTTGCTTCTACATCCTACATACTTATAATTGTAGACTCGTGTTAACCATATACTAGATAGATTGTTACTGGCCTATGATAGTTAGTTATTATCGTACATTATTCATAAGTTATCATCGTATCTTTATGAAAAGCCAGAATAATCTAGGATAACTAGTTTGAGTGTAGTAGAATTCGAACCTCACGTTAACATCAGAATTGTAAGCATTCGACACTATTTCCACGTGTTAGACAAAACCAACTTTAATTCGATAATTCTCGATATTGTGTAATGTTAGTTCGATGTGGAGAACTGAATTAAAACCCCGTCGATCATGCTCAAACCTTTTACCCATATTCCCCTTTGCTACTGATGAATGTCGTGTAGAAAACTGAACTCAGAATGATGAAGTATCCCACGTGTAACGACGCCCTAAGGAGGTGATGTCAATTCTGGTTTTACTGTACATGTTGAGATGCTAAATTGATATAAATTTAGATACATACTGGAATGTAATGTTCTACGGTTCATATCGAAGCCGACTCGATAAGTTAGAACCCAGCCCAGGAGCAAGACCTTCTATTCGAGATCGCGGAGGTTTAGACCGCGACATCAGCGCCATTGTCTTTTTTCTTGCTATAAGAACACTGTTATTTCTTTGGTTGGTTATTTCTTTCATGCAAATAAATGTATCCTGAATTCTGTTGTTTTAATATAATAAAGTTGCGAGCTGTGATTTCCTTTACTCTAGTGTTGTGTTTACTGATTACCGTGTAATGCTAGAAGCCGAAATATGACTACGGCGGGATTATTCCTTGACCGTAGAAGTATGGCTGGTCTAGTCACCCATCGTATTCCGTATTTTAGGAAGCGGGGCATGACATGGTTTTGTTGGTATTAAAACCAGGTTATGATGAAATTACTGTTCCGTCGAGAGATCCCTAGATTGAGTTACACCCTTGGTTTATGCTTTATTACATTTCATTTTCACTTTTTCTAATCCTCGTTGAATCATCCTATAATTCTTGCTTGAATCTGATTCCTTTCCTTGATCATCTTTCAGAGATATGGACCCCTTAGGAAACTCCTCAGGTGCCGGTTCCCACAATCGTATAGAGAAGATCCTCAGCACACTGACGACCCTAGCACAGAATAAGGAAAGGAAGACCGATCTCTTGGCTGAGGGATTGAAGGCGGTGCAAGAGACCGCAATTACCACTCGGGAGAGATCTACAGCTGTCCCTGCAGCCCTTAAGGGCGCCCTCATACCGGCTACACAGGCCAGGGCTGGTACCGTTTCTGATTTCAGGAGACTTCACCCAGCAGTTTTCACAGGAGCAGCAAATCCACTTGAGGCCGAGCAATGGCTCATCAACATGGAGAATCTTTTGGCGGCCGCTCGGGTCCCTGACGATGACAGAGTGAGCATGGTGAAGATCCAACTAGTGGATGAGGCTCGCACGTGGTGGTCCGTAGAGGAAAGTCGGCTAGAGAAACCTATCGGATAGGACATGTGCTCCGCGTGCTTTCTAGATCACTATTTCCCGGCCACTGCCAAGGCTGACATGGAGGAGAAATTCATCATGTTGAAGCAAAATGGACGAACAATGGACGTTTACGCCGCAGAGTTTAACCAGCTGAGTCACTTCACACCATACATGGTATCCACCGAAGCTGTCAGGGCTGGACGGTTTCAGCAAGGGCTCGATATCGAGCTGCAGTGTCTTATCCCGTCCCTCGACCCGCATACCTTCGTACAGGTGTTGAACGCTGCTCGGGTACAGAAAAGGTTGGTGGAGAAGGCCAACGGCCAGCGATCGGTGGACAGGAGACCCTATATAGTTCCATCACGAGCTACCATTTCCCATCGTAAAGCTGTTTACCGCCGAAAGACCGGACCGAGACGCGGAGAACGTCTAGCCTGAATTTAGGGGCAGACGCTATTTAGACATAGTCACCCATCTCTCCGAAGATACCAAGTTGATTTATGGCACCGTATATCGGAGGATTAAACATATGCGACCGATGTAGCAGACTTTATCAGATTCCCCTTCATTTGTGAGGGGTTTTTGATTGTGGGAACGCTCTTCCCTGCAAACGCAAGCCCATACAGTTAATTACGTTATTGCGTTGGGATAACCACTTTCTTCTTCTCCATTAGTTCACATCGTGTCGTGTGTTATTTTGTTTGTTAAGGTTGCCCATGGATTGTATACGGAGACCAGTTTATGTCGTCGCCCGTAGGGCGCGGATTAGTCCGAATCCGTATATTTTAGATTTGGGTTTGGGTCAAGGATTTGCTTGACGGGGTCCACGTTGGTTGCTTGGTTTGTCAACGGGAATGAATTTGGGACGCGGATATCATATAAATGAGGTCCATCAGTTCATAAGATATTTGGGTTTAATCTAAGAATCGTTAGTCATATTTGAAACTAAGATCGACTTGGAAACATTGAGCATATAGGCTCAATTGATCGCTAGATCATATATGAATAACCCATGGATAGTATACGATAGTCAATATGGAGATAGTTTGCAGGGAAAAACATATTAGTTTAAGAACGTCGCGGTCCATTATCGTCATGTTTGAGATGAATATTAGTTTAAGCACATTTTGGTCCAACATTACCTGTTTAGGACGAATATTAGTTTAAGGACATTTCGGTCCATTATTCATCTTGCGCGCACGTGTATTTGTTACGTGGCGAAGTGAACAATGGTGACATGGAATGCACCCAATTTGGGGTGCGGTCTGATTTGAGGTGTGCACGTCAATTTGGGAGTGCATCAATATTGGATGAAAGGAGTTGTAGGTTATTAGGACCCGCCATCTCTCTGAAGACGTTGATGAATTATAACGACATATATCAGAGGTGTGGAGAGATGTATCCTTAAACCAAATCCCGTATTTGAGGGAAAAGATTGTGGTGGACTTAAGAATCGTTAGTCATATTTGAGACTAAGATTAACTTAGAAAGCATGGGATGAATATCATTTTGGATATCATCAATATAAGCTTAGCCAATTTGGGCTATGATTAGGTTTCTTTACTACCCAGCAGTGCTAAGCACTAAGATATACAGCTCTCACGTGTGTTTCATGTGAAGCGCTGAATAGTGCTAAGAACTAGTCTTTTGTGGCGCACACGTGTGTTCCACATGAGATGCTGAGCGTCTGGCGCCCACGTGTGTTTCACATGAGGCACCGAGTTCTATGGAGATTTAATCTCTGTTGATATTTTTAGAGAACTTAAATCTCTGTTAATGGTATTTTGACCATTAACGATCACCGATATCACTATTTTGAGGATCTTGGATCGGGTTCTTTAAGAACTAAGTTCTTGATTTGAATGAACTAAGTTCCTGGAGTATTATGAACTCTATATTCTCCATGTTCTTTTGTACATGTTTTCAGAGAGGTTAAATCTTTGTTAATGGTATTTTGACCATTAACGATCACCGAGATCACTATTTTGAGGATCTGAGATCAAGTTCTTTAAGAACTAAGTTCTTATTTTATAAGGGAACTAAGTTCCTGGAGTCTAAAACTCCATATTCTTTCTTTTCAACTTTGTTTTTCCCAGAATTTTTGATTCTCAAGAACAAGATTTTCCTGATAAGAATTAAATTCTCAACTTGTGGGAGACTTGTCTTGTGAATCTCAGATCCAGAGAAAGAACTAGGTTCTTTTAAAAGGGTTAAACCCTTCAATAGGTAAATGAGTTGTTTTGATCTCTGTTTTTTATTTACCTAGGGTTTGGAAGAGAAAGATCTTCTTCTTTTTTTATTAAGAATTAAATTCTCTGTTATTTTTTGGAAGCTTGTGAGAGCCTTCTGTATATTTTTACAGAAGTTTTTTTTGGAGTGGTCTCCTTTCTTTTTTTTTTATCCAGTTCCTCCTTCTTTTCTTTTCATATCTTTGCTCCTATTTATACGAGAAAGAAAAGAATCAATTTGTTGAGAAAATCTCTCATTGAGAGATCATGATTTATTTCATAATCAATCAAAATGATCTTTTAGATCAATCAGTGAATTTTATTCACCGTTAGATTTTTAATCCAAAGGTTCTCTATTTAACAGAGAAGATTTCTTATTTGTTTAACAAGATTAGGAAATATTTTCCTAAAATAGAATTTTATTCTATCATACGAATATCTTGTTAGTTTAACAAGATTAGGAAGATATTTTCCTAAAATAGAATTTAATTCTATCATATGGATATCTTGTTAGTTAAACAAGATTAGGAAGATATTTTTCTAACATAGAATTTAATTCTATCACATAGAATTTAATTCTATCAGATGGTTTAATTGGTGATTTTATAATCACCGTTGGAACTTTGATCCAAGGGTCCTCTATTTAACAGAGATGATCTTTCTATATTAGAAAGAGATCTGGGAAATATTTCCCTAATAGAATTTAATTCTAATATTAGATCTTTTATCCAACAGTGAATATCTTTCTTATTTAGAAAGGTCAGGGGATATTTTCCCCTAATAGAAATTTAATTCTATCATTTGATCATTTATTATCACCACTGGATCTTTGATCCAACAACTCTGTTTAACAGAGAATATCCCAGATTTTAGGGAAATATTCCCTATATAGAATTTAATTCTACCCTTTTTAATTTGGACGCTGACGCTCACGTGCTATGCACGTGGGCGTCATCTAAGAATTTAATTCGTTTATAAATTGTCACTTATGTGCTTTGCACACTGGCGCTCATGTGTGTTCCACGTGAGACACCGCTATAGAATTTAATCCTAACAGAGACTGGCGCTGGCGCTCATATGGAAAACACGTGAAGCGCTCACGTGTTTAACACGCGGGAACCAATATAGGATTTAATCCTATCTGTGGCGGTACCTACATGCTTTGCATGTGGGTGCACGTGTTTAACACGTGGGGGTTTCCCTTTAATTTTATAAGCGAACAGCAAGCTCTGAGCCAAAATTTTTTGGCGGGAACAAATGCCCCCCATTACTTTGCCCACGTAAGTTTGTACGTGGGTTAAGTAGTGCAAAATAATGCATTGCCATAGAATTGATGGCTTAGAAGATATGTTTAGGATCCCTGTCATCTAAGATTTTTTCATCTTCATGAGCCGTTAGGGTCTCAAGAAGGTTTTCTCCCTACGAGTCGTGAGGATCTCATATGTGCATATTCTCCCTAGAAATCGTGAGGATTCCTAAGTGTCTTTCACCTTCGTGAGTCGTAAGGAACACACGCAGGTATTTTCTCCTTACGAGTCGAGGGGACCCGTAAGTGGCTTCTTCACTTTATTGGCAAATGTGGCCCGTGGATAGTGTACAAAGTCAATTTTGACCTCCTTGTAGGGCAACGATGACTTAGGAAACATATTTAGATCTATCGTCTAAGGTTTTATAACTTTATGAACCGTGAAGGTCTCATAAAGATGTTTCTCACTACGAATCGAGAGAATCTCGTAGGTGTATTTTCTCCTTAGAAGTCGTGAGAGGACTCCTAAGTGCGTTTTCTCTTGAGAATCGTAAGGATCTCATCATTCCCCTAATAATTAAACATAATAAAAAGATCTAATCTCTGTTAAATTCTAATGAGGCATCGCCTCACGTGCTCCTCACGAGAGCGCCGGCGCCAACCTCTTATAGGATTAAATATTATGGTGGCGCCGCACGTGAAATTCACGTGGGTGCCAATGTACAAAGCACATGAGAGCCTATCATATATAAGAATTAAATTCTTAAGTGGCGCCCACGTGCACAGCATGAGAGTGCCGAGCCCAAATTAAAAGCAGGTAGAATTAAATTCTACGTGGGGGATATTTCCCTAAAATCTGAGATATTCTCTATTAAACAGAGCCATTGGATCAAAGATCTAATGGTGATGATAAATTATCAAATGATAGAATTAAATTCTAGTAGGAGAAAATATCTCCCCGATCTTTCTAGGTGAGAAAGATATTCTTGGTAGGATCAAAAATCCAATGATAGAATTAAATACTATTTTTAGGAATATATTTCCCCAAATGTTTACAAACAAAGAAAGATTGTTCTTTGTAAAATAGAGAGCCCTTTGATCAAAAATCCAATGGTGATAAAAAATCACCGTTTAATAGAAAATATTCTATATATGGGAAAATATTTTCCCAATCTTATTAAAAACAAAAAAACATATTCTGTAAAACAGAAATCCTTGGATCAAAAATCCAACGGTGGATAAAATTCCCCAAATAATTTTTGAGACCAATAAAATCAATTGGAATATCTTAATGAGAGATTTTCTCAAACTAATTAATAAACTTGCCTCTCCTATATAAAGGATCCGAGACTTTAAATATCATAGAGAGGATTGAACCCATAAGTTTCTCTACAAAAAGAAAAACAGAGAATTTAATTCTCAAAAGAAGAAGAAAATCTCATTCCTTTCAAATTTTAAGTAAAGAAAAAGAAGATATCAAAATATCTCCTTTGCTTAGTATAAATGGAAATAAGGGTTTAATTCTTTATACAAGAACTTAGTTCTTCCTCTTATTTGAGATTTGTAAAGCAAATCTCCCCACAAGTTGAGAATTCAATTCTCATCGGGGAGACTCTGTTCATCAAATTCAAAGTCTAGGAGAAAAGAACTAGGTTAAAAAATAAAAAAGAAGAAGGAAAAAGAACCTATGTGCTGGGAATTTAATTCCTCTGAAAATAGGGTTTAACCTTAAAAAGAAACTTAGTGTTTATAAAAGAAAAAATATAAGAACTTAATTCTTAAAGAAGGCTTGATCCCAGATCTTCAAAAAAAAATCTTGGTGATCATTAATGGTCAAAATGCCATTAACAAAGATTCAATCTATAGAAAACAAAAGGAATTAGCGTCTCACGTACTTCCCACGTGGGCGCCCCTAACAAAGGACTCAGCACCTCACGTGAAAAACACGTGGGCCTAAAACAGAAGGCCAGCGCCTCATGTGAAATATATGTGAACGCTGATTAAAAGTGCTTAGCACTTCATATACACCCAAAACGATTAAGTGCTTAGCCCTGATTGGGCAGTGCCCAGTGCCTCACGTAAAAAACACTTGGGTGCCTACCAAAATAAAATGAGACGGCGCCTCACGTAGACGCCATACAAAAGTGCTTAGCACTTCATATTCAGTCAAAATGATTAAAGTGCTTTTTGGGCAGCGCCGATGACTGAGTGCTTCCCATGATACACATGCGAGTGCCAGAGCCCCAAACAAGTACTTAGCACTTTTGCATAAAAGGAAAATGGCTGAGAAAATAGAACCTAAATAAGTGCTTAGCACTTTTGAATAAAAGAAAAAGAAAGAAGAAAAGACCGAACAGACCAAACCCAAATTAGCTAAAAGTCTCTCTTTGAAATTGCCAGCATCTGAGCCCAAATGCTCTGTTGTTGGCTCTTAATAAAAAAATGATCCTTGAAATGTTGCTAAGTGGATCTTAGTCTCAAACAGGACTGACGTATTCTTAGATAAAAATAAATTGAGCCCATATGGTTATTTGTTTCTAAGTTGATCTTAGTTTCAAATATGACTAATGATCAAACTCAAATATCTTATGAACAGACGGACCTCACAAATGTGAGAAATACGTCCTAAGTTCACTCCCGTTGGCAAACCAAGCTACCAACATGGACCCCGTCAAGCAAATCCTTGACTTAAACCCCAAATCTAAAATGTACGGATTTAGACTAATCCGCGCCCTACGGGCGACGACATAAACTAGTCTCCGTATACAATCCACGGGCAACCCTAACAAATAAAATAACGCACGACACGAAGTGAATTACCGGAGAAGGAGAAAGTTGTTATCAGAATGCGGTAACGTAATTAACTGCAGGAGCTTGCGCTTGCATGGAAGAACGCCTCCACAATAAAAAAAACCCTCATAAATGAGGGGGAATCCGATGAAGTCTGCTACAACGGTCGCATCTATCCAAACCTCCGATATACGGTGCCATAAATTAACTTGGTATCTTTGGAGAGGTGGATGGATAAATCCAAATAGCTTCTGCCGCCAAATTTGGGGCTAGACATCCCAACGTCTCAGTCTGGTTTTCGGAGGTAAACACTCACAAGGGAATTTCCCCTTACGAGTCGAGAGGACTCGTAAGTGGTTTCTCTTCCTCATCGATATGCGATTTTGGAGAATGTGGCCCGTGGATAGTATACAAGAGTTACTTTGGATCTACTTGTAGGTCCATAGTGCTTAGGAAACATGTTGATATCCCCGTTGCCTAAGACTTTTCACCTTCATGAGCCGTATGAGTTTCATAAAGATGTTTTTCTCTACGAGTCGAGACGAGTCGAGACGATCTCACAGGTGTATCCTAACGTGAAATATAGATAACCCCTTTTTTGATAGAGGTCCGTTAGGTTTGCTGTACTAGGTTTAAATCTATCGTACCGTCGCGTTGGCTGATTTATTTCTCGATATGCAGTTCCTTAGGTTGCTGCTCGAGTAGCTCCACGACTGTCGTGTTTCTGATCCCTTCTGAGGCTGGACAAGAGGTCTTCAAGTAATCTTCTTAGGTCATATTACCGTTGGAAGAACAAGCGTTAGGTATTTACCATGATGCTTTTTACTTGACGTTATGCTCAATTTGGAGTCCCGATGAGTCATAACCGCACCCTTCTGGGGTGGGATGATCTCCAATAGTCTTTAGACTTTGTATGTATTGCCGTCAAGACCCGAAGCTAGAAATATGCCGTCACTTCATTTTTTCTTTGATGATGTCGCGTCGATTCTTTGCTGAAGTAGGATAGACATCCGTGTGACCTTTATGCTGTGTGTATTGCCATCGAGGTCTGGAACTAGGGATATGCCATTGCCCACTTTTATTTGACCCTTGGGTCCTTATTGATGTCGCATCTGCACTGAGAAGGAATGTCGAACTGGAGTTAGGATTTTTCCATTACTCCGTTTTGATTCAACCCTTGGATCCTTTTTGACGTTGCATCTGCACCCTACTAGAATGAGAAGAATATAGAGATGATCTCTAGGCTGTAGATGTTGCCATCGAGATCTGTGGCTAGGATTTTGCCGTCACTCCACTTTTGTTTGTCCCTTGGGACGTTGTTGACGTCGTGTCTGCACCTTATTGGAATGGGAAGGACGTCAAGTTGGTCTTTAGGCTGTAGATGTCACTATTGAGATCTAGAGCTAGGATTTTGCCATTTCTCCGCTTATATTTGACCTTTAGTTCTTTTTCAATGTTGCATCTGCACTGAGAAGGAACGTCGAGCTGGAGCTGGGATTTTGCCATTACTCCTTTTTGATTTGGCTCCTTAGTGTTTTGTTGATGTCACATCTGTACCCTGTTGGAATGAGAAGAACGTCGAGCTGATCTCTAGGCTGTAGATTTGCCATCGAGATCTGGCTCATCCTTTGACAGAGTCTGGTGGGAAAATATCGTTCCCTTTATTTCATTTGTGCCCATAGATTGTATACAGGGGTCGGTGTGGACCTACCTGCAGAGCAGAAGAAATTTTATTTTATTTTATATTTTCGCGATGCTCTATCTTTTCAGCTTTCCATATTGCGAAAGTCGCGATTGCTCAATCATTTCGGCTATTTATCCGCGGTGCCCAATTATTTCGGCTATTTTTTTATTTTTACTCGCTACCTTTTATTGCGAGTTGCCCAAATATTTCGGCTGTTTTTATATGCATATTTTTTTATCGCTGATTTTTATTGCGAGTTGCCCCATCATTTCGGCTATTTCATATGAATTTTTTTTGCTCGCTGATTTTTTGTAGATCGGAGACTTGGGTCCTAATACCAATTTGGCATCAGTATCACTACGACTGAAATATTGCCAGGAGCAAATAATCATTTGCCGTGAAAAAAACTTAGAGTTTGATACCTGTTTATGCATCAACATCGCTACAACTAGATATTGCCAGGAGGGAATCAACATTTGCCTTTACTGATTTGGACAAAGATAGCTTAGTAAATAAGATTAGGATCCTGTCAACTAAGGCTTTTTGACTTTATGAGCCGTAAGGGTCTCATAAATATATTTTTCCCTACGAGATGAGAGGATCTTGTAGGTGTATTTTCTTCTTAGAAATCGTAGGGATTCCTAAGTAATATTTGTTCCAGCCAAAAAATTTTGGCTCAGAACTTACTGTTCCCTTATAAAAATAAAGAGAAAGCTCTACGTGTTAAATTCATGCACCTACATGCAAATCATGTAACTATCACCTTAGGTAGTGCCGCACGTGAAGTTCACGTGGGCGCCAATATGCAAAGCACATGAGCGCCTGTTCCCTTAATATTTAAACATAATAAAACAGCTAAGCTCTGTTAAAATTTTGTTGAAGCAGCGCCTCACGTGCCCCTCATGAGGGCGCCAACGCCAGCGCCAATCTTGTAGGATTAATCCTATGGTGGCACCGCACGTGCTCCTCACGTGGACGCCAATGCGCAAAGCACAAGAGCGCCTATCATAAATAAGAATTAAATTCTTAAGTGGCGCCCACGTGCACAATACGTGAGCGCCGGCGCCCAAATTAAAAGCAAGTAGAATTAAATTCTACATGGGGATACTTTTCTAAAAACTGTGAAATTCTCTTTTAAACATAGCCGTTAGATCAAAAATCCAACGGTGATAATAAATCATCAGATAATAAATTCTATTTGGGAAATATTTTCTTTCTAATATGGAAAAATCTTCTCTAATAGAGAATCTTGGATTTAAAATCTAACTGTGATAAAAATATCACCAATTAAATCATATGATAGAATTAAATTCTGTAAGAGAGATTTTCTCTGTTAAACAGAATTAAATACTATGGTTAGGAAAATATTTTCTAATCTTGTTAACTAACAAGATATTCATATGATAGATTAAAATTCTATCTTAGGAAAATATTTCCTAATCTTGATAAACAAATAAAAATGATCTTCTCTATTAGATAGAATACAATTATATATTATGAAAATATCTTCTTAATCTTGTGATAGAATAAAATTCTATGTTAGGAAAATATCTTCCTGATCTTGTTAAAACTAACAAGATGTTCATATGATAGAATAAAATCCTAATTTTGTTAAACTAACATGATATTCATATGATAGAATAAAATTCTTTCTCAGGAACTTCTTCTTCCAAGTAAAGACAAGGGTTGAGAGTGGGGAAACCCTAGTTTCTTCCAAAAGAACTCTAATCTACATTCATCACTATCGATCTAGTTTTAAACTATTAAAAGTTAAAAAGAGTTATTTTTAATTATTCATCCATTACTACTAAGTCCTATGAACTTAACAAGACTCTTCTTCATAAATCTTACATTCGTAGTATATCCGTAACTACAACCAATCATTCTTCTTCCATCAACTCGTCTAAAGCAAGAAAAAATGTTCATGTTTCCCTGTGGACGACCCGTACTCATCACGGCTAGCTACTAGCGATACCGTCCTGATTACGGTTACTTTATTATTTACAACACTTCTTTTTAACACATCAATCAAATGGCGCCGTTGCGGGGGAAATGGCTGTAATTTTTTTCTTGTTATTCGGGATGATTTCTTATAAAATCCAGTAAATATATTATAAACGAGAACCAAAACAGTATTTTGTGTATCTATTGATTATTGTGCGAGTATTGCAAGGGATTCTAGAGTAACTGGAGCAAACCAACAGAGAGTTAGAGAATTTCAACGTAGCCTAAAGGAGCAGAGGGGAGCACTGAAGAAATTTTTTCAAGAAGTCCTCCATAGTGTGGCAGAACCGCGGCAGAAGTGAGCGATTAGCCGCGGAAAGGCGGCGGAAGTGAGGAGTTGGGCCCCCAAAACTTTCAGATAAATTTCTAATATCTTTCTATCTCCTCTTAGATCCAATAATCTGATTTTGACTGCAGGATTCTTTACAAATATTACCGCTCAAAAATCTTTTTGCGTGTTTTGATATCGGTTTATTTGTGCATATATTAACCGGACATTAAGGGGCAATAACCAAAATTCAGATTAAGTGGGTATTTCATCACCCTTCCTAGGCCCCACAAATCACAAAACGAGCATTCTTTCACCTTATATTAATTAAAAAATATCTAAACCAAGCCTCTAAGGACTGTTGCGCTCAATTAGGACAGAGGAGGGTCGCGGATAATCTATCGCTTATCCGCATTCCTCTTGTGGTGTCTAGGAAAGTGTGACTAAGGAAAGTGGTTACTTAATTAGGCCCGTTATTTTCGGTGATTCGTATAGCGGATACCTTCCACTTACCTGCCACTTACCTGGCCATAAGAGCGATAAAGAGGTGGTAGAGAATTGATCCTGCGACTTGTCCTTTGGAATTCTAGGAGCGGTCTAGTGACTTGACCTAGGTGACCCTAGTTCCAGGGATTGATTGTGTATTTTTATGATTTGTTGAGTCAAGCCTCACGTCCGACGCTTTTTTGAAACAAACCTTTTCTAAAAATTGTTCTCACACAGGCTGCCACGTGCGCTAAACCCGCTTAGTGCATGATTGGCTGGACACGGGATTCTATTGCCCGTCTTGTCTGCGTTTTTTCTATCGACTCCGAAATCAGTACTTCTTCATCTTCTATTTCCCCTCCACCCACCACACCTCCCGAAATGGACGGATCTCCATCGGGATTTCATGATACAACCCTGCTACCACCCGTAGGTGCGCAGAATCCACCGTGTATCTCTCTCCAAGAAAGATGCTACCCCATACATGGACCCCTTCTTACTTGTCTGTCTCTTCCACCGGCCAATGGGGGTAATTTCGAAATTAAACCCTACTTCATCAACTTGTTGCCCAAATTTCACGGGCTTGAATCCGAAAACGCATACATTTTCATAACTAAATTCGAAAACATATGTGCAATGATAGGCATAGCCCTACTTTCAGGGGATGCTATGCGATTACGACTTCTCCCTTTTACCTTGTGCGACCTGTCGGAAAAATGGCTTTATAGCACTGCCGCAAATTCTATTGCCAAATGGGATGAATTCATTTTAGTATTCCTTAAAAAAATTTATCCCAATCAAAAAACCGTTGTTCCCTTATAAAAAGGGATGAAGGAAAGTTCCTCACTAAAACAACCCCGTGTGTTTAACACGTGAGTGCCTATATGCGTTGCATATAGGCACAAGAATTAAAACAATTGCAAGGCCAAAGAGCCCCACGTGTTTAACACGTGAGTGCCTATATGCAACACATATAGGCACCGCAATTAAAACAATTGTAAGGCCAAAGTGCCTTACGTGTTTAACACGTTAGTGCCTATATGCAACGCATATAGGCTTTGCAATTAAAACAATTGCTAGGCTAAAACAGCCTCACGTGTTTAACACGTGAGTGCCTATATGCAACGCATATAGGCACATCAATTAAAACAATTGCAAGGCCAAAGAGCCCCATGTGTTTAACACGTGAGTGCCTATATGCAACACATATAGGCACAGCAATTAAAACAATTGCAAGGCCAAAGAGCCCCACGTGTTTAACACGTGAGGGCTTATATGCAACGCATATAGGCACTGCAATTAAAACAATTACTAGGCTAAAACAACCCCACGTGTTTAACACGTGAGTGCCTATATGCAACGCATATAAGCACATCAATTAAAACATTTGCCAAACTAATAAGCCTCACGTGTCAAACACGTGAGGACACTTCCCTACGTAGAATTAAATTCTACTCAACAAGGAACCGTTGGATCAAATATCCAATGATGGTAGAATTAAATTCTATTGAACTTTTAAATGGGGAATTATATTTTCTGTTGAACAGGAAGTTGGCAGATCAAAAATCTCATGAGTTGGAAAATATTTTTCATCTCTCTTTAAAACAAAGAAAAATTGTGCTCCGTTAAACCAAGCACCCTTGGATTAAATATCCAACGGTGATTAAAAATCACCAATCTACAGAATAAATTATGTACAGGAAAATATTTTCCTAATCTTGTTTGAGAAACAAGAAAATATATTCTGTGAGGCAGAACCCTTGGATCAAAAATCCAACAGCGGCTAAAACCCCCAAATCGATTGAAATCTCTCAATGAGAGATTTCCTAAAACTAATTAACAGACTTCTCTCCACTATATAAAGAACCCAAGACTTCAAAAAAAAGGAAGAAAAAAGGAATAGAAGGAGAAACAGATAAAAAAAAGAGAAAGAAAATTCAATTCTCTAAAAGAAGAAGATCCCCTTCTTAAACAAAAAAGCCTAGGTAAGAAGAAAGTACATTGATTATCTTATCTCTTTTTTAAGGGTTTAACCCTTCATACAAGAACTTAATTCTTTCTTTTGTTGAGATCTGCAGAAGCAGATCTTCTCACAAGTTGAGAATTTAATTCTCATCGGAGAGATTCTGTTATGCAGATTCAAAAGCTAGGGGAAAGAACTAAGTTCATAGAATTTAATTCTTACAAAAGTATATACGAATTTAATTTCTCTGATAAAACTAGGGTTTAACTCTGTAAAAGAATTTAATTATTATAAAGCAAGAGACTTGAAATTCTCTAAACTCAGATCCCAGTATCGTTAATATGGGATCAAAATCTTCATGCACATAGTGAGCACCTCTGATGAACAAAAAAGAATAGCTGAGACCGAGTCATGTGTTTCCCATCCGAGCGCCTAAAAGAACAACAAGAAATGCCTTTTAGGGCAGTCACGTGTTTTCCACGCGACCCCCAATCAAGTGCTTAGCACTTATATGAAAAAGGGAATAGACCCAAAAACAATGTTCACATTTTGAAGGCGCCCCACGTGTTCGCACGTGAGCACCATAGGGTCCAAGTTCTTAGCACTTATAAAAGAAAGAGAAATAAGATTCAGAGAACAATTCCCATTTCGAGAGCCTCACGTGCTCACACGTGTGCCAATTACTCAGCATTTATAAAAGAAGAAGGTAATAAAACCCAAAAAGGCAGTACCCAACTTTAGGGCGCCTCACGTTCTCACACGTGAGTGCCACAAGAATTAAGTGTTTAAGACTTATATATAAACGGGGACTTGAACCCAATGTACAGAGCCAACTTTGAGGTGCTTCACGTGAGTGCCCTTAGAATCCAGTGTTTAACATTGCTTTAGAGCCTCACGTAGGAACACGTGAGTGCTGAATGTATACTAGTGTTTAACACTATGGGAAATCAACTCCAGCCCCAAGTTGGCTAAGTCTTCTTGAGATTAAAATATCTTCGATCTCCAAATATACCGAGCCTCTATGCTCATGCCTTCCCGAAACTGATGAAGAAATCTTAGTCTCAAAATACGACTAATGATTTCTGGGCTCGACCATCAATTCTTTTTCCCTCAAACATGGAATTGGTTCAAGGGTATATCTCTCTACACCTCTGATACATGTCGTTGTAATTCCTCAACGTCTTCAGAGAGGTGGCGGGTCTCGACAACCAAATGCTTTTGGATGCACTTCCCAAAATGGCAGCTACGGACCGCAACGTCCTTTAGCTAGCTACGGACCGAAACGTTCTTAAACTAACAACGGACTGAAACATCCTTAAACTAATGCAATAGAGCTCAAATGCTCTTCTGTTGGGTCTCAATGATCCAAAAACCTTGTTGAGTAGATCTTAGTCTAAAATTGGACTAACGTATCCTTAACAAACATTTAAGTTGATCTTAATCTCAAACGAGATTAACGATCATTAAATCAACCCAAACCCAAATCTAAGAATATATGGATTTGGACTAATCCACGCCCTACGGACGACAACATAAATTAGTCTCCGTATACAATCCACGGGCAACCAAAAATAAAACAAACACATACGACACGAAGTGAACTTACAGAGCAGGAGAAAGTGGTTATCGTTACGCGGTAACGTAATTAACTGCAGGGGCTTGCGCCTGTAGGGAAGAGCGTCCCCATAATCAAAAACCCTTCACAAATGAGGGGGAATCTGACGAAGTCTGCTACAACGGCCGCATCCGTCCAAACCTCCGATATACGGTGCCATAAATCAACTTGACATCTTCGGAGAGGTGGACGGATAACCTTAAGTAGCATCTGCCCCCAAATTCAGGCAAGACGATCCATCCCAGTCCGTCTCCTTTTTCGGCGGTAAACAGATTCTGGCACGCCCAGTGGGACATCTTCCTCTTTCCACTCCACACTTCGTGTGTCGTCTTTTTCCCGCAATCAGATAATCGCGGTTTATATGTTTGTAGTTGCCCTTGGGTGATGAGATACTGAAACTGGCGTTCCGTCTTTTTCGAGAATGGCGTTTGCTTTCACTCACCGCAACTCAGGCTCTGTCACATCTGGCGGAGTCAAGTATGGGTCACTTGCACCCTCAAATCTCTGCAATCCAGCACTTCAAGAAATCAACGGGGTTTTCTTTAGGTTGATACTCCCACCTCCCACCCTTGGTGCCTCAACGCTGTTGAAGGAAGCCCAGAGGAAGTCTGTCTTCCACAGGCTGGTTCCCCAAGCTGCAGCTTTGCCGATGGAATCAGTCCTCAAACAACTGGCACCTGCCAAGGACCTAGGTCGATGCAGGGGGTAGAATATTCAAGCTCTCAAAAGGAAACAGGGGGAAGGCTCGGAAAAATCCTGAGGCTAATTAAATCTCGGCCGTAAGAAATGGTCGACGTCGATATCGGTATCATACAAAATGAGCTGGGAGAAGTTCTCCGTATGGTCCTGTTTCAACCCCAGTGGTGAATGTTGTTGTTCCAACCAGGAATAGCTTCAAACTGTTGTGAAGGGTCAGAAAAAATTCTCCCACCGTAATATTGAAGAAATCTCCGCAGCCCATGGATATCTCACGAGAGCAGAAACCAGTTTGCTCCCTATTGTTGGGGTAAAAATTTACACCCCGGTTGACCGAGTCAAAGTCAAGGTCAACCCCCAAGTTAGGTGGGCCAAAGCCCAGGTCAAGAGGGCCCATGCCCTAGTCGAGCCCGCGGCCAGCCTCCCCATGCCAATAATAAAATCATGTAATAAATAATTTTTATGTAATTTTTTATACATGAATGTATGCAAAATGGGCATAAAGCCAATTTTTTGTAAGCCCATGGCTTATGTGCAAAAATGAAATGGCACATGAGCCATGGGATAGGCAAAATGCCATTTTGTGAAGCCCAAGGGGCTATATGTAAATATGTAAGCCTATAAAAGGCAACATGATGAATAAAAAAAAAGAACTTTTCATTCTCTCCACAAAAATTTTAGATCTGAGATCTTTTGTGCCTCCTGCTCCTTCTCCAAGTTCTAAACCTTCTCATTTCTTTTGAATTAAATCAAGAGTTTTACTCTTTCTTTTCAAAAACTAAGAAGTCTTCCACCACAAAACCCACAAAGGGGAACTTGGATCTACCATTAGATCTCAGAAAGGAGAGATTTTTAGATCTCACATCTCTTGATCATCAAGATCCAGCCAACAGAGGAGGAAGAGGAAGAATCCCTTTCATCAACCAAAACATTTTAGGAGTTTAACTCCATATATTTACATATATATATATATAATAAATATTTCCTTTTTGAAGCATAGCTTATGGTTCTGGGACTAAAAGCCCCTTTTTCTCGCCAGCGCCCAGCGCTCGAGCGCAAAGCGCCAAAGCGCCCATATGCCGACACGTGACGCGCTTGCGCTCAGGCGCACTGCGCTCGAGCGCAAAGCGCCCACATACCGACACGTGGCGCACTTGCGCTCAGGCGCACTGCGCTCGAACGCAAAGCGTCCACATACCGACACGTGGCGTGCTGCGCTCAGGCGCACTGCGCTCGAGCGCAAAGCGCCCACGTACCGACACGTGGCGCACTTGAGCTCAGGCGCACTTCGCTCGAGCGCAAAGCGCCCACATGCCGACACGTGGCGTGCTTGCGCCTGAGCGCACAGCACCTAAGCGCACAGCGCTCAAGTCACTGGCCCCACGCATCTTTTGGATGCCTTTCCCCCCTCTTTCTTTTATATATATATATATATACATATATACATATATATATACACACACACATATGTATACATATTTACACACACACATACTCCGCGACACTGTCCTTGTTAGAAAAAATTTCTAACGGGACGCTGCCCCGCACCCCGCAAGGGGGCTGCTAGCCCCCTTGACCCCCTGCCCGCTATCCGGGTAGCGGGACCCCCGTAAAAACTCTGCGTGGCTCCCGATATATCCAAACCCCTCTTTCAAAACACAACACACGTACACTGCACATTGAGTTCGCATGACCATTTTAACCCGTTAATCGGAGGTTCCCTCGCCCCAAAGGCGAGGGGTAATTAACGGCAGTTTAGTCCGCGGCTGCCGGAGATTTGGATCCCCACAATCAATAAACCCCGGCCTACCCTAGGCAGGGGGAATCTGTAGTATACGCCTGACAAGCGCGCGCGTATTCTTATCTCAATGGGGTGACGAAAAACACCCTACACCTATAACAACTTTCCTCATCTATATATAAGGTGTGGAAGCAGGTGAAGGACTCAGTCGTCGTCTACGGCTCTTCCTCTAAACGTCAGCCAAATTCTGACAAATCCCCTTTCAAATACAAAGGGATTCATCCAAGACGGATCTTGATACAGCGATTCCACCTAAAATCAAAGCGGCTTCTCACAAAAAAGAGAGGCCTATTAAAGCACAAGTGTCTGAGGTAAACTCCAACGGCCAAAACTCCAAACACCCCAAGCCTGGGGGCATGGCAATTTATACAATCCATATGGTGAAATCCAAAGACGAAGTTCGAGCTTCTACTAGTTACTGACCTCAAACTCGGTCCATGATAAAGGTTTAACTGCAACGTGAAAAGCTGCAAGAGATGCTCGCTCAGACGGCAGCAAACGGTAATCCATCGCCTAAGGAAAATCCCGAGGATGCACCCGAAGAAAAAATAGAGAAGGAGTCGGATATTGATTTCCTAAAGAACGCTCTGAAAAAGGGAGATGCAAAAGCGGCAGAAATGTCTACTCAAATAAACTAGATGGACCTTCTGATTCAGAATATGGCTGGAATGATGGTTCAATCGGAATCACTGGCAGATGAACCACCGGTAGTCGGTCTTAAAGACATGGGTGAAATTTTAAATTCTCTACAAATATCATCAACGGCTGAAGAGGAAATGATTCCAAACGAAAAGCTGAACGAATATATTGCTCAACAAATCAAAGCTCACTATGCCAGTGAAGCCGCAAATAGATCAATCAAGACCGGTCGACCATATCCGACGTGGTATGATCAAATACAGTACCCGCCAGAGTACACACTTCCAACATTCCACATGTACAAAGGAACTGGGAATTCTCGCCAGCACATTGCGCGATTTAAATCCATGTGCAGCAATTCTGGAGGAAATGACATACTACTTCTCTGACAGTTCGTCAGCGGTCTGGCAGAAATCGCCTTCGAATGGTATGCCGAACTCCCAAATGATTTCGTGAAGATCTTCGACGAAATGGATATGCTCTTCTGTCAGGGATTCGCTAATGAGAACGAACATACTACCGTGACGGTGCTGGTCAACGAAAGGGTTAGACCAAATGAGACTTGGGTTCAATATGTTACCCGATGGCGAAATCTCTGGTCAAATACGAGCAACACATCGATGAATTTGCAGCCATGGGAATGCTCATAGCCACCCTTGACCCAAATTCAAAGGCGTTCCCGTATATGGCCCTATTCAAGCCGATGACCTTCCAAGAACTCATGGATAAAATGGCTCGAATGGATCAAATGGGTCAAGACTCTTTCTCATCCGATGATGATGAGTGAAAAGAGGAGGCAAGATAGTTTGTCGCCTACGCTGAACAAAAATAAGCTGCTCTGAAGCAACCTGTCACCAAAATAGCGACGACGTAGGTACTCGTTCCCCTCGAGATATACACAGGGGGAATATTTCTTACCGGCGGAAGAATCTCTATGTAGAATGGTCCTTTCTTCTCAAAGGACAGGAAGGATATTAGGGGGCCTACAAACAGGTCCTACAATCTAGTGGAATGCCCCGCTAAAAAAAGGTATATTCACAAGCGAAATAGGCATGGATGAAAACCCGAAAGGGCGCCGTGAGTAAAAACAGAAGGATTGCCGACGAGTTTATGAAAACCCGGAAGAGCGCAATCTCGTTAAAAAAAATAATAATAAAGAGAAAAAAATGGTACGTCCACAAGGAAAATGGATATGGACGAAAACCCGAAAGGGCGCCATGAGTAAAAACAGTAGGACTGCCGGCGAGCTTGTGAAAACCCGAAAGGGCACAATCTCGTTAAACTAAAAACACCTGCAAGGTCCTCTCGACCTTGTGAGGAGAAAACACCTGCATGAGATCCTTACGACTCACAAGAGAGCAACACACTTAGGGATCCCCACGATTCCTAAGGAGAAATTACACTTACGAGATCGTCACGACTCGTAAGGAGAATTTCCCCCTATGAGACCCTCACGGCTCATATGATTCAAAAGTCTTAAGATACAGGGACTTCGACCTGTTCTTAAGCCGTCGTATCCTCCAAGTTGCCCAACAGGCGCTCCATATTGACCCTTGTATACAATCCGCATGCATGAATAAATATTTCTTTGCCAAGTTCTTCAAATGGCAAGAAATGTCCCTATATGGTGAATAACACTTGTAGGTCCTCTCGACTTATAAGGAGAAAACACTCTTGGAAGATCCTTACGACTTATAAGAGAAGACATCACTTATGAATCCCTATGATTCTTAAGGAGAAAATACGCCTACAAGATCCTCACGACTCATAAGGAGAAAACCCATTATGAGACCCTTACGGCTCATAAAGTCAAATGTCTTAGTCAACAGGATCCTAACCCTGTCTATTAAGCCACCTTTCTCCAAATCGACAGGGACAAATGATGATTCGTCCTGGCACTATCCCAGTTGTAGCGATGCCGATGCCTAAACAGCTGTTAAACTCCAAGTCAAGCTCTCCGGCAAATGTCGTCCCTACAACCATCTAATGAAGAAGGGGACCCCGGTCATCTGGGATCATTAATGCCAAAGTGCACGGGACGAAATCAAGCAATACCCGCAGAACTCGCCGGTACTGACCGCTCCGGTCAAGAGAAAGCCTCTCATCCTGTACACAACAACCCTTGAAGGTTGTTTAGGCATGCTATGGGCACAGGAGAATGGCAAGGGGAAGGAGAGAACTCTCTAGTATTTGAGTCTAGTTCTTCTTGGGGCAGAAAAAAAATACTCCCCCATTGGAAAGTATTGCCTGGCACTGATCTTCGCGATGACGAAGTTTCGACATTATGCCTTGGCACATGAGGTCCATCTCGTATCAAAAGTGGATCCTCTCAAATATTTGATGTCGAGAGCTATACTAACAAGAAGGCTCGCTAAATGGGCTTTCCTTTTAATGGAATTCTCGATAACGTATCGACCCTTTAGGGCAGTGAAGGGCCAGGCCATCGCCGAATTCCTCGCTGAACATCCAATACCATCCGACTCTCCCTTAAATTTTGAATTACCGGACGAACATGCCTTCGACACAAAGGATGAAGAAAATGACTTTCGATAGAAACTTTACTTTGATGGGGCATCTTCCATGAAGAAGCGAAAGCATAACACCCCCATAATCAAAACTGGGGTAGGCCTTATCTTCATGATCATGCAAGGAGGGATAATGTGTTTCACCCTTTCCTTAACAGAGCCAAGGACAAACAACAAGGCTGAGTATGAAGCTTTGATAGCGGGTCTAAAGATCACTGTCGACTTGGGAATCGAAACCCTCGTCATATATGGAGATTCACAGCTAGTCGTTAGCCAAGTAAATGGCGACTATCAGACATGCACACCAGAGTTGGTAAAATATGGCGAGAGAGTATAACAATTGCTGACACAAATCCCCTCTTACATTCTGGAAAGCATTCCGCATGCAAAAAATAGCATGGTGGATGCATTAGATAAACTCGCTAAGGAACTGGCCGATGAAAACCTTGATGACGTAAGCATCATTGTGCAAAGCCGTCGGATTCTCGCGCCAGCAGAAATATCTCCGGAGTCTTCTGAAGGAAAGGAAGCGACCAAACAAGCCGCCTACCAAATAGAAGACGAAGAAAAGGCTAAGGATTGGAGAGAAGTCTTCATAGACTACTTCAAATCCCATCAAATACCCGAAGACGCGTCGTCAAGACATCGGCTCATGAAACGAGCTCTATACTTCGCTTTCGTCAATGATACTCTATAAAAGAGACCGTTCGATAGTTTGTGGTTAAGATGCTTGGGACCGTAGGAAGCAAGGAAGGTCGTCCAAGAAACTCACGACGGACTCTGCGGTTCTCATCAAGTCGGACCAAAGATGAAGTTGAAGATCAAGAGAATGGGTAACTATTGACCCACGATGATTCAGGACTGCCTCGATTATGCGAAGCAGTGTCACTCATGCCAAATTCATGGGGACTTCATCCACCAGCATCCAAATCCGCTACACCCAATATTGGCTAGCTGGCCGTTCGAAATGTGGGGAACTGATATAATCGGGCCCATCGAACCAGCATCATCCAAGAGATATAGGTTCATATTGGTAACAACCGATTACTTCTCTAAGTGGGCAGAGACAGTACCGCTAAGGGAGGTGAAGACGAAGAACATCCTCCATTTCTTCAGGATGCATGTCATCTACCGGTTTGGCACTCCACGAAGAATCATCTCGGATAATGGGCCGGCCTACAGAATTCATAAGATTAGCCGCTTTACATAGCAACATAATATAGACTGGAAATACTCTTCAGTCTACAATCCCCGAGCCAATGGTTTAGCTGAAGCCTTCAACAAGACCCTGACGAAGATCATAAAGAAAATGGTGTCGAGAAATAAAAAGAACTGGCATGAGAGACTGCCATTCGCGTTGGTATTCGGTACGGAAGCGATACTTCCCTTGGAGATAGAGCTACCCTCTCTACAAGTGGCAGTTCAATACAAGCTGACGGATGAAGAAAACGCCCATCTTCGGCTTGAGGAGCGTGATGCCCTTGATGAAACTTGTCTCATGACGCAGCAAAACCTGGAAGCTTACAAAACAAGGATGACACGCTCATACGAAAGACTAACTAGGCCAAGAACATTCCGCCAAGGCGAACTCGTGTTAGTCGTAAAAATACCTATGATCCTAAATCGTGCAAAGCGAGGGAAATTCGAGCCAAACTATGAAGGCCCATACATCATAGACAAGGTCTACCAAGGTGGGGCCTATTTGCTCATGGATATGCATGGAGAAAGACCCCTTCCGGCCAATAAACGGCCGGTTCCTTAAAGAATACTACGCTTGACAAGTCACAACTCAGGTTAATGATAGATGACGACGCTCGTGTCCGCTCAATATCTTCCTGAGTCAAGACTCTATAAGTAGTATCCGGCAAAACTTCGCCTCGAAGCTGGCTCTGGACCGAGAGGTCCCTAAACTAACAACGGACCGAGATGTCCCTAAACTAACAATGGACCGTAATGTTCTTAAACTAAATACGTCACTTCAAACACGGCGATAGTGGAATTCAAGTCCACAAGTCCCAGCGGCGAAGATTACAACTCAAGTCTCATTGGCTGCATAGCTGCCCCGGTGACGAAGTCCTCCATAAGTTCCATTGGCGAACAAAGGGGTAAAAAAACGGTATGTACACAAGCGAAATGGGAACGAATGAAAACCCAAAAGGGCGCCATGAGTAAAAACAACAGGGCTACCGGCGAGCTTATGAAAACCTGAAAGGGCGCAATCTCATGGTAAAAAAAAATGGTACGTCCACAAGAGAAATGAGCACGGATGAAAACCCGAAAGGACGCCGTGAGTAAAAACAGCAGGGCTACCGGCGAGCTTGTGAAAACCTGAAAGGGCTCAATCTCGTGGTAAAAAAAATTACGGTACGTCCACAAGCGAAATGGACACGGATGAAAAACCGAAAGGGCGCCGTGAGTAAAAACAGCAGGGCTACCGGCGAACTTATGAAAACCCGAAAGGGCGCAATCTCGAAAAATTTTCACTTATAAGATCCTCTTGCTCATAAGGAGAACTCCTCCTGTGAGACCCGCACGGCTCATAGGATTCAAAGTCTTAAGTTACAGAGATCTAAACCTGTCCTTAAGCCGTCATACTCTCCAAGTTGCCCTACAGACGGTACAGTGCTGGCCCTTATATACAATCCACGAGAATAAATAAACGTTTCCCACACCAAATTCCACCAATCACGAGGAATGTTCTCATATGGTGAATAACACTTGTAAGTCCTCTCGACTTATAAGGAGAAAATACTCTTATGAGATCCTTACGACTTATAAAAGAATACACCACTTAGAAGTCTTCATGGATTTTAAGGAGAAAATACACTTACGAGATCCTCACGACTCATAGGGAGAAATACCTTTGTGAGACCCTTACGGCTCGTAAAGTCAAAAAGCCTTAGTCGACAGGATCCTAACCCTGTTTGCTAAGCCACTTTTGTTCAAATCGACAAAGGCAAATGATGATTCGCTCCTGGGAATATCCCAGTTATAGCGATGCTGATGCCTAAATCGGTATCAACTTCTAAGTCCTTTCACGGCAAATGATGATTCGCTCCTGACAATATTCCAGTCGCAACGGTGCTGATGCCATGATTGCTATCAGATCTTAAGTTCCATACTTGCAATAAAAATTAGCGAGCAAAATATATGCATATGAAATAGCCGAAATGATGGGGCAACTCGCAATAAAAATCAGCGAGCAAAATATATGCATATGAAAACAACCGAAATGTTTGGGCAACTCGCAATAAAAAGCAGCGAGTAAAAAGAAAAAAACAGCCGAAATGATTGGGCACCACGATAAAACAGCCGAAATGATTGGGCAATCGCGACTTTTGCGATATAAAAAGCTGAAATGCTAGAGCATCGCGGAAAGAAATAAAAAAATGATGAAACTTTTGCCTTGCAGGTGAGTCCACATCAACCCCTGTATAAAATCCATGGGCATAAACGAAAAGGGAACCATATTTCCCCACCGGGCTCTGTCAAAGGGAGAGCCAAATCTCGATGGCAACATCTGCAGCGTAGAGATCACCCCGGCGTCCCTTCCCCACTCCAACAGGATGTAGACGAGACGTAAACAAAACGGGGCCATGGCAAAGTCTCTAGTTCCAAATCTCGACGGCTTATAGACAACCTAGAGATCAATGTTGACGTTTCTTCTCCACTCCAACAGGATGCAGACATAACGTCAACAAAACGGAGCTATGGAAAAGTCCCTAGTTCCAAATCCCGACGGTTCACAGACAGCCTTGAGATCACTCCGGCGTTCCTTCTCCACTCCAACAGGATACAGATGCGACGTCAACAAAATAGAGCCATGGCAAAGTCCCTAGTTCCATGTCTCGATGGTTCACAGACAACCTAGAGACCACCTCGACACCCATCTCGTTATAGCAGACGTAGTGTCAACAACGGCGTTTCTTCTCCACTCCAATAGGATGCAGACGCGATGTCAACAAAATAGAGTCATGGCAAAGTCCTTAGTTCCAAATCTTGACGGTTCACAGACGGCCTAGAGATCACTCCGGCGTTCCTTCTCCACTCCAACATGATGCAGACGCGACATCAACAAAATGGAGCCATGGCAAAGTCCTTAGTTCTAAGTCTCGATGGTTCACAGACAACCTAGAGATCACCTTGACACTCATCTTGTTATAACAGACGCAGTGTCAATAATGGCGTTTCTTCTCCACTCTAGCAGGATGCAGACGCGACGCCAACAAGCGACCCCAGGGTCAAAACAAATGGAGCCATGGCAAAGTCCCTAGTTCCAAGCCTCGACGGTTCACCAACAACCTAAAGACTACTTCGGAGCCATGGTAAAGTCCCTAGTTCCAGGTTTCGACGGTTCACAGACAACCTAGAGATCAATAGCGGCGCTCCTTCTCAACTCCGGCAGGATGCAGATGCAACATCAACAACCGACCCCAGGGTCAAAACAACAGAGCCATGGCAAAGTCCCTAGTTCCAAGCCTCGACAGTGCACAGACAACCTAGAGACAACCTCGATATTCATCTCGTTACAGCAGACGCAATGCCAGCTAATGAAGCAAAGAAAAATTCCTAGCTTTATGGTCTTGGCGGCAACTCAAATAAAACCTGAAAGACTATCGGTGATCATCTCACACCAGCGCGGAGTGGTTATGACTCATCGGGGCTCCTAAACCGAGCCTAAGCTCAAGTAAAAAGCGGCATGGAAAATCCTTAATGCTTGCTCTTCCGACGGTAATATGACCTGGGAGATTACTTGAAGACGTCTTGTCTAGCCCCCGAAGGGATCAGAGACATGACAGTCGTGGGGCTACTCGAACAACAAGATTGCATATCGAGGAATGCATCAGCCAACGCGACGGTACGACGGATAAAACCCTAGTACCACAGACCCTAACGGGCCTCTGTCGTAAAGAGAAGAGGTTGACTGTGACGTTAGGACCAGTTTTCCTACAAGTCTAAGTGAGGTAAACTAAACAAGCTCCGAAATGAGTTCATAAACTAGAAACTCCGGGATGAGTGAATAAACTACAAGCCCCGGAATGAGTTCATAAACTAGAGACTCCGGAATGAGTGAATAAACTACAAATTCTGAACTGAGTACATAAACTACTTTACGTCATGTCAAGACAGAAGGGCACAACCCATGGGAACCAACCGTATGCTATGCGAGGCAGTAAGGAGAGCATTTGATTCACACCTGATTAAGCGTTCATTCACAACTGCATTCAAAGCGTGCTGATTTATGTATGTGTAAGAAGGTTCAAAATGACACAACGGTGGCGCTTGCACTTAGCAAAATTTCCTAAACGTAAAGTATAAAGCTCATGCATAGAGACGAGATACATATACGAATATATAAAGAAGATGAAACGATTCCCTCAGTAATACCCCGCGCGCATAACACGTGAGGCACATATGAACATTGGTATAAAAGAAGAAGAAGTTTTGTCATTCATACTTCAGAAAGTGTATACATGGATGATAAAAAATATTATCAAAATGTTTACAATGGTAAAACACTAAATTTCGGACATGGATTTAGGAATTTAGAAGCAAGTCCTAGTAAAGTGCTTCAGGCTTCTCTGACCATTTTCTTATGTATCCTCTCACGAATACAAGCGTCAGGACCCCACTAATGTCGTCCGTCCTCTGGTATGCGAATATTATCACCTTCTGTTGGAAGACGCGATGCAGAATGTCGACAAGGTCATCCCTTCGCTTCTTTGAGATCAGGCTAATCAAATATATTGAATGCACCTTATCTTCAGCATCATCAAGCGCCTCGAGTGGCATAGCCTCGTCAAGCCCTGTCATTGCTGCCCAGATCGACCCAACGATAATGTTCAAGAGAGAAGAACGGCGGGGGAGTAACTGACCGTTGTAGTCGCAGAAACGACGCATCACCTCAGCACATTGAGCGTCGGTAAATTCTTGGCCTTGGCAACGGCCCTGGATGCGAATGTCCTCATAAGAGATAATGTCGTCGAGATCCTAAAGATGAGAAGCCATAATATCTGAAAAGAAAAATCAGTAGGAGATTAGCAATCAAAATGATCAAGAAAGTGCTCATTATGAGAATCTAAAAGGATTCTCATCAAGTAAACAGTAAGGTTTAAACAACTCTTGAAGCGCGTTCTGCTAAAAGGCGCAACAGATTCAAATATTTCAACATCGTTACAACTAGATATTGCCAAGACCGAATCATCATTTGCTTTTACTGATTTGGACAAAGGTGGCTTAGTAAACAAGGTTAGGATCCTGTCAACTAAGGCTTTTTGACTTTATGAGCCGTAAGGGTCTCATAAAAGTATTTTTCCCTACGAGTCGAGAGGATCTTGTAGGTGTATTTTCATCTTAGGAATTGTAGGTATTCTTAAGTGATATTTGTTCCCGCCACAATTTTTTGGCTCAGAACTTACTGTTCTCTTATAAAAATAAAGGGAAAGCTCCATGTTCTAAATACATGCACCCACATGCAAAGCATGTAACTATCATCTCAGGTAACGCCGCACGTGAAGTTCACGTGGACGCCAATGTGCAAAGCACAGGAGCACCTGTTCCCCTAATATTTAAACTTAATAAAACAGCTAAGCTCTATTAAAATTTTGTTGAAGCAGCGCCTCACGTGCCCCTCACAAGGATGCCAGCATCAGCGCCAATCTTGTAGGATTAATCCTATGGTGGCGCCGCACGTGCTCTTCACGTGGACGCCAATGCGCAAAGCACATGAGCGCCTATCATAAATAAGAATTAAATTCTTAAGTGGCGCCCACGTGCACAACACGTGAGCGCCGGCGTCCAAATTAAAAGTAAGTAGAATTAAATTCTACATGGGGATACTTCCCTAAGAACTGTGATATTCTCTGTTAAGCAGAGCCGTTGGATCAAAAATCCAATGGCGATAATAAATCATCAGATAATAAATTCTATTTGGGAAATATTTTCCTTCTAATATGGAAAAATCTTCTCTAATAGAGAATCTTGGATTTAAAATCCAACTGTGATAAAAAATATCACCAATTAAACCATATGATATAATTAAATTCTATAAGAGAGATCTTCTCTGTTAAACAGAATTAAATTCTATGGTTAGAAAAATATTTTCTAATCTTGTTAAACTAACAATATATTCATATGATAGAATAAAATTCTATCTTAGAAAAATATTTTCTAATCTTGATAAACAAATAAGAAGGATCTTCTTTATTAGATAGAATAAAATTCTATATTAGGAAAATATCTTCCTGATCTTGTTAAAACTAACAAGATGTTCATATGATAGAATAAAATTCTAATCTTGTTAAACTAACAAGATATTCATATGATAGAATAAAATTCTATCTCAGGAACTTCTTCTTCCTAGTAAGGACAAGGGTTAAGAGTGGGGAAACCCTAGTTTCTTCCAAAGGAACCATAATCTACATTCATCACTATCGATCTAGTTTTAAACTATTAAAAGTTAAAAAGAGTCATTTTTAATTATTCATCCATTACTACTAAGTTCTATGAACCCTACAAGTCTCTTCTTCATAAATCTTACATCCGTAGTATATCCGTAACTACAACCAATTATCTTTCTTCCATCAACTCGTCTAAAGCAAGAAAAAAGGTTTACGTTTCCCTGCGGACGATCCGTACTCATCACGGCTAGCTACTAGCGACACCATCCTGATTGCTGTTACTTTATTATTTACAACATTTCTTTTTAACACATCAACCAAATGGCGCCGTTGCCGGGGAAACGGCTTTAATTTTTTTCTTGTTATTCGGGTTGGTTTCTTATAAAATCCAGTAAATATATTATAAACGAGAACCAAAACTGCATCTCGTGTATTTAACGATTATTGTGTGAGTTTTGCAAGGGAATCTGGAGTAACTGGAGCAAGCCAACAGAGAGTTAGAGAATTTCAATGTAGCCTAAAGGAGCAGAGGGGAGCACTGAAGAAAAATTATCAAGAAGTCCCTCCATAGTGCGGCAGAACCGCGGCAGAAGTGAGCGATTGGCCGTGGAACGACGGCAGAAGTGAGGAGTTAGGCCCCCATAATCTTCAGGTAGATTTCTAATATCTTTGTCTCTCCTATAAAATCCAATAATCTAATTTTGACTGCAGGATTCTTTGCAAATATTGCCGCTCAAAAATCTTTTTGCGTGTTTTGATATCGGTTTGTTTATGCATATATTAACCGGACATTAAGGGGGCAATAACCAAAATTCAGATTAGGTGGGGATTTCATCACCCTTCCTAGGCCCCACAAATCACAAAACAAGTATTCTTTCACCCTATATTAATTAAAAAATATCTAGATCAAGCCTCTAAGGACTGTCGTGCTCAATTAGGACAGAGGAGGGTCGTGGGTAATTTATCGCTTATTCTCATTTCTCTTGTGGTGTCTAGGAGAGTGTGACTAAGGAAAGTGGTTACTTAATTAGGCCCGCTATTTTTGGTGATTCGTATAGCGGATACCTTCCACTTACCTGTCACTTACCTGGCCATAAGAGTGATAAAGAGGTGGTAGAGGATTGATCCCGCGACTTGTCTTCTGGAAGTCTAGGAGCGGTCTAGTGACTTGACCTAGGTGACCCTAGTTCTAGGGATTGATTGTGCATTTTTGTGATTTGTTGAGTCAAGCTTCACGTCCGATATTTTTTCAAAACAAACCTTTTCTAAAAATCGTTCTCACACACGCTTCCACGTGCGCTAAACCCGCTTAGTGAATGATCGGCTGGACACGGGATTCTAGTGCCCGTCTTGTCTGCGTTTTTTCTATCGACTCCGAAGTCGGTACTTCTTCATCTTCTATTTCCCCTCCACCCACCACACCTCCCGAATTGGACGGATCTCCATCCGGATTTCATGATACAACCCTTCCACCACCCGTGGGTGCGCAGGATCCACTGCGCATCTCTCTTCAAGAAAGATGCTACCCTATACATGAACCCCTTCTTACTTATCTGTCTCTTCCACCGACCAATATAGGTAATTTCGAAATTAAACCCCACTTCATCAACTTGTTGCCCAAATTTCATGGGCTTGAATCCGAAGACGCATACGTTTTCATAACCAAATTCGTAAACGTATGTGCAATGATGGGCATAACCCAACTTTCAGGGGATGCTATGCGATTACGTTTTCACCCTTTTACCTTGTGCGACCTAGCGAAAAAATGATTTTATAGTACTGCCGCACATTCTATTGCCAAATGTGATGAATTCATTATAGCATTCCTTAAGAAATTTTATCCCAATCACAAAACTGTTGTTCCTTTATAAAAAGGGATGAAAGAAAGTTCCTCTCTAAAACAAACCCACGTGTTTAACACGTGGGTGCCTATATGCAACGCATATAGGCATGGCAATTAAAACAATTGCAAGGCCAAAGAGCCCCACGTGTTTAACATGTGAGTGCCTATATGCAATGCATATATGCACAACAATTAAAACAATTGCAAGGCCAAAGAGCCTCACGTGTTTAACACGTGAGTGCTTATATGCAACGCATATAGGCACAACAATTAAAACAATTGCTAAGCTAAAACAGTCCCACGTGTTTAGCACGTGAGTGCTTATATGCAACGCATATAGGCACAACAATTAAAACAATTGCTAGGTTAAAACAACCCCACGTGTTTAACACGTGAGTGCCTATATGCAACGCATATAGGCACATCAATTAAAACAATTGCAAGGCCAAAGAGCCCTACATGTTTAACACGTGAGTGCCTATATGCAACGCATATAGGCATAGCAATTAAAACAATTGCAAGGCCAAAGAGCCCCACGTGTTTAACACGTGAGGGCCTATATGCAACGTATATAGGCACTGCAATTATAACAATTTCTAGGCTAAAACAGCTCCACGTGTTTAACACGTGAGTGCCTATATGCAACGCATATAGGCACAACAATTAAAATAATTGCCAAGCTAATAAGCCTCATGTGTCAAACACGTGAGGACACTTCTCTTCGTAGAATTAAATTCTACTCAACAAGAAACCGTTGGATCAAAGATCCAATGATGATAGAATTAAATTCTATTGAACTTTTAAATGGGAAATGATATTTTCTGTTGAACAGAAAGTTGGCGGATCAAAAATCCCATGAGTTGGAAAACATTTTTCATCTCTCTTTAAAACAAAGAAAAATTGTGCTCCGTTAAACCAAGCACCCTTTGATTAAAAATCCAACGGTGATTATAAATAACCAATCTAAAGAATAAATTATGTACATGAAAATATTTTCCTAATCTTGTTTGAGAAACAAGAAAATATGTTCTGTGAGGCAGAACCTTTGGATCAAAAAGATCCAACAGTAGGTAAAACCCCCAAATCGATTGAAATCTCTCAATGAGAGATTTCCTAAAACTAATTAACAGACTTCTCTCCACTATATAAAGAACCCAAGACTTCAAAAAAGGAAGAAAAAAGGAAAAAAAAAGGAACAGAAAGAGAAACAGATAAAAAAAATAGAGAGAGAATTCAATTTTCTGAAAGAAAAAAATCCCCTTCTTAAACAAAAATCTTAGGTAAGAAGAAAGTACAGATATTATCTTATCTTTTCTTTAAGGGTTTAACCTTTCATACAAGAACTTAGTTCTTCCTCTGGTTGAGGTCTGCAGAAGCAGAGCTCCCCACAAGTTGAGAATTTAATTCTCATCAGGGAGATTCTATTATGCAGATTCAAAAGCTAGGGGAAAGAACTAAATTCATAGAATTTAATTCTTACAAAAGTAAATAGGAATTTAATTCCTCTGATAAAAATATGGTTTAGCCCTGTAAAAGAATTTAATTCTTATAAAACAAGAAACTTGAAATTCTCTAAACTCAGATTCTAGCATCGTTAATATGCGATCAAAATCTTTATGCACATAATGAGCATCTCTGATGAACAAAAAAGAATGGCTGAGACCGAGTCACGTGTTTCCCACGCGAGCGCTTAAAAGAAGAACAAGAAATGCCTTTTAGGGCAGTCACGTGTTTTCCACGCAACCCCTAATCAAGTGCTTAGCACTTATATGAAAAAAGGAATAGACCCAAAAACAGCGTTCGCATTTTGAAGGCGCCTCACGTGTCCGCACGTGAGCACCACAGGGTCCAAGTGCTTAGCACTTATAAAATAAAGAGAAATAAGATTCAGAGAACAATTCCCATTTTGAGAGCCTCACGTGCTCACACGTGAGCCAAATACTCAGCACTTATAAAAGAAGAGGGAAATAAAACCCAAAAAGGCTATACCCAACTTTAGGGCGCCTCACGTGCTCACATATGAATGCCACAAGAATTAAGTGTTTAACACTTATATATAAACGGGGACTTGAACCCAATGTACAGAGCCAACTTTGAGATGCCTCATGTGCCACACGTTAGAGCCCCTGGAATCTAGTTTTTAACACTGGTTTAGAGCCTCACGTGGGAACACGTGAGTGCTGAACGTATAGTAGTGTTTAACACTATGGGAAATCAACTCCAGCCCTAAGTTGGCTAAGTCTTCTTGAGATTAAAACATTTTCGATTTCCAAATAGACCGAGCCTCTATGCTCATGCCTTCCTAAAACTGATGAAGAAATCTTAGTCTGAAAATACGACTAATGATTTCTGGGCTCGACCATCTATTCATTTTCCCTCAAACATGGAATTGGTTCAAATGTGCATCTCTCTACACCTCTGATTCATGTCGTTGTAATTCTTCAACTTCTTTAGAGAGATGGCGGGTCCTGACAACCAAATGCTTTTGGATGCACTTCCCAAAATGGCAGCTACGGACCGCAACGTCCTTAAACTAGCTATGGACCGAAATATCCTTAAACTAACAACTGACCGAAATGTCCTTAAACTAAAGCAATAGAGCCCAAATGCTCCTCTGTTGGGTCTTGATGATCCTAAAATCTTGTTGAGTAGATTTTAGTCTAAAATTGGACTAACGTATCCTTAACAAACATTTAAGTTGATCTTAACCTCAAACGAGATTAACAATCCTTAATTCAACCCAAATCTAAATCTAAGAATATACAGATTTGGACTAATCCAAGTCCTACGGGCGACGATATAAATTAGTCTCCGTATACAATCCACGGGCAACCAAAAATAAAACAAACACACATGATATAAAGTGAACTTCTGGAGCAGGAGAAAATGGTTATCGTTACGCGGTAACATAATTAATTGCAGGAGGTTGCGTCTGCAAGGAAGAGCGTCCCCACAATCAAAAACCCCTCACAAACGAGGGGGAATCTGACAAAGTCTGCTACAACGGTTGCATCCATCCAAACCTCTGATATACGGTGCCATAAATCAACTTGTCATCTTCGGAGATTTGGACGGATAAACCCAAATAGCATCTGCCCCCAATTTTAGGCAAGCGATCAATCCCAGTTTGTCTTCATTTTCGGCGGTATACAACCTCCCGTGTTCAAAGAGAGATTAACCAGTTTACGCAACTTCCCAACGAACCTTTCTGGAAATTCTTTGAGCGGTTTAAGGATCTTCTTTTACAATGTCCCCATCACGGAATTGATAGATGGTAACTTTGCCGAATTATATAAGAGGGTGTTAATCCTGCCATGAAACAGATGCTTGAAACCATTTGTCAATTCCATTTCATGTCAAAAGACGATGGCGAAGCTTGGCAATTTCTCGAAGATATCACCGAACAAACTTTACAGTGGGAAAGCGTTAGACCAACTTTATCTTCATCTAGAGTAGGTATTCATTAGCTCGATATTTCCATCGCAGTAAAATGTTAGTGTTATATGCCCTAGAGGACATTATTGTATCATACTGGTTTGTATATTACTTAATGGAATCTTAGGATATTCACAGTTGTATTAACTATCTTGCTCAAAATGGTAGTATGCTACCAGGTTTGTTTCTACTTCAATATGTGCATATGTTTGTTTTAGCATATCACTTATATATATTAGTAGAGCCCTTAGGATCTTTGCTTGATTATTAGCGTTGTGATGGCAGTCACACTGGTGGAGGCTGGGTAGTCTATAAGCACATCCTTATACAGGTCCCTAGTTGTAGGATTATCGAGACGGGGTATCGATACTCCAGAGTAGAATAGTGTATACGCTTCTCATCCCAGCAGGAGAGATGGTCTGTCCTACAGCCATTAGTACGTCATACTGGAGATAGTATGCAGGTGCTCATTAGGTTATGAGTACACCGGACATGACTCGTAGGGAACTGTTGGTTGGTATTATACCTATCGTCAGGTAGCAGTTCCCAGGTGACATGAGTACAACTTAGTCCATCGACTTGACACTGCTGCTTCGCCTCGAGTGTGTTCCCACTGTACTTTGATTTGTTGCTAATAGGTAATTGTTGGGTGCAGTCCCGAAGCACTTGGAGACAGTGGCGGTTATATAGGATTCGTCTTTCTCGGTATTGGGGGTTGATATCGCGCTGTGTTTGGAGAGCCATTACACAAAGTCCCTGGCCAGGACAAGCGAGATTTACTGGTAGGTACTCCAGTAGTTTCTCAGGGTGTAATGGGCTACACTCTGACATGACTTATACCTCTATTAGGGGTCTGGAGTTTACCACCCCCTAGGCCCGATATACGATACTCTTAGACGAACAGACCGGACTGTGCGGAGATTGTCACAGATAGGCTCAGTTGGAGTTCGGATGAGTTATTCTCATCGGTCTTCTCATCGACATATACCTGGGGGCCGTTACGTACAGCTAGTGCCGCTTGCGGCCTGTGGTTAAACCCACTTCCAGCGTAGTGTCGAGTTTTTAGAGTCCCACACAGAGGGTTTCCCTGCATCGGACAAAAGATGTAGAGGTCGTATGGTTTTACGACAGGGTTCGGTCACGTGCGTGTACTTATACGCGCATGATGATTCGGATGGACAATACTAGCGGGTTTTGGTTTAAGCTGGATCCTAGTATTGTATTGATGGATTGTTTTTCGTCTTTTGTATCCGCATTTTTCGGAATACAGATGCGGGTATGTATGTACGGATGAGGGGCATTTTTGTAAATTGGTCAAAGATGCTTCTAGAAAGTGACATGTCATATTGGTATTTTTCATTTTGGTTTAAATGAAAATGTATTATAACATGGAGATAATGAGGTGTAAATTGCATAAAAATGAGCATGCCTTTGGATGACACTTGTGTGATTATTAGCCTATGACTCACCAAGTTGGAACTTGAACTCTAATTCGTTTTCTAATATGAATTATTCATATGAGAAAGGCTAGAGTTCAGTTGAGACTAAGGATTCATTCTCATTCATGATGCAATGTTATTTCTCACTAGCTTTTTCTCCAAGGTCACCTTCCTCCTCATAACCCTAGTGAACTTATGTGTTGAGTGATCTAGGGTAAGCAAAGATATTACAATCCATCCACACATATCTACATTGTTTACGACATCATGAGTAGCGACCTTGATGCCCTAGTTGCCTCGGTTGAGGTAGGAGTTCGATGCACATCACCCCGGGTGGATCATCTTGGATTTGAGGAGTCCGACGAGGGAGCGGCGATCCGATACGATCCATGGAGTCGACGACGAGACAGAGGACAGCGAGGAATGAAGACCTGAAGGACCGGAATCTGAGGTATAAACTTCTGGACTTGTAGTTTACCTCACATCTAGTTACTAGTTAGGGTTTAGCACCGATCCTGGAGTCCAAGTCTATGCCGCAAACCTTTTGAAAATCGTTTTTCACATATTCCGCCTTCCCGTTAACCCACGGGGTGCGCGACATGGCCTTACAGTGGTATCAGAGTCTATTAAACCCAAACTAGTTCGTTAGCAAGTTTTAGAACTTCGATCGTCGGAAAAACCGGAAATCAAAACACCGAAAACCTTACATTCTGTCAATTTTTTAAAGTGCTTGAAAAATTATTTCAGGTGTACTAAAAATATGTGCAGGGTTTTCTAAGATGTCCGAAGAAAGATGGTGCCCTGAATCGCCAAGACGACTGCGGAACCGCGGCAGATCGGACCGATCCACCACGGAGTCGCGGCCGAGTTGAGGCCGATTCAGGCCATTCTTCCTCTGTTATTTCTTTCTTTGGGTGTTTAGTTCTCTGGAATATTTGGTTTCTACCCGGTATGTTTTTGAATACTGGATTGCATTTGGGGTGGTTACGGAAAATGTATTTCGATTGAAATTCTAATTATACTTGGCTAACCGGTTCTTCTGTAATGTTTATATGTGTTTTAAACTTCATCTAATAGCTATATGTCGGTTAGTTTGAAGTTGCACATATCTGTTGGTTTGTATATATGAATTGTATTGGATCGTCAATGATGAATAGCCGGGAATGTGAGATGAGCACTTTTTTTAATCTTTCATTCAATGTAAATTGTAATTTGATGTAATATTATTTTGCGGGGTACATCCGGGTTGAGGTTGTATCCACCGTTGTATTGTTTCTTTTTACCGTTTTCTGCTCCTAGGATAGACCCAAGGTGGGGTGCACAAACTACCGGGTTCTTTGAAGTGCCGAGTGGCCTACTCACTTTGTTGAGGGAGATTGCTTTACTTCTTGAATTTGGCGGGTAGTTTGCCGCACCCGTAGGGTTCTGGGGTAGGGTTTGGCTATTCATCACAACCGTGGAATCCTTTTTTCGTTACAGGCTTAAATGAAACGTTCCTAGTATATCCAATATGTTCATCTGTGATATGGAATGCCTATTATTGCGTCAGACGAATGCTATTATTATATATGTTATATAATAGACACTACTTATGTTTTGCATCCGCGCTAGTCCAGCCCTCGCTCTGGCGTTAGTTAAGTAACCTAACGGTGTTACACGGGGCCAAGTGGCGAATGCGGATGGCATAAGTGGATGTTGTATTTTCGTCTTTTTCTGTAATGATAGGTGTAATTGATGGGACTGCATTACATTAATGCAAAGCAAACAAACCAAAACAGAATCGTTGGAATAAATTTTAAAACCACTCGGTTATTTTAAAACAACAGATTTTTAAATGCGGGGCTTAAACCACTCCTTTTAAAAGCTATCAGGTTCCTTCGATTATATCAAGTTCACTACGTTCATGGTTTCGCCAAAACCATACGTAGCCCTCCGTCATTTCATATGAATGTTCAGTAGTATTCAAGTTATATTTGTTGACCTTCATCAAGGCATAGTGATTGGTAGCTTCTGGGTGTTCATATGTAGTATAGATAGATGCGTTGGTTTGGGACAGTTGTATTACCTTGTTGACCTTCGTCAAGGGTATGTACGGGTGGGTTCAAATTAACCTAGAAAATGATGTGTAGAACTTGACATGTGACTTATGATTTTTTGACCTTCGTCAATGTCATAAGAGCATGGGGCAGAAATCCACATCGGGAATTTCTAAAGAAACTGAAACTTGCTAGTGTTGCATACCATTTAGAGTGTGATAATTTTTGTAGGATTCCTTCAGCTTTATCACACAATGATATTTGAATCCCGATCATACTGTGAGTATATGCTACTCCTCGAGAGATCTTTTCACTAACACAATCAATGTTATACACCAAGTACGTGTCAAGAACGGTGTTAGCGGGGCTACGCCTCCAGGGAAAAGAGGTTCTGTAATTAAGAAACTTCGTGAAAGCGCTGGAAAACCTCTCTTGAAGTACTAATACCAGCCTGGCTGAACGGTTAAGCAAGTATTGTAGAGTGAGATTAATCCTGATTAATTCTTCCTTTATGGTTTGAAGAAGGATTCGAGAAACAGTAGGAGCCATCCTGTTTAGATAAACTAAAAACCAATCTAAACTTGCAAGAGCATCATGCTGAGTGTATTCTTCTCTCTCTCCTAATTGTAGCAACCAGGTGACCAGATTAGGTTACAGTAAGATAATAACACGACTGAGTTTTACTATAGAAACTGGCAAAGATTTGTCCAGATGTCCTTTTTCCTATGACAAACTGGACCACCTCTTTACTACTCAGGCCATGTCACGCCCCGCTTCCCGGTGTACGGTGAAGTGGACGCGACGAGGTCCGCTACGTATATACTTAGAAGTACATACGCTAAGTGTATCTAAGCAATATAAAAGTAAATCACAAGAGACAAGAGATATAGAAATAACAACAACTTTATTAATAACCTTCTTTTGTACAATGCATGAAAAGTAAATACAACTGAAATGAAAAGCGATGCCTAAACAGTGGCATAACAGGAAATGAAAATACTGAATAGAACAAGGTACAATATCTAGAGCTCGGGGTCTTCGTGAGACTGCTCCAAGTCTTCACCGGTGGGCTCGATCTCTGCTGGGTCCAAAGCACCTGACGACATTCAAAGAAGAAAGAAATAGAATGTCGTCAGCGAACAGGTCGCTCGGTAAGTCCCAAAGATAAGGGAGAAATAGACAGAAAGTAAGAGAGAGAGAGCTTTTAATGTTGTATTATAATATTGTAATATTGTATTAACGCTGTTGTTTGTAGCCTGGTACAGAAGATGCGAGTGTATACGAGGGGAGTCCCACTTACACCGGGGACCTTGGTAACCTGTAGTATAAGGCTCCATCGATAATACCACGGAACAACGGCATGGATGTAATTACGTCTTAAGTGACCACCTCGTGCCACCTTTAACATATTCCGTACCAGTCTACCCCTTAAACCCCGTAGTGTTTTGATTGTATTGTAGTATTGTATTGTGTAAGTTGGATGACCGACCAAAACCATGATATCAGTAAACATGTTGTAACTGTATAATCAGGTAAATGGAATACGGAATAATGGATGTATATCCATGGTTTGGTTTAGTCAAGTTGTATAGATTGTTAACTGGATTCTGGGATTCATGTGTTCATATTGAGTTGGAATATTAAGGAAAATAGATTGACTTGAATCATATTCAAGTCAAAAATAATCAGACTCAAACCCGAGTCAGACCAAAAGAAATGTAAGTCGAAATTCTATTATTTGTTAGGGTCCTTATTGTAATTTATAAAAACTTGAGGGGGTTTTATGTAAAAATACTTTTGTATAGTTTTCAAAATACACCTCAAGTATTTATTATTCGTCTTTATAGTTATAATGAGTGTGATTTATTTTGTGATATTTCTAGTGAGAATATATCCTAATAAAGGTATTAATTTGTAATTTTGATTTATTTGAAATTCATGGTATTTTAATGTAACTTTTAGTCTTGTAATTTTTAGGAAAAGGCGGAAACTTTATCTTATAATAAAATAGGTGTTTAAATGATAAATATATATATGTTAATACAAGAATAATTTTTAATAAATATTTTATTTTCCAAAAATCTCATTTTTCTTAAATGTCGTATTTTAAACCTTTCGAGACCGAATGCTCCTTGCGGAGGTCTGAATCTCGCACTACTAAGCCCGAGGGTGCACGATAAACCGTACTAACCCTAACGAGTTCCCCAAAGGTGGGTTGTAGTGGCGCTTTGCAAAGATTTAATAAATACCAATCATTTAGAAAACGGTTTTATAAAGATAAGGTATTTATTTGTAAAAGGGTGTAAATTTCCGTATTTTAGATTCTAAGGTTTTCTAAGCTAGCTAACCTATTTCTAAATGGTCTAAACGATAAATCATAGAATCCTCAAATCGTCTCTTCACCGCCAATTACTGCCAGGTAAGTGCCAGGTGCATGGGAGGCTCTCCACTACAAGTAGTGGTCCTAATTAAGTAACCACTCGCCTTAGTCACACTTGCCTAGATACCACAAAGTCAGGTTTAGATAAACGATCGATGTCCATGACATATCGTATTTTCCTTTTAAAAGATATTGTTTTAAAATTGTATATAACTTAGAACTTTTAGAAAAGGTTTTATAAGAAAAGGGTATTTAAATGTAATTTTCTTGTATTATCGTATTCTAAGTTTTGATGATATCATTTAGGGTTGTATTTGCGTGTGTGTGGAGGTAGGTCATTACCTCGTGATCTACTTTAAGGTATAGTAAAGTTTAGGGATTAAATGTGATAAACTAAACATGGTGGTATTTAAGTGAAAGAATACGATATATTACAAAAGCTATCATTTCATGTGTGAAAACTTGTTCAAATTAATTTTTGAGTGATTAGTAGTCAACATGAAAATGTTTAAGCATTATGGAATTGGTGATAAGTGAGATTTGATAGAAAACCGAATCGGAAATCGGTTTGTTCCGATTTCCGTCGGGTTTGAAAAGTCGTATTTTTATGAAAAAATAGAAAGGTAAAAATGTGGGACTTACGGGTTTGGACAACACTAGAGAGTGAGGGGGAAGTAGAGGGTTTGCCGGTGCGTCGAATCGTCGTTGAGAGCTCCTAGCACGATCACCGGAATTTTACCGTCGATTTCGTCAGCGCTTCGCCTTTTGCTCGTTTTCTAACGTACCAAGTTCTCCTGAAATTTTGGGAGAGTGGACATAGAAAAAGTGATGAGAGGGTAGAGGGTATGGGGGGTTTATATAGGGTTAGGCTAGGGTTAGGGTTTTTAATAAAAAAAAATACAAAAATCATTAAAAATCATTAAACCTAAGATTAAAAGGGATTTATTGGGCAAATGATAACCGATCCAAGCAATTAAAGTATGCAGGGGGTGTACCAAGTCAAGAGGAGACTTTTCTCTGTTGGTGACTCGGCCGTCCGGCCAAGTCCGGCCGGCGGCGCCGGACCGAGTCGGCCGAGTCGCCGGCCGGAGGCGCCGAGTCGGGACGAGTCAGGCCACCAGAGGCCGGGGAAACTTCGGGGGTACAATTTGGTATATTTACTTTTTCATGTCCAGTACATATTTTGTGAGTTATGGCCTTTTGACCGTTGACTTCCAAAAGAAATTAAAATAAAATAAATACAAAAATAATGTGGGCATGGGATTTGAACTCTGGTGGCTTGGTTCAGCAGTGCAAGGTATTACCAATGAGCTACAAGCTCCTTCTTGTAATTATTGTGGGAAAATAACTACTTAAAGTGGTAACAGCAGCACTAAATACCCCAAGTATTACTTTAATTTTAAAACAATTTTATGTACACTAAAAATGGAGTTATTTAAAAACAAAATAATTACTTATATATATATTGTGCTCAGGTTAAAATACTCCTTTATGGATTTTAAAAAATTTTAAAAAAAAATTGTATAGAAAAGTGTATAGAAAAATTAGGGTTGTTACAGGCCACCGCCGTCCCAGGTCCAGTTTCCACTGCCACGGATGTTAATATCCGTAAGATATCGAAAAAAGACTGTGCGAATTCCACGTGCTTCGTGTTGGCCTCAGTTGATGGTGTATACCAGAGGCAACACGAGAAATATGAACTTAGTTTCCATCTTCCTCCATAACAAGTATTTATATGGAGAGCAATCTCGTATCGTAAGATATGAGACCTCGAAGGAATTGCTTCAAGCGAGGTTGACTATAGGATCATATATAGGGGATAGCTATATTAAACAGGTCACGGACCCGGAGACCATGTTGGAGAACAAGTCGAGTGATGACTTGATTCTACAGACCCTACCTTCTACTTACGCCCAGGGAAGAAAGTTATACTTCCAGTTGAGGGCAACATGAAGGAAACAAGGGAGACACCTACTCTGCTTATTGGGGAATCTTCCTCTTCCGGATCTAAGGCGGATGCCAAGAGTGAGAAGAAGAAGACCTCCATAAAGCCGATAGGCGGTGTCGGTAAAGTAGAAGAAAAGGAAAGGGCAATAGTTATCAGGGCTAACAATAGTGAAGGAGGAATATTCCTATTGTCATGGGAAAGGGCATTGACAGAAGGGATGCAGGGTATGGAAAGCCAGAATCCAGGATCCGAAGCATGTTGTGGCTTCGGCTTCGGGTGTGTTAGTGTTTGAAAACTGTTAGACAATTAACTCTACTTCCTGGGTACATGATATCAGATCAGGATCTCATTCTTCACAGATTTTAAGAAATCGTAGAGTTATCAGGGCTGGTGATATGACTCTCAGAGTTGCTAACGGAATGAGCGTGGGCGCTGTATCCGTAGGGGAGTATCACCTAGGATAGGCAAGTGGGCAGATATTGATCTTACGTAACTATTTGTGTGTACCTAGTATGGCTTGTAATATCATATATGTATCCTTACTTTCTATGGAAGGATATGATTTTACATTTGTAAGCGATGTGGTCCACATCCACCTAAATCAAAGTTTGATTGGGTCAGGTACACTAGATAACGGTATATACGTATTAAATCAAGCTCAGGTTTTCAACGTCCAGCTCACACTTAAAAGAAAGTCTCCAGAAGTTAATAAGGCTTTCTTATGGTATTATAGACCGGGTCACATCAAGGAAATAAGGTTGACAAAGATACATAGAGAGGGATATTTGGATCCGTTCGAATATCAGTCTTATGCTACTTGTCAATCATGTATCATGGGAAAGATGGCAAAGACTCCGTTCACTGGACACGGAGTAAAAGCGAGCGAGCTCTTGGGAATCATACACAGCGACGTGTGTGGTCCAATGTCTACACTTGCACGAAGTGGTTATTCCTATTTCATTACTTTTACGTATGATTTCTCTAGGTATGGATATGTCTTCTTGATGAAACATAAATCTGAGACCTTTAAGAAATTCCGAGAATATAAGAATGAAGTGGGAAAAAAATAGGCAAAAGTATCAAGACACCGAGATCTGATCGAGGTAGTGAATACTTGAGTGTCGAGTTCCTGGATTACCTAAAAAGAGAAAGGAATTCTATCTCAGCTTACTCCTCCATACACCTCACAACATTATGGTGTATCGGAGAGATGGAATACAACCCTATTGGATATGGTTCGTTCCATAATGAGTAACACTGAGTTACCGTCGTCCTTCTGAGGTTATGCACTGGGATTAGCTGCATATCTTTTGAAAAAGGTTCATACCAAGACTGTGCCTACCATACCATATCAGATATGGGTTGGGAAGAAACCCTATCTTCAGTATCTGAAGATTTAGGGATGTCCAGCTTTTGTAAAAATATAGTATATGGACAAGTTTGAGGCACGCTCAGTATTGTTTAAGTTTGTGGGATACCCAAATGACTCCAGGGGGTATCTTTTTTGTTTCGCGGAGGAACAAAAGATTGTTGTTTCTCAGAATGCCCACTTTTTAGAAAATTAATCTTTTTAAAAGAAATAGTGGGAGCACAATAGAACTGGAAGAAATTCCAGAACCACAAACTATTACTGAAAGTAAGGTGGAACTAGAAGTTTCCAATGAACCGGACATACTTGCGCCACTCTATAGAAGTAGTAGGCAGTCTCATCCGCCCGAGAGAAACTGAGGCTATCTCATAGACGGGGATAGAGAAGACTGCATCATCAAACGATGATGAGCCAACTAGATAGCCATTTAGAGCAGCGACTCGGTAAAATGGCTGGATGCAATACGGACCGAGATGGAGCCCATATACACCAACAAAGTATGAACTTTGAACTTTGCTCCAGAAGGGGTAAAACCCGTAGGCTGCAAATGGATCTTCAGAATGAAGATTGGTGTAGATGGGCAGGTTAAAACCTATAAGGCTAGACTTGTTGAAAAGGATTTTCATTAAAGACCTGGTTTGGACTATGATGAAACCTTTTCTTCAGTGGCTATGCTCAAATCCATTCGGATCCTTCTTGCCATTGCTGCCTTCCACGGATATGAGATCGGCAGATTGACATAAAGACGACTTTCTAAATAGAGGATTTAGAAGAGTGCGTCTATATGGATCAGCCAGAGGGTTTCAATCAGAGTGGGAGCAGCAGAAAGTGTGCAAGTAGCTTAAGTCTATTTATGGACTAAACTAGGCACATGGAGTAGGAACATCTGTTTTAATGAGATGGTCAAAGAATTCGACCTTATCAAAAATTCGGATGAACCATACATCTATAGTAAGATTGTAGGGAGAACTGTGGGATTCCTCGGCAAGGACGAGGATGACATTCTCTTAATAGGATATGACATTCCTATGCTACTATCAGTCAAAGGATTCTTGTCACTGAGGTTCTCCATGATATACCTGGGTGATACCAACTACATTCTGGGGATCCAGATATATCGTGATAGGTCAAAATGGATAGTGGGACTTTTTAATTCAAGGTACACTAACGCCATACTGAAAACATTTAGTATGGAAGATTCTAAGCACGGTAGTCTACCGGCTTGTCACGAAATCACCTTCTCCAAAGAGATGTCTATCAAGACTGATTTGGAAAGGGCTCGCATATCAATTATACCCTATGCTACAGCGGTAGGCTCTATAATGTATGCAATGTTGTGTATCAGACCAGATGTTGCTTACGTAGAGAAAGCGTGGTAAGCCGGTATCAGTCAAACCCAGGGGAGAAGTACTGGGAAGCAGTATTGAACATTGTCAAGTGCCTGAAAAGGACTAAGGAGGTGTTCATGGTGTACGGCAGTTTGGACCTCCAAATCGAGGTCTTTGCTAACTCCAGCTTCCAGAGTGACAAGGATAACTCCAAATCCATGTCGGTTTATGTCTTTACCCTTAGTGAAGGGGCGGTATGTTGGAAGAGCTCCAAGCAGAACACCGTTGCTAACTCGACGATGGAAAAGGAGTATAACGCTGCTTATGACACCGCAAAAGAAATGGTCTGGATGAGGAAGTTCCTAATAGAACTTCACGTGGTTCTTTTCGTTATTGGTTTAATACTTTAGTATTGCGACAACAACGGCGCTATTGTTTTAAGGAAGGAACCCATGTCCCATCAGAGATCCAAACATATCTCGAGGCGGTACCACCTGATCAGGGAAATCATTGATCCTCAGGAGAGATCCCCAGGAGATCGAGGAGAGGAGAGTAGATTTGGAGAACAACACTGCAGATCCACTCACCAAGGCCATCCCCCCGACATGTTCGATAGGCTATTCGAGATCATTTGGTCAGCGATACGCCAATATATGGCCTTAGTGCAAGTGGGAGATTGTTAGTGTTATATGCTATAGAGGCCATTATTGTATTATACTAGTTTGTATATTACTTAATGGAAGCTTGGGATATTGACAGTTATATTAACTGTCTTGCTCAAAATGGTAGTATGCTACCTGGTTTGTTTCTACTTCAATATGTGCATATGTTTCTTTTAGCATATCGCTTATACATATTAGTAGAGCCCTTAGGATCTTTGCTTGATTACCAACGTTATGATGGCAGTCACACTAGTGGAGGCTGGGTAGTCTATAAGCACATCCTTATACAGGTCCCTAGTCGTAGGATTATCGAGATGGGGCATCGATACTCCAGAGTAGACTAGTGTATATGCTTCTCATCCTAGCAGGGTAGATGGTCTGTCCCACAGCCATTAGTACGTCGTACTGAAGATAGTATGCAGGTGCTCATTAGGTTATGAGTACACCGGACATGACTCGTCGGGAACTGTTGGTTGTTATTATACCTATCGTCACGCAGCAGTTCCCAGGTGACATGAGTACAGCTTAGCCCGTCGACTTGACACTGCTGCTTTGCCTTGAGTGTGTTCCCACTGTACTTTGATTATTACCCTACCACGCTCAAAGGAGTTGTGCAAACAGGTAATAGTTGGGTGCAGTCCCGAAGCACTTGGAGGCAGTGTCGGTTAGATAGGATTCGTCTCTCCCGGTATTGGGGGTTGATATCGCGCTGTGTTTGGAGAGCCATTACACAAAGTCTCTGGCCAGGGCAAGCGATATTTACTGGTAGGTACTCCAGTAGTTTCTCAGGGTGTAATGGGTTACACTCCGACACGACTTATACCGCTATTAGGGGTCTGACGTGTATCGCCCCCCCTAGGCCTGATATGCGATACTCTTAGATGAACAGACCAGACCATATGGAGATTGTCATAGATAGGCTTAGTTGGAGTTCAGATGAGTTATTCTCATCGGCCTTCTCATCGACATATACTTGGGGGCCATTACGTACAGCTAGTGCCGCTTGCGGCCTGTGGTTAAACCCACTTCCAGCGTAGTGTCGAGTTTTTAGAGTCCCACACAGAGGGTTTTCCTGCATCGGACAAAAGATGTAGAGGTCGTATGGTTTTACGACAGGGTTCGGTCATGTGCATGTACTTGTGCGCGCATGATGATTTGGACGGACAATACGAGCGGGTTTTGGTTTAAGCCTGATCCTAGTATTGTATTGATGGATTGTTTTTCGTCTTTTGTAGCCGCATTTTTCGGAATACGGATGCGGGTATGTTTGTACGGACGAGGGGCATTTTTGTAAATTGGTCAAAGATGCTTCTAGAAGGTGACATGTCATATTGGTATTTTTCATTTTGGTTTAAATGAAAATGTATTATGACATGGAGATAATGAGGTGTAAATTGCATAAAAATGAGCATGCCTTTGGATGACACTTGTGGGATTATTAGTCCATGACTCACCAAGTTGGAACTTGAACTCTAATTCATTTCCTAATATGAATTATTCATATGAGAAAGGCTAGAGTTCAGTTGAGACTAAGGATTCATTCTCATTCATTATGCAATGTTATTTCTGACTAGCTTTTTCTCCACGGTCACCTTCCTCCTCATAACCCTAGTGAACTCATGTGTTGAGTGATCTAGGGTAAGCAAAGATATTACAATCCATCCACACATCTCTACATTGTCTACGACATCATAAGTAGCGACCTTGATGCCCTAGTTACCTCGGTAGAGGTAGGAGTTCGATGCACATCTCCTCGGGTGGATCATCTTGGATTTGAGGAGTCCGATGAGGGAGCGGTGATCCGATACGATCCATGGAGTCGATGACGAGACAAAGGACAGCGAGGAATGAAGACCCGAAGGACCGGAATCGTGAGGTGTCACGCCCCGCTTCCCGGTGTACGGCAAAGGGAACGCGACGAGGCCGCTACGTATTTACTCTGAAGTAAATATGCTAATCGTATCTAAGCAATGCAAATGCACAAGAGACAAGATATAATAAAACATCAACTTTATTTATTCACATTCTTTTTACAATACATGGAAAAGTAAATACAACTGAATGAAAGCAATGCCTAAACAGTGGCATAACAGAAATGAAAGTACTGAAAATAAAAATGTGTACAATGAAGCTAGAGCTCTAGGTCGTAGGCAAGCTGATCCAAGTCCTCACTAGTAGGCTCGATCTCCTGAGTATCCAGATCACCTGACAACATTCCAAAGAAGAAAGAGAAGGAATGTCGTCAGCGAACAGTCGCTCGGTAAGTCCTAAAGATAAGGGAGAAATAGAATAGACAGAGAGAGAAATGTAGCTTTTAAAGTTGTATTATTTGGTTAACGCTGTTGTTTGTAGCTTGGTACATAAAGATGCCAGTGTATACGAGAGGAGTCCCCATATGCTAGAGACTAGGGCAAATGTAAGTACAAGGAACCGTTATGCCACGGTACAACAACAATGGAATATAAGTTAGGTGTCTTAAATCTTACAGTATCGTGCCACTTCTAACACCTTCCGTACCAATCTACCCCTTAAACCCCGCGAAGTATTGATTGTATTATTTGTGTTGTATTGTAAATTGTATTATCTTGTATAGATGAATGACTTGTCGAAACCATGAAATCAGTAAATGGATGTAACTGGAGAATCATGTAAATGGAAGTATATCCATGGTTCGGTTCAGTCAATCCAGATTGAATAGATTGAATATATGTATTCATGGATTCATGTTGGATTGTAGATTGTACTTGAATCATATTCAAGTCAGATTATTATAATAAGACTCAGTCCGAGTCAGAACAATTAGAAAAGAAATTGAAGTCCTGATTGTTTTGATGTTATCGGTAACCGCTGCACATGGGCGGCAAGATTTGTGTTTTTTTCAAAGATGATTACCGTATTGATAACACCGTTGTTAAGTTGTCTACATTAGATAGGCAAGCACCCATATCTCCGGCTCTCTGAGGCTCAAGAGACTGGTCCCGCTTAAACCTTTATTTACTAGGGTCCTTAGGGTAATTTATATAACTTGAGGGGGTTTTATGTAAAAATACTTTTGTATAATTTTCAAAATACACCCCAAGTATTTAATTATCATTTTTAGAGTTTTCATAGATGTAGATTTTATATTTGTGATATTTCTAACGAAAATAACCTAATTTTATAATATAGGGTATTTAATTGTAATATTGAACTTGTATGGAATTCATGGTATTTTAATGTAAGGTGATTCTTGTGATTTTAGGAAAAGTTGGAATATTTATATTACCACAAAAAAAGATATTTTAATGATACTTATATATATATATATTTATATAAAAATAATTTTAATATATATTATATTTCTAGAAATCTCATTTTCTTAAGATATTTGTATTTTAAATCTTTGGAGACCGAATACTCCTTGCGGAGGTCTGCATCTCACACTACTAAGCCCAGGGATGTACGATAACCCGCACCATTCCAGTCAGGTTCCCCAAAATGTGTTGTAGCGGCACTTTGCAAAGATTTATAAAAATACGAATTCTTATAGAAAACGATTTTGATAGTTAGTGGTATTTATATGTAAAGTTTCATTTTCCGTATTCTATGTTCCCGAAAGATATTGTGCTATATTACATATGAGTGTTGTGAGGAGGTAGGTCATTACCTCATGATCTACTTAAAGGTATAGCAAGATTGCGATGTTTAAATGTCGAAATTAAACTACATGGTATTTTAGTGAAAAATACGATAAAAATTGAAATAGAAATTCTTTTGATATGGAACTTGTTCAATATGACTTGTTAATGTTTAATAGTCAACATGTAAGAATTTAGTATGATGGTATTTAAGTAAATGTTGGATTTTTAGGAAGAACCGAATCGGAAATCGGATTAACTCTGATTCCGTCGGGTTTTATTAAAAGAAGTTTTAAGACTAGAGAATAGAAGAGGGATGTGGGACTAACGGGTTTTCAGATTAGAGGAGAGGAAGAGGGAATGTTAGGAGGCGCCGGTGTGTTGTTTCATCGCCGGGAGCTCCTAGGGTCGTCGTCGGAAGATCGCCGAAGTTTTGCCCCTTTACTAACTTCAATTGCACACTAAAATTTCTTGGGATTTCTTGAGAGTTTTGATCAGAATTTTAGAGTGAGGGGTGTGTGTTTAGGGGTTGTATTTATAGGGTCAGGCTAGGATTTAGGGTAGGTGAAAAGGTGAATTGAAAATTGTATCAAAAATATATTAAAATAGAGTAAATAGGATTTTAAAGGGGCTCTGTTACTGTGCAGGACAATTAAAGTATACAGGGGTACTGGGAAGAAAAAAAGCCATGAATTTCATGTTGGGGACTCGGCGGTCCGGCCAATGGCGGCGGCCCGAGTCGGCCGAGTCGCCGGCCGATTCCGGCCAAGTCCGTGGTGCAAAATGTTCCCCGTCGCTTGGTGTAGCCACTGGGTCAGTTAGTTTTATTTATGTAGTGGGGTTTTTACGAGTTATGCACGTGTAAACCCTTGGGATTCTAAAAAATTTAAAAGAAAATAATATTAAAAAATAATGTGGGGTATGGGATTTGAACTCTGGTACTTTGGTTCAGCAGTGCAAGGTCTTATCAATGAGCTACAAGCTCTTGCTTGCTATTAAAAAGCAAAACAATTACTTATAGTAATCATAGTAAATACAAATATCCCAAGTATACATTAATTTTTAAACAATTTTTTGTACACTAAAATTTGAGTTGTTATAGTCTACCCTCCTTACAAAAATTTCGTCATCGAAATTTACAACTTTTATTTTAAGGACTAGTTTACAAAGAGGTGAGGATATCTTGCACGCATCTCATCTTCCCTTTCCCATGTTGATTCTTCTAGAGTGTCTTTTCTCCACATCACTCGAACCAAGTTGACTTCCTTGTTCCGAAGTGACTTCACTTTCCTGTTCAGGATCTCCACAAGTTGTTGCTCACAAGATAAATCGGGCTGTACAGTGAGCTCTGAATGATCGAGAATATGGATGGGGTCACTCACATAACTTCTGAGTTGGGATATGTAGAACACATTATGCACTCCTTCCAATGAAGGTGGAAGTTCTAAGCGGTATGCCACTTCACCGACTCGTTCGAGTATGTCGAACGGTCCAATGTACCTTAAACTTAGCTTACCCCGTCTTCCAAATCGGATCACTCCGCGGTTCGGTGATATCTTTAAGAATACGTGATCTCCTGACTGGAACTCTAAGTGTCGTCTCTTTGCATCAGCCCAGTGCTTCTGTCGATCTTAGGCTATGCACATCTTTTCTCTGATAGTACAAACCACATCAACAGTCGCTACTATCATCTCAGGTTCAAGAAGTTCCCTATCTCCAATGTCGTCCCAACTTAATAGCGATCGACACTTCCTTCCATATAGTGTTGCGAAAGGTGCCATTCCTATGCTTGCTTGGTAGCTGTTGTTGTATGAAAACTCCACAAGATGTAGGTGATCTTCCCACGATCCTCCGAAATCTAACATACACGCTCTGAGCATATCCTCCAAGATCTGAATAGTTCGCTCAGACTGACCATCTGTTTGTGGATGATAAGCCGTGCTGAAATTCAGACTTGTTCCCAAGCTTGCTTGCAGAGTCTGCCAAAATTGTGATCGGAACCTGGTGTCACGATCGGAGACAATGCAGACCGGTACTCCATGAAGTCGCACAATTTCTTGTATGAGTTCATGGGTATCAGAGATAGTACATATTTGAAGAGTTTAAATCTTAAGTAGATTATTACCTCCATGTACTTCTTTGCTAATGTCTCAGTTGATTGGCCAACTCTAAATGGGATGAAGTGAGCCGACTTTGTGAGTCGATCCATAATGACCCATACCGCATCGTTACCTTTTGTGCTGCGAGAAAGAGCAGTCACAAAATCCATTGTGATGTGTTGCCACTTCCATTCTGGAATAGGTAACGGTTGAAGTAGACCAGCTGTCCTGTGATGTTCAACCTTTACTTGCTGACACACAGTCACGCCCTGCTTCCTAGAGTGTGCTAAGATCGGCACGTGACAGAGCCAACCATGTTACCCGTGACTAGGAAACATCCCTCCACAGTCACATTACGTCTGTCTATAAGATATCAAGAAAACTATCTAGTACATGTCCATATGCCAGAATAAACGAGTTAAGAAATAATATGAGGAAGCAATAAATCCAAGTAACAATAACGATCTGGAAAGTACGTCCCAAATACTAGCTCACATCAGGAAATGGAAATGCTGAAAGAAAACTAAACTAAGATACTAACAGGATCCTCACTGCTCGGCCTGTCGACTGAAGTGCTCCTGATCGGCCTACGACAAAGATAGAGGATCTGGGCCATGCAAAATCCAGACGTCAGTGCATCATAATATCAAACAATAATACATGAACAGGATACACGAGATATGCATGCATGAGTATAACCGATAACATGAATATAACCAGTAAACATGAATAGAGAACAGTGAAGTGTATACGCGTAGGTGAAGTGCAGTGGGTAATCTAAACTATACTACTGGGTTATCTATTCTAAAGTCTTCGAAATCAATTAATGTAATCCTTATCGTAACCCATCGGTCTATGCCCCGTTCATGCCCCACAGGACCACGGTAACAGGATTATTCTGTAACGCCTGGAAAAACGGCAAACAATATATTCTGTAACGCCCAGAAAAATGACAAACAATATATTCCGTAACGCCCGGAAAAACGGCAAGCAATATAATAGCCCTTTGAGTTACATTCGGTTACATTCTTGATTTTCCCTTACCCCCAAGATTATGTGTTCAAGTCGGGTATTGCCAATAGATATCTAATGCCAACATAGGATCACGTCGGTACAGGTTTTTTCTATGCAGACAACAATAACGTCCATCAGGACAACATGTCAGGATTGTCGGCATTAGAAACATGATCAAGTATAAAGTCAAGCAGTGGTGTATCAGGTCGGTCATGTCAGGTAGTGCACATGCTTCAAACGGATGCCCAATAGTAAAATGTAGCAAGTATCGAATCAGGGTAAAAATACGGATGTACGGTAAAAGTATGGATGCATAAATATCTATCAGGGGTTACGTCATGACTATATAGGATGCACATTATCAAGCATGGAGTACTAATGTAACAGTAATATGAATTAATGTGACATGGCACGTAACTAGATATGTAGAATTAATGGTATGGATACACAATAAAATATGGATGCACAATTATCTTTTAGTGGTTACAACTACAGCTCCATAACTAAGTAGGATGCACATTATTAAGCATGGGATGTTAATATAACAGTAATATGAGTTAATGTGATCTGTGGATGCAGCTACATATGTAATAAATGATATGGATGCATACGGGTATCCGAAAACAGTAAAACATTAATATGGATGTAAAATACAATCAACATGTAATATTTTTATTCATATGGATGCAAAATAAAATACATAGCATGTAGCAAGATGAACTTGCCTGAGCGGAACACGCGACGGGTGCGTACGGCACGTCCGACGTTGGGTAAACGTCGCAACGCACACACAGCATACGGGACAAGTCCAGGCAAGGCAAAAAGGTAACCACGCAGGCAGGGGACGTTCACTGGGTCTCCCGGATCGGCAGCGGAGAGCACGGCTGCCGCGACGGTCGGAAACAAGAAACCAAGAGAGAAAGAAGAAGAGAGAGAAGAGAAGAAGAGAGAGAAAGAGGAAGTGGGTTCTGGGTTGGTGCTCTAGGATCAGGGGTCGACAAGAACAGAGGGGTGACGCCGACGAGGTCGTGGGTTCGTCGACGGTGAGGTTTCACGGCGAGGCAAGGGGTTGCGGGTTCTTGAAGTCGGGTGATCGGGGTTCTTGTGGCTGTAGGGTGAGGGTGGTGCTGATGGTGTCAGGAGTCGAAGGTGGTGATGAGGACGACGGGGGTCGGAGCTCCGGTGAGGGTTCAGAAGACGTTTTCCGGCGAGGTAGTGGGTGCGGGTGTGGTTGCAGTGGGCTCAGGAGAAGAGAGGGGTTGAAGGGAAGGGAGAAGAGATGCTGACGAGGGTGTGGAGACGACGACGAGTTCTGAGCTCCGGCGACGTGAGGGTGCAGGCGAGGTCGGAGGTTGCAGCGAGGTTGGGTGTGCGAGTTCTGATGTTGGGTTGCAGTGGTGACGGGTTGAGAAAAGAGAGGGGAAAGGTGAAGTTATGTTGAAGGGGGAGGGAAGGAAGAGAGGAGCGAGGTCAAGGGATCGGTGGCGTGAGAACAGAGGCGAGGGCGACGAGGTTGGGTTCGTCGGCGAGAGGAGTCATGGGGAGAGGAGATAGGTGAGAGGGAGGAGGTCGAGGAGGAGATGAGGTCAGGGAGATGGGCGAGGGGATGAGGACGACGGTGAGGGGGTCAACGACGGCGAGATGCGTGGGTTAGGGTTCGCTGGGATCTTGAAGACGAGGTGGGAAAAAAGAAATAAGAAGAGGAAGAAGAGATGTGACCATAGTGGAAGAGGAGGGTGATGGGATCTCGCGAGGAATAGTGATCGCGAGAAGAGAGAGAAAGGGAGAGGGGGAGAGAGAGAGAGAGAAAGAAAGTTCGAGTGGAGAGAGAGAGAGTCACCAGAGAGAGAGAGAGAGAGAGAAAGAGAAAGTTTCTGTTTGTTAAAGATTTGGTTTTAAAAAAACTTTAAAATATATATTTTTTTCGTTTATAAAATCTAAACGTAAGTTATAATATTAAATATAATATTAGTTAAAATATTTTATATTTTGGCTAATACCAAAATAGTCCAAAACAAGCCCGGGTCGGGTCTAAAATTATGGTTTGAAAATACGGTTAATATACGTGTCAACCAAAACAAAAATATGATATCCGGGTAACGAAAATGCATACCCCCAAGAACGGATACACGTAGCGTGCACGTAGCTATCCAAACGAGTCCGTTTCACTAAACGGGACGAGAACACGATGTACGGATGCTACAACAGGGTTAGGGGTATGGTACAGGCCATGCAAGATATTTTTAAAATATTTTATTTGACTTTATATGTTATACTGAAAAATATGCAGATGCCAGATAAAATGTCAGTATGCAGTATGTAAAAAATTGAAAGTGCACGGATCCACATAATAAGCCGGGATAAATCATAAACAGGAATCATGACGGGTTTCCAGTAAGCGGGTCGGGTTGGATGTAAATACAGATTTCAAATACACTATTCGCATCCAAAACACAATAAATTAAGAAAATACCATAAATAAAGAAATACTCAAAATAGAATTGGTATAAATGAACTAGGGTGTTACATTATACCCAACTACAAAAAGAATTTCGTCCTCGAAATTCCCAAAACAAGAAAAGACAAACAAGCATGAAACTACGAGAAGAGGTGTTGAAACTTCTGTCGAATCTCATATTCTCGTTCCCAAGTCGATTCTCTATGCGAGCGATTCCCCTAAGAAACAAGTACGAGAGGGATAATCTTGTTCCTGAGGAACTTTTCTCTTCGATCAACAATCAACATCGGTCGTTCCTCAATGGTCAAATCCTCCCTTACAGTCAGCTCCGAATGATCAAGCACGTGTGTTTCATCTCGAACATACTTACGGAGTTGAGATACATGAAGCACGTCATGAACATTCGCCAAAGACGGTGGTAAAGCCAATCGATAAGCCACTTCTCCAACACGCTCCAAAATCTCGAAAGGCCCCACGAATCGAGGACTAAGCTTGCCTCGACTCCCAAAACGAATCACTCCTCTAGTCGGTGATATCTTCAAGAATACCATATCACCAACAGCGAACTCTAGAGGTCTTCTCAATGTATCGGCCCAACTCTTCTGTCGATCCTGTGCTGCCTTCATGTGATTTCGGATAGTATTAACTTTCTCTACTGTTTGCACGATCTCCAATTCGAATCTCCGAAAATCTTCGATAAGCTCCTTCTGTGCAGTCAACGTCCGAATTGCTGGCAACCGACTAAGCGTATCACGCACTACATAAACTTTTCCCGAATGGTACTTGAGGTCAAGATCATAGTCAGCCATCAGCTTCAACCATCTACGCTGCCTCATGTTAAGCTCTTTCTGTATGAACACATACTTTAGGTTTTTGTGATCGGTGAATACTTCGACCCTTTTGCCCAATAAGTAGTGTATCCAAATCTTCAAAACGAAAATCATTGCTGCAAGCTCCAAATCATGAGTTGGGTAATTCTTCTCATGGGCCTTCATCTGTCTCGATGCGTAGGCTATAACCTTCCTATGCTGCATCAAAACACATCCCAAATCTTTCCCAGATACGTCGCTGTGAATCACCAATTACTACGGAACCGTCTAGTACGGTCAAAATAGGAGCGGTTATCAATCTTTGCTTCAACGCCTCAAAAGCTGATGCACATCTATCCGTCCATACGAACGGTACTTCCTTTCGCGTAAGCTTGGTCAAAAGCTCAGCTAAACGAGCAAAATTATCCATGAATCTTCTGTAGTATCCTGCAAGTCCCAGAAAACTTCTGATCTCTACTACGTTCTTCGGAATCGGCCAATCTTGAACTGCTGCAATCTTCTCGGGATCAACGACGATTCCATCTCCGGATACGACATGCCCTAAAAACTTCACTTCTCCAAGCTAAAACGCGCACTTGCTCATCTTTGCATACAATCTTTCATGCCTCAATATCTGCAGTGCAATCCTCAAGTGTTCGGCATGCTCTTCCAGGCTTCTCGAATAGACCAGAATATCATCGATGAACACCACTATAAACTGGTCCAAGAACAGTGAAAAGATTAGGTTCATCAAGTCCATAAATATCACCAGTGCATTCGTGACTCCGAATGGCATCACTAAATACTCGTAATGTCCATATCGAGTTCGGAACGGAGTCTTGCAAATATCCTCTGATTTAACTCGAACTTGATGATATCCGGATCGCAAATCCAGCTTCGAGTATACCCTCGCGCCACTGAGTTGCTTGAATAATTCTCCAATGCGAGGGATCGGGTACATGTTCTTAATAGTCATCCGGTTCAATTCTCGATAATCAATACACATCCTCCTTGTGCCATCTTTCTTCTTGACTAGAAGAACTGGAGCTCTCCAAGGTGAATTGCTGCTGGGAATCCAACCCTTCTTTAGCAATTCGGTAACCTGCTTCTTGACTTCTTCCAACTCCACTGGTGCCATCGGATAGTACTCCTTTGAGATTGGAGCTGCACCAGGAACAAGGTAGATCGCGAACTCCACATCTCGTTTTGGTGGTAAACCCGAGATGTCCTCGAACACGTCCATGAACTATCGAACTACAGATGGCGCTTCCTTTTTATCAACTTCCATCGTCGAAAGAACATTGTTTTTTGGCCTAGCCCTAAACTCGACTGGCCCGACAGAACTGCTTCCTCCAGAAAAAACAAACTCCGGATGCCCGGGAATCTGGAAAATCACTTTCTTTACCCAACAATCAATGTGATCGTGGAAAATGCCGAGAAAGTCCATTCCCAAGACAATATCATAACAGCCAGTATCAATCACCAAGAAATCTGCAAATAACTCCCGTCCGCAGATAACAACTGAACAATCCTTACACTCACTACTAGAAATGATCTTCCCATTCCCAGTGTGTATGTCCCAACAACAAGACAGGGTCGTGCATGCAATCGAATGTGCAGCAATAAACTTGGATGACATAAAACAATGGGATGCACCAGAATCGAATAACGCTATGCGGGAAAATCATGAACAAGTAAGATACCTGAAACAACTTCATCTGAAGCCTTGGCCTCTTCAGCCGTCAGAGTAAAGGCTCGAGCTTGATTAGGTCCCTGATTTATCTGCTTCTGCCCCTGAAACTGCCTCTGTGGTGTCCTCTAATCATCTTCCCTCAAAAGAAGCTTCGACGGACAAGCATCAATGGTGTGATCAGCTGATCCGTAAATAAGACAAAGTCCAAGCCTCTTACGACAATCTCTTTGATAGTGACCCGGTCGTTGGCAGTAATCGAAAAACACCCTTCCTTTCTACTCGGGCAAGACTGGTTTCTTCATCGGTACAATGCTACGCCTGTCCACCGGGATAACTCTGCGTATAGGCGCTCGATTCGGCGTAAACACCGGCTTCCGTACCACAACTGCCTGCTGCTACGTACCCCCTATCTTCACTGATAAGCTCTGCTGCTCTCGGGCTGCTTTAAGAACTTGCGAGAAAGTGGTCAATCCCAGAGATATAATGCGCCTTTGGATTTCCACGTCTAAACTGCGCATAAACCTTCGTGCCCTATCAGCTTCTTTGGCCACCAAAGATCCAGCGAATCGACTGAGCCGTGTCCACTCAGCCGCATGCGTATCCACGGATCCGCCATTCTGCTTCAAGCTGATAAACCGTTCTTCCATTTCCTCCCGTGCAGTCTGCGGAAAGAACTTCTCCAAGAAACTCTGCTAGAAAGTTGCCCAACTGATCGGCTTGGGCAAACGGGTCTCTTCCACAAGCCACCACTCTTGGGCATAGTCCACCAATTGGATGCATACAATATCCACTCTCTTGTCCTCCAGAATCTGTGCCGCAACGAGCAGATTCTCCTTATCGACTATCCACTGCTCCGCTGGCAACAACTCCTCCAAACCAGTGAAAGTGGACTGGCCAAGTCTCCTGAAATCCGCCACGGTACCCACACGCTCTACTGGTTTGGACGCAACATTGTTTACGGACCGCTGGACGGTCTACAAACCTTCCTGAAAAGCTTCGGCTTACCGCTGGTTCAGCTCGGTTTGCCGCTTCTGGTTCTTCAGCATCCCACGAATTACTCCAAGCAATGCGGCGTCATCAACATGCCTATGGTACGATCGCAGATTTCTATCCGCCATGATCCTGAAACTAAGACATCGAAGAGGATTAGTATGATAAACAAGATCTAAAACTTGCAATAAAACAAGAACGGGTAAGCAATGAAACCGAGAGAAGCAAGGTAAAATAATGACCATAAATCAAGGATATGAATCAAGACTAGGACTCCAAGTTACTTAAATAGAGTACCTCATTGTAACCATGTTGCAGTTCATAATTACAATCACATAACTCTGTTCAAGTCGCCCAAATTCTAGAGAGAAACAATAGGGAACCAAAAGTTTCAAGTTGGGATGCAAATTTGTTTGCATAACGTCAAGACAGGGGTCAAGAGAAAGATATGATTCAAGAATCACGATAACCAAGTGGCAGGTCATGTTCCTAATTACGGGTATTCCGATTCGTGTATTGGGTCCAATACCCAACTTCAAAAGAATCAAACCCGATTAACCTAAATCCTATGGCTCTGATACCAAAAAAACCATGTCACGCCCCGCTTCCCAGAGTGCGCTAAGATCAGCACGTGACAAAGCTAACCATGCTACCTGTGTCTAGGAAACATCCCTCCACAGTCACATTATGGATGTCTATAAGATATCAAGAACAGTAGAAATAAAAAAAAACTATATAGTACATGTCCATATGCCAGAATAAACAAGTTAAGAAATAATATGCGGAAGCAATAAATCCAAGTAACAATAACGATCTGGAAAGAACGTCCCAAATACGGGATCACATCAGGAAATGGAAATGCTGAAAGAAAACTAAACTAAGATACTAACACGATCCTCACTGCTCGGCCTGTCGACTGAAGTACTCCTGATCGGCCTACGACAAAGATAGAGGATCTGGGCCATGCAAAACCCAGACGTCAGTACGTCATAATATCAAACAATAATACATGAACAGGATACACGAGATATGCATGCATGAGTATAAACGATAACATGAATATAACCAGTAAACATGAATAGAGAACAATGAAGTGTATACGTGTAGGTGAAGTGCAGTGGGTAATCTAAACTATACTACTGGGTTATCTATTCTAAAGTTTTCGAAATCAATTAATGTAATCCTCATTGTAACCCATCGGCCTATGCCCCGTTCATGCCCCACGGGACCACGGTAACAGGATTATTCCGTAACGCCCGGAAAAACGGCAAACAATATATTCCATAACGCCCGGAAAAACGACAAACAATATATTCCGTAACGTCCGGAAAAACGGCAAGCAATATAATAGCCATTTGAGTTACGTTCGGTTATATTCTTGATTTCCCCTGACCCCCAAGATTATGTGTTCAAGTCGGGTATTGCCAATCGATATCTAATGCCAACATAGGATCACGTCGGTACAGGTTTTGTCTGTGCAGACAACAATAATGTCTATCAGGACAACATGTCAGGATTGTCGGCATTAGAAACATGATCAGGTATAAAGTCAAGCAGTGGTGTATCAGGTCATGTCAGGTAGTGCACATGCATCAAACGGATCCCCAACAGTAAAATGTAGCAAGTATCGAATCAGGGTAAAAATACGGATGTACGGTAAAAGTATGGATGCACAAATATCTATCAAGGGTTACGTCATGACTATGTAGGATGCACATTATCAAGCATGGGGTACTAATGTAACAGTAATATGAATTAATGTGACATGGCACGTAACTAGATATGTAGAATTAATGGTATGGATACACAATAAAATATGGATGCACAATTATCTATCAGGGGTTACAACTACAACTCCATAACTAAGTAGGATGCACATTATTAAGCATGGGATGTTAATATAACGGTAATATGAGTTAATGTGATCTGTGAATGCAGCTACATATCTAATAAATGATATGGATGCATAGGGGTATCCGAAAACAGTAAAACATTAATATGGATATAAAATGCTATCAACATATGATATTTTTATTCATATAGATGCAAAATAAGATACATACCATGTAGCAAGATGAACTTGCCTGAGCGGAACACACGACGGGTGCATACGGCACGTTCGACGTCGGGTAAACGTCGCAACGCACACACGGCACACGGGACAGGTCCAGGCAAGGCAAGAAGGTAACCATGCAGGCAGGGGACGTTCACTGGGTCTCCCAGATTGGCAACGGCGAGCACGGCTGCGGCAACGGTCGGAAACAAGAAACTAAGAGAGAAAGAAGAAGAAGAGAGAGAGGAAGTGGGTTCTGGGTTGGTGCTCTGGGATCAGGGGTAAACAAGAACAGAAGGGTGACAACGACGAGGTCGTGGGTTCGTCGACGGTGAGGTTTCACGGTGAGGCAAGGGGTTGCGGGTTCTGGAAGTTGGGTGATCAGGGTTCTGGTGGCTGTAGGGTGAGGGCGGTGGTGATGGTGTCAGGAGTCGAAGGTGGTGATGAGGACGACTGGGGTCGGAGCTCCGGTGAGGGTTCAGACGAGGTTTTCCGGCGAGGCAGTGGGTATGGGTGTGGTTGCAGTGGGCTCGGGAGAAGAGAGGGGATGAAGGGAAGAGAGAAGAGATGCTGACGAGGGTGTGGAGACGATGACGAGGTCTGGGCTTCGGCGACGTGAGGGTGCAAGCGAGGTCGAAGGTCGCAGCGAGGTTGGGTGTACTGGTTCTGATGTTGGGTTGCAGTGGTGACGGGTTGAGAAAAGAGAGGGGAGAGGTGAGGTTGTGTTGAAGGAGGAGGGGAGGAGCAGAGGAGCGAGGTCGAGGGATCGGTGACGTGAGAACAGAGGCGAGGGCGACGAGGTTGGGTTCGTCGGCGAGAGGAGTCGTGGGGAGAGGAGATAGGTGAGAGGGAGCAGATAAGGTCGGGGAGATGGGCGAGTGGACGAGGATGACGGTGAGGGGGTCAACGACGGCGAGATGCATGATTAGGGTTCGCTGGGATCTTGAAGACGAGGCGGAAAAATATAAATAAGAAGAGGAAGAAGAGAGGTGACCGTAGTGGAAGAGGAGGGTGACGGGATCTCGCGAGGAATAGTGATCGCGAGAGGAGAGAGAAAGGGGGAGAGAGAGAGAAAGAAAGAAAGAAAGATCGAGAGGAGAGAGAGAGAGAGAGTCACCAGAGAGAGAAGAAAGATCGAGAGGAGAGAGAGAGTCACCAGAGAGAGAGAGAGAGAAAGAGAGAGTTTCTGTTTGTTAAAGATTTGGTTTTAAAAAAAAGCTTTAAAATATTTTTTTCGTTTATAAAATCTAAACGTAAGTTATAATATTAAATATAATATTAGTTAAAATATTTTATATTTTGGCTAATACAAAAATAGTCCAAAATACGCCCGGGTCGGGTCTAAAATTATGGTTTGAAAATACGGTTAATATACGTGTCAACCAAAACCAAAATATGATATCCGGGTAACGAAAATGCATACCCCCAAGAACGGATACACGTAGTGTGCACGTAGCTATCCAAACGAGTCCGTTTCACTGAACGGGACGAGAACACAATGTACGGATGCTACAACAGGATTAGGGGTATGGTACATGCCATGCAAGATATTTTTAAAATATTTTATTTGACTTTATATGTTATACTGAAAAATATGCAGATGCCAGATAAAATGCCAGTATGCAGTATATAAAAAAATTTGAAAGTGCACGGATTCACATAACAAGCCGGGATAAATCATAAAAAGGAATCAAGACGGGTTTCCAGCAAGCGGGTCGGGTTGGATGCCAATACAGATGTCAAATACACTATTCGCATCCAAAACACAATAAATCAAGAAAATACTATAAATAAAGAAATACTCAAAATAGAACTGGTATAAATGAACTTGGGTGTTACACACCAAGAATTTAGCGACACTTCTGGCTACTTCACGCTTCATTCCATGCCACCAGTAATTCTGACGTAGATCTTTGTACATGTTTGTACCTCCAGGGTGTACTGAGTAGGTAGAGCTGTGAGCTTCTTTCATTAACTCTTCCCAAACAGGACCTTTTGGTACACATAATCTGCTGCCGTATCTCAAAGATCCGTCTTCATGGATGATGAAGTCTGTTCTGAGTCCATTCTCCACTTGTTCTCTGATCTTTTGCAATTTAGCATCACTTGCTTGAGCTGCTTTGATATGGTTGACAATGGTAGATTGAACTTGTAAATTCATCAAACTTGAAGCGTTACCTGGCATGACTACTTCAATCTCCATCTGATACAAGTCCTGTTGTAGCTTCCACTGAGCGGTGAGATGCATTGCTAATGGTTGGCGACTAAGAGCATCTGGAACCATATTCATCTTCCCTAGGTGATATTGCAGGTTGATGTCAAAGTCCGCCATGAGTTCTAACTATCGTCTTTGCCGCATATTCAATTCCTTCTGAGTAAACACATATTTTAGACTCTTGTGATCTGTGTATATGTTCACCCGTTCACCAAGAAGATAATGGCGCCAAATCTTGAGAGCAAAGATAACGGCTGCCAACTCCAAATCATGCGTCGGATAATTGCGCTCATGAGTCTTCAGCTGTCTTGAAGCATAAGCCATAACTTTACTGTGCTGATGTAGAACACATCCTAATCACTTACCGGATGCATCACAATGCACTTCGAAACCTCCAGACTGGTCCGGTATAACGAGAATAGGCGCTGATGTCAACCTTGACTTGAGTTCTACGAAAACTTGTTCGCATGCTTCTGACCACACAAAGTCTTTATATTTACGTGTGAGCTTGGTCAGGGGTGTTGCTATCTTAGAAAAGCCTTCAATGAACCTTCTGTAATATCCAGCCAGACCTAAGAAACTTCGAATGTCCTTCACTGATTTTGGTGTCGGCCATTTGCTTACTGCAGAAACTTTCGCTGGATCTACAGAGATTCCTTCGCCTGATACAATGTGTCCAAGAAAACCAACATGATCTAGCCAAAACTCGCACTTGCTGTACTTGGCGTATAATTGATGTTGTCGTAGAGTTTCCAGGACAATTCGTAGGTGCTAGGCATGTTCTTTCCGACTCTTAGAATACACCAGAATGTCGTCGATGAAGATGACAACAAACCTGTCTAAGTACTCATGGAAAACTTGATTCATTAGGTTCATGAATATTGCTGGTGAGTTGGTCACTCCAAATGGCATCACTAGAAATTCATAATGACCATAGCGAGTTCTGAAAGCCGTTTTATGAATATCAGCTTCCTTGACCTTCACCTGATGATAACCTAAACGAAGATATAATATAGAGAAAACACAGGATCCACTTAGCTGATCGAATAAATCGTCGATACGCGGTAGCGGATACTTGATCTTTATCGTGACTTCATTCAAGGCTCTGTAATCAATGCACATTCTGTATGAACCTTCCTTCTTCTCCACAAGCAGTACCGGTGATCCCCAACTTGAAGTGCTGGGACAAATCCATCCTTTCACCAATAATTCGTCCAACTGTGTTCGGAATTCCTTCAAACCTTCCAGACTTAATCGATAAGGTGCTTTGATCACCGGTTGTGCTCCTGGTACTAAATCAATGCTGAATTCAAGCGCTCGATCGGAAGGCAAACCTGATATATCGTCAGGAAACACGTCGTCGAACTCTCGAACCACTTCTGGCCTTGATTCTTCCTCTGCTTGAGTTGCTACAATCACTGCTTCCCTTGGCTTCCCTTTGTATGTACCTGGCTCCAGGGTACGGTCTCCACTTTTGAAATAGAAGACCAGATGATTTGGAATCTCAAATACTACCCTCCTTTGACGACAGTCGATGGTAGCATAAAAGGTTCCGAGCCAATCCATACCTAGAACCACATCGAAGTTCGGTATGTCCAGCACTTTGAAGTCAGCATAGAATTCTCTGCTGCAGATGACTATTGGACACAAGCTGTATCCCATTGTTGCCTTTAGAACGCCATTTCCTGAACTGACATTCCAGCTGGATACAAGCGGTGTGACTGGAATCGCATGGGTTCGGACGAACCGTTGCGACATAAAGCAGTGAGATGCTTCAGTATCGAACAGTACTAGTGCAGGAAGTGGGGCTACTAAGATTGTACCTAAACTATGTGGGATATGTTTTAGGTATAGGTAAAAGTATGTTGATAAGTAGCAAGACTGAAAGAAAGGTTTGAGAAGAAAAGGTTACCAGTGATAACTTGGCCAGTGGCCTCAGCTTCTTCCATGGTCATCGTGAAAGCCTGGCGCCGTGGTACATTCCTCCTGGCCTGAGGAGCATTCCTCGGAACTTTCCTTTGAGATTGATGGAACTGACGAGGAGGAGGTGCATCTTGTGGTCCTCTAGGTGGTGGAGCAGGTAGTGCAAGTCTTGGAGCAAGTGCCTGAAGGGCTGGTCGCTGCTGGTAATTGATTGCTGGCCTGGGTGCAGCAACTGGGATTTGTTTTTGGGGACAAGACCCAATATCATGAGCCACTGAGCCACAGACAAAGCAAACACGGTTGGCTCGCCGACAGTCTTTCATTATATGTCTAGTTCTCTTGCAGTAGGTACAAAAGGCTGGGTTAGGCCTGTTGTTCGGTACTCCCGGTCTCCTTGGCATAAAAGGTGGCTTTGACGAGGCTCCTCCTGCCATCTGGTTGACAGTGCGCTTAACTCCTGCAGATTGAGGTCTCCCCCTCGCCTTTACTACTGCCTCATAACGGCGGGCAGCTTTCAGAGTCAATTCATGAGTCGGAAAATCTCCTGTGGCCAGTGCAGCCTGGATTTCTGAATCCAAACCTTGTTGAAATCGACGGGCTCTGATCTCATCCGTCGGTATTAGGTGTGCCGCAAATCAACTAAGCATGGTGAACTCAGCCCATACTCATCTACTGACTTGGTCCACATCGAACCTTGTTGCAGATGGATGAACTGCTGTTCCATGTCGAACCTGGCAGTCTCAGGGAAGTACTTAGCGTCGAACATGTTACGGAAAGTATTCCATTCGATGTGTTGTTCAAGACGGCTTTCTTCCGCCTTCCACCAATTCCGTGCATTTTTCGTGAGCTGCAGTTTCGCAACACGGACCCAAGCTCCTTCTAGCATTTGTGCCGCTGCCAGATCATCTTCGATACTCTGAGCCCATTCCTCAGCTTCCAGTGGGCTCTCCTTTCCTGAGAACTGTTTTGGGTGAAAAACCCTGAATTGCTTCACCCTAGGTGCTTCTGTCTCGGGACGGTTCATTAAAAGAGCAGTCTGCTGCTGCTGTCTCTCTAGGACGCTGCGGATTGCCTCAAGCAGAACCGTCTGCTCATTGAGCGGAGTAGGGACGGCAGGTGTGATCGGTAGTCAAGGTGGAGTGTTGTTGAAGTTGGTGCTAGTGTTGTTTGGGGAATCCATAATCTTGAAAGAAAATTTAGGTTAGGATAGATTCAAAGTATATGAAATGATAAGATCCAAGGAACATGAATTGTAAAGAATGTTTAAGTTGCTGGTTCTTGTGTTATATTGCTTAGGTTGTTCATGCAGAACAGAACTTCATGATAGTATTCCATACAGCTCTGACCTGCATGAGCCACCAACAAAACCTGTCACGCCCTGCTTCCCGGTGTACGGTGAAGGGAATGAGGCGAGGCCGCTACGTATTTACTCTGAAGTAAATACGCTAAGCGTATCTAAGCAATGTAAATGCACAAGAGACAAGATATAATAAAACATCAACTTTATTTATTCACATTCTTTTTACAATACATGGAAAGGTAAATACAACTGAATGAAAGCAATGCCTAAACAATGGCATAACAGAAATGAAAATTACGGAAAATAAAAATGTGTACAATGAATCTAGAGCTCTGGGTCGTAGGCAAGCTGATCCAAGTCTTCACTAGTAGGCTCGATCTCCCGAGTGTCCAGATCACCTGACAACATTCCAAAGAAGAAAGAGAAGGAATGTTGTCAGCGAACAATCGCTCGGTAAGTCCCAAAGATAAGGGAGAAATAAAATAGACAGAGAGAGAAATGTAGCTTTTAAAGTTGTATTATTTGGTTAACGCGGTTGTTTGTAGCTTGGTACAGAAGGATACCAGTGTATACGAGAGGATTCCCTATATGCTAGAGACTAGGGAAAATGGAAGTACAAGGAACCGTTATGCCGCGGTACAACAACAACGAAATATAAGTTAGGTGTCTTAAATCTTGCAGTCTCGTGCCACTTCTAACACCTTCCGTACCAATCTACCCCTTAAACCCCACGAAGTATTGATTGTATTATTTGTGTTGTATTTTATATTGTATTGTCTTGTATAGATGGGTGACTTGTCGAAACCATAAAATCAGTAAATGGATGTAACTGGAGAATCATGTAAATGGAAGTATATCCATGGTTCGGTTCAGTCAATCCAGATTGAATAGATTGAATATATGTATTCATGGATTCATGTTGGATTGTAGATTGTACTTGAATCATATTCAAGTCAGATTATTATAATAAGACTCAGTCTGAGTCAGAACAATTAGAAAAGAAATTGAAGTCCTGATTGTTTTGATGTTATCGGTAACCACTGCACATGGGCGGCAGGATTTGTGTCTTTTTCAAAGACGATTACCGTATTGATAACACCGTTGTTAAATTGTCTACAATAGATAGACAAGCACCCATATCTCCGGCTCCCTGAGGCTCAAGAGACTGGTCCCGCTTAAACCTACATTTACTAGGGTACTTCGGGTAATTTATATAACTTGAGAGGGTTTTATGTAAAAATACTTTTGTATAATTTTCAAAATACACCCCAAGTATTTAATTATCGTCTTTAGAGTTGTCATAGATGTAGATTTTATATTTGTGATATTTCTAAAGAAAATAACCTAATTTTATAATATAGGGTATTTAATTGTAATATTGAACTTGTATGGAATTCATGGTATTTTAATGTAAGGTGATTCTTGTGATTTTAGGAAAAGTTGGAATATTTATATTACCACAAAAATAGATATTTTAATGATACTTATATATATATATATTTATATAAAAATAATTTTAATATATATTATATTTCTAGAAATCTCATTTTCTTAAGATATTTGTATTTTAAATTTTTCGAGACCGAATGCTCCTTGCAGAGGTCTGCATCTCGCACTACTATGCCCAGGGATGTGCGATAATCTGCACCATCCCAGTCGGGTTCCCCAAAATGGGTTGTAGCGACACTTTGCAAAGATTTATAAAAATACAAATTCTTATAGAAAACGGTTTTAATAGGTAGTTGTATTTATATGTAAAGTTTTGTTTTCCCGTATTTTATGTTCCCAATATGTATTGCGCTATGTTTCATATGAGTGTTGTGAGGAGGTGGGTCATTACCTCGTGATCTACTTAAAGGTATAGCAAGATTGCGATGTTTAAATGTCGAAATTAAACTACATGGTATTTCAGTGAAAAAGTACGATAAAAATTGAAATAGAAATCCTTTTGATATGGAACTTGTTCAATATGACTTGTTAATATTTAATAGTCAACATGTAAGAATTTAGTATGATGGTATTTAAGAAAAGGTTGAATTTTTAGGAAGAACCGGATCGGAAATCGAATTAACTCCGATTCCGTCGGGTTTTTATTAAAAGAAGTTTTAAGACTAGAGAATAGAAGAGAGAGGTGGGACTTACGGGTTTTCAGATTAGAGGAGAGAAAGAGAGAATGGTAGGAGGTTCCGGTGCATTGTTTCGTCGCCGGGAGCTCCTAGGGTCATCGTCGGAAGATCGCCGATGTTTCGCCCATTTGCTAACTTCAATTGCACACTAAAATTTCTAGGGATTTTGGAGAGTTTTGATCAGAATTTTGGAGTGAGGGGTGTGTGTTTAGGGGTTGTATTTATAGGATAGGGCTAGGGTTTAGGGTAGGTGAAAAGGTGATTGAAAATTGTATTAAAATGTATTAAAAATGTATTAAAATGGAGTAAATAGGGTTTTAAAGGGCTCTGTTACTGTGCAGGACAATTAAAGTATACATGGATACTGGGAAGACCAAAAGCCACGACTTTTATGTTGGGGACTCGGTGGTCCGGCCGAGTCCGGCCGGCGGCGGCGGCCCGAGTAGGCCGAGTCGTCGGCCGATTCCGGGATGCAAAGTGTTCCCCGTCGCTTGGTGTAGCCCCTTGGTCAGTTAGTTTTATTTGCGTAGTGGGGTTTTTACGAGTTATGCATGTATAAACCCTTGGGATTCTAAAAAATTTAAAAGAAAATAATATTAAAAAATAATGTGGGGTATGGGATTTGAACTCTGGTGTTTTTGTTCAGCAGTGCAAAGTCTTACCAATGAGCTACAAGCTCTTACTTGCTATTAAAAAGCAAAACAATTACTTATAGTAATCACAGTAAATGCAAATACCCTAAGTATACATTAATTTTTAAACAAATTTTTGTACACTAAAATTGGAGTTGTTACTTGAGGTATAAACTTCTGGACTTGTAGTTTACCTCACATCTAGTTACTAGTTAGGGTTTAGCACTGATCCTGGAGTCCAAGTCCGTGCCGCAAACCTTTTGAAAATCGTTTTTCACATATTCCTCCTCCCCGCTAACCCACGGGATGCGCGACATGGACTTACAGTGGTATCAGATCTTACTAAACCTAAACTAGTTCGTTAGCAAGTTTTAGAACTACGATCGTCGGAAAAATCGGAAAACAAAACACCCAAAACCCTACAATTTGTCGATTTTTTAAAGTGCTAGAAAAATTATTTCAGGTGTACTAAAAATATGTGCAGGGTTTTCTAAGATGTCTGAAGAAAGATGGTGCCCTGAATACTGCAGAAAAATTTGTGCATGTGCACGTCACAACTTTTTGCAATTATTTCAGGGGTACTAGAATTTTTTCTGCAAAAAAATAGGTTATGAAATCCCCACCTAATCTAAAGAAAGATGGTGCCCTGAATCTTTTTGCATGTTTTGAAATTGGGTTGTATGCGCAATGATGGGCACGTCACAACTTTCTGTGGATATTATGAGATTACATCTTCTCCCTTTTATTTTGTGCGATCTAGCAGAAAAAGGACTTTATAATATTGTTGCACATTCTATTGCTAAATGTGATGAATTCGTTGTAGCATTCCTTAAAAAATTTTATCCCAATCATAAGACCGTCCGCGTTCGAAGCGAGATTAACCAGTTTACCCAACTTCCCAATGAACCATTTTGGAAATACGTTGAATGGTTTAAGGATCTTCTTCTACAATGCCCTCATCACGGAATCAATAGATGTGTCCTATGTCGCATTATATATGAGGGTGTTTGTTTCCTGATTTAAAATCAGGAAGGTTTACGGAGGAGGCATCACGTGCTAGCACGTGACCAGCAGTCACGTGTTGGCACGTGACATTTAAAACAGCAGCAAAGGCACATCGGTTCCTTGACTAAATCAAAGAAAAGGCTCCAGAAAGGGTCACGTGCTCACACGTGACCAGGGGTCACGTGTTGGCACGTGACGGTTGAACAGCGGCTAGAAGACAGAGCGCAGAGAGGAGAAGAAAGCTCGTTCCAGGGGGTCACGTGCCTACACGTGACCATGGGTCACGTGGCCACACGTGACCGGCTTTCAAAGCCTCTCTATTTAACAGAATTAAATTCTGAAGGGGATTCAAATCTTCCCAAAGGAGAATGATTATTTGGAACCAATTGGATTAAAAATCTAAAGGTGATTAAATATCACCTATTCATGGAAAAATCTTGAACTTGGAAAGATTTCCCCTTAAAATCTAACCGAAATAACAAAGGAATATCTTTGGATTTAAAATCCAATGGTGAATAAAATTCACCTAATAATCCAAAGGTCCAGATGAATGATGAATGCAAATCAAATCTCTCAATGAAAGATTCACTAAAACAGATTGATTCTTCTCCTTCTCCTATAAATATGAGCCAAGAAGAATAAAGAAAGGACCTTTTTTTTGGGTGGGAGAAATATACAGAGACATAGAGAGGAAAAGAAATAGTGCCTTGAGACTTTGGAAGAATTTGATCTGCTGCAGAAGAAAACCTTAGGTAAGAAAGGGAAGGCTTTTAAAAAGAGAATTTAATTCTCAAAAGAGTTTAACTCTTATATTAAAAAGAAGAACTTAGTTCTCTTTTTAGTAGAGGATCTGCAAAGTGCACATCTCCTCATGAATTGAGAATTTAATTCTCATTGGGTTGAGATCCTGCCATGCAGAGCCAAAGCATAGAGAGGGAATGGAAGTTTGAGAATTTAATTCTCACGGAACTATAGGAATTTAATTCCTTTGAAATAAAATTAGGGTTTAACCCTATGTTATAGGAATTTAATTTCTTCAAAATGAACAGAACCAGGGTTTAACCCTAGTTAAGAACTTAATTCTGTCAAAATAACATGAATTTTATTCCCTTAAGAAAGAAGAAATTAGGGTTTCACCCTATGAAAGAACCTAATTCCTCACATATATGGGAATTCAATTCTTACAGAAGACAAATTAGGGTTTAACCCTATCTAAAAGTAATTCTTCAGAAGAAAGTGGGAATTTAATTCCTCTAAAGTTATTATTAGGGTTGAACCCTATGAGAGAATCCAGTTCTTCGCATATATGAGGAATTTAATTCCTACAGAAAAGAAGTTAGAGTTCAACTCTATCTAAGAATATAATTCTTCAGAAGAAAGTGGGGATTTAATGAAGAATTTGATTCTTAAGCAAACATGCAAAGAAGCAGGGTCACGTGCTACCACGTGACCCCTGAAAAGCTGTACAGGGGAGGGTGCCCTCACGTGCTACCACGTGACCCCTCTTGCCTTAGTGTTTAACACTAAATTGGAACCTCTGAGTCCAGTGTTTAACACTGATTTACCTTAGTGTTCAACACTGATCGAAGAACTTTACTTGCAGCGTTTAACACTGAATTTCTTAGTGTTTAACACTAAATTAAATCTCTGTTAACAGGGTTTAACATTAATTTTCTCAGTGTTCAACACTAAATTAAAATCTTTGTGACCAGTGTTTAACACTGATTATCTTAGTGTTTAACACTAATTTGAGATCTCTGCTGCCAGTGTTTAATACTGATTTGTTTTAGAGTTTAACACTAATTTGAAAGCCCCTGTTGCTGGTGTTTAACACCAACTATCTTTTAGTGTTAAACATTAACTTGTCAATCTCATTCCCAGTGTTCAACACTTGTTGGCCTTTAGTGTTTAACACTAGCTTCAGCCCAATTGGCTAAGTTCTAGAGGCAAAGCCTCTCCTTCAATGGACCAACAGAAAGCCAATATTCCAAACATGATTGGACTTAGCCCAAGATGGCCATAAGTCCTCAATCCAAACTTAACTGGGCCAATGGGCTCATAACATAATTGATTGGTCTTGGTCCCAAATTGGGCCAAAGACTATTTAATCTACCTTAGTTCAAGGGTACATCTCTTCACTCCTTTGATACTTGGCGTTGTGATTCCTCAACGTCTTCAAAGAGGTGACGTGCCTCGATGACCACACATTGATACGGACTGTGGGGTCCTTAAACTCATAGACTATGACGTCCTTAACCTTGACCGGGATGTCTTAAAACTAACATCGGACTGTGGGGTCCTTAAACCCATGGACTATGACGTCCTTAACCTTGACCGGAATGTCTTAAAACTAACAACGGACTATGACATCCTTAACCTTGACCGGGATGTCTTAAAACTAACATCGGACTGTGGGGTCGTTAAACCCATGGACTATGACGTCCTTAACCTTGACCGAAATGTCTTAAAACTAACAACGGACTATGACGTCCTTAACCTTGACCGGGATGTCTTAAAACTGACATCGGACTGTGGGGTCCTTAAACCCATGGACTATGACGTCCTTAACCTTGACCGGAATGTCTTAAAACTAACAACGGACTATGACGTCCTTAACCTTGACCGTAATGTCTTAAAACTAACAACGGACTATGACGTCCTTAACCTTGACCGCAACGTCTTAAAACTAACATTGGACCGCAATGTCCTTAAACTACCTATGGACCGCAATGTCCTTAAACTACCTACTGACCGTGATGTCACTAAACTAAACAACATGGCTCCCTTAATTGCTCTCTTGTTTGTTCTAAACGATCCCGTTTAAGTCGATCTTAGTCTAAAAACTAGGCTAACGTGTCCTTAACAAACGTTTAAGTTGATCTTAGTCTCTAATGAGGCTAACGTATCCTTAAACCCAAACCCCCAAACCCAAATCTAAGATAATACGGATTTGGACTAGTCCATGCCCTACGGGCGACGACATAACTCAGTCTCCGTATACAATCCACGGGCAACTAAACACAAAATAAACACACACGACACGAAGTGACCATCTGGAGAAGGAGAAAGTGGTTACCGCAGTGCGGTAGCGTAATTAACTGCAGGGGCTTGCGCCTGCAGGGAAGAGCGTCCCCACAATCAAAAACCCCTCAAGCGAGGGGGAATCTGACGAAGTCTGCTATATCGGACGCATCCGTTTAAACCTTCGATATAAAGTGCTATAAATCAACTTGGCATCTTCGGAGAGGTAGATGGATAGCACCAATTAGCATCTGCCCCGAATCTCAGGCGAGACGCCCCGCGTCGTCGCCGTCTTTCGGAGGGGAACAGATTCTGGCACGCCCGGTGGGACCTTTTCCTCTTTCCACTCCACACTTTGTGTGTCGTGTTTGCGAACCAAACACGGTTCACTAATGGTTTCCCTTGGGTTTCAAGGTACTAAGATTTGGCGTCTTGCTTATTGCAGAAAGCAAAGAATCAATGGCTTCCACTTGTGCGAAATGCTCCAACTGCAATTGCAACCAGCGCTCTGCCTCGCCAGGAGGTGTAGCCTACGGACCCTAAGCTGCTTCGCTATTCACAATACTCGTGGAACAGGTCACTCGAGCCACCACAGGGTTGTTTTTTGGGATCATGCTCCCGCCAACGAGCTTCACCGCTCCTATGCTGACAACGGAAGCTCCCAAGAAGTCGGTCTTTGATCGGCTTACACCTACCGTGGCCCCTCTCAACGGGTCGCCCAACACCAGCGCCTCGGTCTTCTCCAGATTGGGCCAGAGCTCCGGTGGGCCCACGATGGGGCCTACAATCTTAGAGAAGGCTGCTCCTAAGAAAATAACCAGCCCTGCTCCTAAAGTCGACAAGGCGGCTTCCCCTGCCAAAAAGTCGGTCTTCACAAGATTGACGGCTCCAGCTCCCGCTCCTGCTACCCAAAGGACATCGGTCTTTAACAGGCTGACACCAGCAGCGACCCCCCACCTACACAGGGGGCAAGATGAGACTATCGCCCTCACCAAGCCGGTTCCATCAGCACGACGTGCTCGACGTCGTTACTGGCGCCGAGTGAGGAAGGCCGGAGGCAACTCCCCTCCTGGGCTAACTCCCCCAGCCTCGATGGCAGAAGTTAATGCTGCTGTTCCAACTGGGAACAGCTTTGAGATGCTAAATAAGGTGCGGAGGAATTCTCCTACCGCGGTGCTAAAGAGGTCTCCCCCTCCGCTGAAAAAGGCTGTAGAAGTAAAGCCAGAACAACCACAATCTCCTCAATGGCTATCCTCCCAAATCTATAAAGTCTGGCGGCAGACCCGAGACTCGGTGATCGATCCAAATTTCTCCTGCCAGCACAAGAAGCTGAAAATCCAACAGGAAGTCGGTCACCAGGCTAAGCCACGAAAAACTGTCTGGGTGCCCACTTCAACGGCCCCCTAAGCTTCCTCTGCTCATAAAAAGAAGAGGCCAGAGAAGATCCCCGGGCCTGCAACGAAAGCTAAAAGCGCTGAGCCCAGATACCCTAAGGCTGGGGGCAGGATGGTCCACACTGTATACATGGCGTCGGGGAAAGAAGACAGCCGCGCGTCCACAGGTCATAGACCGCTTACACAGTCGGCGACCAAAGCTCAGGAGCAACAACAAAAGCTCCAGGAAATGATGATCACAATGGCCGCGCTTACTGGACCGAAAGAAAGCCCCGAGGCGTCCTCGGATCAGCAACAAGAACAGGAAACCGACGCCGAGTTCCTCCGGAGGATATTGGAAAAGAAAGATAAAGAGGCTGCGGAACAAGCGGCCAATATAAAGAAAATAGCCCACTTATTCCAGGACATGGTGGGAATGATGATCCAACAAGACCCACCTGCTGAGGATCCCCCGATCGTCCTTGAAGACGACAAGGGAGAAACGTCAAATCCACCACCGGCCCTCTCAACGGCCAAGGAGGAGACAATCTCTAAGGCTGACTTGAACGACTATATAGCCCAGCAGATCCGGGTTCATCATGCGACTGAGGCAGCTGGCCAAGTCGTAAAAACGGGGCGACCGTATCCGAGCTGGTACGACCAAATCAAATATCCGCCGGGTTATACAATACCGAAATTCCACGTGTATAAGTGGACTGGCAATACCCACCAACATGTTGCCCAGTTCAGGGCCATTTGCGGTAACACCAGCGGTGACGATAAAGTGTTGCTTCACCAGTTCGTGGGCAGCTTATCAGAAACAGCGTTGGAATGGTATTCGGAACTCCCGAACGATTCTATCAAGACGTTCGCTAAAATGGAGTTGCTATTCACTCAGCGATTCGCAAGCGCCAGCGAACGCACTCCAATAACAGCATTGATTAATGCCAGGGTGAAACCAGGCGAAACGTGGGTCCAGTATGCTATACGCTGGCGAAATTTATGGTCGAAATGCGAGCAACGCATTGAGGAAGTGCCCGCGGTGGGCATGTTCGTAGGAACCCTAGACCCTCATGCAACTATCTCCCAGTTTATGATGTTCTTTAAGCCGACCATGTTTCAGGCTTTGATCGACAAGTTGGCCCAGATGGGTCACAGACCGTCTCCCCCGAAGCCGGAGCCTCGGAGTGACAAAGGTAAAGGGAAAGCAACCTTTGTCGCGAATGCTCAGCAGCAACCCAGTGCCTCAAAGCTGGCGGATCAGTTGGAAAAAAGACGGCGGTATTATAATGAGAAGATTAAGCGTCCCTACTTGTTCCCACGGGACAAGACGAAACGGTTATTCGAGCTGGCAATACGCAACAGACTTATAAACTTGCCAAATCCAAGGCGACCGCCACAACCCACTGAGGTGAATAACCCCAACTATTGCCCTTACCATCAAACGGTAAGCCATCCGATTGAGGATTGCTTCGTTTTCAAAGGATGGATTGATGATCAATACCTCCAGGGGAAGTTTGCACTGTCCGAAAAGTGGAAGGTGAACCCGCCACAGCCGCATACTCCTAAGAAGACGGACGCACCGGGGGAAACTTGTTCCTTTATTGAAGAAGCTCCATGGGAAATCGTGCTATCAGCTAAAACCAAAAGGATGCTGAGTGACCTTCATGCGTGCTCAGCAGTCAAATGGAAGAACCCGCTTGAACCTCAAATCATCGAAGGGATGTTGAAGCCGCGCCCAACTACAAAGATTCGTGGTGATGGCCCAAGTACTTACACCCAACCGTTAAAATCTTCGAAGAAAAAGAAGAAGAAATCCAAAAAGCCCGTGAAGCCTGGAGACAAGCGCACGGATTTGCAGAAACAGATCGATGCGCTGGAGGAGTACAATCAAAAGGCGCGGACTCCCGTCACACTGTAAGAGTTCCTCAACCACGTCTTTCAGGAGGAAGATGATGGAGAGAGCTCATCGTATGAATCCGAGAGATATGTGGCGAGTTGTCATGTGATTTCCCACTCGGAAGATGAGAAAACTCCTGGCACTGAGAAACTGGGGGCACAGCCTGAGCCAGAACTTGTATGGCCAACAGATGAAATGATCGACGCCTTTCTAGACGAGATTCGTTTGAAGAGTAAAGCCGATCAGGAGCGTGAGATGGCTGCATCGGAAGAAGCCAAGCACAGGCGACTAAACGAAAGAGTCGAAGCACTCCCGCCAGATCAAAATATATCCGATGCGAATAAAAACGTGTTCAAGACAAGGAAAAGGTTTGCCAAAGCCATGTCAATGGGGATGAAGCTACCACCCTCGGAAGAGAACGCGTTCGATGGGGCGGAGAGGCACCCTAATTATTGCTCATATCATCGGAAAATTTCACACCCTACGGAGGAGTGCGACGCTTTTAGGATATGGTGGCAGGGATATGTTGCTCACCGGCAACATTTTAAGCGCATGAAACGCAGAACTCGTCGGGAGTAGAGAAGTACAACCGACAGGCACAAAAGAACTACCGGCAGCTGTTACATGGTCGACGCCGGAGGATCACAAGTTCTCACCTTTGGGAGCGACTCTGATGAGGAAATGGCTTTGGGCCCTCTCTTTAAAGAGTCCGTCTTAGGGAAAGAGGAAGAACCGGAGGCCTGCGAGAACATTCAGCTGCGCAATCGCACGCTCCCGGAAAAGAATTTCGGGCCCGCAAATAGAAAAGATAAGGGAAAGGAAAAGGTCACTGGGGATATCGCCTTAGATGACCAAGTCATGAAAGAGCTGACTGCCAAGGACCCTCCCAGGAAGGGTAAGGTAGACTACAACATCCTAGCGTACCTAAGGAAGCTACCTTCTCAGCTCAGCATTCTCGATACCCTCCTATTATCAAAAGAAGCGCGAGATTCATTAATCAAGGCGTTACAAGAACCCGAGCAATTCCAAGCCTTCCTCGCCGCAGAAAGGATGAAGGATGAACTGGAAGAAGTGCACACGGCCGACATCACTTTCGGTGACGAAGACCTTCTCCTCGGAACGTGCGACCACAATCGTCCCCTATACGTCTCTCGATACTGCCATGATATCAAGATAGGCAAGATCCTGGTGGATAATGGATCCTCCGTCAATCTCCTTAATGTTCGGGTATTGAAGGAAATCTGCATGAGCGTGCAGCACCTCGCTCGTGACAAAATTACCATCTCCGGTTTTGACTCCCAATCGTCATGGACTCTCGGATCTGTAATACTAACATTACGCTTCGGACTGCTCGTCACGGACATCAAGTTTCACGTCATTGACGCCAATACCTGCTACAACGCCTTGCTCGGTCGTCCTTGGTTACACGAGTACAACATCATCCCTTCTACACAGCATCAGTGTATGAAGTACTTTAAGGATGGTTTTGTGTATACCGTAACAGGTGAGCTGAACCCATTCTCCGTGAACGAAGTCCGCAAGTACGAAGATGCAAAGTACTTTTTGCCAGACTTCGAGGATACAGAAAAGTGTTGCAAGCCGGAAAACAAAGCCGCCGCCACCATCCCTGTTTTCGGGAGCGATACCGAGGAAGAAGAAGAGATAGTTTACGCTGGGCCGTCTCGACGCAACAACCCGGGACCGTCCGCCCCCATGTTGATCTTCGGAAGTGACTCAGAAGATGAGATTAATGCCGTGTTCTCCAGTCGGCCGTCAATACAAGCACCCCCTGGCGATGATCAGAGTTTGCAAATCACCATGGTGCCGCGGGAACACTACAAGGATCTCGACACACTTGAAGATTACAATGTGCAGGACCTGCTGACGTTTTACGTCCCTCCCAGGCGAAAGGGTGAAAAGGTGATCCTATTCTACCAATCCACAGAAACGAGAGTGGAGAAAGAGATATGGCATGGCGCGGATTCTATACTAGACAGGCTCCAACCCATCCGTTTGCCCAGATATTACACAAATGGACTAAAGAGGCTATTGAAGCGCCAAGGGGTACCCTTAAAACAGACTGTTCGACAAGCTCGATTCTACAATAGGATTTGGGATGTCCCCGGAACTCAGCGCAAATTGCCCAACGGGAGAATGGAAACGCTCGGCCTTGGATACGTAAGATCCGGGAAGCGGGAGCGAGTCCACGGTAGCTACGCCATATATAACTTCAATAAGGAGGAGGATGCCCTGTCAGGATCCCGCGAGCGAAGTGTCGAGTCCGCCATTTGAAGAACGAATGGACAAGCTTATCAGGAAAGCGGGTCAAAAGGCTCGGGATGACCATAATCGCGAGATGGCCATCTACGAGAAGGCCAGGACACAACGTCTGTTTCAACAGGCTGCAAAAGACGAAGATGCTCCTCCCTGTCAACCCGTTGCGCAAAAGGCCCGACGCAGAGGCAGAAGTAAGTCAAGAAGCAGAAAAAGAAGTCGACAACAACAACGCAGGATTAAAGAGTCAGGTGATCGGGTATTGCGCGGTCCGGATTTGTCCCTCATGAAGAAGATGAGTCGAGCGTATTCCTTCCCCCGAGACAAGACGAAGAAGTTACTCGAGCTCGCTATAAAACATCAAACGATCGCACTTCCGGAGTCCAAGCATCCTGAGCAAGTTAATGAAGTTTCTCATCCGCGCTATTGCTCTTATCACCGAGCCATAGGACACCCCCTCGAAGACTTCTTTACCTTGAAGAACTGGGTCGAAGACCAGTACCAGCAAGGCAGGTTTGCTTTATCCAGCAGCTGGAGGGTAACGCCGCCACAAAAGCACGAACCCAAAGCCACAAGAGCAGAACCAGATCCACATCGGCCTTGGAAGCGAGCTCGCACCTGTCATATGGTAACGATATCAAAAGGAGTGCCCGAGAATATGGATGACCTCCCTTGGTGCTTCGAAAACAATGACAATGAGGTGATCTCAGAATTTCCACCAGCTCCAAAAGAGCTGGAAGATTGTATACATACTACTGCAGATAACCTCAAGAAGATTGAGTTGGGATCGGCAGACGTTCCGCGACCGACATTCGTTAGCGAGTTGCTATCTGAGGAAAGGGTGGCGGCGTTAAAAGACGTGCTTGTGCAGCATAGAGATTGCTTCGCATGGAATTATTCTGAAATGCCAGGACTAGATCCAGAAGTTGCTGTGCATAAACTGGCGATATCCCCGGACGTTAAGCCAGTCAAACAGGCGCCGAGAAGAATGCGGCTCGAGCTTGAGATGAGCATCAACGCCGAAGTCAAGAAGCTGATCGACTCTGGGTTTATCCAAGAGGTACAGTATCCTGACTGGGTCGCCAACATCATCCCGGTAATGAAGAAAAATGGGACAGTACGCATATGTGTGGACTTCTGAGATCTCAATAAAGCCTGCCCGAAGGACGATTTCCCAGTGCCGGTCACTGAGCTGATGAAAGATAACACGTCCACCCACGAGGTTTTCTCTTTTATGGATGGCTCATCAGGGTACAATCAGATAAAGATGCATTCCGACGACCAGAAGCACACCGCTTTCCGGACTCCTTTGGGTATATTCTGATATAAAGTTATGCCCTTCGGATTAAAGAATGCCGGTGTTACCTATCAGAGGGCCATGACAAAGATCTTTGATGACCTCATACATGAAATCGTCGAGTGCTATATCGACGACCTCGTAGTAAAGAGCATGTCATATGAAGAGCATTTAAAGCATCTGAAGACCGTATTTCAACGCCTTCGGCAATATAATTTGAAGATGAATCCCCTCAAATGCGCGTTCGGAGTCTCCTTGGGTAAATTCCTGGGATTCATCATCCGACACCGAGGTATCGAAATAGATCCATCTAAGATCAAGGCGATCATGGAAATGCCACCGCCAAGGACTCTCAAACAGCTGCGGTCTCTCCAAGGGAAGCTCACGTACATCCGGCGGTTTATCGCCAACCTGCAGGCAAGTGACGTCCTTACAGTCACCTGATGAAGAAGGGAACTCCGTTCGTCTGGGACCAAAAATGCCAGAGCGCTCTAGATGAAATCAAGCAGTACCTGCAGAACCCGCCGGTGTTGGCTGCTCCGGTCAAGGGAAAGCCCCTCATTCTTTATACAACTGCTCTCGAAGGCTCCTTAGGCGCATTATGGGCGCAAGAAAACGACCAAGGTAAGGAGAGAGCGCTCTACTATTTAAGCCGAGTTCTTCTGGGGGCAGAAAGCAATTACTCCCCTATCGAAAAACATTACCCAGCGTTAATCTTTGCGATAACAAAACTCCGGCACTATGCATTGGCACATGAAGTCCGTCTTATATCAAAGGTGGACCCCCTAAAATATCTAATGTCAAAGGCTATATTGACAGGGAGACTCGCTAAATGGGCCCTGCTCCTGATGGAGTTTTCAATTACCTATCAGCCTCTTAAGGCAGTGAAAGGCCAAGCCATCACCGACTTCCTTGCTGAGCATCTAGTACCTGCCGGTTCTCCTCTAAATTGCGATTTGCCGGACGAACATGCATTTGACGCGGTCGACGGTGGTGATACCCGATGGGAACTTTATTTCGATGGAGCATCCTCCGTAAAGAAGCGCAAACAAAGTACCCCAATGATCAAATCGGGGGTAGGCCTCATCTTCGTAACTCCATGAGGAGGGATAATGCGCTTCGCTTTCTCCTTAACAGAACCGAGGATGAACAATGAAGCCGAATACAAAGCTTTGATAGTAGGCCTCGAGATCGCCATCGACATGGGAATTGAAAACCTCCTCATATACGGGGATTCTCAACTGGTCGTTAATCAAGTAAACGGCGACTACCAAACGTGCAAACCGGAGTTGGTGAAGTACGGTGAAAAGGTGCAACAACTGTTGACCCAAATTCCCTCCTATACTTTGGGAAGCATACCACGCGCGGAAAATAGCAAAGCGGACGCGCTAGCTAAGCTCGCTAAAGAACTGGCTGACGAGAACCTCGATGATGTTGAAATCGTGGTGCAAAGCCGTCGGGTGCTTGCCCCAGCAGAAATATCTCCGGAATCATCCGAAGAAAAGGAAGCGATTGAGCAGACGACCCTATAAATAAAAGATCGTGAGAAGGCTGAGGACTGGAGGGAGGTCTTCATAGACTACTTTAAGTCCCACCGAATGCCCGAAGAAGCGTCCTCAAGACATCAGCTCATGAAACGAGCTCTGTCTTTCGCCTTCGTCAACAATACTCTGTACAAGAGGTCGTTTGATTCTCTGTGGCTGAGATGTTTAGGACCTGACGAAGCAGAAAGAGTCGTTCGGGAAGTTCATGACGGAATATGTGGTTCTCATCAAGCAGGCCCGAAGATGAAGTTAAAAATTAAACGGATGGGTTACTACTGGCCCACGATGATCCAGGACTGCCTCGAATATGCGAAGCAGTGCCACTCATGCCAAATCAATGGGGATTTCATCCACCAGCATCCAAATACGCTACATCCAACGGTGGCTAGCTGGCCATTCGAAATGTGGGGAACTGACATAGTCGGCGCCATCGAACCGGCATCATCTAAGGGACATCGTTTCATCCTGGCAACGACTGATTACTTCTCCAAATGGGCAGAAGCAGTGCCGCTGAGGGAAGTGAAGACGGAGAATATCCTCCACTTTTTCAAGACGCACGTCATTTATCGGTTTGGAACTCCGCGGCGGATTATCTCCGATAACGGGCCGGCCTACAGAAGCCATAAGATCAGCCGCTTCGCGCAACAGCATAATATAGACTGGAGATACTCCTCAGTTTATAATCCACGAGCTAACGGTCTAGCTGAGGCCTTCAACAAGACCTTGACAAAGATCATGAAGAAGACGGTGTCCCGAAATAAGAAGGACTGGCACGAGAGACTGCAAGAAGCTCTCTGGGCATATCGGACTACGTTCAAGATGGCCACGAACACGACGCCATACGCTTTAGTATTCGGTACGGAAATAGTACTCCCCCTCGAGATAGAGCCACCTTCTCTACGAGTGGCAGTCCACCATGAGTTGACAGACAAAGAAAATGCTCACCTCCGACTTGAGGAGCTTGACGCCCTCGATGAAACCCGGCTCATAGCGCAACAAAATTTGGAGGCTTACAAAGCGAAAATGACGCGCTCGTATGAAAGATTGACCAGGCCGAGGACATTCCGCCAAGGCGAACTCGTGCTAGTGATCAAAAGGCCTATGATCTCCAATCGCGCCAAGCGGGGAAAATTCGAGCCAAACTATGAAGGTCCGTACATCATAGACAAAGTCTACCAAGGTGGAGCCTATCTACTCATGGATATGCACGGTGAGAGGCCTTTCAGGCCAATAAACGGCCGCTTCCTAAAGAAATACTACGCTTAAGGAGTCACAGCCTAGGTCAATGATAGATGACGACGACTATGCCCGCTCGCTATCTTCCTAAGCTCAAGCTCTATAAGTAGTAGCCGGCCCTCTCCACGACGGACCGAAACGTCCTTAAACTAACGACGGACCGAAACGTCCTTAAACTAACGACGGACCAAAACGTCCTTAAAACTAATAACGGACCGAAACGTCCTTAAACTAACACCGCAGCATCCTTAGGCTTACGAGATAAAAAAATTATAATAAAGAAAAACGGTATGTCCATCAGCAAAAAAGGCACGGATGAAAACCCGAAAGGGCTCCGTGAGTAAAAACAGCAGGGCTACCGGCGAGTGTTCGTGAAAACCCGAAAGGGCGCGACCTCATAAAAAAAAGAAGAAGAAAATAAAAAGAATATAAAAAACGGGATGTCCATAAGCAAAATGGGCACGGATGAAAACCCGAAAGGGCTCCGTGAGTAAAAACAGCAGGGCTACCGGCGAGTGTTTTGTGAAAACCCGAAAGGGCGCAACCTCGTTAAAGGACACTTGCGGGATCCTCATGACCCCGTAAGGAGAAACCACCCGTGTGAGATCCTTACGAATCACAAGGGAGTAACACACTTAGGGATCCTCACGATTCCTAAGGAGAAAAGACACTTGCGAGATCCTCACTACTCATAAGGAGAACTCTCTTATGGGACCCTCACGTCTCATAAGACTTGAAAGTCTTAAGTTACAGAAACCTGAATCTGTGCTTGAGCAAAATCCCCCATAACCTTCGACAATGCCCTACAAGCGGCTCATACTGACCCTTGTATACAATCCACGGGCGCGAATAAACATTTCCTCAGCAAAGTCCCATCCGTGACTAGGGGTATGTCCCTATGGTGAACAACCCTTATAAGTCCTCTTGACTTATAAAGAGAAAGCCCTCTTGTAGGATCCTTACGACTTACAGAGGAACATACACTTAGGAATCCTCACGATTCCTAGGGAGAAAATACACCTACATGATCCTCACGACTTGTAGGGGAAATACCTTTGTGAGACCCTTACGGCTCATGAAGTCAAAAGCCTTAGTCGACAGGACCCTAACCCTGTTTGCTAAGCCACCCTTGTTCAACATCGACAGAGGCAGATGATGATTCGCTCCTGGCCATATCCCAGTTGTAGCGGTGCTGATGCCGAAATCGGTGTCTAATTTCAGGTTTATGGCGAAAAGCCAGTAGGCCGCACGTGCATACGAAATAGCCGAAATGATGGGGCAACTTGCAATAAAAAGAAGCAAGTAAAAATGTATGCACGTAAAATAGCCGAAATGATGGGGCAACTCGCAATAAAAAGCAGCGAGTAAAAAAAATAGCTGAAATTATTGGGCACCGCGAAGAATAGCCGAAATGATAGGGCAATCGCGACCTTCGCGATATAAAAGCTGAAATGATGGAGTATCGCGGAAAAAGAAATGAAACAAAATAAAAAAAATAAAAAATTAATTTATGCCCTACAGGTGATGTTCCATCACACCCAGTATACAATCCAAAGGCGTAAACAAAGAAGTGAACATACTTCCCCCCAGGTTTCATCAAAGAAAGAAGCTAAATCTCGACGGGACGCAAGCGACCTACAGATCATCCCAACACTCGTCTCGTAATGACGGACATAACTTCAAACAAAGCGGAGCAGCGGCAACCCCTAGTTCCATGGCTCGGCGATATACATATCACCAACAATCAAACCTCCATTCCGTAAAATGCGGATACAATCAGCAAAATTCTTGATTGCGTGGAACGCGGATAACGTCACTCTTTAACCCCGTGGAAAACATCCAGAGCGGAGCCTAGTCCTCGCCGAACACGGCAGTGAACCCGTGTGAAGCATCTAGTGCAAAATTCCTGGTTACGTGGAATGCGGATAACGTCACTCTTTGACCCCGTGGAAAACGTCCAGAGCGGATCCTGATCCTCGCAGAGCACGGCAGTGAACCCGTGTGAAGCATCCAGAGCGGAGCCTAGTCCTCGCCGAACACGGCAGTGAACCCGTGTGAAGCATCTAGTGCAAAATTCCTGGTTACGTGTAACGCGGATAACGTCACTCTTTGACCCCGTGGAAAACATCCAGAGCGGATCCTGGTCCTTGCAGAGCATGGCAGTAAACCCGTGTGAAGCATCCAGAGCGGAGCCTAGTCCTCGCCGAACACGGCAGTGAACCCGTGTGGAGCATCTAGTGCAAAATTCCTGGTTACGTGGAACGCGGATAACGTCACTCTTTGACCCCGTGGAAAACGTCCAGAGCGGATCCTGGTCCTCGCAGAGCACGATAGTGAACCCATGTGAAGCATCCAGAGCGGAGCCTAGTCCTCGTCGAACACGGCAGTGAACCCGTGTGAAGCATCTAGTGCAAAATTCCTGGTTACGTGGAACGCGGATAACGTCACTCTTTGACCCCATGGAAAACGTCCAGAGCAGATCCTGGTCCTCGCAGAGCATGGCAGTGAACCCGTGTGAAGCATCCAGAGCGGAGCCTAATCCTCGCCGAACACGGCAGCGAACCCGTGTGAAGCATCTAGTGCAAAATTCCTGGTTACGTGGAACGCGGATAACGTCACTCTTTGACCCCGCGGAAAATGCCCAGAGCGGAGCCTGGTCCTCGCCAAGCACGGCAGTGAACCCGTGTGAAGCATCCAGAGCAATCACCGGACTGTGGAGTCCTTAAAATCCACGGACTATGATGTCCTTAACCTCGACCGTAATGTCTTAAAACTAACGATCAACCACCCTGATTCTATATTGATTCCACCTTGGTTTAGGGGTACATCTCTTCACTCCTTTGATACCTGGCGTTGTAATTCCTCAACGTCTTCAAAGAGGTGACGGGTCCCCGCAACCACACATCGGACTGTGGAGTCCTGAAATCCACGGACTATGACGTCCTTAACCTTGACCGAGATGTCTTAAAACTAATATCGGACTGTGGAGTCCTGAAATCCACGGACTATGACGTCCTTAACCTTGACCGTGATGTCTTAAAACTAATATCTGACTGTGGAGTCCTGAAATCCACGCACTATGACGTCCTTAACCTTGACCGTGATGTCTTAAAACTAACATCGGACTGTGGAGTCCTTAAATCCACGGACTATGAGGTCCTTAACCTTGACCGCGATGTCTTAAAACTAACATCGGACTGTGGAGTCCTTAAATCCATGGACTATGAGGTCCTTAACCTTGACCGTGATGTCTTAAAACTAACATTGGACTGTGGAGTCCTTAAACCCACGGACTATGAGGTCCTTAACCTTGACCGCGATGTCTTTAAACTACGACACCCTGAAAACCATCCCAAACCAACCCTTGACCCCGTGAAATACGGATAAGGGCGACCGCATCCAGCACTTGCGAGTCCTCACGACCTGCAAGGAAGAAAACTCTCTTGCGAGATCCTTACGACTCCCAAGGGAAAACCCGTTTAAGAATCCTCACGATTCTTCAGAAAAACTCACACCTACGGGATCCTCTCGACCTGTAGGGAGAAAAAACTCTTTATGAGACCCTCACGGCTCATAAAGCTCAAAGAAGCCTTAGGAGGCAGATCTTAACCTTGAATCCTAAGCCATCGCTGCCCTGCAAAGAGATCAAGATAGACTATCCGCAGAATACATTCAATGAAAAGGGACACTCCATTAAGAAGAAAAATGTATCTTTTATTCATAAACCAAAATGGATACAAAGTGCAATCCATGAAAGAACAAAAAGAAAATACTCTCATCTATGAGTATGTACAAAAAAGAAAGGAAAAGATACAAGTCTTTAAGCCGGCGGGCGATGTAGCAATTTTACCAGCTCATCTTCCTGTTGCTGAGTCACGGCTTCATGATTCAAGATCGCCTGAAGACGAGCCTCCGTCCGAGCCTGCTGGGCCTGATACGAAGCAAGCCGAACTTCAAGCTCTTTCTCGGTGGCCTTATGGGCCTCGACCCTTTCACGAGTGAACGTGGAAGATTTATCGAGAGCCACCACCTCTTTGATGGACTCCTGGAGCACCCGCCAGAGTTCATACGCTTTGTTGGCCTTGGCGGTAAGATTAGCTTGAAGCTCGCTCAGCGCCTTAGAAGCCAGCTCCCTCTCCGAAAATTTACGGTCGAGCCCTTTTCTCACACAACAATTTGTTCACCACGTGTCGCCCTATCAGGTCACGTAAGCTCACTTTCGCGACCGCAACCTTGGAAACGGGACATACACGCTCAAGACCATATAAATGGGCTTCCAGTCGACAGCGATAGTCGATCTAAAACACGCTCACATCACCTGGTATGAAAAGCAACTAGAAAATTTCCGACGTTTATCCTATCGAGCATGTGTTCACAATTATATGAACATCCGAAAAAGAAATAATATTCGAAGCTTTAATGTGCATGCGACGTGATGATAGTGTTGATAATCAAAGAAAGTTCTCATAAGAAGAACACAAATTTTATTTATGCAAGCGAAAACACACATACGAGTACCAAGCCTACATGGAAGTTCAGCATAAAGCATACAAAAAGAGAGACTAATTTAAATATACTACGCTAGCGGGAAAATGTCACCAAACACGGGATCAGTAGCACAAGGGTTAACAAAGCAAAGAACTAGATTCTCCATCTCTCTCTCCGCTCTCTCCAGCACATTAAAGCGACGGTTCTCGCGAGGAGTCGCTCCACATCGATTGGCGCCATGTTCGTCCGCGAAAGCAAACATAATAGCTCGCCGGGCCCTTATTTGGCTCAGCAGGTGAATCGAGCAATCCTTCAAAGCCTGAGTAATCAGGCACGCTTCGTGAAAGCCCTCGAGCTTCTCTTCGGCCGCATCAAGCATCGCCAGGGTCATCTCCGCCGGGTGAGGAGGGATGTCGGCAAGCACGGCCGTGAGAATCGTCCGGAGCCAGAGGGACCCCATCGGGAGGGGGGACCCCCTACGGATCGAGAGTTCATACATTGCCGAATCGCATTCGTCATCGGTAAGGATTGGATCCACCAATCGGGCAGCAAAGCGGGGGATCATCTCCTCGATAGGAACTTCCCATGCCTGTCGACGAGCATGAGGGCGATTACAGGCCATGGTGCTCAGTTGTTTCTCAGGATAAATCACACCAAAATGAGAATAAATCTCTCTGTGAAGAGAAAAGGAAGGCCATTGCCCCAGATATAAAGAGGTGCATTAAGTGCTGTGCGCGGAAAATCTTGCATGTAAAAGCTGTTTCCAAGGCCCAAAAAAGGAAAGGCGTCGAAAATCAGGGAGATGGAACTATTTCCAAGGCTCCTTTTCTGCATATGATATTGTGCACTAAAAATATGGCATCAAAGGACCCCACGTGCAGAACACGTGAGCCCCAAACTGTAGGGTTCCTAGGCACACTAATGAAGTCTCATAAGTGATCAAACATGGCCAATTAAAATTTTACAAGTGCCGAGAAACCCTAATACGGATCGTTAACTAGATATATAGACGATGCGATGCAAGTAAACGACTTTAACTTAAAAGGAAAGAGGCTACAACCTTTGTAGATCCGGTCCTCCACCTCCTAGGCTCCATGATGACGTCCCCTCGCTGTCCATATCGGATCCCGGACTCTAGCATCGGCTTCATCGGAGAAATGGGCGGGCTAGATCGTCGACTTCGATGCCGAAGATGATCTACGTCGAGGCAACTCAAGATCAAACTCCAACTTCACCAACTCATGAAACTTGTGAAGAAAACACCCTATACTACTTGGAAAGAGGTAGAGGATGAAGAAATAGAAGGTGGGTTTACTTTGGAATTGGATTTCTCACTCATTTTCACAAATCACCATTGAAGCTATCAAGCTTTTTCTTCTTGAAGAAGAAGAAGAAGAAGAAGAAAGAATATGATAAGTGTTTTTCAAAATAGAAAATAAATGAATACTTATCATATACCAACAATAGTTAGGTGTAGAGAATAAACTAAGGTTAGTTAAATGGTTAGGGTTAGGAGATGAAGACAAAATGGTTGCTTTAGTCAAAGATGCTTTGAAGCTTCAAGAAGCTTCAAGCAAAGAACAAAGAAAGCCACCATTTTCTCTTTATCATTTTCTTTTGCCAAAATAAACAAAATAAATAAATAAATGAATAAGTAAATAAACAAAACCCTAACCACTCATATAACCATGGTTTAATTCTTTACACAAACCTAAGTGAGTATGTATCATCAAACATGATACAAACAAGTGCACAAAAATATATCACATATACAATGTGCATATCAAGTGAGAAAATCCATTTAAAGTGAACTAATATTAGTTAATGCAAAGTAATATATCAAATATATAATTATGCATCAAATCATTAAATCAATACTTGATTTAACGATCCGGTCATATCGCATATAACCGACTAATATTCAATGTATCGTCTTATCGAATCAATCCTCGATTCGATAACTAGGTTATATCGCATACAACTATCGATACATTCATCGCGAGAATAGAATACGGTATCACATACACGCATTATTCTCGGTCCCGCACATATCTCATATGCGCTCCTATTTCATTTCGCTTGAGCCAGGAAACCTCTGTGTAGGACTCTAAAGACTCGTCAATACGCCGGCAGCAGGTGATGATCATATCAAACTCCCACAAGCCGCAAGCAGTCTGCTAAACGTAACGGCCACCCGGGTATTGAGCGATCAGAAGATCGACGAGCAAGCCCGCTCACACTCCTGTGAATCCAACCAGTAACACTTACCGTATAGTCCGGTCTGTTCGTCTGATATGTCGCATATCTCGCCTAGGGGTGGTAAACGTCAGACCCCAGTAGCTTGATAAGTCATGCCGACGTAAGGTCCATAACATTCGTGAAACTACTGATAACTCTTAGCAGTATATCACTGCAACCCTGGCCAGGGATTTCCTGTTATGGCCAGTCGAGCATAGCGCAACATCCACCCCCAATACCGGGAGAGACGAATCCCCTCCTATCGCTCATTGCCTCCATGTGAATCGGGACTGTACCCAAAAACCACCTGTTTGCACGACTCAGTAGAGCCGTGGTAGGGTGGAAATCAAAGCACAGTGGGAGACACACAAGACACTATGACGATCTCGGGTCAACAGACTAAGCTGTACCAGTGTCACCAGAGAACAGCCATCTGACGTGAGGTATAATACCATCTGGGAGTTCTCGGCGAGTCCGTTCAGTGTACCCAGTCTCCACTGAGCACCCGCATACCATCTCCGATGTCAAACACCAATGGATATGGGATCATCCATCGCCCATCACATGGGTCGAGAAGATATACGCTAGTCTACTCTGGAATATCGATGCCCCGTCTCGATATTCCCACGACTAGGAACAATGAAGGATGTACTCATTGACTACCCAGGCCCCACTAGTATGATCTTCATCACAGTCCTGGAAGTTGAGTACACATCCTAAGGGCTTTATCAACTTGTAATCAGAGAGACAGAAAGTATACATGTTAAGATAAAGAGCAACCAGATAGCGTACTATCATGTCGAGCAAGAAAGTCCTACCTATATATGTCCCAGCATCCACTACAATATACATCCAATGTACAGTAATGGCTTCTAGGGCATACATATAACTAACAATCTCCCACTTGCACTAGGGCCATCTGTAGCAGTGGTTGCAGTATCACATACTCAACCATCCCGTAAATGTCTCTCTTTGGGAAAAGGCCTTCGTGAGTGGATCCGCTGTGTTGTCCTCTGAGTCTACTCTCCTAACCTCGATCATCCTGGAGATCAACTATCTCCATTATCAGGTGATGCTTCCTCAGAATATGTCTGGGTCACTGATGGGATCGGGGTTCCTGGGCCAAAGCCACACTTCCATTGTCATACAATGGTAGGAACCTAGTTCATCTTATGAACCAATATACACCCAAACTGCCTCTTTGGTAGTATCTATAATAGCGATATTACCAGCCTTTATCGTCTAGTTTGCCACGGTATCTAGCTTGGAACTCTTCCAACATACCGTCCCTCCACTGAGGGTAAACACAATGCCCGCGACTGACATTCAGTCGTCTTTATCACCCTGGAACCTTTCCAGTGATTCTCCCCAGGATCAACTGATACCATTTCACTACAATTAGTGAGAATCCTAACATCCATTTAGATCTATCTCATAGACCCAAATCTCAGGATTTAGGAGGTATCACTTTGATCCTATATGGAGAATCTGTGTGATAAGAGGAGATCGACCGATCGTAGCATAGGAAACTCCTTTCCTATCAAGAGTATGTCATCCACGTACTCTACGAGGATCATTACCATACTCCATACTACCCTTTTGTACATACAAGGTTCATCTACCATTTTGATGAAGTCAAACTCTTTGACTACCACATCAAAATAGATGTTCCAACTCCGCGATGCCTGCTTTATCTTGTAAAGCAACTTGCACATGTTTCCGCTGCTCCTACTGTGTACGAAGCCCTCTGGTTATGTACTTATAGACTTTCTATTCTAAATCATTATTTAGAAAAGTAGTCATGGCACCTAACCACCAGATATCGTAGTCATGGAATGTAGCAATGGTAAGTAGGATCTGGATGGACTTAAACATAGTCCCTAGAAAAAGTTTTATCATTATCCACACCTGGTTGATGACTAAAACCTTTAACAAGTCTAGCTTTGAAAGTCTCAACTTTTCCATCTACACCAAGTAATCTTCTCAAGATATACTTGCTCCTGATGGGGATTTAACCCTTCAGATATAGCAACCAAAGTCCATACTTTGTTGGTGTACATGGATTCCATCTCAGATCGCTAAGCATCCAGCCATTCTTACAGAGTCCTAACTCTTGATGGCCTGCTCGAAACTAGTTGGATCATCATCTCATGATGCATTCCTCGCTCCCACTGTCATCGAGAAACCGAAGCAACTCTCAGGTGGGTGAGAAACCCTACTAGATCGGCGGAGAGGCTGAGGTTCGTTGGTTACTATTGAATCTTTCGGTTCTACCAAATCATTAGCTGCAGTTTGTATAGCTGGAACATTTCCAGTTCTACCGAACTGACATTGCCTCGATTTTTTCCGAATTTTGCTTTAGACATAGGCCGGACAATCCCAAATCTTAACTTACTTAAGAGATAGGCTCTTCCCATACCATATCTCATATGGAATGGTAGACAGTGATCTGATTCGAACCTAATTCAATAGGTATGCAGCTTCTCAAGCACATAACTCCCAAAAGGAAATAGGAAACTCAGTAGTACTTATCATAGAGCACACCATATCTAATATTGTGCGATTGCTCCACCCCGATACACCGTTGTGCTGTAGTGTATTCAGAGGAGTAACACTGAGAGAGAATCTCATTCTCCTTTAGAATAGTCCAGGAATTTTATGCACAAGTATTCTCTTCCCTGATCTCATCATAGGACATAATCCTTATACCCGTATTTTGGTTCTCTACTTCCAACTTATATTCTGTGAATACCTCAAAAGCTTTGGACTTATGTTTCAACAGGAACATATGACTGAATCTTGAGAGATTATCAGAGAATATAATGAAGTATAAAGAACCAGTCCTGGCATGTGTAGACGGGAGACCTTACATACATCATCATGTATCAGTCCCAAGAGTTCATTAACTCTTTCTCTGTTTCCAATAAACAGGGCTATGGTCATCTAATCTTTGTGTCATGACTGGCAAGTTTCACAAGATGTAAATTCAAACTGATTTAAATATGCATCTAAAATGTAACTTCAGCCAGTCGGGTCGCATTGATGTGACCTAGTCTACAATGCCTCAAGAAGGATTCGTTCATTTCTGAACTCTTCCTCTTGTATGTGTTCTGTATACTAGGAACTGTAGTTTGATTTAGAACGTCAATGCTTTTAGATAACGTGCCTGAACCGATCAACTTTTGATATAGAAAATGTTCAAAACATTATCCATCAATACAAAATTTTATCATTTCTTTACTAATAAAGAGATTGATATGATTTAGTATATCAGGTTCGGTATCTAATAGCATTTGTTCAGAATCAATGTATTGGTAATACAGGGTGACAGTGACCAACAGACTTGGTTGCAACACTTGCCCCGTTTTCTGTCTCATGAAACTTATCACCCGTTCTCAGTCTTTCTACCTTTCGGTAGCCCTATGTAACAGATTACATATCTGGGATCCTGATCCGGTATCAAATACTCAGGATGCAGAGAATACTGAGAAACGGTTCTTTGTAATGAACATACCCGAAGGAGATGCATCATATGCACTTTCTTCGTTTGGGCGGCATAGGAATTCTGGTATTCCCCTATTTCCTGCTCTGTCTTATAACAATTATAAGTTGGAGCGGGACCAACGTTCCCCAGCTCAGTATAACAAGCGGGTTCGGTCAATACATCCATATTATTATCTTGATTAAGGCGTGATATGGTCGCTACCTGGAGAGAGAGAAGAAAACACTCTGCGTGCGCTCTTGCAAGATCAGATTGGTTATTTATTTTATCTAATCAGGATGGCTCCCACTGTTTTTATCAAATCTTCCTTCAAACCCTAAAAGGAAAGACTAGCCGGGATTAATTACACTCTACAAGTTCGCCAATCTTTCAGCCAGGCCAGTGTCGGTACTTTGAGGGAGGTTCCCCGTGCTTTCGCACGGACCTAATTACTGTAAACCTCGTTTTCCCAGAGGCGTAACCCCGTTGACACCTTTCTAGACACCTACTTGATCGGCTAATTGTAAAGTGCAAAACTCTCCCAGGAGTAACAATTACTCGCAGTGGGTATCGGGACCCAACTATCACATAGAAGGTATGCAATCTCATTGCAAATTTCAACGCTTGAAACTCCCGATAAAGGTTTTTACCCCTAGCACCTATGACCTTAACTATGGTCAACAAATCATAAGTACTAGTCAAGTTCTACCCGTCATTTCGTGATTAATTAGACCCACCCACATGACCCTTAACTAAGGTCAACAAAGTCACGCGACTGTCCTAACTAATCGCATCATATGCGGTGTAGGAAGACATCACTTAGCTACCGTACACTGTGCCTTGACTAAGGTCAACAAACACAGCACGAATACTAAGTACTCTACTTCCTAAAATGACGGAGGGTTGCGAATGGTTTTTATGAAAACCTTTAACGCTTTGAACTTGATCTCGTTGTGGAATCAAATGGTTTTTAAATGGAATGTTTTTGAGGCTTTTCTAGTTTTGCTAAAAGGGTCACTCCCGGTGAAGGGATCGTCGGCCCTTTCCTCGTCGAATGAGGTGCGGGATATATCATATATATCACTGTGCAAAGCAGAAACTATAGAAGCAATCAAAATACAAACCGAGAGTTGTAGCATCTGCCAGTTATTGCTAAAGGAGTCACTCCCGGTGAAGGGATCTCGGTCCTTTCCTTATCGAATAAGGTGCAGGATGTTCTACAAGGAACACCGCGATGCAAAACAAGAACTGTAGCTACCTGTTTTAATTTGAAATTCGATTCCATAACATCAATTAGGTTTATTTTCTTTCATTAATCTCATTAATGAATATCCCATCATTTAAGTCCACCTAATCATCACAGATAAATATAACGTACGCTTATGCCATCCGCATTCGCCTCGATGTCTCGTCTGCACCGTTAGGTTAGGAAACTAACGGCAGAGCGGGGCGGGGCTAGCGCGGGTGTAAAACATAAGCAACGTCTATATAATATATCATATATACTATATATTATATCTATCACAGAACATCACATGATCACATCACAGATATCGCAGCAGAAAGTATCATATGAAATATTGGATATACTAGGACGTCCGTGTTTTCAATACGAGCCAGTATAAAACACGGATTCCTCGGTCGTGATGAATAGCCAATCCCACACCCCTAGACCCCTACGAGAGCGGCAAGCAACCCTACCAATTCTAGAGTTAGGGGACCCGGACTCGACTCCTCGAGTTGGTCTCCCACTGGACCCCAGAACCCGGTTACTTGTGCTCCCCTCCTTGGGTCTATCCTAATGCGGAAAAGTAAATAATATACAAATGGTGACAACATCCGCAACCTGGAAGTGCCCCAATAAAAGAATATTACATACAAGTTTTTACATGAATGAAAAAGAAAAACACTCATCTCACATAAAAACTCCCGGCTATTCAAACACGACGATCCAATATAACATATCCAGCAACACATAACATCACATGTCATCAACGTAAGTAAATATTCACATCCCAATTGTTGTTGACATATAGCAACGAAACCGGCGATATCACATATTACACTTACGGTCACAGAAAAGAAAGTGTAAAACTACAACAGTTGGAATCCACAAACTCTTTAGACATCGCATGCCTAGCCAAATGAATTCCTTAGACATCGCATGCCTAACAATTATAAACCCCGCATTTTAGTCTCATTATCGAAAACACTTTTCAATATCAAGTCGGGCAATTCAACAAGATTCCCGACAAACTGATCGAATGCTCGTCGCAAACTTTAGTAGGCGGCCGCACCCCTGATACCGTCGACGAAGTGCACTAAGGCGGAACACCGCTACCGCGAGCACCCGAACGGATGCTTTCGGCGACGGGGTTCTCCTACAGTCACTTGGTCGGGGCTATGGGGTGAGGCTGTCTATTAAGTTTACCCGGCGAGTATCCGCGTACGCAACGTGATTGCGACGGACTTTTGATCACATCAAAATTCCGTGGCAACCGATCAAATGAGACTGAACTGCTGTGTTTATAACATTCATTCAGTTATCTCATAACTACTTGTGAATTCCAATTGTTGTATCACATTCCGGATAAATAGAAAAATGTTAAACTTTCCGATCGAACAATCGAACACCCAAGTTTTCCCAATACAGCTCAACACATGAAATAAGTCTAAAAACATTCAGTTCGTGCCTCAGTACCAACGGTCCAGCCGTAGAAGGGTCAAGCCAACGCCTCACATGTGGCACGCCGTATTGCCCCAAACCCGAAGGTTCAAAGGGCAGTTCAAGACGGTCACATAATCGAGTTAAGGTTTGTTGTCTTCTAGAGGGACCATCTCGTTACTTGCACTACTTAGAACGTCGTTAATCTACGGAAAAATCCAACAATTGGAGATTTCCCGGCATGGGAAAAATTGGGTATTTATATCCGGTCGAACGTTTTAACATATTCAAAAATTATCCGAAAAAACACATAGACAAAGTTTGATAATCCGATCGAATCTACGAACTCCTAATACAACCCAGAAAACTCAACTCTTGAGTTCAGATTAAAAATTCCCAGGAAAACCAACACTGCAAAATAGGAATTAATGTGCAAAATTGAACAACATAGGACACTAGATGGCCGCGGAACCGCCGCATTAGTCATGCTAATGCCGCGGTTCCGCCGCGCTTTTATGGCATTAGGCTATCGAATTTCACAGTAACTCTTACAATCTCCTGCTGATTTTTCTGCATATTTTTAATATGGAAAAAACCCAGTTTTTGAAAAAAGTCCAGAGAGCATTTTGGAGTTAGGGTTTCGGTTCGATCGGACTTCAAACTCCGTCTGTGCATCGTCTAAGGCTCTAGCTAGGCTCTGATACCACTGTAGGGTTCCTAGGCACACTAATGAAGTCTCACAAGTGATCAAACATGGCCAATTAAAATTTTACAAGTGCCGAGAAACCCTAATACGGATCGTTAACTAGATATATAGACGATGCGATGCAAGTAAACAACTTTAACTTAAAAGGAAAGAGGCTACAACCTTTGTAGATCCGGTCCTCCACCTCCTAGGCTCCATGATGACGTCCCCTCGCTGTCTATATCGGATCCCGGACTCTAGCATCGGCTTCATCGGAGAAATGGGCGGGCTAGGTCGTCGACTTCGATGCCGAAGATGATCTACGTCGAGGCAACTCAAGATCAAACTCCAACTTCACCAACTCATGAAACTTGTGAAGAAAACACCCTATACTACTTGGCAAGAGGTAGAGGATGAAGAAATAGGAGGTGGGTTCACTTTGGGATTGGATTTCTCACTCATTTTCACAAATCACCATTGAAGCTATCAAGCTTTTTCTTCTTGAAGAAGAAGAAGAAGAAGAAAGAATATGATAAGTGTTTTTCAAAATAGAAAATAAATGAATACTTATCATATACCAACCATAGATAGGTGTAGAGAATAAACTAAGGTTAGTTAAATGGTTAGGGTTAGGAGATGAAGACAAAATGGTTGCTTTAGTCAAAGATGCTTTGAAGCTTCAAGAAGCTTCAAGCAAAGAACAAAGAAAGCCACTATTTTCTCTTTATCATTTTCTTTTGCCAAAATAAACAAAATAAATAAATAAATGAATAAGTAAATAAACAAAACCCTAACCACTCATATAACCATGGTTTAATTCTTTACACAAACCTAAGTGAGTATGTATCATCAAACATGATACAAACAAGTGCACAAAAATATATCACATATACAATGTGCATATCAAGTGAGAAAATCCATTTAAAGTGAACTAATATTAGTTAATGCAAAGTAATATATCAAATATATAATTATGCATCAAATCATTAAATCAATACTTGATTTAACGATCCGGTCATATCGCATATAACCGACTAATATTCAATGTATCGTCTTATCGAATCAATCCTCGATTCGATAACTAGGTTATATCGCATACAACTAATCGATACATTCATCGCGAGAATAGAATACGGTATCAAATACACGCATTATTCTCGGTCCCGCACATATCTTATATGCGCTCCTATTTCGTTTCGCTTGAGCCAGGAAACCTCTGTGTAGGACTCTAAAGACTCGTCAATACGCCGGCAGCAGGTGATGATCATATCAAACACCCACAAGCCGCAAGCGGTCTGCTAAACGTAACGGCCACCCGGGTATTGAGCGATCAGAAGATCGACGAGCAAGCCCGCTCACACTCCTGTGAATCCAACCAGTAACACTTACCGTATAGTCCGGTCTGTTCGTCTGATATGTCGCATATCTCGCCTAGGGGTGGTAAACGTCAGACCCCAGTAGCTTGATAAGTCATGCCGATGTAAGGTCCATAACATTCGTGAAACTACTGATAACTCTTACCAGTATATCACTGCAACCCTGGCCAGGGATTTCCTGTTATGGCCAGTCGAGCATAGCGCAATATCCACCCCCAATACCGGGAGAGACGAATCCCCTCCTATCGCACATTGCCTCCATGTGAATCGGGACTGTACCCAAAAACCACCTGTTTGCACGACTCAGTAGAGCCGTGGTAGGGTGGAAATCAAAGCACAGTGGGAGACACACAAGACACTATGACGATCTCGGGTCAACAGACTAAGCTGTACCAGTGTCACCAGAGAACTGCCATCTGACGTGAGGTATAATACCATCTGGGAGTTCTCGGCGAGTCCGTTCAGTATACCCAGTCTCCACTGAGCACCCGCATACCATCTCCGATGTCAAACACCAATGGATATAGGATCATCCATCGCCCATCACATGGGTCGAGAAGATATACGCTAGTCTACTCTGGAATATCGATGCCCCGTCTCGATATTCCCACGACTAGGAATAATGAATGTTGTACGCATTGACTACCCAGGCCCCACTAGTATGATCTTCATCACAGTCCTGGAAGTCGAGTACACATCCTAAGGGCTTTATCAACTTGTAATCAGAGAGACAAAAAGTATACATGTTAAGATAAAGAGCAACCAGATAGCGTACTATCATGTCGAGTAAGAAAGTCCTACCTATATATGTCCCATCATCCACTATAATATACATCCAATGTACAGTAATGACCTCTAGGGCATACATATAACTAACACAACCTTGACGTGCACTAAAAAAATGGAATAACGCCCTGCACGTTAAAAAACAGCAACAGCAACAATAGCAAAATGATAAAATCCCATAGAAAGGCATGCAAACATAGAAAGGCACGATAAAGCTTATCATTCATGCTTTAGGAAGTCCATACAAAATGAAAAGAAAACGATTACAATGGCAAGACCTCAGACGCGGGGCACGGATTGAGAAACTCAAGCTTGACTTTGTCCAAGATCCTCCAAGCATTTCGAACCGCCCGAGTATGTTTTCTCTCACGATCACAAGCGTCGGGGTCCTCGCGAATGTCCTCCACCCTTCGATAGGCGGCAAGTATGGCCGACTGCTGAAATGCCTGGTGCAAGAGATCAATGAGGTTGTCGTGCCTTCTCTTCGAGATTAGACTCATCAGATACACCGAATGTATCTTATCCTCAGCAAAGTCCAATGCCCTGAGCGGCACACCGGTGCAGAAGAGATGAAGCGCCTCCCAAATCGCCAGCACGATGAGTCTCAGAAGAAAAGAGCGACGGGGGAGTAGCCGGTGGTTGTACTCATCAAAGCGGCTCATAATCTCAGCACACTGAGCGTTGGTGAACTCCCGATTCTGACTACGGCCCAGTGCACGAATATTCCCATAAGAAATGATTTCGTTAAGATCATACAAATGAGCATCCATGACACCTGAAATAGCGATCATGAAAAATTCATTACAAACTTTTTCCTCTCGGATGTGAAGGAGGACAACCTAGGGCAAGGAAACCCTAAGAAGCCTCCAGGGGAAGAACTTAGTTCTTCACAGGAATTAAATTCCTTTTGGAGAGGGGAATTAAATTTCCAGAAACTTTTTTTTTCTGCGAACGGAGTTAAACTCTATGGACTTGAACTGTCACCATCATTTCCCTAAAGATCATATGAACCCTAAAAGATGTACTGTTGAAGGTTAAATGGTCTTATACTTTGGATGAAAAACTTGAAGAAAAATTGGGTTCATATTCAAAAAGGGTCAAAACCCTTGTTTTGGATTTAAAATCCAGAGGAATGTGAGAGTTCATCGTTCATTCAAGAGCATTACCTAAAGAAAAGAGTCTTTTTCGGGCAGAGTTAAACTCTGAAGATGATTCGAGACAGAGAACTAAGCTCTGGAAGAAGAGAATTAAATTCTCAGAAAAAGTTTGCATGGAGAAAGATAAGAAAAGTGGAGGTGTCTCTGAAATGACCCCTATATTTATAGGATGGGATGGAAAACGCTTTATCTTCCCGATTCCCCGGATGGATCCAACGGTCACAGAAGTGACAGCGTTGCACTCACGTGCAGACACGTGAGAACAACGCTGTGGGGGCATTTGTTTCCTGATTTAAAATCAGGAAAGTTTACGGAGAAGGCATCACGTGCTAGCACGTGACCAGCAGTCACGTGTTGGCACGTGACATTTAAAACAGCAGCAAAGGCACATCTGTTCCCTGACTAAATCAAAGAAAAGGCTCCAGAAAGGGTCACGTGCTCACACGTGACCAGGGGTCACGTGTTGGCACTTGACGGTTGAACAGCGGCTAGAAGACAGAGCGCAGAAAGGAGAAGAAAGCTCGTTCCAGGGGGTCACGTTCCTACACGTGACCATGGGTCACGTGCCTGCACGTGATCAAGGGTCACGTGGCCACACGTGACCGGCTTTCAAAGCCTCTCTATTTAACAGAATTAAATTCTGAAGGGGATTCAAATCTTCCCAAAGGAGAATGATTATTTGGAACCAATTGGATTAAAAATCTAAAGGTGATTAAATATCACCTATTCATGGAAAAATCTTGAACTTGGAAAGATTTTCCCTTAAAATCTAACCGAAATAACAAAGGAATATCTTTGGATTTAAAATCCAATGGTGAATAAAATTCACCTAATAATCCAAAGGTCCAGATGAATCATGAATGCAAATCAAATCTCTCAATGAAAGATTCACTAAAACAGATTGATTCTTCTCCTTCTCCTATAAATAGGAGCCAAGAAGAATAAAGAAAGGACCTTTTTTTTTTGGGAGGGAGAAATATACAGAGACATAGAGAGGAAAAGAAATAGTGCCTTGAGACTTTGGAAGAATTTGATCTGCTGCAGAAGAAAACCTTATGTAAGAAAGGGAAGGCTTTTAAAAAGAGAATTTAATTCTCAAAAGAGTTTAACTCTTATATTAAAAAGAAGAACTTAGTTCTCTCTTTAGTAGATGATCTGCAAAGTGCACATCTCCCCATGAATTGAGAATTTAATTCTCATTGGGTTGAGATCCTGCCATGCAGATCCAAAGCATAGAGAGGGAATGGAAGTTTGAGAATTTAATTCTCACGGAACTATAGGAATTTAATTCCTTTGAAATAAAATTAGGGTTTAACCCTATGTTATAGGAATTTAATTCCTTCAAAATGAACAGAACCAGGGTTTAACCCTAGTTAAGAACTTAATTCTGTCAAAATAACAGGAATTTTATTCCCTTAAGAAAGAAGAAATTAGGGTTTCACCCTATGACAGAACCTAATTCCTCACATATATGGGAATTCAATTCTTACAGAAGACAAATTAGGGTTTAACCCTATCTAAAAGTAATTCTTCAGAAGAAAGTGGGAATTTAATTCCTCTAAAGTTATTATTAGGGTTGAACCCTATGATAGAATCCAGTTCTTCGCATATATGAGGAATTTAATTCATACAGAAAAGAAGTTAGAGTTCAACTCTATCTAAGAATATAATTCTTCAGAAGAAAGTGGGGATTTAATGAAGAATTTGATTCTTAAGCAAACATGCAAAGAAGCAGGGCCACGTGCTACCACGTGACCCCTGAAAAGCTCCACAGGGGAGGGTGCCCTCACGTGCTACCACGTGACCCCTCTTGCCTTAGTGTTTAACACTAAATTGGAACCTCTGAGTCCAGTGTTTAACACTGATTTACCTTAGTGTTCAACACTGATCGAAGAACTTTACTTGCAGCGTTTAACACTGAATTTCTTAGTGTTTAACACTAAATTAAATCTCCGTTAACAGAGTTTAACATTAATTTTCTCAGTGTTCAACACTAAATTAAAATCTTTGTGACCAGTGTTTAACACTGATTATCTTAGTGTTTAACACTAATTTGAGATCTCAGCTGCCAGTGTTTAACACTGATTTGTTTTAGTGTTTAACACTAATTTGAAAGCCCCTATTGCCGGTGTTTAACACCAACTATCTTTTAGTGTTAAATATTAACTTGTCAATCTCATTCCCAGTGTTCAACACTGGTTGGCCATTAGTGTTTAACACTAGCTTCAGCCCAATTGGCTAAGTTCTAGAGGCAAAGCCTCTCCTTCAATGGACCAACAGAAAGCCAATATTCCAAACATGATTGGACTTAGCCCAAGATGGCCATAAGTCCTCAATCCAAACTTAACTGGGCCAATGGGCTCATAACATAATTGATTGGTCTTGGTCCCAAATTAGGCCAAAGACTATTTAATCTACCTTGGTTCAAGGGTACATCTCTTCACTCCTTTGATACTTGGCGTTGTAATTCCTCAACGTCTTCAAAGAGGTGACGGGTCCCGATGACCACACATTGATACGGACTGTGGGGTCCTTAAACTCATGGACTATGACGTCCTTAACCTTGACCGGGATGTCTTAAAACTAACATCGGACTGTGGGGTCCTTAAACCCATGGACTATGACGTCCTTAACCTTGACCGGAATGTCTTAAAACTAATAACGGACTATGACGTCCTTAACCTTGACCGGGATGTCCTAAAACTAATATCGGACTGTGGGGTCCTTAAACCCATGGACTATAACGTCCTTAACCTTGACCGGAATGTCTTAAAACTAACAACGGACTATGACGTCCTTAACCTTGACCGGGATGTCTTAAAACTAACATCGGACTGTGGGGTCCTTAAACCCATGGACTATGACGTCCTTAACCCTGACCGGAATGTCTTAAAACTAACAACGGACTATGACGTCCTTAACCTTGACCGTAATGTCTTAAAACTAACAATGGACTATGACGTCCTTAACCTTGACCGCAACGTCTTAAAACTAACATTGGACCGCAATGTCCTTAAACTACCTATGGACCGCAATGTCCTTAAACTGCCTACTGACCGTGATGTCACTAAACTAAACAACAGGGCTCCCTTAATTGCTCTCTTGTTGTATCTAAACGATCCCGTTTAAGTCGATCTTAGTCTAAAAACTAGGCTAACGTTTCCTTAACAAACGTTTAAGTTGATCTTAGTCTCCAATGAGGCTAACGTATCCTTAAACCCAAACCCCCAAACCCAAATCTAAGATAATACGGATTTGGACTAGTCCACGACCTATGGATGACGACATAACTCAGTCTCCGTATACAATCCACGGGCAACTAAACACAAAATAAACACACACGACACGAAGTGACCATCTGGAGAAGGAGAAAGTGGTTACCGCAGTGCGGTAGCGTAATTAACTGCAGGGGCTTGCGTCTGCAGGGAAGAGCGTCCCCACAATCAAAAACCCCTCAAGCGAGGGGGAATCGGACGAAGTCCGCTACATCGGATGCATCCGTTTAAACCTTCGATATACGGTGCCATAAATCAACATGGCATCTTCAGAGAGGTAGACGGATAGCACCAATTAGCATCTGCCCCGTATCTCAGGCGAGACGCTCCGCATCGTCGCCGTCTTTCGGAGGGGAACAGTGTTGATCCAGCAACAAAACAGATACTTGAAACTATGTGTCAATGTCATTTCCTGTCTAAAGATGATAGTGAAACTTAGCAATTTCTGGAAAATCTCGCTGAACAAACTTTACAGTGGAAAAGCATTAGACCTACATCGTCTAGGGAAGGTATCCATCGGCTCGATATTTCCATCGCAGTGAAAGCCGAAATGGCTGCGATACAAAGAAAACTCAATGCTATAGAAAACAAAGTCTCTTCAGCCTCCCTAAACCACTTTACGCTCAACAAAACCTTGTGTAGTTGCTGTTCAAACCCATCACATTTTACGGAAGAATGTTATTTGAATCCTCCGTTTCAAGGTCAAGAACAAACTAATGCTGCTTTTCAGCAACGACCTAGAAACGATCCTTATTCTTCCACATACAATCTGGGATGGAAGAATCATCCGAATTTTGCTTGGAACCAAAACCAAACTCAAAATCAAAACCAGTGCCCAAGCAACTATCAAAGACCTCCCCCACAACAACAACTACCACCACAATTGAGTTAGCATCCCTTTCAACCGCAACCTTTGCAAAACCCAGCCATCGACTTTGATCCTTATAATAATTATTTTGCCGGTACCAATAAACCCTCTGCACTCGACACGTTCATTCAATATTCCATGCAAACGACGGATACTTTAACATCTTCTATCCAAACGTTAATGCAGAACACCGCTTCCCACGATAAAAGCATAAAATCGATAGAATCAAAACTTGCACAGTTAAATGCCGTGATGAGTGCGAGAGAGAAAGGGAAACTTCCATCTCAACCCCTGCTGAATCCTGGCCACTCACAAAGTTATAATGTGAGTGTCGTAACCATATTGAGATCGGGAAGAGTGTTGAACAATTAAGTGGGTGAACATGTTGATGAGGAGGAATCAATTGAAACCCCGACATCTACTTCTTCTCCTATTTCATCTAGTCCACTTTCTTCCGAGCCTATTCTCCGTTTTCCCTAAGGCTCGAACACTCAGCTCGCTTCCTCAAGTCTACCTAAAACGATCCCAACTCCAATTATGGGATCTATTCCATCATCACAATCTTCTCCAATGTTGGACCCAACCCTTATTGATAAAGCTCCTTATCCACATAGGTTAAGAGGCAACAGACCAAGTCCATAAATGGAGAATATTGTGGAAATTTTTAAGCAAGTTAACATAAATATTCCACTCTTAGATGCTATTAAACAAGTTCCGTCTTATGCGAAAATTCTAAAGGACTTGTGCACTAGGAAGAAAAAAATTCAAGTACCTAAAAAAGTTTTCTTAGCGAGTAATGTGAGAACAACGTTTACCCAACAGTTACCCAAGAAATGAACGAACCCCGGAAGTCCTACCATATCTATTTCTATTGGGGGTAAACTATCAATCGTGCTCTACTCGATTTAGGTGCTAGTGTTAACTTACTTCTGTATTATGTCTATGAGCAATTAGGGATCAGAGAGTTAAAACCGGCGCACTGCACTCTCCAGATGGCAGACCGATCTATCACCCAACCTAGCGGTGAGCTAGAGGACGTGTTAATCAAAGTCGGGGAGTTTATATTACCTGTGGACTTTATCGTTATAAATACACAGCCTGTAGCAAACCCACGAACCAAATCCCGATGATTTTAGGTCAACCTTTTCTTGCGACTTCCAACACGCTAATCAATTGTTGAAACGACTCTATGACCATTTCTTTCGGGAAGATGTTAATTGAGCTTAACATTTACAAGTTGGGAAGTGAACCCTCCAAACCGTATGCTCAAGTATGCTCTGTCGAAAGGATGGATTCCGACAGTAGCGAATTTGAACAGCTTCACGATAATGATCTTGACTCCGTTAGTACGTTGTTGTTTGACCCTGCTATTTATTATACACATATGGACCCTTCTATCGAGTTGTCCAGGTCAACATCTAACGCTAAATATGAACCTTTTATGGAGATCGAGTATCATCCCGTTCTTTCTGATGAGATTATTATTCGGGATATCGATGAAAGCTTTGAAGAAATCTTCGCTGAAAAACTCGCATTCTTAGAAATTATGGGCGTTGTGATGAATCAACCCCAAGAAGTTGAACCACCACCCCTTCTTCTTATCAATAACAAGAATGCGAGTAATCCATCATCATTGTTTCGTCTCTGTGAACCAAGACGTAAACCCGTTCTATTCCACCTCTTATCCCTTCCCCACTTCTTCATGTCTATAGGTGACATGATCTTCTACCAACCTTGGTGCTATATTGATAAAAAATTTGAATGATTGGTGTTGACTTTTGGTCTTTGTAAAACTTTATATTAACTAATAATTTTAACTCCCCTCATAATTTTAAATGCTTAATACTACTTCACTCAAGTTTGGGGGGGGATATATTTTGGCTCTTGAAAGAAAATAATTTTTTACAAAATTGTGAGAAAAAAAAAGTTTGGGTGAGAATTTCACTATCATTATTTCTTATCCCCGTTACTAACTTTTCCTCCCAAGTCTACAGTTTTTTTAAGTTTAAGAAATGATATAAGTGAGGACACTGCTGCAAACAAGTTTGGGGGAGGTTTGTACTTATTCACGTATTATTTTGCATTATACTATATATAAGCACAAAAAAAATTATAATGAAAGTTTGAAAAAGAAAAATTACATATGAAAGAAAGGAATAGTTTGAGAAAAGCAAGAAAGTTAGATATTTTCTTAAACGAAACTAGTAATAAATAGTTATGAGCCATTGTCCCAAGGGTTAGTAAGATGAAGGAAAATACTAATCTAAGTATAGATCTGAGTCTGAAAAATATTCTCTATTCTTGAGTCCAAACTTTTCAACGTTGATACCCTACTATACACACTGTCACACATCTTGAAACTTGGGATAGTAGAGGATACCTTGAAATGCTCTTGTCTAAAAGCCTTAGTATGAAGGAAAATATGAATAAAAAATATAAGTGGTGAAGAAAAAAATGAACACTGGTTTTGTAATTGCTTAAGGCAGTATAAAAAAAATATAGCGAGGGTGCTTTATCACCTAGTGCCTTAGACCAACTGGTTTGGGAACCACTGCTAAGCCTTAGGTGTTGCAAAACGAGGATAATTACGCCTAAACGCATGAGCACATTTTGTAATCGGTTGGTTAGTACCTCAATAAGTATTAATGGTCGCATGAAAGATGTGTGAGCAATTCCATCTAAAATATTCACCGACTAAAAAGTAATTCGGAAGATGGATAAGAGTATGATAGCTTGAATTGAATTCTCTAAGTGTAGAGATGTCTTTTACACACACGTAGGGGTATATGATCGATATTTGGATGAATGGTAGGGAGGAAAGCGAAAGGCGATGTTTTATTGAGAGATGATGTGATTTCTAACATTTTTTCATGACCATTAAGATAGGTCTCATGGCAACCGAAAAACTAGTGTAGTTAGAAACTCTTATTTTCAAGCTATTTATTTTATAGTTCTTATTTTTGTACGTAACTTTCATCTTCTTTATTTTATTATAGGATTTTGTTGGTGTAATCCGCTGAAAACCCTCAGGAGACAACACTCCTCCTATTAGGGACACCTAGAAGTTTAACGGCTTGTTGCACGTGCACAATGCAATCGCGTTGCCTACCAAAATATGCTACTTAGGTTTTTCTTTTTTCTTTTTCTTCCTCTCTTGAATAAATAGTTTGCTCGGGATGATCAAAATTAAGTTTGGGGGTATTTGTTCAGTCGAAAATATTGCACTTTTGATAAAACATTTTCCTTACTTTTCTTAAATATCTAATGGTGTTTATTATAAATATAAATATGATACATATGAGGTTTTATCTGTAAAAATATCTATTGTTATATGTTTATATATTATAATGAACATTATGAAGGAAAATGTATGCATATAATATTTATATAATATTTTTTATTATGCATATCATATCAAATATTCTAATCAAGATTCTTTAAAACATATAACATCATACAAATGATTAGAATAATATCTCTATAACAAATATTACTAACATTATTCATTGAGATATTGTGCAAACTTTAGCTCAGGTCAGGAGATCGGGATATCAAGATGTCGGGAATCAAAAATCTGCCGATAAAATTAGATAAAATCGAAGAATCGATACTGGCAGAGACTAAGAGAAGATATGAACATTCTAGATATCACAACAATCTCCACGTGTCAGCACCAGAGACCACAGAAAATTTCATCACCTGATCCCACCAAAGTGCGGCCCTTCCGTGGCATTAATGGGCTTCTTGCGGCGGATCTGCGGCAAAGAAAAAGAGTTAGGGTTTGGGATTTTTTTAGTAAGATTGAAACAACAATCCCTAATACTTGGGATCTTTGGTTTCTGGTTTTGGGACTATTTAAAGGACCGAGGGCTAAAATTAAAGATCGTCACCTTTTAATACGAAGCAAATCACCGTCAAAGAACAAGTGATCCACGATAGGTCTGCGATTCGACGTGATAAGGCGACATGAGTATCGACGGAACATCTACTTCCTACGAGGCAAAGGTCGAGAGCAACTTTTTCTTCCTCTTGTAATCTAAACTTATAGGATTTGTACTTGTGAAGTTGATTAATAAAGGTAGATCATTTATTTAATTATTTAGCATTTATTTTCTGCATTTACGTTATGATCTCTATGCGTTCTTCTTCTTCTATCTCTATCATGCACGAGTAATTCTTCGCTTGATAGGGTTCGTGGGATTAGGGTAGAACAATAGATGGGAAAATATTTTAAGTTCTTTTAAGTCTTATGAAGTTTATAAACTTTAGCAAAAGAATCGTTAACATCCTAATCGGGCGCGCTATCAATTTATTGATAGTCTCGACCGCGATTTGAGATCAGATTAACAATTGTTTTGTTAAGGGCTAGACATGAATAGAGATCAATGAAGGGACAAGGGTCAATAGTGGGGAAACCCTAGTTTCTTCCAAGTACCCTAATTCTCATTCATCCCTATCAATCTAGTTTTAAATCTATTAAAAGATAAAAGTAGTCATCTTTATTAATCATCCATGACTACTAAATCCTAACGAACCCTACAAGCCTTTTTGCTATAAAACCTATATCCGTATTTAAACTAGATCTTAAAACTATAAATTCTACATCCGTGTTTAACATAGATCTAGAAACTATTATCCCTATTTTTTTATTCTAATCAACTCGTCTAAAGCAAGATTAGAAATTTCACACATCCCTGAGGACGACCCGTACTCAACTCGGCTAGCTACACGCGACACCGTTATTGATTGCGATTACTACTACACACTCTTTCACAAACCAATCATGAGCTATTGTCCCGAGAGTTAGTAAGATGAAGGGAATCACTAATCTGAGGATATAATTGAGTCTTAAAAATAGTCCATATTTTTTAGACCAAACATCTGAACATTGATACCCTACTATACCCACTTTCACACATCTTGAAACTTTGGATAGTAGAGAATACCTTGAAATGCTCTTGTCTAAAAGCTTTAGTATGAAGAAAGAAATATACAAACAAAAATATAAATGATATAAAAAATGGTGAAGAAAAATGAACACTGGTTTTGTAATTACTTAAGGCAGCATAAAAAAATATTGCGAGGGTGCCTTATCACCTAGTGCCTTAAACCAACTGGTTTGGGAGCCACTGCTAAGCTTTAGGTATTGCAAGACGAGAATATTGCTAATTACGCCTAAAAGAGTGAGCACATTTGGTAATCGGTTGGTTAGTAGCTCAAGAAGTATTAACGGTCGCAAGAAGAATGTGTGAGGAAATACATCTATAAAATATTCACCGACTAAAAAGTACTAAGGAATATGAATAATAGTATGATAGCTTGAATTGAATTCTCTAGGTGTAGGGATGTCTTTTACACACATGGGAGAAGGGATGCCTCCTCATAAAGTGGGTCGCAGTGACCAGGCCCGGACGACTGTTTACCAAAAACACAGGTCTCCACAAAGTTGTTAGACCATGTATGGGGGCTATGTTTGGAAGAAAGGTATGGATGAAGATTAAAGACGATATTTTGTTGAGGGATGATGTGATTTCTAACATTTTTTCATGACTATTAAGATAGGGCTTATGACTACTAAAAAGCCAGTGTAGTTTGAAACTCTTATTTTCAAGTTCTTTATTTTATACGTTCTTTATCTTTGAATATAACTTTCATCTTCTTTCTTCTATTATGGAATTTTGTGGGTGTAATCTACTGAAAACCCTCAAGAGACAACACTCCTCCTAATAGCGACATCTAGAGATTTAAAGCCTTGTTGCACATACTCAGTGCAATCGTGTTGCCTACGAAAGTGTGCTAGGTTTTTGTTTTTTGTTTTTCTTCTTCTTCTCTTTAATAACTAGTTTGCTCAGGATGATCAAAGTTAAGTTTGGGGGTATTTGATTAGTATAAAATATTGCACATTTGAATGATTATTTCCCCCACTATTATTAAGTTCTAAAATATGTTTATTGTAATTATAGAACATATGAGGATTTTTGTGTAAAAAGTTTATTATCATATGTTTCTACATTATAATTAACATAATAAGGGAAAATACATGCATATAATATTTATATAAAATATTAGTAACTAAAATTAGCATATCATATCAAATATTTCTAATCAATATTCTTAACATATAATACCATATAAAATGGTTAGGATAATATCTCAAAAATACCAAATACTATTGATACTTTGATTTGAGATATTGTGCAAATTAGCTCAGGTTTGGAGATCCGAGATGTTGGAATCAAATCTGTCGAAATATGGACGCAAATCGTAAGATTTAGCAATGGCAGAGACTCGGAGAATTATTCTTAGAATCCAGATATCAAAGGGGTCTCCACATGTCAACAAGAGTAAGCAGAAAAAATACCAAACCCTAATCCCACTACATTGCCGCGGAAGGGCGGCCAAATGCATGTATTTGCGGCGGATTTACGACATATCTTGGGTTGTTTGATGAAATATTTTGGTGATTGGATCGTGTCAACGTATATTCATAGATGGTATCTAGGGTTTCTAATTTCTGTGACTATAAGTAGGACCGAGAGCTTCACATCTAAAATTATCAAACAGAAGAGATCAAGAGGTCCAAAACAATCCACGCATCCAGGTGATCATCAGCTAGTCATCTACCTCCAACAAGATAAAGATCGAAAGCAAAAACTAGGGTTCTTTATAATCTACTTTCAAAAAGGAGAGCTGTATGAAATAGTTGATTGATAAAGGTAGTGTTTTTATTATTCTTTTTGCAATTACTTTCGACACTTGCTTTCTGCATCTTAATCATGCTTTCATTCTTCTTCATCATTTCTTCTAAATCTCAAACTATGAGCGAGTAATTCCTAGCTTGCTAGAGTTCGTAGGATAGGGTAGATCAATAGATGATAAAATCATTTAACTTCTTTTATATATTTTAAAGTCTATAAACTTTAGCAAAACAAATGTTAACATCCTTATCGGGCGCGCTATCAATCTATTGCTAGTCACGACCACGATTTGAGATCTGTTCAACACTTGTTTTGTTAAGGGCTGGACATGAATAGAGATCAATGCAAGGACAAAGGTTGAGAGTGGGGAAACCCTAGTTTCTTCAAAAATATCCTTAATCTACATTCATCACTATCGATTTAGTTTTAAACTATTAAAAGATAAAAAGAGTCATTTTTAATTATTCATCCATTACTACCAAGTCCTATGAACCCTACAAGCCTCTTTTTTATAAATCTTACATCCGTAGTATATCCGTAACTACAACCAATCATTCTTCTTCCATCAACTCGTCTAAAGAAAGAAAAAAGGTTCACGTTTCCCTGCGGATGACCCATACTCATCGCGGCTAGCTACTAGCGACACCGTCTTGATTGTGGTTACTTTATTATTTACAAAACTTCTTTTTAACACATCAATCAACCAGTCTTGATTGACCTATTTGCAGCTTCACTGACATAGTGAGCTTTGATTTGCAGAGAGATGTATGCGTCCAGCTTTGCTTTTGGGATCATTTTCTTCTTAGCCGTTGATGGGACTTGCAGAGGATTGAAATGTCACTCTTGTCTTTAAGAGTGAATACCGACGGTTCATCTGTCAATGGTTCCGATTGGACCATCATTCCAGCCATATTCTGGATCAGAAAAGCCATCTGATTCAATTTAGTGGACATTTCTGCCGCTTCTTCATCTCTCTTTTTGAGAGCGCGCTTTAGGAAATCAATATCCAAATATTTCCCTACTCTTTCTTCAGGTGCGTCCTCGGGATTTTCTTTAGGCGATGGATTAGCGAGTACTGCCGCCTGAGCAAGTATCTCCTACAGCTTTTCACGTTGCACTTGAGACTTTGTCAGGGATCGAGTATGCGGTCTGTGACTAGTATAAGTGTGACATTCGTCTTTGGAGCTCACCATGTAGACTGTGTAAACTACTATGCCCCCAGGCTTGGGGCGTTTGGAGCTTTGACCCTTAGAGTTTTCCTCAGGCACTTGGGGTTTATCAGGCCTCTCTTTTTTGTAAGAAGTCGCTTTGGCTTTGGGAGGAACCATTATATCAGGAACCGTCTTGGGATGAGTCCCCTTATATTTGAAAGGGAATTTGTCAGAATTTAGCCAACGTTTAGCGGAAGAGCCGCGGTTGATGACTGAGTCCTTCACCTTCTTCCACACGTTATATATAGATGAAGACAGATCTCTCAGAGAGTGAAATGTTTTCTGCTCTCGTTGGATCTTCATGGGTTGTGTAGATTTCTTCAATATTGCGGTGGGAGAATTTTTTCGAACCCTTCACAATAGTTTGAAACTGCTCCCAGTTGGAGCGGCAGAATTCACCACTGGGGTTGAAACAGGACCATACGAAGAACCGCCCCCATCTTGTCTTATTTGACGACGATATCGACGTCGGTGATGTCTTGCGATAGGAAATTGATTAGCCTCGGGATTTTGCTGAGCCTGCCCCCTGTTTTCTTTGAGAGCTTGAGTATTCTGCCCCCTGTGTCGACCTTGGCCTTTGGAAGGTACCAGCTGTTTAGAGACACATTTTGTTGACAAAGAAGATGCTTGAGGAGCCTGCCCCTATGGAAGACAGACTTCTTTTGGTCTTCCTCCTTCGATGTTGAGCTACCGAGGGTGGGAGGTGGGTATATCGACTTAAAGAAAAGTCTTTTCATTTCTTGAAGAGCCGGATTGCTGAGAATCGAGGATGCAAGTGGCCCATATTTGACTCCATTAGATGTGACAGAGCCTGAGTTGCGGTGAGTGGAAGAAAACGCCATTCTGAAAAGAGACGAAACGCCACTTCAATCTCATCACCCAAGGGAAACTAAAAACCGCGATTATTTGATCGCGGAAAAACACGACACACGAAATGTGGATTGGAAAGAGGAAAATGTCTCACCGGGCGTGCCAGAATCTGTTTACCGCCGAAAAACCGGACAAAGACGCAGAGGCCATCTAGCCTGAATTTATGGGCATACGCTATTTGGACATATCCACCCACCTCTCCAAAGATTCCAAGTTGATTTATGCACCGTATATCGAAAGTTTGGACAGATGTGACCGATATAGCAGATTTTATCAGATTCTCCCACATTTTGAGGGGTTTTTGATGTGGGGATGCTCTTCCCTTCAGGAGCAAGCCCCTGCAGTTAATTACGTTATCGCGTTGCGGTAACCACTTTCTCATTCTCCAGTAGTTCACTTCGTATTGTATGTTATTTTGTTTGTTAAGGTTTCCCGTGGATTGTATACGGAGACCAATTTATGCCGTCGCCGATTAGACCAAATCCGTACATTTTAGATTTGGGTTTTGGTCAAGTATTTGATTGACGGAGTCCACGTTGATGGCTTGGTTTGCCAACGGGAATGAACTTAGAACACAGATCTCATATAAATGAGGTCCATCGGTTTATGGGATATTTGAGTTTAATCTAAAGATCGTTAGTCATATTTTAGACTAAGATCGACTTAGAAACAGTGAGTATATGGGCTCAAATGATCGCTAGATCATCTATGAATAGCCCATGGATAGTATACGGCAGTTGATCGGTAGAAAATATTGCATTTTTAACATATCAATTTCCCTATTATTTGCAATCATCTAAAGGTGTTCGGAATGAATATAGCACATATTAGCAAAACATCTGTAAAATACCAAATAACATGTGTTATACTTTATAACCGGCACTTTGAGGGACATTGAGTGTTTATCATTTCATGCATAATCTTTGTATAGCGCAACACTTGTCTCGAGAATCTGTTCAAGAAATTCCAGGAAAAGAGCCGAAACTGTCAAAAGTGCTGATAAAAATAGGCCAAGTCCAAGACTTGTGATCTGGCAGTGAACAAGAAAAATCTATGAGATTCCACACATCAGAAAAGTCCCACAAAGACATCACAAAATCATCACAGAAATTCCATGCTCCAATGCCTTCAATGGGTCGCGGATCCGCGGCCGTTGGGCCCTATTGGCGATGGATCCGCGGCGCAATGGTGACGTCATCGCTGCAAATTTTCCCACGTGCTTTCTCGTAACGGCCAATGCTTCCAGAAGACTCCATATGACCATGTGGCTTCATCCAGAAAGTTCGGCCTAACAACCTTATCCAAGAATATTCCTCATTCGAGAATATTCCCTCCAACAAACTTCTTCTAGAAGCCTTTCTCTAACAACCTTTTTGGAGGGAAATTTGAATTCTAGATCTAAGGTTGAGGTGATTATAAAATGAGATCTAGATCTAGGGTTTTGGGGGGTTGTTCATTTTAGTGAGTTAGTTAGTTAGTGGTTCATTTTGGAGGGAAAAATTGTAGATCCAAATCAAAATTCAAATCAAATTGAGTGACACAATTTGATTGAGATCAAGATCATCGAGTACCATATCAAGCAAGAAGCCATCAGCCTTTTAGAAGCGACGCCGATTTTCATCCGAGCAAGTGATCCAAGACGACCCGCGACTCACGGAGACGATGCGAAGCTAATTCGACGATCGAGTTCTCTCCTCAATTCTTGTAGATCTTGAGTGAATTGTAACGAAATTGTTGAATAATAAAAGGTGAAAATTCTTTATCTTGCTTATCTTTATATTTGAGCATTATGATTAGTTCTCAATTCTTGATTGTGTTCTTTGTCATAATGTTTGAGTAAAAACTCCGCTCGTGGAGGAATCGAGAAAATAGATAGATGATGATGATTAAATTCTTGAACGATTCTTAAGTCTTATGCGTTTTGTAAACTCTAGGAAATTGAATCATCGACAACCTAGTTTTGAACGAGATGCTTTATTGAATGTTTTATTTCTTAATTAGAGATCAACGATCGATGATTGAATTTCCTAGAGGCTAGAGTTTGAATGATAATCAACGAAAGGACAAGGGATGATGATGGAGAAACCCTAGTTTCTTCAAGAGATCCCTAATCCTCGTTGATCGTTATCGATCTAGCAACAAATCATCAATGGATAAGAATACGTAATCACAAGTCTTCATCTCTCTTTAGATTCGATCTATTCCTACGAGCTTCATTACAAATCTTGATAGTTCATTAGATTTGGACATCTTCTAGAATTTTATTGATTCTTGATCTTTAGATCTAGTTCTTTACTATTCTTGAAACTAAATTTCAAAATTCTTGAATCAATTTTCTTGCAATTTTTCTTTTATCTTTTCATTTCGACTCATCGAAAACGAAAGCGAGCAAAACACACATCTCAGTGGACGATCCGTATTCATTAACGCGCTACATCGACACCGTTAATTGATTGCGGTATAAATTTCTTTGATTGTGATCTTTATACATTTTCTAAATACGACACACGAAGAACGATTCAATCAAATGGCGCCGTTGCCGGGGATGTGTGCTATTTTGTTCGCTTTTGTTATTTGAGTTGAAAAATTATTATTCCATCCAATTTTAATTCAAGATTCGCATCGTGTGCTTAACTTTAGCGTTTGAATTTTTGCGAGGGAATCTGGAATCATTTCAGCAGTAAGATCAAGATTCAGAGAAGTTCTGAAGAATCCAGAGAAGCACAGGGACCTACAGGAAAATTTCCAAACCCTAGTTCCCCCAGAACACCGCTGATCCGCGGCCATTGTGAGGTTTTTGCGGCGGAACCGCCACCGTTTAGGGCTTGGACTGTTCCAAAATTCTCAGGTCTGCTTTCTGTATTCCTCTCTTCTCTCTGATCTTGTCCAATAATTAATTTCTTGCAGGATTCTTTGCAAATTCAGCGCCGCTAAAAAATAAATTTGTTGTGATTCTTGAAATTGGTTGTTTGCATATATTAATACGAAAATTAAGGGGCACGACCAAATTCAGATTAGGTAGGGAGTTCATTACCCTTCCTAAGCCCCGGAAATCACAAACTTGCATCCACATCACCCTCATTAATTAAAAAATATCTAGACAAGACTCTAAGGACAGTCACGCTCACTTAGGACAGAAGGAGGTCGTGGGTAATCTATTGTTTATCCGCGTTTCTTTTGTGGTATCTAAGGCAAGTGTGTCTAAGGCAAGTGGTTACTTAATTAGGCACACTACTTACGTAGTGAAGAACCTCCCACTTACCTGGCCACAGGAGAGACAGAGGCAGTAGAGGATTTATTCTGCGATTTGTCTTCTGGAAGTCTAGGAGCGGTCTAGAGACTTAACCTAGGTGTCCATTAGATAATAGGGTTGATTGTGCATGTTTGTGTGAATTTTCAAAAATCCGTCCTTCTTTAAAATAAAAAAACCCAATTATTTCCCCCTTCTCCCTTTTTACCCTTTTTACCCTTTTCCCCCTCTTCTCTTCTTATAATGGGTGACCCGAATAGAAAAACTCTTGCCGAGCTTTGTTGTCCACAACCAGATATTGCTTGTTTTCGTAATCCCTTCGGTATACCGTCCGGATCTTCCATGTCCTTAAGAGATCATATAGAACAAGCGGGAAGAAACAGTTGGCCACCTCAGTCTAGGTCCTATCAACCATACCCTAATTTTACATCCGTTTCAGTTGATACTCCCAGTGAGGATGCCCCTAGACGAATGTCCATTGCTGAGCATATAGCTAGGGCTAGAAGCCAAAGTTTCAATCCGAACCAATATCAACCATATCCTAATCCTACATCCATTTCAGTTGATACTCCGAGTGAGGATGCCCTAGACGCATTTCAACTGCTGAGCATATAGCTACGGCTAGATGCCAAAGTTTCAACCCGGTCCAATATCAACCATCACCTCCATTGTCCAAAGAAAAATTTCATAATCGGTTTATGGCATGTATGATGTCCAATAACCATCTGACGAACCAATATCAAAATTCTTCTTATCACAATGTTGACCCTACTCCTGCCCAATTTTTACAACCATTCTGTTCCTATCGATCAAATCCGACTTTTTCGCCTTCTCTAAACGGTCCTTCTAATCAGCCATTTGTGAGTTTTAACTGTCCACCAGAATTTCAATCTTATCCTTAAACTCCTTATCGACCAAAATCTAGTCTTGAGCAGACATTAGAGAAATATGAGGAATTAACAAACCAATTTAGGAAGGTAACAACAGAGTGGATGCAAGCAAATAATTTCAAACCAGCCCAAAATTTTTCAGTATATAATTCGGGCATTGGACAAAATGAGAATTTGGGTAGTAAGAGAGAGTTGTACACCTTTCCTAATCAAACATTCCCTTTCCAAACTGAAATTCACAACTCCAGTTTCATAGATTCATCGAGTACACCAGAGGATTCACCAATTGACGATAGAATGTATGAGAAGTTGTGTAATAATGCAATGTTTGATTTACCCGACTGCGAAGGGTCCATTTCAAGTGAAACCATGCCAAATCCTTGTGATCTCTACACTTCCACTCTTGAACCAAAACTGATTGAAAACCATTCTTTTGATGTGGTGTTTGAGAATTTTAACCTTCACTTGAATGAGGTGATTGATGTTGGGGATATATTGATTGATGAACCCAAAATTTTGGATGATTTTGTCCCACCAATTCATCAGATCCTTTCACTTCCTTGTGGTCATCATCTTGAGCCTTTAATTCTTCCCGAACCCCAAATACGTCTTGAAGTTGTTGATAATCGTATAACCGAAGATCAGACCGAAATTCAGCCTTCATCTCCCACATCTGGTTTAGCGATACTCGACACATCAATAGGTTTACCCATTTCATCTTCCACTATTTCTGGTTCTTCTTCTGTTCCTCAAATGATAGTGAGTGTTGATGCATCACAATCCGATAGTTCAAGTTCAACAATCCCAGAAAGCCAACTTGATTTGAATATTTTTGAAAATGAGGTGGATGAGTTTTTCGAGTCTTCTACCTCAATAGTTTTTGATGAATCAAGTAGGATAAATTCTGGCACAAAATTTTTTGACAGCAAAATGTTCGATCACACCATTGATAAAAGTTTTGAAGAACTTTTTGCTAACGAACTTGCATTTCTAAACAATACAGATTTTGTGATTGATCAACCTCCACATATAGAGGTTGAACCGCCACCATTCCTTCTTCGTAATCATTCACATTCGTCCTCATTCTTTCTTTTCTCTAATTTAAAATTCAAACCATTTCCAGACCACCTCTTATCCCTTCTCCACCTTTTCCTGACTCGATACAACATATTCTTCCACCGACCTATACGCTACACTGATAAAATCTTTGAATGGTTGGTATTAACTTTTGGTCTTTGTAAAGTCATACTTTGACCAAATGACTCACCCCCTCTTAAAATACTTCATATTGTCTAACTCATGTTTGAGGAGGGGTTGTATTTTTGGCTCTTGAAATAACTGTTGTCCTCAATATTTAGAGCCAAAAATAAGTTTAGGGAAGGATTTTTCACTTTAATATATTTTGCCCCCGTTAATAAATGTCATCCCAAGCTTACAGGTTTTTTGAGGTTTAGCAGATAGCAACAGCGAGGACACTGTTGAAAACAAGTTTGGGGGAGGTTTGTGCTTATTTTCGCATCACTTCGCATACTTTGCATAAGCACAAAACATATCATTTAAAACATAAAAAAAACATATAAAAATTTAAATAATTTTTTTTACATAAATAAGATAATAAAAGATTAGATAGTGAAAAATTACATCCAAAAGATTGGAAAAATTTAAGAAAACCAAGAAAATTAGAAGTTTTCTTAAACGAACTAGTAATAAGTAGTTATGAGCCGTTGTCCTAAGGGTTAGTAAGATGAAGGAAGTCACTAATCTGAGGATAAAAATAAGTCTGAAAAATAGTTCTTATTCTGGAAGCCAAACATTTGAACGTTGATACCCTACTATATACACTTTCACACGTCTTGAAGCTCCGAATAGTAGAGGATACCTTGAAATGCTCTTGTCTAAAAGACAAAGTATGAAGGAAATAATAAATGAAAAAAGATAAAATGGTGTTAAGAAAAAAATGAACACTGGTTTTGTTATCACCAAGACAGTAATAAAAAAATATAGCGAGGGTGCTTTATCACCTAGTGTCTTAGACCAACTGGTCTGGGAGTCACTGTTAAGCCTTAGGTGGTGCAAGACGAGGAAAATACTAATACACCTAATAAGAAAGCACATGAGTAATCGGTCGGTTAGTACCTCAAGAAATATTAACGGTAGTATGAAAAATGTGTGAGCAATTCCATCTAAATATTCATTGATTAAAAAGTACTGAGGTGATGGATAAGAGTATGATAGCTTGAATTGAATTCTCCGAGTGTAGGGATATCTTTTACACACACGTAGGGGTATATGATCGATATTTGGAAGAAAGATAGGAATGAAGAATAAAGACGATGTTTTATTGAGGGATGATGTGATTTCTAACATTTTTTCATGACTATTAAGATAGGGCTCATGACAACTGAAAAGCTAGTATTGTTGGAAACTTTAATTTTCAAAGTCTTTCTTTTACAATTCTTATCTTTATATGTAACTTTCACGGTCTTTCTTTTATTATTGGATTTTGTGGGTACAATCCGCTGAAAACCCTCAGAAGACAACACTACTCCTACTAGGGACACCTAGAGGTTTAAAGGCTTGTTGCACGTGCTCAGTGCAATCGTGTTGCCTACGAAAGTGTGATAGTTAGTTTTTCTTTTTCTTTATTTTCTCCTTCTCTTTTTAATAAAACAGTTTGCTCGAGACAACCAAAAATAAGTTTGGGGGAATTTGATCAGTCGAAAATATTGCATTTTTAACACATCAATTTCCCTATTATTTGCAATCATCTAAAGGTGTTCGGAATGAATATAGCACATATTAGCAAAACATCCATAAAATACCAAATAACATGTGCTATGCTTTATAACCGGCACTTTGAGGGAAATTGAGTGTTTATCATTGCACGCATAATCTTTGTATAGCGCAATACTTGTCTCGAGAATCTGTGCAGGAAATTCCAGGAAAAAAGCCGAAACTGTCAAAAGTGCTGATAAAAATACGCCAAGTCCAAGACTTGTGATCTGGAAGTGAACAAGAAAGATTTATGAGATTCCACACATCAGAAAAGTGCCATAAAGACATCACAAAATCATCACAGAAATTCCATGCTCCAATGGGCCGCGGATCCGCGGCCGTAGGGCCCTATTGGCGGCGGATCCACGACGCAATGGTGACGTCATCGCTGCAAATTTTCCTACGTGCTTTCTCGTAACGGCCAATGCTTCCAGAAGACTCCATATGACCACGTGGTTTCATCCAGAAGGCTCGGCCTAACAACCTTACCCAAGAATATTCCTCATTCTAGAATATTCCCTCCAACAAACTTCTTCTAGAAGCCTCTCTATAACAACCTTTTTGGAGGGAAATTTGAATTTGAATTGTAGATCTAAGGTTGAGGTGATTATAAAATGAGATCTAGATCTAGGGTTTTGGGGGGTTGTTCATTTTAGTGAGCTAGTTAGTTAGTGGTTCATTTTGGAGGGAAAAATTGTAGATCCAAATCAAAATTCAAATCAAATTGAGTGACACAATTTGATTGAGATCAAGGTCACCGAGTACCATATCAAGCAAGAAGCCATCAACCTTTTAGAAGCGACGCCGATCTTCATCTGAGCACGTGATCTAAGACGATCCGCGACTCACGGAGACGGTGCGAAGCTAATTCGACGATCGAGTTCTCTCCTCAATTCTTGTAGATCTTGAGTGAATTGTAACGAAATTGTTGAATAATAAAAGGTGAAATTTCTTTATCTTGCTTATCTTTATATTTGAGCATTATGATTAGTTCTCAATTCTTGATTGTGTTCTTTGTCATAATGTTTGAGTAAAAACTCCGCTCGTGGAGGAATCAAGAAAATAGATAGATGATGATGATTAAATTCTTGAACGATTCTTAAGTCTTATGAGTTTTGTAAACTCTAGGAAATTGAATCATCGACAACCTAGTTTTGAGCGAGATTCTTTATTGAATGTTTTCGCTCTTATTTAGAGATCAACGATCGATGATTGAATTTCCTAGAGGCTGGAGTTTGAATGATAATCAACGAAAGGATAAGGGATGATGATGGAGAAACCCTAGTTTCTTCAATTGATCCCTAATCCTCGTTGATCATCATCGATCTAGCAACAAATCATCAATGGATAAGAGTACATAATCAAAAGTCTTCATCATCTCTATAGATTCGATCGATTCTTATGAGCTTCATTACAAATCTTGATAGTTCATTAGATTTGGACATCTTCTAGAATTTTATTGATTCTTGATCTTTATATCTAGTTCTTTACTATTCTTGAAACTAAATTTCAAAATTCTTGAATCAATTTTCTTGCAATTTTTCTTTTATCTTTTCATTTCGACTCATCTAAAACGAAAGCGAGCAAAACACACATCTCAGTGGACGATCCGTATTCATTAACGTGCTATATCGACACCGTTAATTGATTGCGGTATAAATTTCTTTGATTGCGATCTTTATACATTTTCTAAACACGACACACGAAGAACGATTCAATCAGTAGTCAATTTGGAAACAATCCGCAGGGAAAAACATATTAGTTTAAGGATGTCGCGGTCCATTATCGCCATGTTTGAGACGAATATTAGTTTAAGGACATTTCGGTCCAACATTCCCTGTTTTGGACTAATAATAGTTTAAGAACATTTCGTTCCATTATTCATCTTGCACGCACGTGTATTTGTTACGTGGCGAAGTGAACGATGGTGATATAGAATGCACCCAATTTAGGGTGCGGTTTGATTTGAGGTGTGCACGTCAATTTGGAAGTGCATCAATATAGGATGAAAGGTGTTGTAGGTTATTATGACCCACGACATCTCTGAACACGTTGAGAAATTACAATGACATATATCAGAGGTATGGAGAGATGTACCCTTAAACCAAATCATGTATTTAAGGGAAAAGATTGTGGTGGACCTAAGAATCGTTAGTCATATTTAAGACTAAGATTAACTTAGAAAGTATGGGATGAATATCATTTTGGATATTATCAATATAAGCTTAGACAATTTGGGCTAAGATTGGATTTGTGTACTACCCAGCAGTGCTAACCACTAAGATATACAGCACTCATGTGTGTTTCACGTGAGACGTGGAAATAGTGCTAAGTACTAGTCTTTTGTGGCGCATATGTGTGTTTCACGTGAGGCGCTGAGCGTCTGGAGCTCACGTGTGTTTCACGTGAGGCGCTGAGTTCTTTGGAGATTTAATCTCTGTTGATATTTTTAGAGAACTTAAGTCTATATTAATTTTATTTTGACCATTAACGATCACCAAGATCCTTATTTTGAGGATCTTGGATCGGGTTCTTTAAGAACTAAGTTCTTGATTTGAAGGAACTAAGTTCCTGGAGTATTATGGACTCCATCTTCTCCATGTTCTTTTATCCATGTTCTTTTGTACATGTTTTCAGAGAGGTTAAACCTCTGTTAATGGTATTTTGACCATTAACGATCACCGAGATCACTATTTTGAGAATCTGAGATCAGGTTCTTTAAGAACTAAGTTTTTATTTTTTGAGGGAACTAAGTTCCTGGAGTCTAAAACTCAATATTCTTTCTTTTCAACTTTGTTCTTCCCTGAATTTTTGATTCTCCAGAACAAGATTTTCCCGATGAGAATTAAATTCTTAACTTGTGGGAGACTTGTCTTGTGGATCTCAGATCCAGAGAAAAAATAAGTTCTTTTAAAAGGGTTAAACCCTTCAATAGGTAAATGAGATGTTTTGATCTTTGTTTTTTATTTACATAGGGTTTTGAAGAGAAAGATCTTCTTCTTTTTTTATTGAGAATTAAATTCTCTTGTTTTTTGGAAGCTTGTGAGAGCCTTCTGTATATTTTTACAGAAGTCTTTTTTGGGGTGATCTTCTCTCTTTTTTTTTTATCCAGTTCCTCTTTTTCATTTCATATCTTTGCTCCTATTTATAGGAGAAGGAAAAGAATCATTTTGTTGAGAAAATCTCTCATTGAAAGATCATGATTGATTTCATAATCAATCAAAATGATCTTTTAGATCAATCGGTGAATTTTATTCACCGTTGGATTTTTAATCCAAAAGCTCTCTATTTAACAGAGAAGATTTCATGTTTGTTTAACAAGATTAGAAAATATATTCCTAAGATAGAATTTTATTCTATCATATGAATATCTTGTTAGTTTAACATGATTAGGAAGATATTTTCCTAACATCGAATTTAATTCTATCATATGCATATCTTGTTAGTTTAATAAGATTAGAAAGATATTTTCCTAATATGAATTTAATTCTATCACATAGAATATCTTGTTAGTTTAATAAGATTAGGAAGATATTTTCCTAACATAGAATTTTATTCTATCATATAAAATTTAAGTCTGTCAAATAGTTTAATCGGTGATTTTATAATCACCGTTGGATTTTTGATCTAAGGGTTCTCTATTTATCTAAGAGGATCTTTCTATATTAGAAAGAGATATGGGAAATATTTCCTAAATAGAATTTAATTCTAATATTAGATTTTTGATCCAACAGTGAATATCTTCCTTATTTAGAATGATCAGGGGATATTTTCCCCTAATAGAAATTTAATTCTATCATTTGATAATTTATTATCACCATTGGATCTTTGATCAAACAACTCTGTTTAACAGAGAATATCCCAGATTTTAGGGTAATATTCCCCATGTAGAATTTAATTCTATCCTTATTAATTTGGGTGTTGACGCTTACATGCTCTGCACGTGGGCGCCGCCTAAGAATTTAATTCTTTTATAAATAGTCATTTACGTGCTTTGCATGCTGGCGCTCACATGTGTTCCACGTGAGGCGCCACTATAGGATTTAATCCTAACTGAAGCTGGCGCTCACGTGGGAAACATATGAGGCACTCATGTGTTTAACACGTAAGAACCAATATAGGATTTAATCCTATCTGAGGCGGTACCTACATGCTTTGCATATCGGTGCACGTGTTTAACATGTGGGGGTTTCCCTTTATTTTTATAAGTGGACAGCAAGATCTGAGCCAAAAAATTTTGGCGGGAACAGGAGCGATCCCTATTCACAGGACAGGTGTTACATAGATGAAGCGTACTTTCTCACCTCAGCAGCCGCAGCGGAAGGCCCTGATTTGCGACTATTGCTAGAGGCCAGGGCACATGTAGAGAGATTGTCACAGAGCCAAGGGTCAGTGCCTGATTTGCGGGTCTAGTGAACACTGAGTCAGCGGGTGTACCCAGAGATCTGAGTTACAGGGAGGGTCCAAGCATCAACAGCCGTCTTTCGGCACTTTAGCTCAGAGGGGCCCACCTGTGGTATCTCAGCGGCGATTATTCGATCAGAGGAAGACTGGTATGAGTCAGAATCAGGGGTAGGCTTTCACCCTGACCGCCGAGCAGGCAGAGGCTTCTGGAGAAGTGGTTGCAGGTACTCTCCTTATTTATTTAGTACCAGCTAGAGTTCTTTTTGATTTGAGTGCTTCGCATTGCTTTATTTCTGCATGGTTTGTTGACACCACAAGCCGTTGACCAAGGGTTGGGAGATACATACGGGTAACGAAATTATTGTATTCAGCCAAAAGTGTAGGTTATACCCTGTGGTGGTTTGTGGCAGAGAGTTTTATGCAAACTTCCTTTTGATTGGGACTGGTAGCTACGACGCTATTCTGGGGATGTATTGGTTGAGCACGTTCCTTGTTGTTATCAACTACCGTGCTAGGAGTGTGGCTTTTCACAATCCTAATCATCCGGAGTTCATGTTCGTGGGCGGTAGCGAGTCTTTGGAGCCAGCTAAGTTCCGAGAGAAGACGAAGACCTGGACCGCTATGGAGATAGACGAGATGATAGCACCGGAAGTAGTCCGAGAGTTTTTTGACATCTTCCCCGTAGATCTACTAGGTATACCCCACCTCGCATATTGGGCTCTCGATTGAACTGATTCTAGGTACGACGCCAGCTTCTAAGGATCCAGACATGATGGCGCCCGTTGAGTTGGCGGAATTGAAGAAGCAAATAGAAGAACTACTGGAAAAGGGATTTATTCGTCCAAGTGCTTTTCCGTGGGGTGCTCCTGTGTTACTGGCGAAGAAGAAAGTTCGTTCCTTGCGCATGTGCATCTACCACCGTGAGTTGAACAGGGTGGCCGTGAAGAACAAGTATCCCATTCCCCGCATCGACGACTTGTTCGATCAACTAGGTGGTGCTCGGGTATTTTCTAAGCCGTACCTTCGGTCAGGGTATCACCAAATCAGGGTCGAGGCAGAGGATGTGTGCAAGACGGCGTTTCGGACCCCATACGGCCACTATGAGTTTCTTTTGATGCCATTCGGTATTACCAATGCACCTGCCATATTTATGGATTTGATGAACATGGTCTTCTCCAAATACTTGGACCAGTTTGTTGTTGTATTCATCGACGATATAATAGTCTATTCCAGAAGTCGAGAGGAGCACGCCGAGCATCTACGAATTGTATTGCAGATTCTACTGGAGGAGAAGCTCTATGCTAAGCTAAGCAAGTGCGAGTTTTGGCTAGGCTAGGTGCAATTTCTGGGGCATGTCGTTTCGAGTGACGGCATTTCAGTGCATCCGGTGAAAATTGAATCTATCAAGGACTGGCTGACCTCGAAATCGGTAGCTGAGATAAGGAGCTTCTTGGGATTGGCTGGGTACTATCGGCAGTTTGTCCAGTATTTCGTCAGAGTAGCAGAATCCTTGACGAAGCTTACACGGAAGGATGTGCCTTATATTTGGTCGGAGGAGTGCACCTAAGCGTTCGAGATGCTAAAGCTAAAGTTGACCACGGCCCCAATCCTGACTGTGCCAGATAGTTCCGGTGGCTTGGTCGTTCATAGTGACGCGTCGGGAAAGGGTTTAGGCTGTGTTTTGATGCAGCACGAGCGAGTAGTGGTTTACTCCTCTCGTCAGTTGAAGACCCACGAGAAGAACTACCCTATGCATGACCTGAAGTTAGCGGCCGTTGTGGTCGACTTAAAGATATGGATGCATTACTTTCTGGGCGAAAGAGTGGAGGTGTATACGGATCATAAGAGTTTGAAATACGTGTTCACTCAGAAGGAGCTGAATATAAGACAGCGCAGATAGCTGGAGCTGATGACAGACTACGATATTGATCTGCAGTATCACCCGGGGAAGGTGAACGTCGTTCCTGATACTTTCAGTCACAGGCTGTCAGCTATGTTGCTGACTTATCAGAAGGGGATTCTCGATGACCTTCAGAGACTCGAGTTGGAGGTAGTTACACCGAGCGTACCCGGACAGCTCTGGCAGTTGCAGGTTCAGTCATCGCTTATATATCACATTAAAGCTGCACAGCCTGAAGACTCTCAGTTGCAGAAGTTCAAAGAGTTAGTTGAGGCTGGTTGGAGGATGAACTTATTGATTCACGAAGATGGCTCCCTGAGATTTGGCAGTCGGTTGTGTGTTCCAAAGGGGGGTATTCGAGATGAAGTTCTAGCTGAGGCACACAGTTCTGCTTACTCGATGCATCCAAGAGGCACCAAGATGTATATAGATTTGAGGCAACACTTCTGGTGGAACGGAATGAAGAGGGAGATTTCTCGTTTTGTCTCCAAATGTCTGGTATGCCAACAGGTGAAGGCCGAGCATCAGAAAGTAGCTGGGTTGTTGCAACCGCTTCCAGTGCCTAGTGGAAATGGAAGCACATCACCATGGATTTTGTGACAGCACTACCTCGAAGTCCAAGGGGAAACAATGCTATCTGGGTTATTGTTGATCGTCTCACGAAGGCAGCACATTACATAACTTTCCGAGTTGGACAACCGACGGAGCCGCTTGGGGAGAGGTATATGCATGAAATTGTGAGGTTGCATGGAGTGCCCATTAGTATCATGTCTGATCGAGACACCAGGTTCATTTCCTACTTTTGGAAGTGCCTGCAGGAGAGTTCGGGCACCGTCTCAAGTTCAGCATGGCCTATCATTCACAGAAGGATGGGAAATCCGAGCGTACTATCCAGACGCTCGAGGATATGATGAGGGTATGCATGCTTGATTTTCAGGGATCTTTAGAGGATCATCTCCATCTGGTAGAGTTTTCGTATAATAACAGCTATAAAGCTAGCATCCAGATGGCTCCATTCGATGCTCTGTATGGACGGAAGTATTGATCCCTTCTTTGTTGGGATGACATGGGTGAATGAAGGTTGTTGGGCTCTGAGCTCATAGTTCAGACGGTGAATAAGGTTCAGATGATCAGGCAACGTATCAAGGCTGCTCAGGATCGACAAAAGAGTTGGGCAGATGCTGGTAGAAGGTCATTGGAGTTTGGTGCTGGTGACCATGTATTTCTGAAGACATCACCCACTCGGGGAGTGATCAGGTTTGGTAGTTGGGGGAAACTCAGTCCCCGATTCATCGGACCTTTTGAGGTGCTAGAGCGAGTAGGAGAGGTGGCTTATCAACTTACCTTGCCTCCATCACTAGCTGGTATGGACAATACTTTCCATGTATCTCAGTTAAAGCGCTACGTTCGGGCTGACAGCCATGTCTTGGACCATTCAGAGTTGACGTTGGGCACCGATCTGTCTTGCAAGGAGCAGCCTACCACCATTCTCGATCATAAGGAAAAAGTGCTAAAGAATAAAATCATTCCCTTGGTTCGAGTCTCTTGGGGTGATCGTTATCCAGGGGAGTCTACCTAGGAGCGTGAGGAGGACATCCGTTCTTGATTTCCACACCTGTTTGAGTAGTTGTTTGTTGTTTGTTCCGTTGTTTTCATTCCTTAATTTCGAGGAAGAAATTTTTGTAAGGGGGTATGATGTAAATCCCCAGTTTCATGATACACCGTATTTAAAATTTTGGTCCTAATAAATTTTTCCATTTAATTCCCAATTTAAATTACTAAATTTTTTTTTCAAATTCCTTTTCCTTTAAACCTTAATTTATTTCCCTATATAATTTTCTTAACCCACACCCTAATCCTTTTACCCACTCCCCAGCCTCGGCCCAAGCCTACATACCTTTTCCCCCACCCGACTCGACCTGAACCCCACTTTATCATCTTCTTCTTCTTTTCCTTCCTCCTTCCCGCCCTTTTTCTCAACGTGCCCCTCCTTCCTCGCAACCGTCGCCACGAGACCCACTCTTGCCTCATCTCCAACCACTCGAGATCTTCTCTTTCAAATCCTTCCTCTCCTTCCCTTTCTCCTCCTAGATCTCTCTCATCCCAACGACTCCCCTCCTCTCTCGCACTCGACCCTGAGAGACCCGTCCCTCATTGACGCCGCCCACGATCCCAACGACCTCCAAGGAATCCGTGTTGGCTTCCCTTATCTCGCAACGTCTCTCTCTTCTTCTTTCTAAATTTCTCTCTCTCGTTCCTTCCATCTCTCGACCTCCTCTCTTTCCCGTTCACAAAAAGAAAAAACAAAAAAACACTCCGAACTCCTTCCCTTCACCGGCGACCATCACCCACCGCTCCGACGAGCTCCCCAGCGACCCGCTCAACTCTTCACCATCATCTCCCTCCAACCAAGATTCTTTTCCCCTAACCATCAACCCCGACACACCCCACCGCAACTCTATCGCCGACCACCCCTTCTCAACGTCACCTCGTCTCTGCGACATTGCCGCCACCACACTGCACCACCCCTCTCTCCAGCACCCACCCGGGTTTCCAGCTCCACCATTTTCGAACCCAGCTACCTCCTCCAGCATCTAAGCCCTCACCAAGATCGCCTCATCGGAGCCACCTCCGACCACCGATCAGCCGCCATCGACGTCGATGACCCTATCGTCCTCGCCTTCATGATGCCAGCGCCGTCAGCACCTCTTTCCATCGCCGGTGACATCAACTAAACCCATCTCCGGCTCACCTCCTGACTAGCACTGCTGCCACTGCGGCCCTAAGTTAACTCGTTACTGCCCTGTGCCCAACGGTGCTCCATCGCCTTGACCGTGCCCAACTAGTGCCACTTCATGCTCAGACCCGAGCCATTACGTGCCAACTACCGCATCCACTGTGTGCCCACTTTCGCACCACGATCGTGCCCATTACCACACCAGCACCATGCCCAGTAGTGCCCAGCACCGTGTTCAGTTGTGCCTAATACCGTGTCGCGCCGTGCCACATCTGCACCACGCACCGAGCCAAGACCGTGCCTAGTACCGTGTCACGCTGCGTCATCACCACGTACACTACCTTATCACGCCCGCGTCGCCACCGCGTCTAGTACCGGGTCACCACGCATCGCGCACACGTGACACACCGTGTCCATCATCGTGTTGTCTCATGTGTCGAGAAGAATCCTGCACGTTGTTTTACTTCTATATCAGCGACTGAAGGCAGGCGAAATCTCACTTGCTTCTACATACTTATAATTGTAGACTCATGTTAACCGTATACTAGATAGATTGTTACTAGCCCGTGATAGTTATTATCGTACATTATTCGTAAGTTATCATCGTATCTTTATGAAAATCCATAATAATCTAGGATAACTAGTTTGAGTGTAGTAGAATTCGAACCTCACTTTAACATCAGAATTGTAAGCATTTGACACTATTTCCACATGTTAGACAAAACCAACATTAATTCGATAATTCTCGATATTGTGTGATGTTAGTTCGATGTGGTGAACTGAACTAAAACCTCTTCGATCATGCTCAAACCTTTTACCCATATTCCCTTTTGCTACTGATGAATTTCATGTAGAAAACTGAACTTAGAATGATGAAGTATCGTACGTGTAACTACGCCCCAAAGAGGCGATGTCAATTCTGGTTTTACTGTACATGTCGAGATGTTAAATTGATATAAATTTAGATACATACTGGAATGTAATGTTCTATGGCTCATATCGAAGATGACTCGATAAGATAGAACCCCTATAGTTTATCCTGCGATGCTGATATATCACAGCAATGAAAACTGACTTGGAATGCGGTTCTGGACTGCAGTCCAGAGCAGCATTCCACTTAGACACCTGACTTTAAATAGATGTTTAGCGCTGTATGAATATGGAATTATGTGTAACCTGATACCGTTGTAAATATAATCCTGTTAGATAACTATAGGTTTTGGTTTCGTTTGATTTTACTGTCGTTTGATATTTTAATTGCATTTTATACCGCCGATGTGTACTGCAGTTTCGAGCAGTGACAGATTGTATACTCTATCCTTAGACATGATATAGCTCCCAGTACACAGAGGATATTGTCGATCCGTCTGGTGCGTTGGAAACATAAATGATAGAAATAAATTTTACCTAACTGTAGCCTTGCCTAATTATGAACCCAACAGGGACCAAAATGTGTCACAAATTGGACTTTCAGTTCAGGAACTGAATTTCCAGCGATGAAAACTTGAAATGAAACGACCGCATCTCGCAAACCTGAAACCTGATTGACTTGAAACCAATTTTGTTGGATCGAATTTTGAGTTTACTTACTACCTCTTTTGTAGCATTTTATCTAATTATGATCGCACAAATTAATATTTTTTCTGAACTCGTAATGTACATTGTGTTTCACATCATATATGACTTGCCATAATGCATGGTTCCCATATTTTTCCCGACCGTGATACCTTTAGTGATAGAGAATGTTCATAGTGATTTATAACGAACTTTGTATTATCGAACATGAGTGGTATTGGATTAGTTGTATCAAACACGCCAGTGATAAATGATTGATTAGTGAAAGTGAACAGTGCAGTGAAAAGTGAACAAGATCGTGATGTGGCGCGTGCTCGTATACAATTAGTCCTATACATATAGTTATTGTAACCTAGGGAAATGGGGAAATCAAGGTGGAATCGAACTCATATTTAGCGAAGTACAATGACTTAGAGGATGATATATATATATATATATATATATATATATAGCGGCACGGCTGCAGAGTTATATTCCGGGCAACAGTAGACCTTAGTCTCGGGCATGCACGAGACCCTTATTAAACACAAGCATACTTTCCACCGATTGATTTCATTTGACTTAGCCACTGATAGGTAATGACATACATATTGCGTGGATTGCTGACATGATATATATACCATACTATTCATATTCACTTGATATTCCTTATTCTCATGTTTTTGTATTCTGCCACACATTTCATGTTTAATGACCCATTACACACACTATATATTTATTGCTATATGTATCGCCATGACGACCTGAGTGTGCATGCTCAGAAGACAAAGTGGATCCAGCCCAGGAGCAGGACCTGCCATTCGAGATCGCGGAGGTTTAGACCGCGACATCAGCGCCATCGCCTTTTTGCTTGCTATAAGAACACTGCTATTTCTTTGATTGGTTATTTTTTTCATGCAAATAAATGTATCCTGAATTCTATTGTTTTAATGTAATAAAGTTGTGAGTTGCGATTTCCTTTACTCTAGTGTTGTCTTTACTGATTACCATACAATGCTAGAAGCTGAAGTGTGACTACGGCGAGATTATTCCTTGACCGTAGGAGTATGGCTGGCCTAGTCATCCCTCGTATTTTATATTTTAGGAAGCGGAGCATGACATGAATTCTCTTCTCTTTATCGAATAGATCTCAGTCTCAAGAAAAAGGAATGAAGATCAAGAAGGAAATATAAAGTGAAGAACCATTCTACTTACATAAATAAGGAAAATGAGCTAATAATGCATGAAAATTAAAGAAAACACAAGGCGGGGATCTTGGACCCCCATTTTTTCAAATTTTTGTTGTTTGAAAGATTCAAACTTAAACTTGACAATCTAAAACTAGAAGATATGGCCTTCATTTCTAAATCCTTATCCTAAATAGGAAAGATTGGGTCTTTCTTTCTCCAGTTTGTGGTTTTTTGGGATTTTTAAATTTCTTTTGGTTTTTTATGCTAATCTAAGGTTTATTTTCAGTTGAGAGGTGCTGGAGGCTTGAGCTCTTAAAAATATCAAGAGAAGGATTGAGAGAGTCAAGAAGAAAAAGAGGCATCCCCTCGTTCTCATGAGAGAGGTTTATTTATAAAATAAGGAATGGTTAAGATATGAAATGGAGGGTGGTGATTGATTCTATGGAATTGAGTGGTTGAGATACAGTAGGAATAAATAACCTCAACCATCACCTAAGTTTATCTCATAATAAAATGCTTAGACACCAAGCATTTCATAATAAAAAAGATGAAAATTAGGTATTATGACCCGCCAAACGGCGGCGCACATGACTGCGAGGTCCTGACGCTGAGATTCGGGGCAGATACTATTTGGTTTTATCCGTCCACCTCTTCGAAGATGCCAAGTTGATTTATGGCACCGTGTATCGGAGGTTTAGACGGATGCGGCCGATGTAGCAGACTTCGTCAGATTCCCCCTCGCTTGAGCGGTTTTTTATTGTGGGGACGCTCTTCCCTGCAGGCGCAAACCCCTGCAGTTAATTACGCTACCGCATCGCGGTAACAACTTTCTCCTTCTCCAGAATTTTACTTCGTGTCGTGTGCGTTTGTTTTGTTTGTGGTTGCCCATAAATTGTATACGGAGACTAAGCGATGTCGTCACCCGTAGGACGTGGATTAATCCAAATCCGTATTTACTTAGATTTGGGTTTGGTGTTTTGGTTTAAGGATACGTTAGCCATATTTAGGCTAAGATCGACTTAAACGTTTGTTAAGGATACGTTAGTCTGATTTGAGACTAAGATCAACTTAACAGGATCGTTTGGATCCGACAAAAGAGCATTTGGGGGCTCTATTGTTCCAGTTTAGGGACGTAGTGGTCCATTGCATGTATAGCCGTCGGGACACATCACCTCTCTGATGACGTTGAAGGATTACAACGACAGATGTCAGAGAAGTTCAGAGATGTACCCTTGAACCAAAGTTGATTAGGGGATCTATAGTCCAATTTGGGACTAAAGTCGGTTTGAATGTTTAAGGATACGTTGGCCATATTTGAGACTAAGATCAACTTAAACGGGATCGTTTAGATCCGACAAAAGAGCGTTTGGGGGCTCTATTGTTCCAGTTTAGGGACGTAGTGGTCCATAGGTAGTTTAAGGACATTGCGGTCCATTGCCAGTTTAGGGACGTGGTGGTCCATATTCTAGTTTAGGGACATAGGGGTCCATGTTCCAGTTTAGGGACGTGGTGGTCCATATTCCAGTTTAGGGATGTGATGGTCCATGGGTAGTTTAAGGATGCATAAGTCCGTGGGTTTAAGGACCCCACGGTCCGTCTTTTAGTTTAAGGACACATAAGTCCGTGGGTTTGAGGACCCCACAGTCCGTCTTTTAGTTTAAGGACGCATAAGTCCGTGGGTTTAAGGACTCCACAGTCCGTGTTGATGTGTGGTTGTCGGGACCCGTCACCTCTCTGATGTCGTTGAAGGATTACAACGATAGGAGTCAAAGGAGTTCGGAGATGTACCCTCGAACCGGATATAAATTGATTTAAGGGAGCAGTCGTGCTCGGTCAATTTAATTTGAGGACTTATGGCCATGATTGGGTTAAGTCCAGTTGAAAAAGTTCAACATTTTTATTTATTTTTGGTCTATTAGACATATGCTAAGGCTTTGCCCACATTTAAATAATGCATTGCATTACTTTTTATCTTGTTTGGGCTCTGCCCAGAAAGATGCAGAGCATCAATTTTACTTGGGCTCTGCCCTTTATAAATGATGCAGAGCATCGGTTTTATTTGGGCTATGCCCATTTATAAATGATGCAGAGCATTAATTTGACTTGGGCTCTGCCCTTTTATTGCTTTGCAATTTATTTTGACCTGCTAGGTCTTTTTGATTTGGGCCTGGCCCTTTAGCAAAAGAAATGCATTGCATTTGTCAGGCGCTTTGCGCCAATCAAAGAGCGCATGCGCTTGTGGTGATGACACGTGTCATGTAAGCGCAGTGCGCTGCGCTTGCGCTGTCGACACGTAGCGCGCTGTGGTGAGTTGCGCCAGTTTCAGAGAGCAAGGCTCTATTTCAAAAGCGCATAGCGCAAATGGTCCAGATGCTGACACATGGCACTTTCTGGTGGCTTGCGCCAACCCAAGAGCGCAACAGTGCAGATTTATAAGTGCAAGGCACTATTAACTTGAGAATCTTTTAGATTCAGAACCAATGGTTCATAGAAAAGTGCAAGGCACTTATTATTATTTATTTATTTAATTTTTTTTATTGGAGATCCTTGATCTTCTTCTCAGATCAATGATCTGTTCATAAGAGAATTTTCTCTTTTTCCTAAAGGTTTTTACCTTTTTTGTTCTTGAGGAATTCTCTCCAATTCTTCAGAGTTCTCTCTGTTTGAAGTTTTTAATTTCTCACCAAAATGTTGATTGTTTTGAATTGAGGTCTAGGGGCCTTTATATAGTGCTCATAAATTTGTTAAAGAGATCTTTCTCCGAGTGATTTGGGGAATTTTCCCCACCGTTGGATCTTTGATCCAAGGGCTTATTTTTTACAAAAGGCAATCTTCTTGTTTTAACAAGAACAGAAAAATCTTACTCGGATTTAATTCTGTTTGGCGCAAACGCCCCAGCGCGTGACACGTGTCAAGCAGCGCACAGCGCAGCGCAACTGCGCTAGCGCATCTGCGCTGACACGTGTCGCGCAGCGTAAAGCGCAGCGCATCTGCGCTGACACGTGTCAAGCAGCGCACAGCGCAGCGCAACTGCGCTGGCGCATCTGCGCTGACACGTGTCGCGCAGCGCAACTGCGCTGACACGTGTCGCGCAGCGCAGTGTTTGCGCAACTGAAGCGTTGCTTCCTTTTGTCTTTTAATAGAGCTTTGCTTTGATTGGGCGCGCTGCCTCGGGCGCTGCGCTGATGTATCAGCTTTTAACACGTTGCGCGCAGTGCAAAGAATCTGAAGCGTTGCTTCATTTATTAAAGTTTAAATTTTCAAAGCAAAGATTTGCTCCGATTGGGAGAAGATGAAGCGTTGCTTCATCTCCCGCCTTGGAATTTGAACAGAGCTTTGCTCTGATTGGGGTAAACAAATGCCCCCCACCGTTGCGCTTACGTGGCCCCAAACGCGAGCGCATCGGTGGCAGAATTCCAACCGTTGCGGCAACTTTTGGAAGTTGAAAGGTCATTTGATGTCTCTAAATAGAACCTTTGGTCCTCAACAGATGATTATCATCTTTAAAATTTCACCTTCAGAACTCAGAGCCCTGCTCTTTATTTTCAAGAACTTCAAGAGTTAAACTCTTAAAACGTTTAGGTAAAAATTCTAGTTTGAATTAAATTAAATTAAATTAGATTAATTTTCATTGACAGAGCCTTGCTCTCAATAGATCCCTGATCTAAAGAAGACCCATTTAGGGTTTCATTTAGCAGAGCTTTGCTCTAAAGGGGTCTAGAGAGGACTAAGGAGAACTCTGTTAGGGTTCCATTAATAGAGCTCTGCTCTCTTAAAAGATTTCCCTTGGATTTTCTCGATTCATTAATGGAGCTTTGCTCTTTCCAAATCATATAGAAGAACTCTTAAGAGTTCTTCATGGATCTTGGAAGTTAAAGATAGCATTTTATATTATTATTATAATTATATCATCTTTTCAGAGCAAAGCTCTCAATGTTCTTAGGGGATTTTCTTTGAATTCTCTTCATTATTGATTTTGATAGGTGTCACTCCTGTCTGCAGAGCGTTGCTCTCAAGGAGTTTTAACTCTCTGTTCTCTTTTTTTTTTAACAAGAATTCGCTTAATCAGTCGGTCTGATAATTCTGTTGATCTTCTTTTACAGGAACAATGGACGCCCACATGTATGCTCTTAATGAGATCATCTCTCACGGGGACATCCGCCGACTTGGCCGCTCTCAAAATCGAGAGTTCACAAACGCGGAGTGTGCTGAAATCATGAGCCGCTTCGACGCATACAACGGTCCACTGCTTCCCCGACGTTCCTCTCTCCTTAAGCTTATCGTGGGAGCCATCTGGGAAGCGCTTCCCCTATTCTGTTCCGGTGTGCCGCTTAGGGCGTTGGATGCCGCCGAGGATAAGGTGCACTCGGTGTACCTGATGAACTTTATCTCGAAGAGACGGCGAAACAGTCTTGTCGATCTCTTGCACTAGGTCTTTCAACAGTCTGCCATACTCGCTGCTTATCGGAGGGTGGAAGACATCAGGGGGGACCCTGACGCTTGTGCTCGCGAAAGAAAGCACACCAAGATGGTCCGCGAGGCTTGGAAAGTCATAGATAGGGTCACTTTCGAGTTCCTCAATCCATGTCCTGGGTTTGAGGTTATACCTTTGTAAACATTTTAATAATGTTATTATCTATTTCTCTGTGATTGTAAGGACCCCTTTTTATGATATGAATAGAAAATTTCCATTTCAGTCTGTCTTATTTCTCGTTCTGAGTCTTTTGCCTATGCATAAATGAGTGTGTCTCGAATGCTTGTAAATCAGATGTTCTTTCTATCGCTTCTTCTTTCTTTTATTATCCATGTGCTGCCTCAGTAAACATGATCGGCAGATAACTTAGTTTTTTTTTTCAAGAGATAGCAATGGCTTAGACCGCAGGTTCAGATCCGCCGCCTAAGACTTTTCAACTTTATGAGCCGTGAGGGTCTCATAGAGATTTTCTCCCTACGGATCGAGAGGATCTCGTAGGTATATTTTCTCCTTAGGAATCGTGAGGATTTCTAAGTGTGTTTTCTCTTATAAGTCGTAAGGATCTTATAAGAGAATTTTTCCCTCTTACGAGTCGAGAGGACCCGTAAGCGGTTGTTTCCCTCCTTATCGAAATTCGACTTTGGAGAGTGAGACCCTTGAATAGTATGCAATTGACCGTTTTAGACCGACTTGCAGGGTCCCATTGTTCAGGAAAAAAGTATTTAATCCCTGTTGCCTGAGGCTTCATCTTGCAAGTTGAGACGAATCGGGAATTTCCCGCGGAGACACTGGTTTCTCTGCGAGCCGACGCGAATCAGGAGGTCCTCATCAAGAATGTTTGTTTCCCTGAATTGAGGTATTTGCCAAGGATTTTTTGTTTCCCTGGTGTTGAAACGGATCGAGAATTTCCCACGGAGACACTGGTTTCTCTGCGAGTCGATGCGAATCAGGAAGCTCTCATCAAGGATATTTGTTTCCCTGAATTGAGGTATTTGCCAAGGATTATTTGTTTCCCTGGTGTTGAAACGGATCGAGAATTTCCCACGGAGACACTGGTTTCTCTGCGGGTCGACGCGAATCAGGAGGCTCTCATCAAGGATGTTTGTTTCCCTGAATTGAGGTATTTGCCAAGGATTATTTGTTTCCCTGGTGTTGAAACGGATCGAGAATTTCCCACGGAGACACCGGTTTCTCTGCGAGTCGACGCGAATCAGGAGGCTCTCGTCAAGGATGTTTGTTTCCCTGAATTGAGGTATTTGCCAAGGATTATTTGTTTCCCTGGTGTTGAAACGGATCGAGAATTTCCCACGGAGACACTGGTTTCTCTGCGAGTCGACGCGAATCAGGAGGCTCTCATCATGGATGTTTGTTTCCCTGAATTGAGGTATTTGCCAAGGATTATTTGTTTCCCTGGTGTTGAAACGGATCGAGAATTTCCCACGGAGACACTGGTTTCTCTGCGGGTCGACGCGAATCAGGAGGCTCTCATCAAGGATGTTTGTTTCCCTGAATTATGGTATTTGCCAAGGATTATTTATTTCCCTGGTGTTGAAACGGATCGAGAATTTCCTACGGAGACACTGGTTTCTCTGCGAGTCGCGCAAATCAGGAGGCTCTCATCAAGGATGTTTGTTTCCCTGAATTGAGGTATTTGCCAAGGATTATTTGTTTCCCTGGTGTTGAAACGGATCGAGAATTTCCCACGGAGACACTGGTTTCTCTGCGAGTCAATGCGAATCAGGAGTCTCTCATCAAGGATGTTTGTTTCCTCGAGTCAAAGGATTTGCCGAAGACACTGGTTTCTTCGGGGTTGGGATGAACCGTTGAGATTTGGTTTCGTTTTCTGGCGGAGCCTGTTGGGAAAGTATGGTTCCCTCTTTGTTTGCGCCCTTGGATTGTGTACAGGGATCGATGTGATCTCAGCTGTAGGGCCAAAGTTTTATCATTATTTTTTATTTTTTTTATTTCCGCGATGCTCTATCATTTCAGCTTTTATATCGCGAAGGTCGCGATTGCCCAATCATTTCGGCTATTTTTCGCGGTTCCCAATCATTTCGGCTATTTATTTTATTTTCACTCGCTGCTTTTTATTGCGAGTTGCCCAATCATTTCGGCTATTTTGTATGCATACGTTTTTACTTGCTACTTTTTATTGCAATTTGCCCTATCATTTCGGCTATTTCGTATGCGTGTGCGGCTTACCGGCTTTTCACCGTAAACCTGAAATTAGACACCAATTTCGGCATCAGCACCGCTACGACTGAGATATTGCCAGGAGCGAATCATCATTTGCCTCCGTCGATGTCGAACAACGGTGGCTTAGCGAACAGGGTTAAGGTCCTGTCGACTAAGTCTTTTAACTTCATGAGCCGTAAGGGTCTCACAAAGGTATTTCTCCCTACAAGTCATGAGGATCTTGTAGGTGTATTTTCTCCTTAGGAATCGTGAAGATTCCTAAGTGTGTGTTCCTCTATAATTCGTAAGGATCCTACAAGAGGGTTTTCTCCTTGTAAGTCAAGAGGGCCTACAAGGGTTGTCTATCATGTGTACACATCCCCAATCACGGATGGGACTTGGTTAGGAAAATGTTTATTCGCGCCCGTGGATTGTATACAAGGGTCAGTATTGAACCACTTGTAGGGCAATATCGAAAGTTGTGGGGGGTTGCTTAAGCACAGGTTTAGGTCTCTGTAATTTAAGACTTTCAAATCTTATGAGCCGTGAGGGTCCCATAAGAGAGTTCTCCTTGCGAGTCGTGAGGATCTCGCAAGTGTATTTTCTCCCTAGGAATCGTGGGGATCCCCAAGTGTGTTGCTCCCTTGTGAGTCGTAAGGATCTCACGCGGGTGGTTTCTCCTTACAAGGTCGAGAGGACCCTGTAAGTGTTCTTTAACGAGGTTGCGCCCTCTCAGGTTTTCACAAACACTCGCCGGTAGTCCCGCTGTTTTAACTCACGGAGCCCTTTCGGGTTTTCATCCGTGCCCATTTTGCTTATGGACATACCGTTTTTTTTAATTTTCTCTCTCTTTTTTTTTACGAGGTCGCGCCCTTTCGGGTTTTCACGAACACTCGCCGGTAGCCCTGCTGTTTTTACTCACGGAGCCCTTTCGGGTTTTCATCTGTGCCCATTTTGCTTATGGACATACCGTTTATCTTTTTTTATATATTTTTTTATTCATCTCGACAGCTTGAAGATGCTGCGGTAATAGTTTAAAGATGTTTCGGTCCTTCGTTAGTTTAAGGACGTTTCGGTCCGTCATGGAGAAGATTGGCTACTGCTTATAGAGTTTGAGCTTAGGAAGATAGAGAGCGGACATAGTCGTCGTCATCTACCATTGACCTAGGCGGTAATTCGCTAAGCGTAGTATTTCTTTAGGAATCGACCATTTATTGGCCTGTAAGGCCTTTCACCATGCATATCCATGAGTAGATAGACTCTACCTTGGTAGACCTTGTCTATGATGTACGGGCCTTCATAGTTCGGCTCGAATTTTCCTCGCTTGGCTCGATTGGGGATCATAGGTCTTTTGACCACTAGCACGAGTTCGCCTTGGCGAAATGTCCTCGGCCGGGTCAATCTTTCATATGAGCGCGTCATCTTTGCTTTATAGGCCTCCAGATTTTGTTGCGCTATGAGCCGGGTCTCATCAAGGGCATCGAGCTCCTCAAGCCGAAGGTGAGCATTTTCTTCATCTGTTAGCTCGTAATGGACTGCCACTCGTAGAGAGGGTAACTCAATCTCGAGGGGGAGTACTGCTTCTGTACCGAATACCAACGTGTATGGCGTTGTGTTTGTGGCTGTCTTGAACGTAGTTCGATATGCCCAAAGAGCTTCTTGCAGCTTCTCGTGCCAGTCTTTCTTATTTCTGGACACTGTCTTCTTCATAATCTTTGTTAAGGTCTTATTGAAGGCCTCAGCTAGACCGTTAGCTCGCAGATTATAAACCGAGGAATATCTCCAGTCTATATTGTGCTGTTGCACGAAGCGACTGATCTTGTGGCTTTTGTAAGCTGGCCCGTTATCGGAGATGATCCGTCATGGAGTTCCAAACCGATATAGGACGTGCGTCTTGAAGAAATGGAGGATATTCTCCATCTTAACTTCCCTCAGCGGTACTGCCTCTGCCCATTTGGAGAAGTAGTCAGTCGTCGCCAGGATGAAACGATATCCCCTGGACGATGTTGGTTCGATAGGGCCGACTATATCAGTTCCCCACATTTCGAATGGCCAACTAGCCACTGTCGGGTGTAGCGGATTTGGATGCTGATGGATGAAGTCCCTATGAATTTGGCATGAGTGGCATTGCTTCGCATATTCAAGGCAATCCTGAATCATCGTGGGCCAGTAGTAGCCCATCCGTTTGATTTTCAACTTCATCTTTGGGCCCGCTTGGTGAGAACCGCAGAGTCCGTCATGAACTTCCTGGACGACTCTTTTCGCTTCGTCAGGCCCCAGGCATCTCAACCACAAAGAATTGAACGACCTCTTGTATAGAGTATCATTGACGAAGGCGAAAGACAGAGCTCGTTTCATAAGCTGATGTCTTGAGGACGCATCTTCGGGCGTTTGGCGGTATTTGAAGTAGTCTATAAAGACTTCTCTCATCCTCGATATTTTCCCGCTCTTTTATTTGTAGGGTCGTCTGCTCAGTCGCTCCCTTCTCTTCGGGTGATTCCGGAGATATTTCCGCTGGGGCGAGCACCCGACGGCTTTGTACCACAATTCCGACGTCATCGAGGTTCTCGTCAGCCAGTTCCTTGGCGAGCTTGGCCAATGCGTCCGCTTTGCTATTTTCCGCGTGCGGTATGTTTTCCAAAGTATAGGAAGGAATTTGGGTCAACAATTGTTGCACTTTTTCACCGTACTTCACCAATTCTGGTTTGCATGTTTGGTAGTCGCCGTTTACTTGACTAACGATCAGTTGGGAATCTCCATATATGAGGAGGTTTTCAATTCCCATGTCGATGGTGATCTCGAGGCCTACTATCAGAGCTTCGTATTCAGCTTCATTGTTTGTCCTCGGCTCGGTTAGGGAGAAGGCAAAACGCATCATCCCACCTTGTGGAGTCACAAAGATGAGTCCTACCCCCGATTTGATTATAGGGGTACTTTGTTTGCGTTTCTTCATGGAAGATGCTCCATCGAAATAAAGCTCCCATCGGGTATCACCACCGTCGATCGCATCAAACGCATGCTCGTCTGGAAGATCGCAATTTAAAGGAGAATCGGCGGGTATCGGATGCTCAGCGAGGAAGTCGGCGATGGCCTGGCCTTTCACTGCCTTGAGAGGTTGATACGTTATCGAGAACTCCATCAAGAGCAGGGCCCATTTAGCGAGTCATCCCGTCAATATGGTCTTCGACATCAAATATTTAAGAGGGTCCACCTTCGAAATGAGACGGACTTCATGCGCCAACGCATAGTGCCTGAGCTTTGTTATGGCAAAGATCAACGCCAGGCAATATTTTTCAATGGGGGAGTAGTGCTTTCTGCCCCCAGCAGAACTCGACTTAAGTAGTAGAGTGCTCTTTCCTTCCCTTGATCATTCTGTTGTGCCCATAATGCGCCTAAGGAGCCTTCGAGAGCGGTTGTATAAAGAATGAGGGGCTTTCCCTTGACCGGAGCAGCCAACACCGGCGGGTTCTGCAGGTATTGTTTGATCTCGTCTAGTGCGCTTTGGCATTTTTGGTCCCAGACGAACGGGGTTCCCTTCTTCATCAGGTGGCTGTAAGGACAGCACTTTCCTGAAAGGTTGGCTATAAATCGCCGTATATACGCGAGCTTCCCTTGGAGAGAACGCAGCTGTTTGAGAGTCCTTGGTGGAGGCATTTCCATGATCGCCTTGATCTTTGACGGATCTATTTCAATACCTCGGTGTCAGACGATGAATCCCAGGATTTGCCCGAGGAAACTCCGAATGCACACTTGAGAGGGTTCATCTTCAAGTTGTATTGTCGAAGACGTTGAAAAACGGTCTTCAGATGCTCGAGATGTTCCTCGTATGATTTGTTTTTAACCACGAGATCGTCGATATAGCATTCGACGATTTCGTGTATAAGGTCATCAAAGATCTGCGTCATGGCTCTCTGATAAGTAGCACCAGCGTTCTTTAAACCGAAGGGCATCACTTTATAACAGAATATACCCAAAGGAGTCCTGAAGGCGGTGTGCTTCTGGTCTTCGGGATGCATCTTTATCTGATTATACCCTGACGAGCCGTCCATAAAGGAGAAAACTTCATGAGTGGACGTATTGTCTATCATCAGTTCGGTGACTGGCATTAGGAAATCGTCTTTCGGGCAAGCTTTATTGAGATCCCGGAAGTCCACGCATATACGCACTGTCCCATTTTTCTTCATCACCGGGACGATGTTGGCGATCCATTCAGGGTATTGAACTTCCTGGATGAAGCCAGAGTCGATCAGCTTCTAAACCTCGGCAATGTTATCTCAAGCTCGAGCTGCATTCTTCTCGGCGCCTGTTTGACCGGCTTGACGTCCGGGGATATTGCCAACCTATGCACAGCAATTTCTGGATCTATTCCCGGCATTTCGGAATAGTTCCATGCGAAGCAATCTTTGTGCTGCATAAGCAGGTCTCTTAATGAAGCCACCTTCTCTTCAGACAGCAGCTCACTAACAAATGTCGGTCACGGATCGTTCACCGTTCCCAACTCAATTTTCTTGAGGTTATCTGCAGTGGTATGGATTCTATCTTCCAGCTCTTTTGGCGCTGGTGGAAATTCTGAGATTACCTCGTCGTTGCTGTTTTCGAAGTACCTGGGAAGGTCATCCATGTTCTCGGGCTCTTCTTTTGACATTGTTATCATGTGACAAGTACGAATTCGCTTCCAATCCCAATGTGGAACTGGTTCTCCTTCCGTGGCCTTGGTTTCGTGCTTCTGTGGCAGCGCTACCCTCCAGTTATCGGACAGAGCGAACTTGCCAAGCTGATACTGATTTTTGACCCAATTCTTGAAGGTGAAGCAGTCTTCGAGAGGATGCCCTACCACTCGGTGATAAAAGCAATAGTCTTGGTGTGAGACCTCGCCCGCTTGTTCGGGGTGTTTAGACTCCGGCAGTGTAAGCATCTGATGTTTTAGAGCGAGGTCAAGTATTTTCTTTGTTTTGTCCCGAGGAAAAGTGTATGCTCGACCCATTTTTCTCACGAGGGATAGATCGGAACCGCTTGGTTCCTGTTTGCATGGCCTTTTAGCCCCGCTTCGTTGCTGTTGAGCGCCTTTTTCGCGTTTCGACTTGTTTCTGCCTCCGCGTCGAGCCTTCTTTATAACAGGTTGACAGGGAGCGGCATTTTCATCTTTCACAGCCTGTTGGAAGAGGCGTTGCGTTTTGGCTTTCTCATAAATGGCCATCTCACGGTTGTGGTCGTCTCGGGCTTTTTGAACAGCTTCCCTTATAAATTTGTCCATTTGTTCTTGGAACGATGAACTGGGCACTTTTTCATCTGGAACTTTCACTGGTTCAGGATTAGCGTCCTCCCATTGAGCATCTGCTTCTTCATCGAAGTCATATACGGCGTAGCAACCGTGTAGTAGCTCTCGTTTCCTTGACCGGATGTATCCAAGCCCGATTGTTTCCATTCTCCCATTAGGCAATTTGCGTTGAGTCCCGGGAATGTTCCAGACTTTGTCATAAAACTTGGCTTTTCGAACGGTCTGCTTGAAGGATATCCCCTGGTGCTTTAGCAGCCTCTTCAGGCCTTCTGTATAATATCTGGGGAGACGGATAGGCTGAAGCCTGTCGAGTGTAGGATCCGCGCCATGCCATATTTCTTTCTCCACTCTGGTTTCTTCAGAACGGTAGAATAGAATTGCTTTTTCGCCTTCTCGCCTGGGTGGAACATAGAACGTCTGCAGCTCTTCTACACTGTAGATATCGAGTGCATCAAGTTCTTTACGGTGTTTAAGCGGCACCATGGCGGCTTGTAGACTTTGCCCTTCGTCAGCGGACGTTTGTATTGAAGGTCGAGCAGAGAATACAGCATGGACCTCATCTTCCGAATCGCTACCAAAGATCAACGTAGGAGCGGACGGTCATGACTTGTTGTGTCGAGATGGCCCAGAGTAAACTATCTCTTCTTCTTCTTCGGTATCACTCCCGAAAATAGGAATGGTGGCAGCGGCTTTGTTCTCCGGCTTGTGACACCTTTCCGTGTCTTCGAAATTCGGTAAGAAGTATTTGGCATCTTCATATTTGCGGACTTCGTTCACAGAAAACGGATTCAATTCTCCCTCTACGGTATACTCGAGACCATCCTTAGCATATTTCATACACTGATGTTGTGTAGAAAGGATGACGTTGTACTCGTGTAACCATGGTCGGCCGAGCAGAGCATTGTAGCATGTCTTGGCGTCTATGACGTGGAACTTAATGTCCGTGACGAGTAGCCCAAAGCGTAGCGTCAGTATCACAGACCCAAGAGTTCTTGATGATTGGGAGTCGAACCTGGAGATGGTGATCTTGTCTCGAGCAAGGTGCTGGACGCTCATGCAGATTTCTTTTAACACCCGCACATTGAGAAGATTAATAGAGGATCCATTATCGATCAGGATTTTGCCTATCTTTATATCGTGACAGTATCCTGAGATGTAGAGGGGGCGATTGTGTTCGCACGTCCTAAGAAGAAGGTCTTCATCACCAAAAGCGACATCGGCAGTGTGCACTTCCTCCAATTCATCCTTCATCTTTTCTTCGGCCAGGAAAGCTTGGAATTGCTCCGGATCCTGTAGTGCCTTGATTAATGAATCTCTCGCTTCCTTTGATAGCAAAAAGGGCGTCAAGAATGCTAAGCTGTGACGGTAGCTTCCTCAGATGCGCTAAGACGTTGTAATCCACCTTATTCTTCTTCGGCGGGTCCTTGGCGCTCAGCTCCCCCAGAACTTGGTCATCTAAGACGATATCTTCAGAGACCTTTTCTTTCCATTTATCTTTTCTGTTTGAGGGTTCGAGATTCTTTTCAAGCAGCGTCCGATTCCGCAGCCGAATATTTTTGCAAACCTTCGGCTCTTCTTCTTTTCCCGAAGTGGACTCTTTAAAGAGAGGGGCAAGTTCCAGCTCCTCATCAGAATCGCTCCCGAATGTAGGCACTTGTGACCCGCTGGTGTTAACCATACGACAATTGCCGCTAGTTCTTTTAAGCCCTTCGGTCGTATTTTTCCGCTCCCGACGAGTTTTGCGCTTCTCCCGCTTAAAATGTTATCGATGAGCAACATATCCTTGCCACCATCTATCGAATGTTTTGCACTCTTCAGTGGGGTGCAAAATCTTCCGATGATATAAGCAATAGGAGGGGTGCATTTCCGCTTCACCAGTAATGTTCTCTTCGGAGGATGGTAGCTTCATGCCTATTGATATGGACTTAGCAAACCTTTTCCTCATCTTGAATTTGCTTTTGTCGGTAGTGAAGGTATTTTGCTCCAGCGGGATCGTCTCAGCTCTTTCATCAAGTCGCTGGCGCTTGACCCTTTTAAATACAGCTATCTCGCGTTCTCGATCAGCTTTACTTTTCAATCGAGCTTCGTTAAGGAATGCGTCAATTACTTCATCTGATGGCCCCAGAATTTTTGATTCAGGGTCTGCCCCCAGCGTTTCAGTACAAGGAGTCTCCTCATCATCCATGAACGAATGGGAAATCACATGACAGCTCGCCGCATATTCTTCAGATTCATCAGATGAACTTTCTCCCTCGTCTTCCTCTTGAAAGACATGATTAAGGAACTCTTGGAGTGTAATGGGAGTCCGTGCCTTCTGGTTGTAATCCTCTAGCGCATCAATTTGTTTTTGCAAGTCCGTACGCTTGTCGCCAGGCTTTACGGGCTTCTTTGATTTCTTTTTCTTCTTCTTCGAAGATTTTGATGGCTGGTTGCGAGTGCTTGAGCCACCACCATCGGTCTTTGGAGTTGGACGTAGCTTCAACATCCCTTCAATGACTTGCGGTTCCAACGGGTTCTTCCACTTGATCGCTGGGCACACTTGAAGATCGTTTAGCATCCTCTTTGTCTTGGCTGATAATACAACCTCCCAAGGAGCTTCTTCAATGACGGAGCATGTTTCCCCCGGCGTATTCATCCCCTTAGATGTGTGTGGCTGCGGGGGATTCACCTTCCATTTGTCAGATAACGCGAACTTGCCCTGTCGGTACTGGTCTTCAAGCCAATTTTTGAAGACGTAGCAATCTTCGATCGGATGACCCAGTACTCGATGATAAGGACAGTAGTTGGGCTCATTGACATCATTTGGTTGCGACGGACGTTTTGGATCCGGCAGATTTATGAGTCGGTTGCGCAATGCCAGCTCGAATAACCTTCTCGTTTTATCTCGGGGAAATGAGTAAGAACGTCCTAGCCTCTCCTCAAGGGCTACATACGGGCGCATATTATTTTGACGAACAACCGGCTTCGAGTTGCTCGGTTGTTGTTGAGCATTAGCGACAACGATCGCTTTTCCCTTCCCCTTGCCATTTCGGGAGTCCGTCTTTGGAAGAGGGGGTTTATGGCCCATCTGATCCATTTGCGCTAGCTTGTCAATCAAGGACTGGAAGGTAGTCGGCTTGAAAAACATCATAAATTGCGAGATGGTTGCTTGCGGATCAAGTGTTCCCACAAACATACCCACCGCGGGAGCTTCTTCAATGCGCTGCTCGCACTTCGACCATAAGTTCCGCCACCGTATAGCATATTGAACCCACGTCTCGCCTGGCTTTACCCTGGCGTTAATCAGTGCCGTCATCGGGGTGCGTTCACTGGCGCTTGAAAAACGCTGAGTAAAAAACAGCTCCATCTCCGCGAAGGTCTTAATAGAGTCGTTCGGGAGCTCAGAGTACCACTCGAACGCCATATCTGATAAACTTCCAACAAACTAGCGAAGCAAAAGCTTGTCATCACCGTCGGTGTTGCCGCAGAGTGCCCTGAACTGGGAAACATGCTGGAAAGGATTGCCCGTCCCCTTGTAGACATGGAACTTGGGAATTGTGTAACCCGGCGGGTACTTGATTTGGTCGTACCAACTTGGATATGGCCGCCCCGTTTTTATGACCTGGCCAGCTGCTTCAGTCGCATGATGAACCCGTATTTGTTGGGCTATATACTCGTCCAAATCAGCTTTGGAGATTGTATCCTCCTTAGCCGTCGACAGAGCTGGCGAAGGATTTGACGTCTCTCCCCTATCGTCTTCAAGGATGATCGGGGGATCTTCGGCCGGAGGATCTTGTTGGATCATCATCCCTACCATGTCTTGGAACAGGAGGCCCATACGCTGTATGTTGGCTGCTTGTTCAGCAGCCTCTTTATCCTTCTTCTCCAATATTCGACGAAGGAATTCGGCGTCGGTTTCTTGCTCCTGGCGTTCATCCGAGGACGTTTCAGGGTTTTCTTTTGGTCCAGTGAGTGCGGCCATAGCGTTCATCATCTCTTGGAGCTTCTGCTGCTGCTCCTGCGCTTTGGTCACTGATCGCGTAAGCGGTCGATGACCCGTAGATATGCGACTGTCCTCTTTACCAGACGCCACGTAGACGGTATGAACTACAATGCCCCCTGACTTAGGGCGTTTGGGTTCACCACCTTTGATATTCGTTGTCGGCGTAGGGACTTTTTCTGGCCTTCTTCTCTTATGGGCCGTAGAAGTTGAGGGGGCCGTTGCTTTGGGCACCCAAGCGGTCGCCGCCTTTCGTTGCTTGACCGGAGGATTTTCTTCTTCCCGACCTTTCGACTTCTTCTGTTGGCGAGAGAACTTAGAATCAATCACAGATTCTCGGACTCGTCGCCATGTCTTGTAGATCTTGGAGGACAGCGATCGAGGAGACTGCTTTAGCTTTTCTGCTTCCACGGCAGTCTCTACTGGTGGAGGAGATCTTTTGAGCACCGCAGTCGGCGAGTTTCTGCGTACTCTATTCAGTAGCTCGAAGCTGTTCTCGGTGGGAACAGTAGCGTTAACTTCCACCGTTGGAGCTGGTGGAGTCATCCCAGAAGGGGAGTTGCCCCCGGTCTTCCTTACCCGGCGCCAGTGGCGTCGTCGGGCGCGACGAGTTGTCGGTATTGGCTCAGAGACAGAAACAGCTTCTTCTTGCTACCTGTTCAGGTGTGGGATTGTTGCCGGCGTCAGCCTATTGAAGACTGATATCTTTTGAGCAGCAGGAGCAGGAGTGGGATTTGGGACGGTCAGTCTTGTAAAGACCGATCTCTTAGCTGGAGAAGCCGCCTTGATGACTTCATGAGCAGGTTTGGCTATTCTTTTTAGAATAACCTTTTCCGGGAGTGCAAGCTTCATCGTGGGCCCACAGGAGTTTTAGCCCAGTCAGGAGAAGACCGAGGCATTGGTGTTGGGCGACCCGTTGAGAGGGGCCACAGTAACTGTAAGTCGATCGAAGACCGACTTCTTAGGAGCTTCTTGTATGGGCACAGGGATGCTAAAGCTTGTTGGCGGAAGCATGGTTCCGAAAAACAGCCCTGTGGTGGCTTGAGTAGTCTGCTCCACGGGCATGGTGAACAAAGAGGCCGCTTGGGGACCGTAGGTTATGCCCCCAGTGGAGGCCGGACGCGAGCTGCAGCTGCAGTTAGAGCACTTCGAACAGGTAGAGGCCATCGATGCTTGATTTCTGCGCCAGGCAAAAGACCAAATCTTAGTAACTTAAAATCTGAAGGCAACCATTAACAAACCGTGATTCGTTCGCGAAGACGACACACGAAGTGTGGAGTGGAAAGAGGAAAAGGTCCCACCGAACGTGCCAGAATCTGTGACCCGCCGAACGGCGACGCACATGACTGCGAGGTCCTGACGCTGAGATTCGGGGCAGATGCTATTTGGTTTTATCCGTCCACCTCTCCGAAGCTGCCAAGTTGATTTATGGCACCGTGTATCGGAGGTTTAGACGGATGCGGCCGATGTAGCGGACTTCGTCAGATTCCCCCTCGCTTGAGGGGTTTTTGATTGTGGGGACACTCTTCCCTGCAGGCGCAAGCCCCTGCAGTTAATTACGCTACCGCATCGCGGTAACAACTTTCTCCTTCTCCAGAATTTCACTTCGTGTCGTGTGTGTTTGTTTTGTTTGTGGTTGCCCGTGGATTGTATACGGAGACTAAGCGATGTCGTCGCCCGTAGGACGTGAATTAGTCCAAATCCATATTTACTTAGATTTGGGTTTGGTGTTTTGGTTTAAGGATATGTTAGCCGTATTTAAGCTAAGATCGACTTAAACGTTTGTTAAGGATACGTTAGTCTGATTTACGACTAAGATCAACTTAACAGGATCGTTTGGATCCGACAAAAGACCATTTGGGGGCTCTATTGTTCCAGTTTAGGGTCGTAGTGGTCCATTGCATGTATGGCCGTCGGGACCCATAACCTCTCTGACGACGTTGAAGGATTACAACAACAGATGTCAGAGGAGTTCAGAGATGTACCCTTGAACCAAAGTTGATTGGGGGATCTATAGTCCAATTTGGGACTAAAGTCTGTTTGAATGTTTAAGGATACGTTAGCCATATTTACGGCTAAGATCAGCTTAAACGGGATCGTTTAGATCCGACAAAAGAGCGTTTGGGGCTCTATTGTTCCAGTTTAGGGACGTAGTGGTCCATAGGCAGTTTAAGGACATTGCGGTCCATTGCCAGTTTAGGGACGTGGTGGTCCATATTCCAGTTTAGGGACATAGGGGTCCATGTTCCAGTTTAGGGACGTGGTGGTCCATATTCCAGTTTAGGGACGTGGTGGTCCATGGTTAGTTTAAGGACGCATAAGTCCGTGGGTTTAAGGACCCCACAGTCCGTCTTTTAGTTTAAGGACGCATAAGTCCGTGGGTTTAAGGACTCCACAGTCCGTCTTTTAGTTTAAGGACGCATAAGTCCGTGGGTTTAAGGACCCCACAGTCCGCTTTTAGTTTAAGGACGCATAAGTCCGTGGGTTTAAGGACTCCACAGTCCGTGTTGATGTGTGGTTGTCGGGACCCGTCACCTCTTTGACGTCGTTGAAGGATTATAACGATAGGAGTCAAAGGAGTTCGGAGATGTACCCTCGAACCGGATATAAATTGATTTAAGGGAGCAGTCGTGCTCGGTCAATTTAATTTGAGGACTTATGGCCATGATTGGGTTAAGTCTAATTGAAAAAGTTCAACATTTTTATTTATTTTTGGTCTATTAGACCTATGCTAGGGCTTTGCCCATATTTAAATAATGCATTGCATTACTTTTTATCTTGTTTAGGCTCTGCCCAGAAAGATGCAGAGCATCAATTTTACTTGGGCTCTGCCCTTTATAAATGATGCAGAGCATCGGTTTTATTTGGGCTCTGCCCATTTATAAATGATGCAGAGCATCAATTTGACTTGGGCTCTGCCCTTTTATTGCTTTGCAATTTATTTTGACCTACTAGGTCTTTTTGATTTGGGCCTGGCCCTTTAGCAAAAGAAATGCATTGCATTTGTCAGGCGCTTTGCACCAATCAAAGAGCGCATGCGCTTATGGTGATGACACGTATCATACAAGCGCAGTGCGCTGCGCTTGCGCTGCCGACACGTGGCGCGCTGTGGTGAGTTGCGCCAATTTCAGAGAGCAAGGCTCTATTTCAAAAGCGCATAGTAAAAATGGTCCAGATGCTGACACGTGGCACTTTCTGGTGGCTTGCGCCAACCCAAGAGTGCAACAGTGCAGATTTACAAGTGCATGGCATTATTAACTTGAGAATCTTTTAGATTCAGAACCAATGGTTCATAGAAAAGTGCAAGGCACTTATTATTATTTATTTTTTTTATTTTTTTTATTGGAGATCCTTGATCTTGTTCTCAGATCAATGATCTGTTCATAAGAGAATTTTCTCTTTTTCCTAAAGGTTTTTACCTTTTTTGTTCTTGAGGAATTCTCTCCAATTCTTCAGAGTTCTCTCTGTTTGAAGTTTTTAATTTCTCACCAAATGTTGATTGTTTTGAATTGAGATCTAGGGGCCTTTATATAGTGCCCATAAATTTGTTAAAGAGATCTTTCTCTGAGTGATTTGGGGAATTTTCCCCACCGTTGGATCTTTGATCCAAGGGCTTCTGTTTTACAGAAGGCAATCTTCTTGTTTTAACAAGAACAGAAAAATCTTACTCGAATTTAATTCTGTTTGGCGCAAACGCCCTAGCGCGTGACACGTGTCAAGCAGCGCACAGCGCAGCGCAACTGCGCTGACACGTGCCGCGCAGCGCAAAGCGCAACGCATCTGCGCTGACACGTGTCGCGCAGCGTAAAGCGCAGCGCAACCGCGCTGGCGCATCTGCGCTGACACGTGTCGCGCAGCGCAGTGTTTGCGCAACTGAAGCGTTGCTTCCTTTTGTCTTTTAATAGAGCTTTGCTCTGATTGGACGCGCTGCCTCGGGCGCTGCGCTGATGTATCAGCTTTTGACACGTGGCGCGTTGCGCGCAGCGTAAAGAATCTGAAGCGTTGCTTCTTTTATTAAAGTTTAAATTTTCAAAGCAAAGCTTTGCTCTGATTGGGGGAAGATGAAGCGTTGCTTCATCTCCCGCCTTCGAATTTGAACAGAGCTTTGCTCTGATTGGGGTAAACAGGTATGCTTTTAGGTAAAAAGATGCATGTTTTGGTGTTCATGGGTGCAAGTTAAGTTAATGGTTCTCTAAGGAGAGAATCCTATGGTTTAGGTTTGACAAGTCAAATGGCCATTAATTATCGCTAATCTAGTGTTTGATAAAATGACTAGCTTAACGAACCCATAATCGCACATATTCAAACCTATAACAAACGATGTCCAAATGACCTCAAATTTCGCGGATAACCTTGAAAGTTCTCCAGGAATTTGACAAGTCAATACATATTTTATGATTTGATAATTCATGATAAGTTATTAAGAACCTTTACAAAAATCCTTATGACGAGTCGTGCAAGAATTCATGAGATACGGATTTTTGAGCGTCTCGAAAACGGTATTTCGATCATTTGAACGAATCTTGAATCATGCACTTAAATTAACTTCATGTACACCAAATATTTCTTTTTATGCAAAAATGAGCTGAATGACATGATACAGATGCACTGGCATAATGAGGATGCAACGTTATGATGCAAAAAATGATGCAGGGGTAAAAGGGTAAATTCGCAAATCGCTGCTTCTCTGGGTGTCTACAATTCGTTTACAATTTACCATCTTCTTCCCCAAATCTACAACGCTCTTAATTCTTCGTATTCTCTTCCAATCTCTTTTTCCCTACTAGTGTTGGCTATACTGTCTTTAAGGCAATGATTGTAATCGCAGATATGAGATTATGATTATTGAGAGAGGATCTATACAGGTAGAACAATATTACTCGAGATGATAGTATGCTATCTGGTTTGACTTTACCATCATATACATGCATTATGTGGTATTGTGGATCACCGTTATATGTTGATAGAGCCCATAGAATTCTTGATTGACTAACAGGGTTATGATGACGATTATACAAGTGAGGTCGGGTAGTCTATAAGCAAATCCTTAAATGTCTATAGTCGTGGAAATATCGAGACCGGGCATCAATATTCCACAGTAGACTAGTGTATATGTTTCTTGATCCCGACGAGGGGCGATGGTCGATCTCACAGCCATTGGTGTTAGTTAGTTACCAAAGATTGTATACATGTGCTCATTGGGTTATGAGTTACACTGGACGGGCTCGCCGGGAACATACTAGATGGTATTATACCAATTGCCCGATAGCAGTTCTCTGGTGACATGAGTACATGTTAGTCTTTTGATCTGAGATCGCATTTGTCTTGTGTGAGTTCCTACCATGCTTTGATTAATACCCTACCACGGCTCTACTGAGTCGTGCAAACAGGTTTAGTTGGGTACAGTCCCGAGCCACATAGAGGCTGTAAATCCTCAGTTCCTTGTTAGCTTTCCCGTATTTGAATAATTTTTTCCCTAAGTTTTTTCCATTTAAATCCCAATTAAATGTTCTATTTTTCCTAATTAATTAAAATCCCCTTTTCATTAAAACCCAAACCCTAATTAAACCCTAACCCAGATTCTTCCTGTCCAAGGCCCACGAACCCTCACCCAACCCGATTCCTCCTCTTCTTCTTCATTTTATTTTTTCCTTTCCTTTCAAACCTCGCACGTTTCTTCTCCTTCTCCCTCGCAACCGCTCCCTCGAGACCCGCTCCTCTTCAACAATCATGACGACCCAGCTCGCCTCCAACATTCACCCCGTGATCTCTGTGTCCAACCCCGAGGCTCCTCAACGTATCTTCCCTCCTCTTTCTCCCCTCTCCTTCGACTCAAACTCCCTATGACCGGGCTATGCCACTACATCGCCAGTTGCCTAATTCTCGCACCAATCCTACGATCTCCTCACCAGCTCCCCGTCAGCCCTCAACGTCTCTTTCCCTATCTCTAAATCTCTTTTTCACACTCTCTTCTCCTCAACTCACAACTAACCCCCTTCATTGCCACCACCCCCGATGAGCCACCACTCAGCTCCTCGCCGCCACCTTCACTTCATCTCCACCTTCCTCTCCTCTCCACCACTTCCATCTCTTTCACCTGAGCACCAACACGACCACCTCCACGTCGCCAACAGCCTCCATCGCCATCACTATGCACCAACAGCCACTCTGTCGACTAAGCTTCGCTTACCCCCGTCAATTCCTCCTGAGCCACCAGGCCACCGCTTACCTCCACCTCCTCCTTTGATCACAAGCATCATCGAGCCCCACTCCAAATATCATCACCATCCTCTGCTCTCTCGTTCACCTCACTGTCGAGCCTTTGGTGTTGTCGTGACATGCCTAACCCGTACGTGCATCGTGTCGTGTCGTTCGTTGTCGTTCGCTGCTGTCGTGTCGCCGATTGTCGTCGTCAGGAAAGTTTTAAAACTTGCTTATCATGTTACGATTACTATTATGATTAATTATAGACGTAATTAAATCGTGATTCAAACCCTATAAAGAATGCTTGAGTTAATTGTGCTGATGAAGTCCGACTAGGACTTGTGACCATGTTGTATCACGTGGAAATTTTAGGGATAACAACTAGTTTCGATTAATTAAGGAAAATGTGTGTTTTGTTTGATACCAGATGTTTATCTTAGGTGTTCGATACGAACCTTATGCGAAAACAAAATCGAATATAGCGGAACTCATGATATTTGGCGAATCAATATCGTTTCCACACATAAAGTGACACCGTAATTTAGTTTCGTCAAATCTGAAATTTCTTGCACACGTAGTTTTTGAAAATCATAGTAAATTAGATACATACCAGAATATTGTGTTCTAAGGATCGTATCGAAGCTGACTAAATAATATAGAACCATATATATTTTATATTTTTATACAGCTATAACACAATGACGAAAATTAAATGAAAGTACGACTCTGGACTGTAGTCCAGTGCAATATTCATATTAACACCTGAATTTAAATGCCTGTATAACTCTGTATGAAAATGAAAATATGTGGAATCCTATATCGTTGCAAAGATACTCCTGGTAGATAACTATTGGTGGTGGTTTCTTTCAATTTGATTACTGTGCCTATTTTAAATTTATTTTAAACCGTTGGTATGTAGTACAGTTTTCTGCTGAGATAGATTGTACACATTAACCTTAAACGGTGCATATCTCTCTGCATACAGTGGATATTATCAATTTGTCTAGTGCATTAGAAAAATAACAGATAAATATAAATATTATCCAACTGTAGCGTCGCCTAACTATCATCCCAAAAGAGAGTAAAACGTGTTACGAAACGGACTTTCAGTTCAGGAATTGGATTTCCAGCAGTGAACACTTAAAATGGGATGAGCGTAACTCGCAAACCTGAAATCTGATTGACCTGAAACTAATTTTGTTGGATTTTTGTTTAAGTTTAATTTCTATCCCTAATGTATAATTTTGCCTAATTACGATAGTACGATTTTATATGTTTTTCTGAACTCACAAGGCACATAGAAATTCATTTTGTACATGACTTGATTCGCGACATAATTCTCATATTTACCCGAATGTGATACCTTTAGTGATAGCGAACGGTCTTATTGATTCTTAATGATTATTGCATTATCGAACATGAGAGGTATTGGATTAGTTGTGTCAAGTATGCTAATGAAAAGTGAAGGATTCATGAAAGTGAACAATGCAGTGAAAAGTGAATAAAACCGTGTTATTCGTGCGTATTTGTACATAACTCCCCCCATATATATAGTTATTGAAATCTGGAGAAAAAGGGGAAATCGAAGTGGAATGGAACTTGTATTTAGCGAGATTAGCGATTTAGAGAATGATCATTTAAATATCGACTCTTATATATATTTTAGGTTATGGACTTAGCAGTCTGGCTAACAGGGTTATGTCCTGGGCAACAGCGGGCCATAGTTGTTAGTTCTATATATGCCCTAGAGGCCATTGTTGTACATATGATGTATATTATAGTGGATTCTTGGATATATAGAGAGAGGACTTTCTTGCTCGATATGATAGTATGCTATCTGGTTTCACATTATCTAAACATGTTGACTTGTATTGGTTTACTGTCTTACTCTCACATGTTGATAATGCCCTCAGGATATGTACTCGACTACTAGGACTATGATGTACATCATACTAGTGGGGCCAGGGTAGTCCTAGAGTACATCCTATAACTGTTCCTAGTCGAGGGTGTATCGAGACAGGGCATCGATACTCCAGAGTAGACTAGCGTATACACATCTTGACCCATATGATGGGCGATGGATGATCCCATATCCATCGTGTTTGACATTAAAGATGGTGTACGGGTGCTCAGTAGAGACTGGGTACACTGAACGGACTCGCCGAGAACTCCTAGATGGTATTATACCTATCGTCAGATAGTTGTTCTCTGGTGACACTGGTACATGTTAGTCTGTAGACCCGAGATCGTCTTAGAGTCTTGTGTGATTCCTACCGTGCTTTGATTTCCACCTCACCACATTCAAGAGGACGTGCAAAACGGTGGCTTTTGGGTACAGTCCCGAATCACATGGAGGCAATGAGCGATAGGAGGGGTTTCGTCTCTCCCGGTATTGGGAGTTGGTGTTGCGTTGTGTTTGATTGGCTATAACTGGAAGTCCCTGGCCAAGGCTGTTATGGAGATTTACTGGTAAGAGTTACGAACTCTCACTCTCACTCTCAAACTCAGAGGCCGAATTCGGTAGTTTCTCGACCCGTTATGAGTCACACATCGACACGAATTATCGGTTACTGGGGTCTGATGTTTACCACCCCTAAACGAGATATGCAACATATCTGACGAAGAGACCGGACTATATGGTAAGTGTTGCCAGTTGGTTCGATGGGAGTTTTGACAGCTTCGCTAGTTTCCTTCTGATCGCTCAATACCCGGGTGGTCATTACGTTTAGCTGACCACTTGCGGCTTGTGGGTGTTTGATATGATAATCACCTACTGCCGGCGTATTGACGAGTCTTAGAGTCCCACACAGGAGTTTCCTAGCTCAGGCGAAAAGATGTGGTGTGCATATGAAATATGCGCGGGGACCCGATTAAATGCGTGTATGTGATATCGTATATTAATCGGGCGTTTTTCTATTGGTCGGGTCGTATGTGATATGACCGGTTTGTTAAGTCAAGTGTTGATTTAACATTTGACTTTTAGATTAATTCTTTATTAAACCATTTTCTTAATATTTGATGTATGCATGCATGTATGCACATGTTGATGTGCATGGACACATACATACATACATGGATGTGTATCATGGTTGATGATACACAAATGGTGGCAATGCAAGACTCACATTGTAGTTAATATGTATATGTTTATTTATTTTGAGTTAAAGAAAGATAATTCACTCATGGTTGATATTTATCCTCACTTAACCTCACTTGACCTAACTTTTAACCATGAGTTAATTCTCTTTTGGCTTTTAATCTCAATGATAAATATCTAGATACTAACTAACCATGGTTTGAGAAGAGATTGATTTAATATTGATTAATCATTCTCATCTCATTATTCATCACAAAAGACTTTGAGCTCAAGTTTTGCCATTATCTTCATCTTTCTCTCTCTCTTGAGTTTTCATTTGAGTGAGGTAGTAAAAAAGAAAGGGTTTTGATTAGAGAATACAAACCACCTCATCATTCTACACCTCTCTAGCCATTTTGTGTAGGGTGTTTTGCTATGCTTCTTTGAAAGATCAAGTAAAGCAAGGAGCTTTGGGTAAAGGGACTTCGGGTGGATCATCGTGGACAAGGAAGTTTGCGAGCGATCCGTTCCAAACTCTCAAAGGTCCAAGGAGTCACCAAGGGAAGACTGCAAAGGTTGTAATTTCTTCATTTATTGTTTAAAAGTTCTTTGTATGTGATTCAATTTGTTGTTACCCTAAACTATTCTAGTTATGATTCATGGTTTGTTTGATTTGGACCTCTCTAAAATTTTAAGATGGCATGTGTGATGCTTCCATACACTAGACTAGGTGCAAGGAAAACCCAACAGTGGTATCAGAGCCAAGCTAGAATTTTAGACACAGTGTTAAAACAATTACGAAAACGAAATCGACTCCGAAAATACAATATTATGAAACCCTAATTTTCTCTCTGGAAATTTTTTGAAAAGTCGTTGAAAAATTATTTAAACAGCTGCAGAAGCTTGCATATGATGTAACTAGAACACAGTGTGAAGACGAAACCCCCTGCTCGGATTTTGGCCGAGCCCCTTCCCTCCAGATCCGGCGACGCCGGCCTTCTGTGCTCCCCTACACTTCTTTTTCACACTGTGCTCTTATCTGTATATTTTGGGGTTTCAGGTATTGTTTGTTTAGCCCAAATATTCATGTGATGATTATTTTGATTAGGGGCTAACTCGTAGTGTTTCATAGTCATATGTTTTAACACTGTATTGATAACCTTGACAATGTTTATCAGTTCGAACGAACTTCGAACACCATATTTTGTATCCCGCTGAAATTTTCAAGTGTTGTAATTTTCCTTAGTTGATTATATTCAATAGTTGTGCAAGTATCCCTATGGCCCTTCAAGAAGAATATAATAACCTTAACTCGATTCTATGCCCACGGAACCGCGATCGAACCCTAGGGTTTGCCGTAGTTCCGTGGTGCCATAGGTGAGGCATTAGTTAATCCCTTCTACGGCTGGTCCATACACACTGTGGCACGGTTTTTGAGTATTTTGACTTTGCTCAAGTATTGAGCTCTCGGGGTAATTTGTGGATGTATGTTGGTTCGATCGAAACATTAAATATCATCATGATATATGTGATACAATATGTGGAATTCATATAATTAGGCATGAAATCCGTAATATGTGATATTTCGGGTTTACAATGTCTAAGGTGATTGTGGATTCCAAATGTTGTAGTTTTTCACTTTTCTTTTCTGCAACCGTAAGTGTAGTATGTGGTGTATCGCCGGCTTCGTTGCTATATATCAATGGCAATCGGGATACGCATACTTGCTTACGTTGATGATACGAGATATTATGTGTTGCTGTGATATGTTATATTGGATCATCGTGTTTTGAATAGCCGGGGGTTTTATGTGAGATGAAAGTTTTTATTTTCATTCATGTAAAATTCATTGTATATAATATTATTTTATTAGGGCACTTCCGGGTTGAGGATGATGTCACCATTGTATATTATTTGCTTTTTCGCATTAGGATAGACCCAAGGCGGGGAGCACAAGTAACCGGGTTCTAGGTTCCAGTGGGAGGTCATCTCGAGGTGTCGAGACCGGGTCTCCTAACCCTAGAATTGGGAGGGTTACTTACCACTCTTGTAGGGGTCTAGGGATGTGGGTTTGGCTATTCATCGCGACCGTGGAATCTGTGTTTTATACAGGCTCAAAATAAAACACGGACCTCCTAGTATATCCAATATTTCATATGTTTCTTCTGCTGCTGATATACTGTGATGTGATAATAATATATGCGTGAGACGATGCTTTATTATTGTATATATGATATATAATAAACGTTGCTTATGTTTTACACCCGCGCTAGTCCCGTCCCGGTAAGCCGTTAGTTAAGTAACCTAACGGTGCATAACGGGACACTGTGGTAAATGCGGATGTCATAAGCGTATGTTGTATTTTCGTTTCTTCTGTGATGCTTAGGAAGCATAAATAATGGGATTCATTAATGAGATTAATGAAAGAAAAAGAAACCTAAAAAATGTTGTAGAATCAAATTTTATAAAAAAAAAAAGGGTAGCTCTAGTTTTTGCTTTGCATAGCGGTATTCCTTGTAGAATATCCAGCACCTTATTCGATAAGGAAAGAGCCGGGATCTCTTCACCGGGAGTGACTACTTTAGCGAAACTAGCAGATGCTACAACTCATTCGGTTTTGTTTTTGACTGCTTCTATAGTTCTTGCTTTGCATAATGGTATTTGTGAAATATCCTGCACCTTATTCGATAAGGAAAGAGCCGAGATCCCTTCACCGGAAGTGACCTCTTTAGCAAAACTAGTAAATGCCCCAAAACACTCCTTTTCAAAATCACTTGTTTCTACAATGTTATCAAGTTCATTACGCTCATGGTTTTCTTAAAAACCTGCGTAGCCCTCCGTCATTTCAGATAAGTACTACTTAGTATTCGTGCTACGTTTGTTGACTATGTTAAGGCGTAGTGTGCGGTAGCTAATTAGTGCTTATCTGTTAAAACATGAGATGTGATTGGATTAGGGTAGTTGTATGACTTTTTTGACTATATTAAGGGTCGTGCATGTGGGTTTAATTCAATCGGGAAATGACAGGTTGAATTTAGCTAGCAATTATGATTTGTTGACTATGTTAAAGTCATAAGTTGCTAGGGGCAAAAGTATTATCAGGAATTTCAAATGTTGAAATTTGCAATGAGATTGCATACCTACTATGAGATAGTTGGATCCTGATACCCACTGCGAGTAAGAGTTACTCCTGGGAGAGTTTTACACATGACAATTAGCCGATCAAGTAGCTGTCTAGAAAGGTGTTAACATGGTTATACCTCTGGGAAAACGAGGTTTATTTTAATTAAGTCCGTGCGAAAGCACGGGGAACCTCTCTCAAAGTACCAACACTGGCCTGGCCGAAATATTGGCGAACTTGTAAAGTGTAATTAATCCCGGCTAGTCTTACCTTTTAGGGTTTGAAGGAAGATTTGATGAAAACGGTGGGAGCCATCCTGATTAGATAAGATAATAACCAATCTAATCTTGCAAGAGCATACGCTAAAGTGTTTTCTTCTCTCTCTCTCCAAGTAGCGACCATGTTAGGCCTTAATCAAGATAATAATATGGATGTATTGACCGAATCCACTTATTATACTGAGCAGGGGAACGTTGGTCCCGCTCCAACTTATAATTGTTATAAGTCCGAGCAGGAAATAGGAGAATATCCAGATTCTCACGCCGCCCAAACGAAGAATAAGCATGATGATGCACCTTTTTCGGGTGTGTTAGTTATCGAGAACTGTTTCTCAGTTCACTCTACGTCCTGGGTATTAGATACCGAATCGGGATCCCACATATGTAATATATTACATGGGCTAAAGAAAGGTTGGGAACTAGGAGAGGGTGATCATTCCATAAGAGTAGGGAATGGTGAAAATGTTGCAGCCAAAGCAGTTGGCGAATATCAATTTGTATTACCAAATTTTAATACATTGATTCTGAACGAATGCTATTACATTCCGACCCTGATATGCAATCTTATATCAATATCTTTATTGAGTAAAGAAGGATATAATTTTGTAGTACAGGATAATGTTATGGACATCTTCCTGAATCAAAAATTGATTGGATCAAGCTCGTTAAATAATGGCATATACGTTCTGAATCAAACTATAGTCCTTAATGTACAAAACACGCACAAGAGAAAGAGTTGAGAAATGAACGAATGCTTCTTGTGGCACTGTACACTTGGTCATATCAATGCGACATGACTAGCTAAGTTGCATAAGGATGGATATTTGAATCCGTTCGAATTTTCATCTTATGACACTTGCCAGTCATGTCTCAAAGGTAAAATGACCAAAACTCCATTTAGTAGACACGGAGAAAGAGTTACAGAACCCTTGGGACTGATATATAGTGATGTATGCGGTCCCATGTCTACACATGCCAAGAACGGTTCCTCGTATTTCATTACATTCACTGACGATCTCTCAAGATACGGACATGTATTCCTGTTGAAACACAAGCCTGAAGCTTTTGAGAAATTCAGAGAATATAAAAACGAAGTAGAGAACCAAACGGATAAAAGTATTAATATCCTTCGATCTGATCGAGGAGGAGAATACTTGAGCAATGATTTTCTGGACTATCTAAAAGAGAATGGGATTCTCTCTCAGCTCACTCCTCCATATACACCACAGCATAATGGTGTATCGGAGCGGAGGAATCGCACCCTTTTAGATATGGTGCGCTCTATGATGAGCACTGCTGAGTTGCCTATATCCTTTTGGGGTTATATGCTTGAGACAACAGCATACCTATTGAATCAAGTTTCATCTAAATCTGTATATACCACACCATATGAGATATGGAGTGGGAAGAGACCATATCTTAAACGAGTTAAAATATGGGGTTGTCCAGCCTATGTCAAAAGGCAAAATCAAAACAAACTCGAGACACGATCAGTTCTTTGCAAGTTTGTGGGATATCCTAAGAATTCCCAATGATATATTTTCTACCTCGCTGAGGAGAAAAAAGTGTTTGTTTCTCAATACTCAATACGCCACCTTTTTAGAAAAGGAATTTCTTACTAAAGAAATTAGTGGCAAGGAGGTAGAGCTGGAAGAAGTTCCCGCAGCATAAACTACAACTGAAGATTTAGTGGAACCAGAGGATTCGATAGTTCCCGACGAACCCTATCCTCTCCGCCGATCTAGTAGGGTTCTTCACCCACCTGAGAGATACTACGGTTTTCTCATAGATGGTAGGAGCGAGGATTGCATCATGGAAGATGATGACCCGACTAGCTTCAAGCAGGCCATCACGAGTGGGGACTCTGTGAAGTGGCTGGATGCAATGCGATCTGAGATGGAATCCATGTACACCAACAAAGTATGGACTTTGGAAGTTGCTCCTGAAGGGGTAAAACCCATTGGGAGTAAATGGATCTTTAAGAAGAAACTTGGTGTAGATGGAAAAGTTGAGACTTTCAAAGCTAGACTTGTTGCAAAGTGTTTTCGTCAACGACCGTGTGTGGATTATGACGAAACCTTTTCTTCAGTGGCTATGCTTAAGTCCATCCGGATCCTGCTTTCCATTGCTGCATACCATGACTACGAAATCTAGAAAATGGATGTTAAGACCGCCTTTCTAAATGGTGATTTAGAGAAGTGCGTGTACATGACTCAGCCAGAGGGCTTCATAGATAGTGGGAGCAGCGGAAAGGTGTGCAAGCTGCTTAAATCCATCTACGGGTTAAAGCAGGTATCGCGGAGTTGGAATATCTGTTTTGATGTTGTAGTCAAAGAGTTTGACTTCATCAAGAACGTAGATGGACCTTGTATTTATAAGAAGGTTGCAGAGAGTAAGGTTATCTTCCTCATATTGTACGTGGATGGCATACTCTTGATAGGAAATGATGTTCCTATACTGCACTCAGTCAAGCTCTTATCACATAGATTCTCAATGAAAGATCTAGGTGATGCCTCCTGCATTTTGGGGATAAGGATCTATAGAGATAGATCTAAAAGGATACAGGGATTGTCCTAATCTAGGTATATTGACACCATACTAAAGAGTTTTAGTATGGAAGAATCCAAGCGTGGGAACCAACCCACGATCTCTGGACTCACTCTCTCCAAAGAGATGTCTCCTAAGACTGATTTGGAGAGAGCTCGCATGCAAGGGATACCCTATGCTTCGGCAGTAGATTCTATCATGTACGCGATATTAAGTACTAGACCCGATGCAGCATACTCACTAAGTGTAGTGAGTAGGTATCAAGCAAATCCAGGAAAGAGTCACTAGACAGCTGTGAAGAACATTCTCAAGTACTTGAGAAGGACTAAGGATATGTTCTTGGTGTATGGTAATGGAGAACTCCAGGTGGAGTCCTTTACCGATTCGAGCTTCCAAAGTGATAAGGACGACTTCCAAAATGATAAGGACGACTCTAAGTCGCACTCGGGATTTGTCTTTACCCTAAATGGAGGGGTGGTTTGTTGGAAAAGTTCCAAGCAAGAAACCGTGGCAGACTCGATGATGGAGGCTGAATACATCGCTGTCAACGATGCTGCCAAAGAGGCTGTCTGGATGAATAAGTTCATCACTGAACTTGGTGTGGTTCCGTCCTTTGAGCATCCAATACCTTTGTATTGTGATAACAATAGAGCTATGGGTTTGTCTAAGGAACCCAGGTCCCATCAGAAGTCCATACATATTCTGAGGCGGTATCACCTGATCCGGGTGATAGTTGATCGTCGCGAGATCGAGGTCAGGAGAGTTGACACGAAGGACAACACTGCGGATCCACTCACGAAGGCCATACCCCAGATACAATTTTAGAGACTCTTCGGGATGTTGGGTATGAGATACTACAACAGCTGGCCTTAGTGAAAGTAGGAGATAGTTAGTTGTATATATGCCATAGAGGCCATTGTTGTACATATGATGTATATTATAGTGGATGCTTGGATATATATAGAGAGGACTTTCTTGCTCGATATGATAGTATGCTATGTGGTTTCACTTTGTCTAAACATGTTGACTTGTATTGGTTTACTGTCTTGGTCTCACATGTTGATAAAGCCCTTAGGATATGTACTCGACTACTAGGACTATGATGTAGATCATACTAGTAGGGCCAGGGTAGTCCAAGAGTACATCCTATAACTGTTCCTAGTTGAGGCTGTATCGAGATAGGGCATCGATACTCCAGAGTAGACTAGCGTATACGCATCTTGACCCATATGATGGGCGATGGATGATCCCATATCCATCGGTGTTTGACATCAAAGATGGTGTACGGGTGCTCAGTGGAGACTGGGTACACTGAACGGACTCGCCGAGAACTCCTAGATGGTATTATACCTATCATCAGATAGCAGTTCGCTGGTGACACTGGTACAGGTTAGTCTGTAGACCCGAGATCGTCATAGAGTCTTGTGTGATTCCCACCGTGCTTTGATTTCCACCTTACCACATTCAAGAGGACGTTCAAAACGGTGGCTTTTGGGTACAGTCCTGAATCAAATGGAGGCAATGAGCGATAGGAGGGGTTTCGTCTCTCCTGGTATTGGGAGTTGATGTTGCGCTGTGTTCGATTGGCTATAACTGGAAGTCCCTGGCCAGAGCTGTTATGGAGATTTATTGGTAAGAGTTATCAATAGTTTCTCGACCCGTTATGAGCCACACATCGACATGACTTATCGGTTACTGGGGTCTGACGTTTACCACCCCTAAACTAGATATGCAACATATCTGACGAAGAGACCGGACTGTACGGTAAGTGTTTCCAGTTGACTCGACGGGAGTTTTGACAGCTTCGCTGGTTTTCTTCTGATCGCTCAATACTCGGGTGGCCGTTACGTTTAGCTGACCGCTTGCGGCTTGTGGGTGTTTGATATGATCATCACCTACTGCCGGCGTATTGACGAGTCTTATTGTCCCACACATGAGTTTCCTAGCTCAAGCGAAAAGATGTGGTGTGCATATGAGATATGCGCGGGGACCCGATTAAATGCGTGTATGTGATATCATATATTAATCGGGCGTTTTTCTATTGGTCGGGTCGTATGTGATATGACCGGTTTGTTAAGTCAAGTGTTGATTTAACATTTGCCTTTTGGATTAATTCTTTATTAAACCCTTTTCTTAATATTTGATGTATGGATGCATGTATGCACATGTTGATGTGCTTGAACACATACATACATACATGGATGTGTATCATGGTTGATGATACACAAATGGTGGCAATGCAAGCCTCACATTGTAGTTAATATGTATATGTTTATTTATTTTGAGTTAAAGAAAAGATAATTCATTCATGGTTGATATTTATTCTCACTTAACCTCACTTGACCTAATTTTTAACCATGAGTTAATTCTCTTTTGGCTTTTAAACTTAATCATAAATATCTAGATATTAACTAACCAAGGTTTGAGAAGAGAATGATTTAATATTGTGTCACACCCCGCTTCCCAAAGTACGCTAAAGTGGGCACGTGACATAGCCAACCATGCTACCTGTGGATAGGAAAAATCCTTCCACAGTCACATTACGGCTGTGGAGATATCAATAACAGGAAAGTAAACTAACTACCTAGTACATGTCCATAAGCCAGAGTAAAAGAATTAAGAGATAACAATATGCGGAAGCCAAAAGATAAAATAAATGAAACACCTGGAGTGAAACTACATACCGACAGGAACCTCACCGCTCGTCTAACAGCGGCAAAACTCCTAATCAGTCTGCAGCAAGGTAGAAGAATCTGGGCCATGCAAAACCCAGACGTCAGCGCGTCAAGTCATCAAGTAATAACATAGTAAACAGGCAATGTGAATATAAACATGAATAAAGCAAGGGTAACAATAATATAAATCAGAGCAGTACAGGGTAGTGTGCAGTGGGTAAACTGGATTGTTCTATCAGGTTCTCTGTTCTAAAGTCTTTGAAACCAAATTGATGAATCATCGATGTAACTCAATAGTATCCCGTACATACCCGGGACCACGGCCACAATATTCTCGGCTGCAGCCGAGACATGCCGCTAGGCACAAAACAGGAATGTGTACACTCGATAGTATCCCGTACATACCCGGGACCACGGCCACAATATTCTCGGCTGAAACCGAGACATGCCGCTAGGCACAAAACAGGAATGTGTACACTCAATACAGGTAGTGAACTGTCGAGTTACAAGTCAGATTTCACCTTTGATTTCCCCATACCCCCAAGTTATATGTGTATGTCAAGTCAGGTATCCAGTAATCAAGAAACTAATGCCAACATAGGATCATGTAAACAAGTTTGTCTGGATAGACAACAGGAACGGTCCATGAGGGCTACATGTTATGTTTGTTGGCATTAGACACAAGATCAGGTAACAGGTAAACCCATGGTACATCAGGTCAAGCCAGGTAATGTATAAAGGTGTCATGTCATGTCAAGAGTGTACGGTACCATGTCATGTCAAGTAGGAAGTGTAACAGGTCATGTCAGGAAGCACAAGATGTCATGTGGGTGCTCATAATCAAACTAACATAAGTATGTGTATAAATAAACAAGCATGGGTATTATCAGAACAATAAACTGGAACATGTAATATGATATGCAAATAGATATAATTTCAAGGATATGGATGCACAGTTATCGATTAGGGTTGAATTTATAGTTCCAATATTAATTAGGATGCAATTTATTAAACATGGAGTGTTAATATCACATTATTATGTAGTAATGTGATCTATGGATGCAATTATATGTATCTTAAATGCGATGGATGCAAAAGGGTATCCGAAAAGTTATAAAACTATAAAATGGTAATGTGGGATGTACAACTAAGCAAGATGTGATATAAATATTGATATAATAATATTAATATTGATAGCATATTCAAAGCGATTAATAACTATAAAAGTGGTATTGATTAACCATGCACAAGAAAGTTCCGTTCAGAAATTCAGCGTCACCCTAATTTGTAAAATAGCTTAAAAATAACAAACGTTCTCCAAAAGGGACGTGTCTTATACCAAAACAAAGATAATTCAATAAGGTTTTCAGTTTTATAAGTATAAGCATCTCAGGTTATCCCTACAAAAAGTTATGAACATTCGAAGTTGAAAGTTTGCTACTGGAATTTCCCTGTACAGCAGTTTGGGGACATTTTCATTTGCATTTTATGTTATTTAAACAATTTATTTTGCAAGAAAATATTTCATAGAGTTATAGTATTCTGAGTTAGCTTTGTAACAAACTAAAGAACGTATACTAATGATTTTTCTATGATTTATAATGAATTTTATAAGGTAAGGTGTACAGTAAATTTTCAGATTTGTCGTATCCGCTTTTTCAACGACATTTCATGTGTAAACTATAATATTTTCAAATATATAATATTATAAAATGCAGATTATAAACTAATTAAAGATAATAATAAGAAATATTATGACGATATATATTTTAATTGATATGGATGCAGTATAATGTAATCTAGTATGTCACAAGATAAGTTTTCATGATCTAGATTTAATAGGATATAAACGGATGCAAACGGAACATCGAAACGTTATAAAATTAAACATGGGCCACTAGATTTAAACTATAGGTATGGTATTTATTTAAATAGGTATAATATGAATTATATAGCATGTAGCAAGATTAACTTGCCTCGATGGGTCGCGAATCGGGAAAACGGAACGTTAACCGTCGGCGGGGAAAACTCGCGACGGGCGCACGGTTCACGAAATGAACCCAAACGACGAACAAAGGAACCACACGGGTCGGGGTACCTCGCTGGAACATCGTGAAGCGTCACCGGCACGACGGAATTCCGGCAACAAAAGAACAGTTAAAAAAATGAGAAACGAGACATGAAGTAAGAAGAGAAAGAATGATAAAGAGAAGTACGAGAGAATATATGAGAGAGAGAGAGAGAAAGTGGAGAGAGAGAGAGAGAGCAAGAGAGAGAGAAGAGGGAGAGAGAGAAAGTGGAGAGATAGAGAGAGAGCGAGGGAGAGAGAAGTGGGGCCCACGGGGTTAAAGGGGAGGTTGCGATTGGCTGAGAGAATAAATTGAGAAGGATATAAAAGATTGTAAAAATATTATATGGTTAACTAAATTATATATGATGGTTTAAATATATTACAATCTGGGATTTTGGCGCAAAGTAAAACATTTCCAAATCGCGCCCGGGTCGGGTCCAAAAATTTGAAATTGAAATAATAGAATTTTATGCGGGATCCAAAATTTAAAATGAAGTGTTTTATGATCAAAAAGCATACCCCCCAAACGGACACACGTACGTGCACGTAGCCGTCCAAACTCGCCCGTTTCACTGAACGGGACGAGAACACGATGCACGAACGCTACAACAGGGTTAGGGGTGTCAAGCAGGCCAAGATGAATATTTTTAATTTTATTTTAGATGCCAAAAATTGTTATATGCAGAAATTAATTTCCGGGTAGAATTTACAATAATTAACCATCAAGCAAGATAAATGAAATAAGTGCCACACTACGTTCGAACGGTAACTGAAATTAGTAGCATTGGGCTCGGGTGTTACATTATACCCAACTACAAAAAGAATTTCGTCCTCGAAATTCCAAGAATACAAAGATAGATAACTACAAGAAAAGGTGAGGAAACTTCTGCCGGATTTCATCTTCTCGTTCCCAAGTGGACTCTCCATGTGAGTGATTACCCCAAGAAACAAGCACAAGAGGAATTACCTTGTTCTTAAGAAGCTTTTCCCTTCGATCCACGATTCCAATCGGTCGCTCCTCAAAAGTCAAGTCTTCTCGTACTGTTAGCTCCGAATGATCCAATACGTGTGTTTCATCTCGAACATACCTACGGAGTTGAGATACGTGAAACACATCATGCACATTCGCCAAGGACTGCGGTAACGCCAAACGATACGCTACATCACCAACACGCTCCAAGATCTCAAAGGGTCCAACGAATCGAGGACTAAGCTTTTCTCGACTTCCAAAACGAATCACCCCTCTAGTCGGTGATATCTTCAAGAATACCAAATCACCCACGGCGAACTCTAGAGGTCTTCTTGACGTATCTGCCCAACTCTTCTGTCGGTCTTGTGTTGCCTTCATATGATTTCTGATAGTGTTAACCTTCTCAACTGTCTGCATAACCAAATCTGGTCCCAATAATTTTCGTTCACCGACATCGTCCCAACAAACAGGTGAACGACATTTATGACCATACGAAGCTTCAATTGGAGCCATCTGAATAGTTGCCTGAAAACTGTTGTTGTAAGACAACTCCACCAAAAGTAGATGATCCTCCCAAGACCCCTAGAAGTCCAACCTGCATGCTCTCAACGTATCCTCAAGAGTTTGGATCGTTCTCTCCGACTGACCTACAGTTTGAGGATGATAAGCTGTGCTAAACTTCAATCGAGTCCCCAAACTTTCCTGTAGACTCCGCCAAAAGTGTGATAAGAATCGAGTGTCCCGATCGGACACGATGCTCACCGGTACTCCATGCAATCTTACAATCTCCTGCATGTACCGCTCTGCCAAAGTCTCTGTTGATTGACCAACCCGAAAAGGAATAAAATGAGTTGCCTTGGTCAATCGGTCAACAATCACCCATATAGCATGGTTGCCTTTTGGACTTTGCGGCAAAGCCGTCACGAAATCCATGGTTATATGTTCCCAGTTCCACTGAGGAATCGGAAGTGGTTGCAATAAACCAGCAACCCTTTGATGTTCAGCCTTAATTTGCTGACACACCAAGCACTTTGCCACAAAGCGAGCAATCTCCCGTTTCATGCCTTCCCACCAGAAATGCTGTCGAATATCTCGGTACATCTTTGTGCCTCCTGGATGTACAGAATAAGCTGAACTGTGTGCCTCCTTCATAATCTCTTCACGAATATCTCCCTTTGGCACACACAAACGGGTACCAAACCTCAACGAACCATCTTCGGGGATTAATAAATCTGTCCGTAGTCCGGCTTCAACCTGTTCTCGAAACTTTTGCAGTCTAGGGTCCTGCGATTGTACTGCTTTAATATTCTCGATCAATGATGACTGTACTTGCAGCTGCATCAACTGTCCCGTAGAATGCGATAGCACAACCTCCAAGTCAAATCTTCGAAAATCTTCAACGATCTCCTTCTGCGTAGTTAACACCTGAATTGATGGTAACTGACTAAGCGCATCCGGCACGACGTTCACCTTCCCCGGATGGTACTTAAGATCAAGATCGTAGTCAGCCATCAGCTCCAACCATCTACGCTGCCTCATATTAAGCTCCTTCTGTGTGAACACATACTTCAAGCTCTTATGATCAGTAAAAACTTCGACCCTTTCGCCCAGAAGGTAGTGTCTCCAAACCTTCAAAGCGAAAGTCACAGCCGCAAGTTCCAAGTCATGAGTTGGGTAATTCTTCTCATGGGTCTTCAACTGTCTCGATGCATATGCTACAACTTTCCCATGCTGCATCAAAACACATCCCAATCCTTTCCCAGATGCGTCGCTGTGAATCACCAATCCTCCGGAATTGTCTGGCACGGTCAGAATAGGGGCGGTTATCAACTTCTGCTTCAACGTCTTGAAAGCTAACGCACACTTATCCGTCCATACAAAAGGTACCTCCTTGCGCGTAAGCTTGGTTAACGGCTCCGCCAGACGAGCAAAGTTCTCCACAAATCTTCTGTAATACCCGGCGAGTCCAAGAAAGCTTCTTATCTCCACAACATTCTTTGGAATCGGCCAATCACGAACTGCTGCAATCTTTTCTGGATCGACGGCAATTCCATCGCCAGACACAACATGCCTCAAAACTTTACTTCCTCCAGCCAAAACTCGCACTTGCTCATCTTCGCATATCACTTCTCCTGTCTCAACGTCCGCAGTGCGATCTTCAAATGCTCAGAATGTTCCTCAAAACTCTTCGAATAAACCAGAATATCGTCAATAAAAAAAACCCACGATAAACTGGTCCAAGAACGGTGAAAAGATTCGGTTCATCAAGTCCCTGAATACTGCCGGCGCATTCGTTACTCCGAAGGGCATCACTAAGTACTCGTAATGTCCATACCGAGTTCGGAACACCGTCTTGCAAATATCTTCTGTTTTCACTCGGACCTGATGATATCCGGATCGCAAATCCAGCTTCAAGAATACCCTCGCGCCACTAAGCTGCTCGAAAAGTTCGCCAATGCGAGGGATCGGGTACTTGTTCTTAATAGTCACCCGGTTTAATTCTCGATAGTCGATGCACATCCTTCTTGTGCCATCCTTCTTCTTTACTAGAAGAACTGGAGCTCCCCAATGCGAGTTACTGCTTCGAATCCAACCTTTCTCAAGCAATTCAGCAACCTGTTTCTTGACTTCTTCCAATTCTACTGGCGCCATTGGATAATACGCTTCGGATACTGGCGCTGCCCCAGGAATAAGATCAATTGCGAACTCCACGTCTCGCTTTAGCGGTAAACCCGAGATATCTTCAAACACGTCCATAAAATCACGAACAACAGCCGGCTCTTCACTTTCATCACTTCCATTGATGTAAGAATATTATTTGTCGGCCTAGCCCTAAACTCGACTGGCCCGACAGAAAAACTCCCCTTCATCCCAGATAAACTCTGCTGCTCTCAGCTGCCGCAAGTACTTGTGAGAAAGTGGTCAAACCCAGGGAGACAATCTGCCTCTGGATGTCCACGTCCAGGCTGCGCATGAACCTCCGTGCCCTGTCTGCATCGTTGGCAACTAAAGGTCCAGCGAAACTACTGAGTCTCGTCCATTCTGCTGCATGCACATCTACGGGTGCTCCCTTCTGCTTTAGTCCGATGAACTTCTCTTCCATTTCCTCCCGTGCAGTCCGCGGGAAGAACTTCTCCAGGAAACTCTTCGAAAAATCCGCCCACTTGATCGGCTTGGGCAAACGGTTCTCGTCTACAAGCCACCATTCTCGGGCGTAATCCACTAACTGAATGCGTACCACATCAACTCTTTCTCATCTGGAATCTGTGCCGCAATAAGCAAATTCTCTGTGTCAACTAGCCACTGCTCTGTTGGCAACGGCTCCTCCAATCCAGTAAATGTATACGGACCCAAACGTCTGAAATCTGCTACTGTCCCTACTCGGTCAACTGGCTTAGCTCCAACATTGTTCACAGACTGCTGAACGATCTGCAAACCTTCCTGAAACGAGTCCGCTTGCTGCTGCATCAGCTCGGTCTGTTTCTTTTGATTCTCCAGCATTCCCCTTATCACTCCAAGCATGGCGGCTTCGTCCACACGCTTTGGTACGTTTTCAAATTCTTACCGGCCATATTCCTGAACTCAAAACACCCAACATTAGCATGATGATAGATTCTGAATATAGATCAAGGCTAGAACTCTAAGATACTTAAATAGAGTGCCGCATTGTAACTATGCCGCGGTATCATAGCCACAATTACATAACTCTACCCAAGTCGCCTAAGTCCTAGAGATAACAAGGAATCAGGTTTCGAGTCGATATGCAAATAAAGTTTGCACATCGTAAAAGATATAATCAGGAAGAATGTGATTCAAGAATGGTAAACGGTAAGGTGGCAGGACATGTTTCCTAAACACGGGTATTCTGATTCGTGTATTGGGTACAACACCCAACTACAAAAGAATCAACCCGACTAACCTGGCTCAGATACCAAAAGAACCATGTCCGCTTTTCAAAGTACGCTAAAGTGGGCACGTGACATAGCCAACCATGCTACCTGTGGATAGGAAAAATCCTTCCACAGTCACATTACGGCTGTGGAGATATCAATAACAGGAAAGTAAACTAACTACCTAGTACATGTCCATAAGCCAGAGTAAAAGAATCAAGAGATAACAATATGCGAAAGCCAAAAGATACAATAAATGAAACACCTGGAGTGAAACTACGTACCGACAGGAACCTCACCGCTCGTCTAACAGCGGCAAAACTCCTAATCAGTCTACAGCAAGGTAGAAGAATCTGGGCCATGCAAAACCCAGACGTCAGCGCGTCAAGTCATCAAGTAATAACATAGTAAACATGCAATGCGAATATAAACATGAATAAAGCAAGGGTAACAATAATATAAATCAGAGCAGTACAGGGTAGTGTGCAGTGGGTAAACTGGATTGTTCTATCAGGTTCTCTGTTCTAAAGTCTTTGAAACCAAATTGATGAATCATCGATGTAACTCAATAGTATCCCGTACATACCCGGGACCACGACCACAATATTCTCGGCTGCAGCCGAGACATGCCGCTAGGCACAAAACAGGAATGTGTACACTCGATAGTATCCCGTACATACCCAGGACCACGGCCACAATATTCTCGGCTGAAACCGAGACATGCCACTAGAGACATGCCACATGCCACTAGGCACAATACAGGTAGTGAACTGTCGAGTTACAAGTCAGATTTCACCTTTGATTTCCCCATACCCCCAAGTTATATGTGTATGTCAAGTCAGGTATCCAGTAATCAAGAAACTAATGCCAACACAGGATCAGGTAAACAAGTTTGTCTAGATAAACAACAGGAACGGTCCATGAGGGCACATGTTATGTTTGTTGGCACTAGACACAAGATCACGTAACAGGTAAAGCCATGGTACATCAGGTCAACCCAGGTAATGTATAAAGGTGTCATGTCATGTCAAGAGTGTACGGTACCATGTCATGTCAAGTAGGAAGTGTAACAGGTCATGTCAGGAAGCACAAGATGTCAAGTGGGTGCTCATAATCAAACTAACATAAGCATGTGTATAAATAAACAAGCATGAGTACTATCAGAACAATAAACTGGAACATGTAATATGATATGCAAATAGATATAATTTCAAGGATATGGATGCACAGTTATCGATTAGGGTTGCATTTATAGTTCCAATATTAATTAGGATGCAATTTATTAAACATGGAGTGTTAATATCACATTATTATGTAGTAATGTGATCTATGGATGCAATTATATGTATCTTAAATGCGATGGATGCAAACGGGTATCCGAAAAGTTATAAAACTATAAAATGGTAATGTGGGATGTACAACTGTAAATCCCCGTTTCCATTTTAATAAAAGTTTCCTATTTTCTGAATTCCAGTGGTTTCTTTTCTTTTTCCTTCATATTTTGAATTGGTTGTTTAATCTTAATATTTATATTTTTTTCCAAACCCAAAAAGTTAAAACCCAAGATTTAAAACTAATTTGGAAAACCAAACACAAACCAAAAGTTAAAAAACAAATAAAATATTTTACAAAACCCCAAACCCTTTATTAAAACCTCAGCCCATTGTTTTCAAACAAATAAATTATTTTAGCCGGCCCGTTTCTTTTTCCCCTACTCAGCCCACACTTTTCTTTTAATCAATCCCTAATTTAAATTCCCCGGCCCGTTTTTTTTCCCTCGGCCCAAAAACTTTAATAAGGAATTATTTTCACCCCAAGCCCACTCCATTCGGCCGTGACCCGTTCCTCAATACCCGACCCGACCGCTACTGTTCTTCTCTTTCCCCCAACGGTAACTTCCCCCACTTCCGTGCGCGATCCCATTTCTCCGCCACGCCTCACGTCCATGCCCACGCCCCCATTCCTGCCGTTACAACCGCGACGCGCAACCCCCTCGTCTCCATTATCTCCTTCGCACTCGCTCTTCCCCTCACTTTTCCAAATCCCTCACCTCTCTCCCTCTCGAAACCCACACTTCAGTCGACCCCTCCGACGACGACAACCCCCTCAGCGACCCCTCATCCCTCCTCCTTCATCCTCTTCTCTCAAGTAACTCACCCCAAGCATCCCCTGCATTCTTCATTGACCCGAGAACCCCCTGCCAAGCATCCCCTGCACTCCCTAACCCACTCACACCCAACCACGGTCACCGCCTGAAATCGACGCCGACGAACCCCCACTTCATCTGAAACACCCCATCGACCTTCGACATCCTCAGCATCGTCACCAACATTCCAGACCGAACTCTCTCCCTCTCTTTCTCTCAAAACCCACAATACCCCTCCGAACACTCCACTGTTGCTCTTCGCCGTAGCGACGCCGTCGACCGTCGTCGACCCCAGTGCACTCACAGAGGATCATCAAGCACCCCTCAACCTCCAGTGACCGTGCAACGACTCCGGACAACTCCGACGCGAAATCCGCATCTCGATCCAAGCTCGTGCAAATCCGTTTCATGGCGTACCTCACGCGTTCGTGACGCCACTGCCGCCGTACGACCCCGAGACGTTTCCAGGCAAGTGTTTACTTGCTTCATGCTAATATAGTTGTGGCACAAACCTAAATCACATAGTTTATAAAATTGCCGATTACCGATATATTATGTGACCTAAGTGTTCGATACTTGTCTCCAATGAATATAATTATTTATTTTGACGAAAACCGACATTTTCTGTTGGCCCATATGGTGATAAATATCGTGTATGAATCTCGCTGGAAAATACAATTGTTAGTGACAAAAATTGTTACCCCCAAATATGCCGTTAAACTAGAAATTTCCTCGTATCTGAAAATGAATAAAATTACCGTAAATTATATACATTTTGGAATGATACGTTCGAGGGCTTAAATTGAATCCGACTCGACGAACTTTAACCCTATGTAAAATTCTAATGATTTCTGTTCTGTAACTGCGATGAAAATTAGATCGGAGTGCGACTCTGGACTGCAGTCCAGAGCGACTCTGTTTATCGTGTACTGTACCAAAATGTGTGTCACTGTGTTTTCTGAAGTCGTATGTTACAGAACTCTGCATTAGATTAAAGTAAATTCTGTTAGCTAAACAAAACAAGTGGTTCCATTCCGTTTCATTGCCGTTTACTATTTTAAATTGTATATAAAAGGGCAGAACGTATAACTGTCCAGAGCAGATTCAGAAATGACACACTGAGGTTAAAATGTGCATAACTTTCAACGTACAGATGCGATTGAGGATCCGTCTATTGAGTTGAATACTCTATTGAAAACCCTAGATTTCATTCAACTGTAATATCGCTAAAATCTGAACCCAACTGGGTGCAATTCGTGTCGCGAAATGGACGTTCAGTTCTGAAACTGAATTTCCAGCTGCGAGCACTTAAAATGAAACAGCTATATCTTGAAAACCGGAATCCCGATTGAACTGACACAAATTTTGATGAATTTCTGACTGAGTATTCTATTTACCTTACTTGTATCATTTTGCTGAATTCTTAGCATATGAATTTATGCAATTTATGTAAGTTAATGACATCCTTGTTGATTCATATCATACTTAGATTATTGATAGCATACATACATATATCATACCCCATTTGCCATATACTTAGTGTTAGTGCGTGTTATAGTCAGTGGACATGGCATTATCGTGCGTGGTTGATGTTGGTTTAGGAGTGACGAGGATACCAATGGGAAGTGAATATTCGTGATAGTAATTGATACAGTGAGCAGTGATAAAACCGTGCCATTGGTATACTTGTACACGACTGAATCAAGATCACAAATAGTGTAAACCTGGGGATAAAGGGGAAAATCAAAGTGGAAAGAGAATCTTATTTAGCAGGACCGTGTTTTAGAGGATGATCATTCGAGCAGTGATATATATATTAGGTAGGATCTAGCGATCCGGCTGACAGGGTTATGTCCCGAGCATGTGGGTCGTTGTCTCGGGTATGTACGAGACTCCTGTTAAACATGATCCTCCTTCCACTATGCGTTTTCAAACATGACTTAGATACCGATAGGGACACAGAACATATTCTGCATCATATGGTGATATAGTGATTACTTGCATTGTTCTTATACCAGTATTATCTCATTTACCTGTTTCATCTTATTACAATAATATATTGTTATTGTGTCGCTCTGACGACCTGAGTATGCATGCTCAGATTCCGCGGGAGGGCCAGCACAGGAGACGGATCTACCCTTCGAGTTCACGGAGATATAGTTTGGTGTACCTTCTTCATTTACTGCTTTCCATAAAAGTGATCGTGAGATTGAACTTGGTTAGTAATTGTTCTTGTTATCTGTAATTTGTGAACAATGGAAATTTTAATGTAATAAATTAGTGATGTGATTCCTTTACTACTGTGCTTTATTTACTGATTACCATGTAATGCTAGAACCCGAAGTGTGACTACGGCGGGATGATTCCTTGACCGTAGGAGCATGGCTGGCCTAGTCATCCCTCGTTTTCCGTATTTTGGGAAGCGGGACGTGACATGGTTTAGTTGGTATCAGAGCCTGTGTTTAGTATCAAGGGATAACATTAACTATACTGTATTACGTTATTCTTGTTTCACTACTCTTGATTTTCATCCTTGAATCTGATCCTATCCTTTTGAATCTTCCAGTGATATGACGTCCCCGAACGACCCCTCCTCAGACTCCAGCTCTCAGGACAGCACGGAAAGAATACTTAGTGTAAGTCCATATTGCGACCCCCGGTTCTTACGGGGAGGCGGAAACGGTATAAAAACAAATTTTTATCGCAAGAGGCAACATGGACTAAACAAGGTCGGGATCGTGTCTAAACTAAACTAGCATACAAGCTAAAGAGTCTTAGCTACTCGGATGAAGGTTATACCTAAACTTGAACTCCTTCTTCTTCAAACCTTGTAGAGGTTGATGGTTCTTGCCTTGTAGCCTTCTTCCGTCGAAGATGGATCCACCTCGAAGGTTCAACCTTTGGGCTCTTCCTCGATCTTTGAGTGAACTAGGGTTTCCGGCTTGCTAAACCTTGAACCTAGAATGAGTAGAGAGTGTTTAAGGGGTGCTTTTCTTTTGAAAGAGAAGGATTCTCAACACATGAGAAGGTTTCTCTTTTGCTAGAGGAAGAAGAAGATGAAGAGAGGAGAGAGAAGCTAAATAAGATAATGAGCTATCTTTTTCTTTCTTGCAACCATAATGCCAAAAGAAAAAGAATTATCTAAATAATAATAATTCAAAATAAGAATAGTTGATGGTAATTTGGAATGACCACTATCATGCTTCATTAAATGAAATGTAAGCATGAATCAAGGAGGATCTTTACAAAGCATGATGGTGGTCAACATTCAACCATGGTCAACAAGTCAACCATGGTCAACAAGTCAACAAAATCAACCATAACATAATTCTCATTTAATTACTATTATTAATAGATAATCCATAAATCCATTAGGGTTTGGAAAATGATAACCGTCAATTGTGCATACGCACCCGTTCCGAAACCCTAATGAAAGTCATCTTCCTCCTCCTCAAATAACTGTGCATACACACCTGCATTCTTGTTCCGAGGAACATGAATACTGAGAGATAAAAGCAACCCCAAAACATATACCAGTATCCGGCTCAAACCAGAGCCTGCTGGCAATATCCGTCCGGACTCCAAACGTGCACAAGTGCGTGGAGGAGAACGAACCCTGTCGCAAAACCATGCGACCTCTACTCTGTTTTGCCCAGAGGCGAATACCCTCTGTGTGGGAATCTAAAGACTCGACACTACGCTGGCAGTGGGTTTAACCACAGACCGCAAGCGGCACTAGCTGTGCGTAACGGTCCCCAGGTAGATGCCTACAAGAAGGCTGACGAGGTGAAACCCCATCTGTACTCCTACTGAGTCTGAATGTGACAGTCTCCGTACAGTCCGGTCTGTTCGTCTGATACATCGCATGTCGGGCCTAGGGGGCGGTAAAACGTCAGTCCCCCAATAGCGGTACAAGTCGTGTCGGAGTGAAGCCCAAAACACCCTGAGATAACACTGGAAACCTACCAGTATATCTCGCTTGCCCTGGCCAGGGACTACTCGTGTAATGGCTCTCCTAGACACAGCGCGATGTCAACCCCCAATACCGGGAGAGACGAATCCTGTCTAACCGGCACTGCCTCCAAGTGCTTCGGGACTGCACCCAACCACCACCTGTTTGCACGACTCCTTTGAGCCGTGGTAGGGTAGTGATCAAAGTGCAGTGGGAACACACTCGAGGCGAAGTGCCAGTGTCAAGTCAGCGGACTAAGCTGTACTCATGTCACCTGGGAACTGATGACTGACGATAGGTATAATACCAACCTGTCAGTTCCCGACGAGTCCTGTCCAGTATACTCGTAACCTAACGAGCACCCGTATACTATCTCTAGTACGACGTACTGATGGCTGTGGGACAGACCATCTCCCACACTGGGATGAGAAGCGCATACGCTAGTCTACTCCGGAGTATCGATGCCCTGTCTCGATAGTCCTGCGACTAGGGACCTGTATAAGGATGTGCTTATAGATTACCCAGCCTCCACTAGTGTGACTGCCATCACAACGCTGGTAATCAAGCAAAGATCCTAAGGGCTCCACTAATGCGTATAAGTGATATAGTAAAATAAACACAAGTACACATTGAAGTAGAAACAAACCAAGTAGCATACTACTATATTGAGCAAGATTGTTTATACAAGGTGAATATCCCAAGCTTCCATTAAGTAATATACAAACTAGTATGATACAGTAATGGCCTCTAGGGCATATACACTAACAATCTCCCACTTGCACTAAGGCCATGTACTGGCGTATCGAAGACCTATCATCTCGATCAGCCGCTCGAACTGAGTCTGGGGTAGGGCCTTGGTGAATGGATCTGCAGTGTTCTCTTCTGAAGCAACCCTCCGAACCTCGATCTCCTTGCGATCCACGATCTCCCTGATCAGGTGATACCGCCTCAAGATGTGCCTGGATCTCTGATGGGACCTGGGTTCCTTCGCTAAAGCTATAGCCCGGTTGTTGTCGCAATACAGAGGTATTGGGTCAACAATGGACGGAACCACCTAAAGTTCTTTTAAGAACTTCCTCATCCAGACAGCTTCTTTTGCGGCATCAGATGCAGCAATGTATTCCGCTTCCATAGTCGAGTCTGCAACGGTTTCCTGTTTGGAGCTCTTCCAACACACCGCCCCTCTATTGAGGGTAAAGACAAAACCCGACATGGACTTGGAATCATCCTTGTCACTCTGGAAGCTGGAGTCAGCAAAGGCCTCGATCTGGAGGTCTTTTTCGCCATACACCAAGAACATCTCCTTAGTCCTTCTCAGGTACTTTAGAATGTTCTTTACCGCTATCCAGTGTTTCTCCCCAGGGTTTGACTGATACCGGCTTACCAAACTCAGTGCATAAGCTACATCCGGTCTGGTACACAACATCGTATACATTATAGAGCCTACCGCAGAAGCGTAGGGTATAATAGACATGCGATCCCTCTCCAAATCAGTCTTGGGAGACATCTCTTTAGAGAGGGTGATCCCGTGACAAGCCGGTAGGTTACCGCGCTTGGAATCTTCCATACTGAATCTCTTCACTATGGTGTCGATGTACCTGGACTGAGAAAGTCCTAATATCCTCTTGGATCTATCATGATGGATCCGGATCCCCAGGATGTATGAGGCATCACCCAGGTCTTTCATGGAGAACCTGTGTGACAAGAACCCCTTGACAGATTGTAGCATAGGAATGTCATTTCCTATTAAGAGAATGTCATCCACGTATAAAACGAGGAATACTACAGTTCTCGCTACAAATCTACTATAGATGCATGGTTCATCTGGATTTTTGATAAAGCCAAATTCCTTGACCGTCTCATCAAAACAGATGTTCCAACTCCGCGATGCCTGCTTTAGTCCATAGATGGACTTAACCAACTTGCACACCTTTCCGCTGCTCCCACTCTGAATGAAACCCTCTGGCTGATCCATATAGACACACTCCTCTAAATTTCCATTTAGAAAAGCGGTCTTTACGTCCATCTGCCAAATCTCATAATCGTGGAAGGCAGCAATGGCAAGAAGGATCCGAATGGATTTCAGCATAGCCACTGGAGAAAAGGTTTCGTCATAGTCCAAGCCAGGTCTTTGACGGAAACCCTTTGCTACAAGTCTAGCTTTATAGGTCTCAACCTGCCCATCTACACCAATCTTCCTTTTGAAGATCCACTTGCATCCTACGGGTTTTACCCCGTCTGGAGCAATGTCCAACGTCCATACTTTGTTGGTGTACATGGACTCCATTTCGGTCCGCATTGCATCCCCATTTTACCGAGTCAACGCTCTGAACGGCCTGCTGGAAGCTAGTAGGCTCATCATAATCTATGATGCAATCCTCTCGATCCCCGTCTATGAGAAAACCGTAGTATCTCTCGGGCGGATGAGACTGCCTACTACTCCTGCGGAGCGGCATAGGAATGTCCTGTTCATTTGAACCCTCTGGTTCCATTAAGCTTTCAGTAATTGTCTGTGGTTCTGGAATTTCTTCCAGTTCTACTGCGCTCCCACTTGTTTCTTTTTCTATGAACTGGTGTTCTAGAAAGTGGGCATTACGAGAAACAAGGACTTTTTGTTCTTCTGCGTAGTAGAAAAGATACCCCCTGGTGCTCTTTGGGTATCCCACAAACTTGCACAGTACTGAGCGTGCCTCGAGTTTGTCCGCATGCTGCTTTTTGACAAAAGCCGGACATCCCCAAATCTTCAGATATTGAAGATAGAGTTTCTTCCCACTCCATAACTCATATGGTGTGGTAGGCACAGTCTTAGTGGGAACTCGGTTCAAAAGGTACGCAGCTGATTCTAGTGCATACCCCCAGAATGATCGCTGTAACTCAGCGTTACTCATCATGGACCGTACAATATCCAATAGGATGCGGTTCCGTCTCTCCGATACACCGTTATGTTGCGGAGTGTATGGAGGAGTAAGCTGAGAGAGAATTCCATTCTCTTTTAAGTAGTTCAGGAACTCGGCACTCAAGTATTCTCCACCTCGATCCGATCTTAGAATCTTGATACTTTTGCCGGTTTGTTTTTCTACCTCATTCTTGTATTCTTGGAATTTTCCAAAGGCTTCAGATTTATGTTTCATCAAGAAGACATGTCCGAACCTTGAAAAATCATCCGTAAAAGTAATGAAGTAAGAAAAACCGCTTCGCGCAAGTGTAGACATTGGACCGCACACGTCGCTGTGTACGAGCCCCAAGAGCTCGCTCGCTCTTACTCCGTGTCCAGTGAACGGAGTCTTTGTCATCTTTCCTTTGAGACAGGATTGACAAGTGGCATACGATTGGTATTCGAACGGATTCAAATACCCTTCTTTATGTAACTTAGTCAACCTTCTCTCATTGATGTGACCCAGTCTACAATGCCATAAGAAAGCCTGATTGATATCTGGAGACTTTCTTTTGTGTGTATTCTGGACATTAAAAATCTGTGGTTGGTTTAACACGTATATACCATTGCTCAGTGTACCTGACCCAATCAGAACTTGATTAAGGTGCATGTTTACAACATTACTTACAAACGCAAATTCATAACCTTCTTTAGAAACTAAAGATACAGAAATGATATTACAAGTTGCGTTGGGTACAAAAAAACAATTACGCAAAACCAAAACATGCCCATCTAACATTCCCAGGTGATAGTCCCCCACGGCTTTAGCATCCATGCTAGCTCCGTTCGCAACTCTGAGGGTCATGTCACCTGCCTTCAAAACCCTACGGTTTCTCAACGCCTGCAAAGAATTACAGATATGAGATCCTGATCCGGTATCCAATACCCAGGAAGTAGAGTTTATAGAAAGACAGTTTTCAATAACATACACACCTGAAGCTGAAGCCGTAACCTGCTTCAGTTCCTGTGTCCTGGCCTTCCAAGCCCTGCAATCTTTCTTCCAGTGTCCACTCTTGTGACAATAGAAGCATTCCTCTTTACCCACAAGCTTCCCCGCGATCTTTGTTGCCAATTCTTTTCCCTTCGTACCCACTTTACTAACACCGCCTCTTGGTTTGGCGGGGACTTTCCTCCTCTTTCCCTTGGCTTTCGCCTTGGACCTAGAGGAAGAAGATCCTCCTACAAACAAAGCGGGTGTTTCCCTACCCTTCTGTAGGGTGCCCTCTGCGCTCCTCAGCATGTTGAGGAGTTCTGAAAGTTCAACTTCCTTTTCTTGCAAGTTGAAATTCAGTATGAACTGGGCGTAAGTGGATGGAAGGGACTGGAGAATTATATCCGTATAGAGTTCACTGTCCAACGTGGTCCCAAGTTTCGCGAGCTCCTCAGTGTAGCCAATCATCTTAAGCACGTGGTCCGCTACCGATGATCCGACGGCCAACTTTGTCGAAAATAACTTCTTCGACACTTCGTATCTTGCGATACGAGACTGCTCTCCATACAGTTCTTTTGTATGAAGAAATATGGATTCCAGATCCATATTCTCGTGCCTCCTCTGATGTTCGTTGTCCATCGAGGCAAGTACGAGGCACCTGGCCTTCGCGCTGTCAATCTCCCAAGTCTTACGGATTTCCTTATCCGCGACGCTGGAGGTGGGACCTGGGACGGGGGGAGCTTTGGTGGTAAGAAGATACCCCAGCTTGTCGTAAGTGATTGCCAACTTGACATTCCTGAGCCAATCTTTGTAGTTTGGCCCTGTCAATATGTTTTTATCTAGAATCAACTTAAGTCCAGTCATTTCGATTTGGTCGCTGCAGGGGGGAGAGAAGGAACACTTTAGCACGATGCTCTTGCAAGTTTTAGAATGGTTTTTAATTTGTCTAAACAGGATGGCTCCCACTGTCTCTCGAATCCCTCCTCAAACCACAAAGGAAGAATTAGCCGGGATCAATCCCACCGTGCAATACTTGCTTAACCGTTCAGCCAGGCCAGTGTCGGTACTTCGAGGGAGGTTTTCCTACGCTTTCGCGAAGTTCCTTAATTAAATAACCTCTTTTCTCTGGGGGCGTAGCCCCGCTGACACCTTTCTAGGCACCTACTAGGTTTATAGCATTGATCGTCTAGTGAGAAATTTCCCGAGGAGTAGCATATACTCACAGTAGGATCGGGATCCAAATATCATCGCGTGACGAAACTGAAGGAATCCTACCAGAATCACCACACTCCAAATGGTATGCAAATCTAGCAAGTTTCAGTGCTTATGAAACTCCCGATGTGGATTTTTGCCCCATGCTCTTATGACCTTGGCGTGAGGTCAAAATGTCATAAGTCACATGTCAAGTTCTTCCCATCATTATCCTGGTTAATTTGAACCCACCCGTACCTACCCTTGACGTAGGCCAAAATGGCAGTACGACTGTCTCAAACCAACGCATTCTATCTATGCAACAGATAAATATCCGGCAGCTACCAATCACTATGCCTTGGCGTGAGGTCAAAATACATAGCTTGAATACTACCGTATATTTAACTGAAATGATGGAGGGCTACGAATGGTTTTGGCGAAACCGTGAACGTAGTGAACTTGATATAATCGATGGAACGAGATAGATTTTAGAAGGAGTGGCTCAAGCTCCGCATTTAAAAGTTAGTTTTGAAAAGAACCGAGTGGTTTTTCGAAAGTGTTCCAACGATTTTAACTTGGTTTATTATCTTGCATTAGTTCTTTTAATGCGTGATATTCTTGCATTAGTACTTTTAATGTGTCCCATCATATAAATCCTACCATTGCAGAAAACAACCAAAATATGACGTACGCTTATGCCATTCGCATTCGCCACGGGGTCCCATCATCACTCGTTAGGTTACTTAACTAACGACAGAGCGGGGGCTGGGCTAGCGCGGCTGTAAAACATAAGCAACGCCTAAATAGAAAGCAATGATAGACATTACAGATCACAGATGAATACATTGGATATACTAGCAATCCGCAATCCTTTCGAGCCTGAAACGAAAAGCGGATAACACGGTCGCGGTGAATAGCCAAAACCCCACCCAAGACCCCTACGGGTGCGGCAAACTACCCGCCAAGTACCCGGCAGTTTGTGCACCCCTCCATGGGTCTATCCTAGGAGCAAAAACAGTAAAAAGAATTATACAATGACGGCTACAACCCCGACCCGGTTGTGCGGCCAAACAAATAATAATTATTACATCAATTTACATTTACAATGAATGAAAGAAAAACAAGAGCTCATCTCACATCCACCCCGGCTATTCACCCGCGACAGTCCAACACATTCATATACACATTCCAATATCAAACACAGATCATGTATAACCCCGACTAATCGTCTTATAGCGATTAGCCGACGTTCAATACATGCAAGCATCACAGATATAACCATCATAGTCAAAGTGCAGTGAAGTTCGGAAAATACGGAATTATAGGACCCCAAAAGTGAATTTCAGTTCTGGAAAATCTGGGCACATATAATATATCTGAAAAATCCCAAAATCCCACCATAAGAACACTGCACGAAAAACGATGCAGAGAGGAAAACAAACGGCGGCGGTTCCGCGGCACATGCCTACCTCTTGCCGCGGAACCGCGGCGGTTTGAATGAATTAGGGCATCGTTTTTCTTGGGTGTTCTCACAAAACCCTGAGACGAATTTACAAGTATAACGTTTTTCATTTTGAGCCAAAAAAATTTCAACAGAAACTCAGGTTTTGTAATTTTTCCGGTTTTGTGATTTTTCGGTTCCGAACTTCGTTACACTTCACTACCAAGCTAGTTTAAGTTTAGTTAGGCTCTGATACCACTGTAAGTCCATATTGCGACCCCCGGTTCTTACGGGGAGGCGGAAACGGTATAAAAACAAATTTTTATCGCAAGAGGCAACATGGACTAAACAAGGTCGGGATCGTGTCTAAACTAAACTAGCATACAAGCTAAAGAGTCTTAGCTACTCGGATGAAGGTTATACCTAAACTTAAACTCCTTCTTCTTCAAACCTTGTAGAGGTTGATGGTTCTTGCCTTGTAGCCTTCTTCCGTCGAAGATGGATCCACCTCGAAGGTTCAACCTTTGGGCTCTTCCTCGATCTTTGAGTGAACTAGGGTTTCCGGCTTGCTAAACCTTGAACCTAGAATGAGTAGAGAGTGTTTAAGGGGTGCTTTTCTTTTGAAAGAGAAGGATTCTCAACACATGAGAAGGTTTCTCTTTTGCTAGAGGAAGAAGAAGATGAAGAGAGTAGAGAGAAGCTAAATAAGATAATGAGCTATCTTTTTCTTTCTTGCAACCATAATGCCAAAAGAAAAAGAATTATCTAAATAATAATAATTCAAAATAAGAATAGTTGATGGTAATTTGGAATGACCACTATCATGCTTCATTAAATGAAATGTAAGCATGAATCAAGGAGGATCTTTACAAAGCATGATGGTGGTCAACATTCAACCATGGTCAACAAGTCAACCATGGTCAACAAGTCAACAAAATCAACCATAACATAATTCTCATTTAATTACTATTATTAATAGATAATCCATAAATCCATTAGGGTTTGGAAAATGATAACCGTCAATTGTGCATACGCACCCGTTCCGAAACCCTAATGAAAGTCATCTTCCTCCGCCTCAAATAACTGTGCATACACACCTGCATTCTTGTTCCGAGGAACATGAATACTGAGAGATAAAAGCAACCCCAAAACATATACCAGTATCCGGCTCAAACCAGAGCCTGCTGGCAATATCCGTCCGGACTCCAAACGTGCACAAGTGCGTGGAGGAGAACGAACCCTGTCGCAAAACCATGCGACCTCTACTCTGTTTTGCCCAGAGGCGAATACCCTCTGTGTGGGACTCTAAAGACTCGACACTACGCTGGCAGTGGGTTTAACCACAGACCGCAAGCGGCACTAGCTGTGCGTAACGGTCCCCAGGTAGATGCCTACAAGAAGGCTGACGAGGTGAAACCCCATCTGTACTCCTACTGAGTCTGAATGTGACAGTCTCCATACAGTCCGGTCTGTTCGTCTGATACATCGCATGTCGGGCCTAGGGGGCGGTAAAACGTCAGTCCCCCAATAGCGGTACAAGTCGTGTCGGAGTGAAGCCCAAAACACCCTGAGATAACACTGGAAACCTACCAGTATATCTCGCTTGCCCTGGCCAGGGACTACTCGTGTAATGGCTCTCCTAGACACAGCGCGATGTCAACCCCCAATACCGGGAGAGACGAATCCTGTCTAACCGGCACTGCCTCCAAGTGCTTCGGGACTGCACCCAACCACCACCTGTTTGCACGACTCCTTTGAGCCGTGGTAGGGTAGTGATCAAAGTGCAGTGGGAACACACTCGAGGCGAAGTGCCAGTGTCAAGTCAGCAGACTAAGCTGTACTCATGTCACCTGGGAACTGATGACTGACGATAGGTATAATACCAACCTGTCAGTTCCCGACGAGTCCTGTCCAGTGTACTCGTAACCTAACGAGCACCCGTATACTATCTCTAGTACGACGTACTGATGGCTGTGGGACAGACCATCTCCCACACTGGGATGAGAAGCGCATACGCTAGTCTACTCCGGAGTATCGATGCCCTGTCTCGATAGTCCTGCGACTAGGGACCTGTATAAGCATATGCTTATAGATTACCCAGCCCCCACTAGTGTGACTGCCATCACAACGCTGGTAATCAAGCAAAGATCCTAAGGGCTCCACTAATGCGTATAAGTGATATAGTAAAATAAACACAAGTACACATTGAAGTAGAAACAAACCAAGTAGCATACTACTATATTGAGCAAGATTGTTTATACAAGGTGAATATCCCAAGCTTCCATTAAGTAATATACAAACTAGTATGATACAGTAATGGCCTCTAGGGCATATACACTAACACTTAGTGCACTGACCACTCTTGCGGAAGCTCAGGAAAGGAAAAATGATTTACTCACTGAGGGACTCAGGACGATTACCGCCGCAGGAGGACCCTCCGCACTCATTACCGCCCCCGAGGGCGCCACTCCACCAGCTTATCATGCTAGGGCTGGTACCGTATCAAACTTCCGACGGTTACACCCAGCAGCATTCACAGGGCTAGCTGAATCCCTTGAGGCTGAGCAATGGCTGGTGAACATGGAGAATTTATTGACAGCCGCCAGGGTCCCAGAGAAAGATAGGGTGGACGTGATAAAGATACAAATTGGAAGACGAAGCCCGTACATGGTGGTCGGTGGAAGAAAGCAGACTTGACGAGCCGATTGAATGGAGCAAGTTTAAGGAGTGCTTCCTAGATCATTATTTTCCTTCCATAACCAAGGCAGAAATGGAGGAAAGGTTTATTCTTTTGAAGCAGAATGGACGCCCAGTGGACGTATATGCGGCAGAGTTCAACCGTTTGAGCCGCTTCGCTCCATACATGGTCAAATTAGAGGCCACCAGGGCCAGACGCTTCCTTCAGGGGTTAGATTTCGAGTTGCAGCAGTTGATTGCATCGTTGGATTTGCAGACTTTCGCACAGGTACTCAACGCGGCGAGAGTTCAGGAGCGATTGATTAACAAGTTCAGAAGACCCCCAGTCGTTCCAGCACGTACCCACGCGCCTTCTCAAGGAGCTATACCGGTTCACAGAGCAGGAACGACACAAATGAAGCGCCCGTTCGTACCACAGCATCGCCCCCAGAGGCAGGGCGTAGTTTGCGGCTATTGCGGTAGAGGCGGGCATACTCAGAAGGACTGTCGCCGTGCCAAGGGAAAGTGCTTGATTTGTGGATCCAGTCAGCACAAGATTAACAATTGCCCTGAGCGAGCAGAGATACAGGGAGGTTCTGGACCGCCACAACAGAGGCCGCAGGAGCAGAGGCAACCCTTTACAGGTCGCGGTCAAGGACGGGCTTTCACCTTGACCGCCGAGCAGGCAGAGGCGTCAGGAGACGTGGTTACAGGTACTCTACTCGTACATTCTTTGCCAGCTAGAGTACTATTTGATTCGGGAGCATCGCATTGTTTCTTGTCTGAGCATTTCACTGATACACACTCAATACCACATGAACCACTAACCAAGGGATGGGAAATTCATACGGGTAATGGCATTATAATATCTAGTCGAGAATGTAGATTATGCCCAGTTATAGTGTATGGCAGGGAATTCTATGCGAATTTCCTTCTGATTGGGACAGGCAGTTACGACGCAATTCTCGGGATGGATTGGATGAGCACTTTCCATGCAGTTATCGATTGTCGTGCAAGGAAGGTAATCTTCCGCATCCCCAATCACCCGGAATTTATTTTCGAGGGCGGAAGTGAATCTTTGGAGCCAGCTAAGTATAGAGCCAAGCCCAAGGAACTGACAACTATGGAGATTGATAAGAGCCCAGTCCCAGAAATTGTTCGGGACTTTCTGGACGTATTTCCTGAAGATCTACCAGGCCTATCACCTCCTCGAATTTTGGAGTTCTCAATCGATTTGACTCCAGGTACAGCCCCAGTATCCAGAGCCCCTTACAGAATGGCACCAGTCGAGTTGGCGGAATTGAAGAAGCAGGTTGAAGAACTATTGGAGAAGGGATTTATTCGGCCATGCGCTTCACCGTGGGGTGCACCAGTTTTGTTAGTAAAGAAGAAGGATGGATCGCTGCGAATATGTATAGATTATCGGGAGCTGAACAAGGTCACAATAAAGAACAAGTACCCAATACCGCGCATTGACGACCTATTCGATCAGCTAAGTGGAGCCAAGGTATTCTCGAAGTTGGACCTCCGTTCTGGATATCATCAAATCAGAGTAGCAACCGAGGATGGATGCAAGACGGCTTTCAGGACCCGGTACGGACATTACGAGTTTCTTATGATGCCGTTCGGTGTTACAAATGCCCCAGCAATATTCATGGACTTAATGAACAGGGTGTTCGCAAAATACGTGGACACGTTCGTCGTTGTGTTTATCGACGACATACTTGTCTACTCGAAGACCCGGGAAGAGCACGCTGAACATTTGCGCACGGTCCTATAAATTCTTCGGGAAGAGAAGTTGTATGCGAAGCTAAGCAAGTGTGAATTCTGGCTTGACAAGGTTCAGTTTTTGGGACATATTGTTTCGGGCGAAGGCATCTCGGTGGACCCGGCAAAGATAGAATCTGTCAGAGATTGGCCAACGCCGAAGTCAGTGGCTGAGATTAGGAGTTTTCTGGGATTGGCAGGTTATTATCGGAGATTCGTCCAAGATTTCTCAAGAATCGCTGAACCATTGACGAGGCTGATACGGAAGGACGTACCGTTTACGTGGACAGAGGAGTGCACTCAGGCATTCGACACACTAAAGCAGAAGTTAACCACGGAGCCTATTCTTACAGTACCAGATAATTTCGATGGTTTGGTGATACAAAGTGATGCCTCAGGGAAGGGTTTAGGCTGTGTTCTAATGCAGCACGGTCGAGTGGTTGCTTACGCCTCTCGACAACTGAGAAACCACGAGAAGAACTACCCCACGCATGACTTGGAGTTAGCTGCGGTAGTCTTTGCGTTGAAGATTTGGAGGCACTATCTATTGGGTGAGAAAGTGGAGGTGTACACAGATCATAAAAGTTTGAAGTATGTTTTCACTCAGAAAGAACTGAACATGAGGCAGCGCCGATGGCTAGAGTTGATGGCAGATTATGACTTGGACCTTCAGTATCACCCAGGGAAGGTAAACGTTGTACCAAATGCGCTTAGTCGCAAGCCAGCGGTCATGATGTTGACCGATCAGAGGAGCATTATTGAGGACTTCCGGAGACTTGAACTTGAAGTCATTACGCCGAACGCACTCAGTCAACTTTGGCAACTACAGGTGCAATCTTCTCTGGTGGATCGCATCAAGGTTGCACAAGCGGATGATCCTCGATTGCAAAAGTTCAGAGAGCAAGTGGAAGCTGGACTGAGAACGGATTTGATTATACATGAAGATGGCTCTCTGAGATTCGGTAGCAGACTCTGCGTACCTAAGGGAGGTGTTCGAGAAGAAGTTTTGGCTGAAGCACACAGTTCGGCTTATTCTGTGCATCCAGGAGGTACAAAAATGTATCAGGACCTAAAGCAGCACTTTTGGTGGAACGGAATGAAGCGGGAAATTGCGAGGTTCGTATCCAGGTGCTTGGTATGTCAGCAGGTGAAGGCGGAACATCAGCGGACAGCAGGATTGTTACAACCACTGCCGATACCTGAATGGAAGTGGGAGCACATTACCATGGATTTTGTGACGGCCTTACCTCGGAGCCCTAGGGGCAATAACGCCATTTGGGTTATCGTCGATCGCCTCACAAAAGCTGCACACTTCCAACCTTTCCGAGTGGGACAGTCGACAGAGTCACTGGCAGAAAGATATATGCAAGAGATTGTACGACTTCACGGTGTTCCAGTCAGCATTGTGTCAGACCGGGACACCAGATTTTTGTCACACTTTTGGAAGAGTCTACAGGAGAGTTTGTGAACCCGCTTAAATTCAGCACAACTTATCACCCGCAGACGGATGGACAATCCGAGCGTACGATTCAGACGCTCAAGGATATGTTGAGAGCCTGTATGTTGGACTTTCAGGGTTCCTGGGAGGACCATTTGCATCTAGTCGAGTTCTCTTACAACAATAGTTATCAGGCTAGTATTCAGATGGCTCCTTTTGAAGCACTATACGGGCGGAAGTGTCGATCCCCAGTATGTTGGGATGATGTGGGAGAACGAAGATTACTGGGCCCCGAACTCATTGTTCAGACAGTCGACAAGGTCCAAATGATCAGACAGCGTATCAAGGCGGCTCAGGATCGACAGAAGAGTTGGGCAGATACCAGCAGGAGGGCACTAGAATTCGAAGTCGGAGATCACGTATTCTTGAAGATTTCCCCTACTCGTGGAGTTATCAGGTTCGGAGGTCGGGGAAATCTTAGTCCCCGTTTTATCGGACCTTTTGAGGTGCTAGAGCGAGTGGGAGAGGTGGCCTATCGACTTGCTTTGCCTCCATCGCTAGCTGGTGTGCACAATACCTTCCACGTGTCACAGTTGCGGTATTATGTTCGGGATGAGAGCCATGTCTTGGACCATTCAGAGCTAGTTTTGGGTACCGATTTATCGTACGAGGAGCAGCCTACTACCATCCTCGACCGTAGAGAGAAAGTGCTGAAGAATAAGATCATTCCTTTAGTCCGAGTGTCTTGGGGTGGTCGATCCCCAGGAGAATCCACCTGGGAGCGGGAGGAAGATATCCGTGATCGTTATCCACATCTCTTTGTTTAGTACTTTGTCTCTTTGTATCCTTGTTAAATTTCGAGGACGAAATTTTTGTTAAGGGGGGGTATGATGTAAATCCCCGTTTCCATTTTAAAAAGTTTACTATTTTCTGAATTCCAGTGGTTTCTTTTCTTTTTCCTTCATATTTTGAATTGGTTGTTTAAGCTTAATATTTATATTTTTTTCCAAACCCAAAACGTTAAAACCCAAGATTTAAAACTAATTTAGAAAACCAAACACAAACCAAAAGTTAAAAAACAAATAAAATATTTTACAAAACCCCAAACCCTTTATTAAAACCTTAGGCCATTGTTTTCAAACAAATAAATTATTTTAGCCGGCCCGTTTCTTTTTCCCCTACTCAGCCCACACTTTTCTTTTAATCAATCCCTAATTTAAATTCCCCGGCCCGTTTTTTTTCCCTCAGCCCAAAAAATTTAATAAGGAATTATTTTCACCCTAAGCCCACTCCATTCGGCCGTGACCCGTTCCTCAATACCCGACCCGACCGCTACTGTTCTTCTCTTTCCCCCAACGGTAACTTTCCCCCACTTCCGCGCGCGATCCCATTTCTCCGCCACGCCTCACGCCCACACCCACGCCCCCGTTCCTGCCGTTACAACCGCGACGCGCAACCCCCTCGTCTCCATTATCTCCTTCGCACTCGCTCTTCCCCTCACTTTTCCAAATCCCTCACCTCTCTCCCTCTTGAAACCCACACTTCAGTCGACCCCTCCGACGACGACAACCCCCTCAGCGACCCCTCATCCCTCCTCCTTCATCCTCTTCTCTCAAGTAACTCACCCCAAGCCTCCCCTGCATTCTTCATTGACCCGAGCACCCCCTGCCAAGCATCCCCTGCACTCCCTAACCCACTCACACCCAACCACGGTCACCGCCTGAAATCGACGCCGACGAACCCCCACTTCATCTGAAACACTCCATCCACCTTCGACATCCTCAGCATCGTCACCAACATTCCAGACCGAACTCTCTCCCTCTCTTTCTCTCAAAACCCACAATACCCCTCCGAACACTCCACTGTTGCTCTTCGCCGTAGCGACGCCGTCGACCGTCGTCGACCCTAGTGCACTCACAGAGGATCATCAAGCATCCCTCAACCTCCAGTGACCGTGCAACGACTCCGGACAACTCCGACGCGAAATCCGCATCTCGATCCAAGCTCGCGCAAATCCGTTTCACGGCATACCTCACGCGTTCGTGACGTCGCTGCTGCCGTACGACCCCGAGACGTTTCCAGGCAAGTGTTTACTTGCTTCATGCTAATATAGTTGTGGTACAAACCTAAATCACATAGTTTATAAAATTGCCGATTACCGATATATTATGTGACCTAAGTGTTCGATACTTGTCTCCAATGAATATAATTATTTATTTTGACGGAAACTGACATTTTCTGTTGGCCCATATGGTGATAAATATCGTGTATGAATCTCGCTGGAAAATACAATTGTTAGTGACAAAAATTGTTACCCCCAAATATGACGTTAAACTAGAAATTTCCTCGTATCTGAAAATGAATAAAATTACCGTAAATTATATACATTTTGGAATGATACGTTCGAGGGCTTAAATCGAAGCCGACTCGACGAACTTTAACCCTATGTAAAATTCTAATGATTTCTGTTCTGTAACTGCCATGAAAATTAGATCGGAGTGTGACTCTGGACTGCAGTCCAGAGCGACTCTGTTTATCGTGTACTGTACCAAAATGTGTGTCACTGTGTTTCCTGAAGTCGTATGTTACGGAACTCTGCAGTAGATTAAAGGAAATTCTGTTATCTAAACAAAACAAGTGGTTCCATTCCGTTTCATTGCCGTTTGCTATTTTAAACTGTATATAAAAGGGCAGAACGTATAACTGTCCAGAACAGATTTAGAAATGACACACTGAGGTTAAACTGTGCATAACTTTCAACGTACAGATGCGATTGAGGATCCGTCTATTGAGTTGAATACTCTATTGAAAACCCTAGATTTCATTCAGCTGTAATATCTCTAAAATCTGAACCCAACTGGGTGCAATTCGTGTCGCGAAATGGACGTTCAGTTCTGAAACTGAATTTCCAGCTGCGAGCACTTAAAATGAAACAGCTATATCTTGAAAACCGCAATCCCGATTGAACTGAAACAAATTTTGATGAATTGATGACTGAGTATTCTATTTAGCTTACTTGTATCATTTTGCTGAATTCTTAGCATATGAATTTATGCAATTTATGTAAGTTAATGACATGCTTGTTGATTCATATCATACTTAGATTATTGATAGCATACATACATATATCATACCCCATTTGCCATATACTTAGTGTTAGTGCGTGTTATAGTCAGTGGACATGGCATTATCGTGCGTGGTTGATGTTGGTTTAGGAGTGACGAGGATACCAATGGGAAGTGAATATTCGTGACAGTGATTGATACAGTGAGCAGTGATAAAACCGTGCCATTAGTATACTTGTACACGACTGAATCAAGATCACAAATAGTGTAAACCTGGGGATAAAGGGGAAAATCAAAGTGGAAAGAGAATCGTATTTAGCGGGACAGTGTTTTAGAGGATGATCATTCGAGCAGTGATATATATATTAGGTAGGATCTAGCGATCCAGCTGACAGGGTTATGTCCCGAGCATGTGGGCCGTTGTCTCGGGTATGTACGAGACTCATGTTAAACATGATCCTCCTTCCACTATGCGATTTCAAACATGACTTAGAGACCGATATGGACACAGAACATATTCTGCATCATATAGTGATATAGTGATTACTTGCAATGTTCTTATACCAGTATTATCTCATTTACCTGTTTCATCTTATTACAATAATATATTGTTATTGTGTCGCTCTGACGACCTGAGTATGCATGCTCAGATTCCGCGGAAGGGCCAGCACAGGAGACGGATCTACCCTTCGAGTTCACGGAGATATAGTTTGGTGTACCTTCTTCATTTACTGCTTTCCATAAAAGTGATCGTGAGATTAAACTTGGTTAGTAATTGTTCTTGTTATCTGTAATTTATGAACAATGGAAATTTTAATGTAATAAATTAGTGATGTGATTCCTTTACTACTGTGCTTTATTTACTGATTACCATGTAATGCTAGAAACCGAAGTGTGACTACGGCGGGATGATTCCTTGACCGTAGGTGCATGGCTGGCCTAGTCATCCCTCGTTTTCCGTATTTTGGGAAGCGGGGCGTGACAACAACTAAGTAATATGTGATATAAATATTGATATAATAATATTAATATTGATAGCATATTCAAAGCGATTAATAACTATAAAAGTGGTATTGATTAACCATGCATAAGAAAGTTCCGTTCAGAAATTCAGCGTCACCCTAATTTGTAAAATAGCTTAAAAATAACAAACGTTCTCCAAAAGGGACGTGTCTTATACCAAAACAAAGATAATTCAATAAGGTTTTCAGTTTTATAAGTATAAGTATATCAGGTTATCCCTACAAAAAGTTATGAACATTCGAAATTGAAAGTTTGCTGCTGGAATTTCCCTGGACAGCAGTTTGGAGACATTTTCATTTGTATTTTACGTTATTTAAACAATTTATTTTGCAAGTAAATATTTCATAGAGTTATAGTATTCTGAGTTAGATTCGTAACGAAGTAAAGAACGTATACTAATGATTTTTCTATGATTTATAATGAGTTTTATAAGGTAAGGTGTACAGTAAATTTTCAGATTTGTCGTATCCGCTTTTTCAACGACGTTTCATGTGTAAACTATAATATTTTCAAATATATAATATTATAAAATGCAGATTATAAACTAATTAAAGATAATAATAAGAAATATTACGACGATATATATTTTAATTGATATGGATGCAGTATAATGTAATCTAGTATGTCACAAGATAAGTTTTCATGATCTAGATTTAATATGATATAAACGGATGCAAACGGAACATCGAAACGTTATAAAATTAAACATGGGGCACTAGATTTAAACTATAGGTATGGTATTTATTTAAATAGGTATAAAATGAATTATATAGCATGTAGCAAGATTAACTTGCCTCGATGGGTCGCGAATCGGGAAAACGGAACGTTAACCGTCGGCGGGGAAAACTCGCGACGGGCGCACGGTTCACGGAATGATCCCAAACGACGAACAAAGGAACCACACGGGTCGGGGTACCTCGCTGGAACGTCGTGAAGCGTCACCGGCACGACGGAATTCCGGCAACAAAAGAACAGTTAAAAAATGAGAAACGAGACATGAAGCAAGAAAGAAAGAATGATAAAGAGAAGTACGAGAGAATATATGAGAGAGAGAGAGAAAAAGTGGAGAGAGAGAGAGCGCGCGAGAGAGAGAAGAGGGAGAGAGAGAAAGTGGAGAAAGAGAGAGAGCGAGGGAGAGAGAAGTGGGGCCCACGGGGTTAAAGGGGAGGTTGCGATTGGCTGAGAGAATAAATTAAGAAGGATATAAAAGATTGTAAAAATATTATATGGTTAACTAAATTATATATGATGGTTTAAATATATTAAAATCTGGGATTTTGGCGCAAAGTAAAACATTTCCAAATCGCGCCCGGGTTGGGTCCAAAAATTTGAAATTGAAATAATAGAATTTTAGGCGGGATCCAAAATTTAAAATGAAGTGTTTTATGATCAAAAAGTATACCCCCAAAACGGACACACGTACGTGCATGTAGCCGTCCAAACTCGCCCGTTTCATTGAACGGGACGAGAACACGATGCACGGACGCTACAACAGGGTTAGGGGTGTCAAGCAGGCCAAGATGAATATTTTTAATTTTATTTTAGATGCCAAAAATTGTTATATGCAAAAATTAATTTCCGGGTAAAATTTACAGTAATTAACCATCAAGCAAGATAAATGAAATAAGTGCCACACTACGTTCGAACGGTAACTGAAATTAGTAGTATTGGGCTCGGGTGTTACATATTGATTATTCATTCTCATCTCATTATTCATCACAAAAGATTTTAAGCTCAAGTTTTGCTATTATCTTCTTCTTCCTCTTTCTCTCTTTAGTTTTCATTTGAGCGAGATAGTAAAAAAGAAAGGGTTTTGATTAGAGAATACAAACCACCTCATCATTCTACACCTCTCTAGCCCATTTGTGTAGGGTGTTTTGCTATACATCTTTGAAAGATCAAGTAAAGCAAGATGTTTTGGGCAAAAGGACTTCGGGTGGATCATTGTGGACAAGGAAGGTTGCTAGCGATCCGTTCCAAACTCTCAAAGGTCCAAGGAGTCACCAAGGGAAGACTACAAAGGTTGTAATTTCTTCACTTAGTGTTTAAAAGTTCTTTGTATGTGATAAAATTTGTTGTTACCCTAAACTATTCTAGTTATGATTCATGGTTTGTTTGCTTTGCACTTCTCTAAAATTTTAAGATGGCATGTGTGATGCTTTCATACAGTAGACTAGATGCAAGGGAAACCCAACAGTAGTCTCGGGTACGCATGAGACCCTCGTTAATCATGATCATTTTTTTCCACAATTCGATTTGAAATTGATCTAGATACCAATAGGAACATAGATCATATACTGCATTGACTATTGATACACTGATTACCTGCATTCACTGTCTCCACTGTATTATCTTTCATTTCATACTTTATTATATTGTTATTATATATTTTCTATTGCGTCGTCCTGACGATCTGAGTATGCATGCCCAGAGCTTGGAGAGGATGCCACTCAGGAGTCAGATTTATCGTTCGAGCTTACAGAGATCTAGACGGTTTTACTTTCAGCACTTTTACTGCTTTTCCTAAATTAACCTTATATTCGCACTTGGTTAGTAGTTTCCTTTCCAGTTGAACTATTGTAAATTGTGAACAATGAAAATTGATGTAGTAAACTAGTGATGTGTTTTCTTTACTTCTGTGTTGTATTTTCTGATTACTATATAATGCTAGAAGCCGAAGTGTGACTACGGCGGGATTATTCCTTATCCATAGGAGAATAGCTGGCCTAGTCGCCTCTTGTCCCATATTTTGAGAAAAGAGGCATGACAGAGGCAGTGAGCGGATCATCAAGGATTTTTCTCTTCCGGTATTGGGGGTAGATGTTAAGCTGTGCACGGGTGGCCATCAAAAGAAATGTTTGGCCAAGATGTACGAGAATTACTGATTCCAGATCAGTAGTTTCTTGGTGGGCGATGGGTTTCACATCGACATGACTTATTTCGTTATTAGGGGTTTGATTTTACCCATCCCCTGGACCCGATATACGACAATCTTAGACGAACAGACCGGACTGTACGGAGGCTTTCGCTTATAGGCTCAGTAGAGATTTGGATGAGCTTGCTTGTTGATCTTCCTTTCGCACAATACTTGGATAACCGTTACGTACAGCTAGTGTCGCCGATATGCTTATGGTTAAACCCGCTGCCAGTATATTGTCGAGTCTTTGGAGTCCCACACAGAGGGTTTGCCGGGTTTAGCAAAACGATATAATTGTGGTACATTAGTACGCGCATTGGTCCGATTAAAACAAGTGTTTCATATACTGAAGGTAATCGGACATTTGTAATACTGGCCGTTATTTTGAACATACGGATATTAAATCTAGTGTTGATACACTATATGCTACATATATTATGTAATTACTAGTATTATGTCACATTCTATATTTCGCCACATATTGCATTTATATGCACATGAAATATATATAAGTATAATTATCAGGGTATGTTAATATTATGCTAGCATTATATTATTTATAAATATACACACATACATATACATACATATTTATATTATTCCTATTATTTGTTGGTTCTTATTTAGCTGTATTGTGCCATGGATTAGCATACCCTAATCTTTACACATAATATAATATGGACAAGTGGAGGAAAAAGAGTGGTATGGACCCTTGGTATTTAAGATGAAAATGGATGGATGAGATTTTTCCAAGTTACGATTTAAACACTCAACTTGTTAAAATCTCTTCATGATTTTCCAAACTCATTTTTCTCCATCTTCTTCTTTAGTTCTCTACTAAAATGAAAAAGGAAAATGGGAATTTAAATGTAAGAAAATTTAATGTGAAAGAAAAGTACATCTCCTAGATTACTCACCTTGCAGATTAGCAATCTAGTTTACTTCATTATGAAGTTGAAGCCATTGTTGGAAGCTCTCATGGTGGATTCATCTTCGATAAGGAAAGACTTCATCAAGTCTGGACACACATCCAAAAAGTCTAGCTAGAGTCCAACACAAGCGTGGAGTAAATGAAAAAGTTTCAAGGGTAGTTAATTTTCTCACCTTGGATGGTTTTGCTTGTTTAGCATATGGTGTTGATTCTTGGATGATTTTCATGCTCTCTCGATTTTTAAATTGTTTAGCATATGGTGTTGATTCTTGGATGATTTTCATGCTCTCTCGATTTTTAAAAACCCATTCTCTCTTGTTAAAATCATCACCTAGAGTGTATGGGAACCCCAACAATTAGTTCCTTGTCTTATCCCCGAATTTATACATCTCTGTTACCTATTTTGAGACCACCTCAATCAATTTCTCTATTGCTCTCAATTTTTCTCGTTTGCCTTAGTTTCCCTTATCGTAACATATTTCATGAAAATCTGATAGTATCACAAAAAATTCCGACTCCATTTACCATTGAAGGAATTACAACATCAAATAGAAAAAATATGAAAATTAATCTCTTTTGATAAAATCATAACCTATTAGTAATTAATGAAATTTATTACATATCTTGAAAATTAATGATGTGAGGGAAGCAACTTTTTTTCCAAACTATTTACAAAGAAGATGGGTTAATAAAAATATGTTAGGGTTTATATAGAATCGATTTGATATAATAATAAATAGGTAAGAAAATAGAAAAATATTGAGTCGGGAAAAATTATGTAACATAAAAAATTTCAGAGAATTTTTAAAACGGTATTTTTGAAACAACATACACAAATACGTATATAAGTTGGGGTTTGGTTTTAAAATAAATTCAAAACATCCTCTTGGGTCCACAATTTTGAGACTTTATGGATTTTAAAATAAATCCCCATATAAGATTGAGCCTAAAAACAATTTTCCCTAAAAATGGGACTGATATAATGAAACAGACAGAAAAGAATACAGTTTTTAGAGGTATTTTTTTGGAAAATTATTTTCCAAAAAGTCTTATATTGGGGCGTCCACCTTCATGCCATTCAAGAGATGACAATACTTTTTAGACATTGTGGCGTCCAATTGGGCTTCATGTGGGCTCTATGTTGATATCTCTTATTCTTTTGGGTATGATGAGGGTAGGAATTTTTTTCCCATTTGCCGGCCGTATGCATCCAGCGGGTAAAAGAGCGAAGAAATAGAAGTGTTGGTCCAACATGTTGCTCAAAACCGTCCGAAACTCCCTCTTCTTTCTCACTCTCTATCCAGATGTAATATATCCGCCACACCTAATAATTTCCTTGAGCGTGTGGGATTACCTGATGAGTTGGAAAAGCATTATCCATTTTTTTTATGCAAAAACAAACATCAAAGTACCACACGTGCAAATCCCGGCCAAAAAACAATCCCACATCCCTCCATGTAAATCATAGTCACAAATTCGCCGTTCGGGAATAATTCGGCGAGGACGAAAATTCGGATTCGGAGAACTATTCGGAAAAAAATCGGCAGGTATTCGGGAAAGATTCGGTAAGTGCTCGGGAAATGTTCGGGAAGGATTTCGAGCAATAAATTAATATATGAGACGCTAGGTTTTGATTTTGTGAATTATTTGCTGTTTTTTGAATTATTCGTTGTTTTTTCACATAATTCGGGAATAATTCGCGAATTATTCGCGAATAATTCGGCCAGTTCGGCAATGGCGATTAATTCGCAGATTAATTCGTTTGATCAAAAATTCGCGAATTATTCGCGAATTCGGCGAATAATTCGCGAATTATGTGCCTATGATGTAAATTACCACCCCCACATGCTCCTGCCCTTCCTACTAGTCCATTACCTCTTTTTTTTCTTTCTTTTTCCAATATATATATATACACACACACAGAGAGAGAGAGAGGATCATCAGATCATAACACAAAGCAAAAAAAGAAAAAACAGTTTAAAAAAGATGGGAATAATAATAAAGATGAGGTCCTTAATCTCCCTCCACCGCCACTACCGTCTCCTCCTCCCCTCATGCACCCTCCCCTCCCCAACAAAACCCCTCCCCACCACCACCACGGGCCCCGTCCGCCTGGTCTCTCCAGACGGACACGTCCAGCGGTTCCACCACCCAGTCCCCGTCTCCCAGGTTTTGAACAACCACCCTTTCCACCTCGTCTGCCGCTCCGATGCCTTCTTCATCGGCCAGGTGGTCCCCACCCTCTCACCCGACGACCGCCTAGAGCCGGGGCACTGCTACTTCCTCCTCCCGTCCCAGTTCTTCATGTCCAAGCTCTCCTTCGTGACCCTCTCCGGATTGCTGGTGGTCAGCAACAGCAATAAGCAGCAAGCTGATCACGCCGCCGCCGCCACCTTACGGGGCTTCGAGGTCCGGAAGACGGAGAAAGGGATGCTGCAGGTTAGGCTCAGGGATGAGACGATGAATGAGAAGGTGTTGATGGAGGAGGAGGACGAGGAGGAGGAGATGAAGGGGAGGATTTGTACGAGCGAGGAGCTGGAGAAGGAGTATAGAGGGTTTAAGGGGAGGCCTGCATGGAAGCCCAGTTTGGAGACGATTGGAGAGATCACTTGTAACGGCTCCAAGAGTAGGAGGAGGGGTGTGTTCGTGTTTATTACGAGGAAGAAGAGGAAGAAGAAGATGATGGTATAGTTTTTTGCTTTTTTATTTCTTGTTTGTAGGAGGAAAAAAAATTGAAATGAAATATAGAAGATGTCCAAAAGGTTTCGTTAGTTTTTGTTTTTTGCTAAATTGCTTGGTTCTTATTTAGCTTAATTTATAATTCATAATAGTTTTAGGTTTAATTTTCGATAAAATGGTTCTTGATATCGTATCAAAAAGTGCCATATTTCAAGAGATACGTTCAGGAATCAAATTAATGTCATTTTGAAAAACAATATCAGCAGAATGGTGATTAATTTGTAGAATATATGGGAGGAGGATCGTAGTTTATTGTTGTTTGTCACCAGGGAAGAAGAGGATTTGTTGATCGAGATTGCTTCCCTTTTTTTTTCTTATTGATTTTCATTCAAGAGTAAAGGTAGAATGATCTATATTGATTGTTAGCCTACTTCTCATCAACTCCTTTAATTTGTGTCTGCCTTTTTGTTATAATGACATTTGATATGGTAGCAAAACAAAGTATCATAATTTTAATTTGGGTTAAAAGTTCAACATTAGATATATACTAAACTGCACGGCTAATTAGTTTAAGCTTTTCGATGGGATGAGTCTTAACAGTTTAGATCCAATAGCAAGATTATATATTATCAATTGAAAGATTTGATGACTCGTATGTGAAATGCAAGCTTATTTGTGAATATGCTTTATTATTTTTTGTTTTAATTTTGATATTAGGCTCTATGACGAATTGGCGTAATTCTTTTTTAATAAAAAAAGATAGACGACTACGATCTGAAAACTAATTACAGTACCGGAATATAGAAGTAAAAAAAAATACCAATCAAATAAAGGTATTAATGGAGCTGTAGTCATCCCACAACTAATTCCTGTGAATGATAGACTGCAATACTAGATCTCCTTGTTTTAGGCTAGGTCGACCGCAGCCCTTCAACCTCATTGGGTAAATATATCTACTGTTTGTACTAGTTTGATATGATGCTAATATCTTAGGGTCTCACAATCACTCAAAACCTATAAGCAATACTGCAAATAATGAGCTCTCTTGATTAAGCTATAGGGCCCTATGTTAATGAATGTCAAAACGGCAGTTAGTGGTGCAAACGTACATTCAACTACCACTAACAACAGATATAACTCTCAACTCATAATTGGCTTGTATAATGTGCATCTGTTGGATAAGCAAAATTAAAAGCAATTTATTGCCAAGTCATATCATCTATCTTACTTGTTTGTCATTTCTTCTTTTTCCTATAAAAAAATAGAATTTGTTTGGTATCTTTTAGTAGGAACTAGTATTTTGCAGGTTGCGTTTAGTAGAAAAGAAATCCTTTTGCACTTGTGTGTTGCACGTGTGTATGTTTCAAACAACATATATACATCCTACTGAAAGCGTATATAATTTTTTTTATTCTGAACATTACATTAAAATTTCTAAAAATATATACAGTTTTTAAGATGAAAACACAATTCTTATTTTATTAACAAAGATTATGTTGTTGTTCGGTGTTATTTATATTTAAATAAATGTTTTTTCTCAATCGATTGTTTTGTTGTTACTTCCATGGTTAAATGGTTGGACTAGTAACTCATACTTAAAAATAAAAAAAAATTATGTTTTGTGTACATTACAATTTATTAGGTAGATATGAGAGATCAGATGTTCTTCTATATTTTTTTCAGAAAGATGTGAGAGAGAGATGGATTATTTTTTCTTTTTTCTCGTACGGTGTAAGAGAGAGATGAGTTGAATATTTTTGTCTTAAAGATGGCAAGCTTATGGCCTTTTTTTTTGAAATTATATTTTTTATAAAATGATGCAATAATGGCATTATCATTTCAAGGATATGATAGGGATAGTGCCAATTGGTTAAGCCCCTCTGTTGGAATTATGCTTCCTTGCCTTGATTTCAGGAGCTTAATTGAATGGTGAGGTGAGCCTTAAAATATTCTCAAAACATTTGTGTTCAGTGCTCTTAATAATTAAAGAAATCAAAAGAAGGTGATTTTCTTTTCAAATTTCATTATAGTTAACTTTCTAATAATAATAATTTATATATCTTAACTAATAATAATTTTCATATGGTTATTAGTTCAAGATAGAATTTTAACTAAAGAAGGGTGCTATAATAATGCTGTATGTCTCTTTGACTCATGTATGATTGAAATCTCTGCTCATCTTTTCTTTAAGTGCAAAGTTGCAAATTTGTTTGGAAGGACCTCTTGCAGGCTATCAATGGTCATATTATTCCTGGTTCTTTCACTTATGCTTTTAATAATTGGGAAAATAACAACATTAACGCTAAGGTTCCTCATATGAGGCACCTTTTGCTTTATTCTACTTCCTCATGTGAAACGACAAGATTTTTATCAATGTAGACTGTTCCCACATACAGCTTATAAGCACCATTCTATATCATTTTTTAAAGTGGGTAGGAGGGATTCATATTAAGGACAGAAAGAACATTCTTGATTCTGTTGAGTTCAAGAATTTTCAAAACTTATATACTCGCAATGTGGATGAGCTCATTAGTAGATACTGTGCCCCCTTCTTATTACCTTAACTGGGTTCTTTCTTCTGTTTCCTTTTATGCTTATGTTGGGGGATCATTTTTGGATTAAGTAGTTTCATTTTTTATCCTTGGATGCTGGTGTTCTCTCTTTTGAGGTCTTGTCAGGCTCTAATTGTTTTAAACTCCTTATTTATGTCCTGCATAATGATCATTTTTTATCCTTGGATGCTGGTGTTCTCTCTTTTGAGGTCATTCGGGCTCTAATTGTTTTAAACTCCTTAATTACTTTGTGTCCTTCAAGGGCTGTGAAATTTGGTTAAATGTACTTTTTGCAAATTTTGTTATCAATAAAAATTTATGGGACGGCCCTCATTTTTGAAACCCTGCTCTTTTTTCAAAGAAAAAATTATATATCTTTAAATTGGTATTCTAAATAATATTTATGTTTACGACTTTGCGTTTGACATAAACAAAAGCTTGCAGGCTAAACGATCTTGGTTGCTATATATCCTCTAAAAAAGAATCTCATGATTCACATGCATACATCTAATCTTCTACATACAAACAGATGCTATATTTCTTCCTTCGTTCAATCACGTCATGGAATCATCTGTTATCCTAGTCAGTTTCTTATGCTTGCATTTACCTCCCAACTGCCCTCTACTTTCTTTTATTCACAATTGAAATACATATGTTTTAGATAAAATGGTTTTTTAGTTGAGAAATTTTTGATTGCTGATATTTTACACATACAACAGCAATCACACCAAATACACCTTTTCAACACTAGTTACCAAACATCAGCAAACCTATTCTCACCTAACATAGTATTCAAATGACGCACTGAAATTTTGAATTATTATCAACTTATAATGGGGGTTTACTTCAAATTCTCAAGGCAATGTTTGACTCCCGGCCAGTCAAAGTGGGTGGTTCAGTCCAAGAGATAGAACAACTATTGAAGTATTTTGGTCGTGCATATATCACTGAAAGCTGCATATTTCAATCATTCATCATGTTATATGCCTCAAAAAATGACAAAATAGAGGTCTTGTGCATCTCGAGTCTTGAGAGGCTAGGAATAATAATTGTTTTCATAATGATAATAATAATGATAATATCTACATTCATGCCCAAAATGGGTTGCTTGAATGGCTAAAACTAATGAAGCACAAGTATCATGCATGATAATTGAATTGATGTGGCCTGCAAGGCTTCTTTGTCTTCAATCAAAATGTTCATGTGTTTATTTATTGGATTCTGCTTGTTCACTTAGCTTTTTCTTCATTCAGGTTGGAGAATTTAACTTACAAGAGAAATTGAGCGTTTAGTGGCCCCATTAACTTACAGCATTGGTGGCCCCATTAAAGGAATCATTGTTTTATAAGTCACAAATTTCCCACAAGAGAAAGATGAGCTTTAATGCGCCCGTTAACTCACAGCATTGAATAAAATAATTTATCCAACAAATCTGAGCCGTTAATTCTAATTGCTACTTTAACTACCGGTTAAAAACGAACGGTTCACATTTAACCGCTGTTTTTAGTGGCGGTTCTTATTTAATAAAAAGTGTCATCGTCTGAACACCTTCAGCATAGTTTCAGTGGTTTAAGGATTTGAGATAGAAATTGAACGTTTTTTGCTGTGATTTGAACTGCGATTCTCTTGATTCGTGGATCGATCTCATAACGTAAATTAATTACTTTAACTAGTATATATAGAGTTTGTTATTTTTTGGGGGATTTTTGTTAGGGTTTTCAGGTGTAAATTGGGTTTTTTTTTCCTGTGATTTGAATTGCGATTGTGATTGATCCCATAGGGCAAGAAATTTTAAGAGAAGCAATGCAAGATGCGAGGAGGCTAAAGAAGCAAAGTTCTTTCTTGCTTTCGCCGTACACAAATTCAGAGAAGAAGAAAAGGAAAGAAAAAGAAACTCGTACAAGGAATTAAATCACATCTTAGAATCGAAAAAAAGTACGTGCGGACGAAACTATGGATCGAATACTTTGACGAGAAAAGAAAAATAAGGTTTTTCTACTTCCAATGAATTAATTATAATTTCATATTTAAACGTTAAATGCTAAATATTCATGTTTTGATAACCTCCAGAGAAGTTAAATTCCTTCATACAACAGAATGAGCAGTTGTATATTTTTTCGAATTTCTCTCGCTGCGAATTGGGGAGCGCATTAGATGAGAAATGATAAAGGCTTACATTTTTTGTTATGCAGACGCAAATCTTCCGCCAATACCTTCTTCTTTTATCTTGAATTTTGTGTAAGTCATTGTTATTCAATACGTTTTGTACACCAATTGAATAATATTCAATATCGTGTTGTTCATTCTACCATTTATTTTCTAAATGATACTCTGTGATTGTTATCAAGGATACAATGCGGAGAAAATAAAGAGCAACCATAAGTATAGATATAGCTTACTGGAATGAGTCAAATGGAAAAAATCCTTTCCAGAAGTTTGTACTAGAGTGTGAAACGGTAAGTCTGTACTTTATTTTTCTCATTTTCGTTTAATTTTTAACAAATATGATTTATGATGATGAATTAAAATTTTAATCCCGGATTTATATTCCCATGCATCACGAAGATCATTGGATTTTGTGTGTCTGATACATTACAAAGGATTTTTTTGTACTATATGATCCAATGTTCAAAAACGTCATGAAACTATATATGATTGAATGTGAAGAATTGGTTAATCCAATTATAAAATGATTAATATTTTCATTTGTTTATAAGCTGTAATAATTTGTTTAACTCAATAATTTTTTTGCAGCAAAATCATTTTATTAGTTATATGCTAAAGGAAGTACCAAATCCTAGCAAAATTGGTTTACTAAAGGCTTGCAAATTTGGTGAGAATCAAAACCATCCGAGATAAGACACCGGATCGCTCGATTGTGGTTTATTTGTAATGAAATACATGAATTGCTTGTCGCAGGGACTTCTTGTGAACTCATAAAAATGGGACACAAATAATATAGTTAATTTCAGATATAGGGGGTGTTATGAGGTAGTTAATCAGAAACTACCCAAATGATGCAATAAATTTTATATTTTGCATATGTATATTATGTATGGCTGTGTGTTGAACAATGAATTTTTAGATTTCACAGGTATATATGATGTGTGTTGATATTTGTATCTGAACTCTATTTGATTTCTGTAAATGATGTACATTTGTGAGAAAATAATGTACATTTTTGTGTAAACGATCTACATTTCTATATATGAACTCTGATATATGATTTCTCAAGTACATTTTTTGGTTCTACTTAAAATAAAACCGCTACTTTAAATAGCGGTTGTATTTTGTGCTCATTACAGCAGCAGAGTGCAGACTATTTGACCTCTAATTTAAGTAGCGGTTATATTTAACCACTATTTAAAGCAGCAGTTATCTTTTGAGCTCACTGCTGCAATAGAGAGAAGACTTTTTAACCTCTACATAAAGTAGCGGTTATATTTATTTAACCGTTACTTAAAGCAGCGGTTATATTTTGCACTAATAGAGATTTCTGTCACTGGGGCGCACCACTATTTAACTGCTACTTAATGTGAAATTAATCCTGGAGGGGGTGAATAGGAATAAGCTACAGATATGTCCAAATTAAAATTTTTATCAGCACTTGCTAGTATAAAATACAATTACAAAGAGATGATATCAAGCAATACTACAATTGTGAACAAAGATCATATAGCAAGCAAGAGCAATATCAAGTACAAGCAATGAGCATAATGAGCAAGTAGTGAGCAATTATAGCAAGTAGAGAATAAGCATGCAATTGAGCAATTTCTAAGCTAATAAGCAATATAAAGCAACAGAGAAATTGCAAAAATAAGTCGTTTTTATAGTGGTTAAGAAGATTTCCTAGTCCACTTTCTTTAGGCGCACGAGCCCGTTCCATTAAACATGTCTTTCTCTTGGAGACCCTACAAGCAACACACAACCCCGCTTCCAGTGGAGGCTAAACCAAACACGTCTTCTCAAAAAACTATACGTTGTTCGCCACTACGAACAACACTTCCCTTACAAGTTCGTCGCTCTTCTTTACGAAAATGCTCTCATCTCTTACAATGACAATTTTACACTCAAGATTCCAAATACAAAGAAAGAAGATATTACACTTGAAACACAATACTCTTAATAGAGTTTTCAGTAAAGCTCAACTACTACTCAAGAAGATATCAAATTAAATTTAGCTCTTGAGTGTGTGTTTGTGAGAGATTAGATAAGTAAATGAAATTCTCTTTAAACTCTCACAATATTTGGGATCTTTCTCTTGAAGATCACTTAAATATTTGCAATAGAAAAGCTCAAGAAATTGAGTACGTGATGCCAAGAAAAATCTAACCCAAAACCCTTTTATAGCCCAAAGAAAAACAACTCAAAAACAAGTGGGGACAAGAAGTTTAAACACATGGCAAACGTATGAAGACAAGATGAGCATACATCATCCTTAAATAAAACAAATCTCCAACGGCTATAAATGGCTATATTTTTCAAAAAATCTTAACTGCAAACGTCTGAAGTTCAAATAGGCAGATATCTGAAGTTTAAAAATGCTGTTTTGAAACCCTTCATCAGACGTCTATCCAAATAACATCAGACGTCTGTCTCTCATAAAAAATAGGCCATATGAAAACACAGAGAGAATCTAGACGTCTGAAGAACAATATGCAGACGTCTACAGTTATAAAAACTCATTTTTCAAAACCTTCAGCAGACGTCTGTCATATTGAACTTCAGACGTCTGTCGATACACAAAAAACCTACCAGGGACTTTTGCATAGACATTTGAAGTACAATAAGAAGACGTCTGAAGTTATAAAAAAATCCATTTTAAGTCCTTCATCAGACGTCTGTCACATTAACCTTCAGATGTCTGTTGTCTCTCTAGTTTATGATATTTCTAAATATCAGAAAAGAGCAACGGTGTATAGTCGTCTAAACTTCAACGAGGCAGACGTCTGATAAGCACAAAAACATAAAACTTAGGGTTTTAAGAATACAAAAACTTGAAACTCGAAAACGTGAAGATTGTAAAATTTTTATGCTAATGTGTGTGAGTGTTCTAGAGCTCTAATTGATATAAACCATATTCCATAGAGTACTTACATAGAATTTTATGTCGATATCGCATTTTTTCGAAATCTTGAATCTTAAACACTTTGAAACGAGCTCTTGAAACTTTTAAGCTTCGTTTGAACTTTGCGTTGGTCGATTGATTTTCAATTAGTTTCGACACTTGACGTTTCAAACTAGAACACGCTGATCAGTCAAATTTATAACACATTTGTATGGACATTTTCCCTATTATTATTAACTACTAAAATGTGTTAATTGTAAATAAAGAACATATGTGGGTTTATTTGTAAAAAGATTATTGTCATATATTTCTTCATTTATAATTAATATAATGAGGGAAAATATATGCATATCATATTTAAATAAAATATCCATGATAATATTTATTATTAAAATATGCATATCATATCAAATATTCTTAACCAATATTCTTAAGATATAATATCATATAATTGGTTGGAATAATATCTCAAATAAAACAAATGCTACTAACAATTTGATTTGAGATATTGTGCAGGTATTATAATAGACCAGTTCAGGTCTGAACTATGAGTAGGAGATCCACATCAAATCGAATCACAAAAACAAAATCTGTCGAATATTAAGAGCAAATTGAAGAAACTCGCAACGGCAGAGACTAAGAGATATATTTTCAGAATATTTTTATCAGAAGGATTTCCAAATATCAAGAGAAAAAGGCACGAAAAATTTGGAAGCTCAAACCCACTATGGGGCAGCGGATCCACGGTCAAAGTGTACAAATGACGGCGGTTGCGCGGTCGTATGGTGGCCATAGGATGTAGAAAATCAGGGTCTTGATCGTAATTTCACACACTTCAATATGACGACTAGGGTTTCAAGTTCCAGAGTCTATAAAACGACCGAAAGCATCTATCATAAAAAAAATCGATCGAAAATCCATCGAAGAAAGAATCGACTGATCTACCGATCAAGCAATTTAGAGAAAACTAAAGTTTTGTAACTTGGTTTTCAGTGAGCAAATTTTGTAATGCAATAGTTAATCAATAAAAGGCAGTTCTTTTTTTTTTTAATTTTTCCGCATTTACTTTCCGCATTTACATTATGCATTTACTTTCTGCATTTTTGTTTTTAATTATGGGTTCTGTTTCTTCCACCTTTGTTCTATTTCATTGATCTCCATGAACGAGTAAATTCTTGCTTGCTAGGATTTTTAGGATAGGGTAGAATAATGGATGAACAATATCTTTTCAATTCTTTTTAAAGTTTTAATTTTTATAAATTTTAATAAAATGAATATTAACCCTCTTATCTGCCGCGCTATCAATTCATGATAGTCACGACCACGATTTGAGATTCGTTAATAATCGTTTTGTTAAAGGCTTGAGATAAATAGAGATAAATGGAAGGACAAGAGTTAGTAGAGGGAAAGCCTAATTCCCTCCAAGAATCCTAATACACATTCATCGCTATTTCTCTAGTATTAAATAATTAAAAAATAAAAAGAATTATTTTAAAACTCCATTCATTAACTACTAAATGCTATAAACCTTACAAGCCCTTTTATTATAAACTTTTCAAACCTTCTTAATAATAAACAATAAAAATTCCACCTTTCTTCAATCAACTCGTCTAAAACAAGAAAAGTAATTCACCGTTTCTTTGTGATTGGCCCGTACTCATCGCGGCCAGCTATTGTGACACCATTATTGATTGCGGCAATTTACAACACAACTGACACACTTTTTCACGATCAATCAAATGGCACCGTTGCTAGAGAAACGGTAGTAATTATTTTTCTTGTTATTCGTGTTGATTTCTAATAAAAACCAGAAATATAAAGATAAAAGAGAACCAAACCGCATTTTGTGTATTTAACGATTCTTGTGCGAATTTTGCAAGAAAATCTGGAGTAATTGGAGCAAACCAACAGAGATTCAAAGACTTTCAAATTGGACCAGAGGAGCATTAGAGTGCTGTGAAGAAATTTGGAGACGAGACTCCATAATATGGCAGCGGAACCGTGGCCAGAGGGAGTATTGGGCGGCGGAAACGCGGCCACAGTGGAGAGTTGAGCCCCAAAAATTTTCTGGTATTATCCTATCGTCTTCCTTTCTCCACTAAAACTCCAATAAACTGTTTTTACCTACAACATTCTTTGCAAACAGCGCCGTTAAAAAATCTTTTTGCGTGTTTTAGATTTTGGTTTGTTTTGCATATTTAAAACTGACATTAAGGGGCAAGAAATCCAAATTCAGATTAGGTAGGAATTTCATCACCCTTCCTAGACCCCACAAATCATAAACGAGCATACTATCACCCTATATTAATAAAAAAATATCTAGACCAAGTCTGTAAGGACAGTCACGCTCAATTAGGATAAATGAGGGTCGTGGGTAATGTATTGTTTATCCGTATTTCTCTTGTGGTGTTTAAGGCAAGTGTGACTAAGGAAAGTGGTTACTTAATTTGTCCCGCTATTTTGGCTATTCTTATAGTGGATACCTCCCACTTACCTGGCTGCAAGATTGATAAGGAGGTGATAGAGAATCGATCCTACGTCTTGTCCTTTGGAAGTCTAGGAGCGGTCTAGTATGTTGACCTAGGTGACCCTAGCTCTAGGGGATGACTGTGTATTTTGTGATTGGTTGAGTCTAGCCTTGTGTCCGTCACTCTTTTCAAAGAAAAGCCTTCTTAAAATCGTTCTCACACGTTATTATATACTGCCACGTACACTAAATCCGTTTAGTGCATGATCGGTTGGACACGGGATTCTAGTGACCGTCTAGTCCGCATTTTCGCAGTCGACTCCGAGGTCGATACCGCTTCACCTTCTTTTTCTCCTCTATATACCACATCTTCCGAGATGAACGGACCACCACCGGGTTTTAACAACACCATATTGCCAACACCCGTATGTGCGCAAATTCAGATACCAACACACATCGCTCTCCAAGACCGATGCTACCCCACACGCGGACCCCTTCCTCCGTGTCTGTCTCTTCCACCAGCCAATAGGGATAATTTCGAAATTAAACCCCACTTCATCAACTTGTTGCCCAAATTTCACGGGCTTGAATCTGAAGATGCATACATTTTTATAACCAAATTCGAAAACGTATATGCAATGATAAGTACTGCCTAACTTTCAGGGGATGTTATGTGATTACGTCTTCTCCATTTTACCTTGTGTGATCTTGCAGAGAAGTGGCTTTATAGCATCTCCTCATATTCTATCACCAATTGGGATGAATTTGTTAAAGCATTTCTTAAGAAATTTTATCTTAATCATAAGACTGCTCGTATTCGGAGCAAGATTAACCAGTTTGCCTAGCTTCCTAACGAACCCTTTTGAAAATGCTTTGAAAGGTTTAAAGATCTCCTTGTCTAATGCCCTCATCACGGAGTCGAAAGATGGCAACTTTACCAAATTATGTATGAGGGTGTTAATCTAGCAACAAAGCAAATGCTAGAAACTATTTGTCAATGTCATTTCATGTCAAAATCTGACGAGCAAGCATGGCAATTTTTTGAAGATCTCGCCGAACAAACATTACAGTGGGAGAGCACAAGACCAACAACATCATCTTCATCTAGGGCAGGTATCCATCAGCTCGACGCTTTCATCGCAATGAAAGCCGAAATGGCTGCGATGCAAAAGAGGGTCGAAGCTGTTGAGAGCAAATTCTCTTCAGCCTTCCTAAACCAAGTTACACTCCCTAAAACCGTGTGTGGTTGCTGTTATGATTCGTCACATTTAACAGAAGAATGTCCTTTGAATCCTCCGTCTTAAGGTCAAGAACAAACCAATGCTGCTTTTCAGCAACGACCTAAAAACGATCCTTATTCATCCACATATAACCAAGGATGGAGGAATCATCCGAATTTTGCTTGGAACTAAAACCAAACTTAAATCCAAAATCAAAATTAGTTCCAAAGTCAAAATAACTATTAAAGGCTTCCTCTAAAGCAACAACAACCACCACAACAAATTCGACAGCCCTTTCAACCGCAACATTCCAAAATCCGGCCAGCAATTTTGCTCCTTATAACAATTCTTTCCAACCACATAATAATATTCCTCCAGCCGGTACCGATAAAATCTCTGCACTCAAAAGAAGCTTAGAAGCGTTTATTAAAAAATCCGCGCAAATATTGACTAATTAACGTCTTCTATCCAAACGTTAGTGTAATACGCTGCTTCTCATAGTGAAAGCATCAAATCGATCGAAGCACAAATTGCATAGTTAAATGTCGCAATGAGTGAAAGAGAGAAAGGGAAACTTCCATTTTAATCTTTACCAAATCCCGGCCACCCACAAAACGCTAACATTGTCCTTAACCAACAAAATCATAACATGAGTGTCGTAACTATGTTGAGATCGGGAAGAGTGATGAACAATCATATTGGTGAATAAGTTGATGATGTCGACGACACCCCGGCTATTACTTCTACATCTACTTTGTCTAATCAAATATCTTCTTCCGATCTTATTCTCTGTTCTTCACTAGGCTCGAACCCTCGGTCCACTTCCTTGAATGAATTACCATATCAGACCACCCCAAATCCAATTTTGGGACCCATTCCATTCACCCAAACTTCTCCACAAGAGTTGGACCAAATCCCTGTTAATAAATCCCCTTTTCTAAACCGGTTGAGGCCCAAAAAACAAAGTCCACAAATGGAGAAGATTGTGGAAATGTTTAAGCAAATTAACATTAATATTCCTCTCTTAGATACTATCCAACGAGTTCCATCCTATGCAAAAATTCTTAAGGACTTATGCACTAAGAAAAGGAAAAATCAAGCACCGAAAAAGGTTTTCTTAGCGAGCAATATGAGTGATGCTCTTACCCAAAATTTTCCCAACAAATATAAGGACCCCGGTTGTCCTATAATTTCTATAACTATTGGGGGTAAAAACATTAATTGCGCTCTGCTCGATCTTGTTGTTAGTGTGAATTTGCTCTCGTATTTTGTTTATGAGCAATTAGACATAGGAGAGTTGAAACCTACGTACTGCACTCTTTAGATGGCTGATCGATCGATCACCCACCCTAGGGGTGAGCTAGAGGACGTATTGATAAAAGTCGGGGAATTTATATTCTCTGTAAACTTTATAGTTTTAGATACATAGCCTGTGGCGAACCCACGAAACCAAATCCCAGTAATTCTTGGTCGACCATTTCTAGCAACCTCGAATGTGATAATCAATTGTCGTAACGGTTCCATGAACCTATCCTTTGAGAAGATGACAATTGAACTTAATATTTTCAGGGTAGGAAGTCAACCCTCTGAACCTTCTGCTCATATGATTGATATATGTTCCGTCAATGAGATAGCTTCCGACAGTTGCGAATTTGAGGAGTTTTTACTCTACGATAATGATCTCGACGCCACTAGTGCGTCATTGTTTGATACAACTACTCCTTACACGAATAGGGAATACGAAGGGATCACTGTCCTTGATGATCTTGATTCACGGGACCCTTATGTCGACAAGTCCACCCCCGAATTCGAATCCTTTGACTTGTCGAATAAGTTAGTTGGGCTATCCGAGTCAATCACTTATGCTAGTTATGAACCTCTCATAGAGTCCGAATATCATTCCCTTCCCCTACCTTCTATCATCTCTCCGCCGACATTTGATCTCAAGACGCTGCTGTCTCATCTTAAATATGCATATTTAGGTGAGAATGAGTGTTTACCCATTATCATATCAGTTTCTCTAGCCTTAGAGCAAGAGAGAGCTCTTTTGTCTGTCTTGAGATAGAATCGGCAAGCTTTTGGTTGGAAAATGACGGACATCAAAGAGATTGGTCTCTTAATTGTTGAACATTATATACATTTGATTGATGGGGCCGAACCAGCCTGTGACCCACAAAGACGGTTGAATCCCGTCATGAAAGAGGCGGTGAAGAAAGAAATCGTCAAATACTTAGATAATGGTATAATTTACCCAATATCTGATAGTCAATGGGTAAGTCCTATTTATGTGGTCCCTAAAAAGTCTGGCATCATGGTCATAACTAATGAGGTTAATGAGTTGATTCAAACCCGCACTCAAACTGGATGGCAGGTATGTATTGATTATAGAAAATTCAATGCCACGACGAGAAAAGATCACTTCTCTCTACCCTTCATTGACCAGATATTAGAACGTTTAGCTGGGCCTGAGTTCTATTGTTTCTTGGACGGTTACTCAGGCTATAACCATATTCCCATCGCCGAAAAGGATCAAAATAAGACAACTTTTACTTGTCCTTTCGGTACTTTCGTTTATAGACGCATGCCCTTTGGGTTATGCAATGCTTCCGCTACATTTCAGCGGTGTATGATGAGGATATTCTCGGACATGGTCGAGAATTTTCTGGAGATATTTATAGAAGATTTCTCCATATTTGGGGTCTCCTTTGAGGAATGCTTACATCATTTTGACGCTGGTCTTACCCGCTGTAAGGATAAGAATCTAATTTTGAATTGGAAAAAATGTCATTTCATGGATCAAGAATTTATTGTCTTAGGGCATATCATTTCACGAAAGGGAATTGAGGTAGACAAAGCTAAAATAGATGTCATTTCCAACATTCCTCCTCCTAAATGCGTCACTTTCTTGGTCATGCCGGATTTTATAGACGATTCATTAAGGACTTTAGCAAGATTGCTAGACCCTTAACTCTTCTCTTGGCCAAGAATACAACGTTTTATTTTGACTCGGATTGCTTGGCTGCTTTTGAATTGCTTAAACGTTCCCTCACTACAGCCCCCGTTCTATCATCTCCAGATTGGAATCACCCTTTTAGGCTTATGTGTGATGCATCCGATTTTTCTATTGGTGCAGTCTTAGGATAGCACATCGATATGATGCCACATATGATTTATTATGCGAGTACGACCTTGAACGATACCCAAATGAACAATACAACCACCGAAAAAGAACTCTTGGAAGTTGTATTTGCATTAGAAAAATTCAGGCTCTACTTAATTCGCTCTCTGGTTCTAATTTACACCGATCATTCTGCCTTACGACATCTTTTATCGAAGAAGGATGCTAAATCCAGGCTAATACGTTGGATCCACTTGTTACAAGAATTTGACCCAGTCATAAGAGACAAAAGTGGATGTGAAAATATCGTAGTTGACCATCTGTCACGACTTTCTTCTTCACCAACGTTGACCGTGCTAATAAACGATTCTTTTCTGGACGAACATCTCTTGACCATATCTAGCAAACCTCGGTTCGCTGATATTGTGAATTATTTAGTAACTGGACTGCTACCCAGCGAATGGTTAAATCAAGACAATCACAGATTTTTATCCCAAGTGAAACGCTTTTACTGTGACAAACCCTATTCATTTATGTATTGTCCCGATCAGATCATTCGTCGATGTGTTCCTAATAATGAGTTCAAGAGTGTATTGTCCTTCTGTCATGATCAAGCATGTGGCGGTCACTTTAGTCCAAGAAAAACTATGGAGAAAGTTTTGCAATGTGGATTTTATTGGCCAACGTTATTTAAAAATGCATATGATTATTGCAAAACTTGTTCACGGTATCAACACATGGATAGGATTTCACGGATAAATGAGATGCCGCTCCAACCAATTTTGGTTGTGGAGATATTTGATGTATGGGGAATTGATTTTATGGGCCCGTTTCCCAACTCTTTTGGGAACTTATACATTTTATTAGCGGTTGATTATCTTTCTAAATGGGTTGAAGCAATACCGAGCCGTACTAATGACAACAAGATTGTTGTTAAGATCCTTAAAAAATATATTTTCTCGGTTCGGGCATCCTCGCGCTATCATTAGCGAAAATATGACGCATTTCTGCAATCGGTCTTTCGAGGTTTTGATGCAGAAATATTCAATCAACCATAAGCTTTCTACGCTAAATCACCCCCAAATGAGCGGGCAAGCCGAAGTCTCCAATAGACAGATCAAGCAAATTTTGGAGAAAACAGTTTCTAAGAACCGTAAAGATTGGTCCACCAAACCGACTAATTTGAGCATTTCGTACTGCATATAAGACCGATCTTGGCATGTCTCCTTACCGACTGGTGTTTGGGAAGGTTTGCCACCTCCCTGTCGAGATCGATCATAGGGCAATATGGGCAATTAAAGACTTTAATTTCGATTTTGACCAAGCAGGCAGCTATCGTAAGCTGCAATTAAATGAGCTGAGCGAGCTTCGTGATGAAGCCTACGATAACGCGGTTATAGTAAAGAACCGGACAAAGGCGTTCCACAACAAACATCTTTTGAGAAAAACTCTCACATCAGGACAACAAGTCCTTTTTTACGATTCCCGTCTCCATTTTCATCCGGGTAAGCTAAGATTTCGTTGGAAAGGATCTTTTGTGGTGCGGTATGTATACCCGCACGGTGCAGTGGATGTAGAAAATGCTAAAAACGGTTATATTTTCAAACTAAATGGGTATAGATTAAAATTGTACTTTTAAGATGAACTATCGAAAGAGCTCCTGTTCTTGCAGGAGCCGCTTTATCACAACTAACTTTCCTCTGCCTCATTTCCATGTTTCAGTAACAGTGTTTCATCTAAGAATGAAGGTGTTTATAATAAAAAAAATGTGCATGCTAAAGAACAAGTTTGGGGGTGGTTTTCCATTTGACTATCTTTTGACTCTATTATTCTCCACCTAAGTCAACAGGTTTTTGCGCTCGAATAATAGCATCAGTGAGGACACTGCTGCAAACAGGTTTGGGGGGAGGTTTGTATTCACATATCATTTTGCACTATATAAAAAAAATGAGTTTTTTTTGAAAATAAAAGTTAGAAAGTGAAAAATACATATGAAAGAGAGGAAAAAATCTAAGAAATGCAAAAAAATTAGATGTTTTAAAACGAAACTAGTAATACGTGGTCATGGGATGTTGTCCTAAGAGTTAGTAAGATAAAGAAATCACTAATCCGCGGATAGAAATAAGTCTGAAAAATAGCCTCTATTCTTGAGTCCAAGCTTCTGAATGTTGATACCCTACTATATGCACTTGCACACATCTTGAAATTTGGGATAGTAGAGAATACCTTGAAATGCTCTTTCCTAGAAGCCTCAATATGAAGGGAAAATATATAAATTAACAAAATTATAAATGACACAAAATATAAATGGTGCAGAAAAATGAACACTGGTTTTTTTATTACTTAAGGCAGCATAAAAAAATATAGCGAGGGTGCCTCATCACCTAGTTCCTTAGACCAACTGGTTTATGAGTCATTGTTAAGCCTTAAGTGTTTCAAGACTAGGATATTGCTAATTATGCCTTAATAAGTGAGCACATTCAGTAATCGGTTGGTTAGTAGCTCAAGAAATATTAACGGCCGCATGAATAATGCGTGAGCAAATCCATCTAAAATATCACCGACTAAAAAGTATTAGGGAACATGGACAAAGGGTATGATAGCTTGAATTGAATTCTCCAAGTGTAGAGATGTCTTTTACACACACGTAGTGTTAAGAATATATATGCCCTAGAGGCCATTATTGTATGATATAGTGAATACTTAGACATACATATATATATAAATATATATATATATAAATATATATATATATAAATATATATATATATATATATATATATAGGACTTTCTTGCTCGACATGATAGTATGCTATCTGGTTGCTCTATATCATAACATGTATACTTGTATTATTATACTGTCTCTCTGATACATGTTGATAAAGCCCTTAGGATGTAGGCTTGACTACCAGGATTATGATGCAGATCATACTAGTGGGGCTTGTGTAGTCCGCAAGCACATCCTTTAATAGTTCTTAGTCGAGGGAGTATCGAGACAGGGTATCGATATTCCAGAGCAGACTAGTGTTTACGTTTCTTTACCTTATATGGGGCGTTGGTTGATCCCACAACCATTGGTGTTTGACATCAAAGATTGTACATAGGTGCTTATCAGAGAATGGGTACACCGAACAGGACTCGCCGAGAACTCCTAGATGGTAGCATACCTATCGTCAGATAGAAGTTCTCTGGTGACACTTGTATAAGTTAGTCTGTAGACCCGAAATCATCATAGTATTTTGTGTGGTTCCTACTGTGTTTTAATTTCCTCCCTACCACGGCTCAAAGAAGTTGTGCAAACAGGTGGATTTTAGGTACAATCCCGAGTCACATGGAGGCAGTGAGCGATATGAGGGGTTTCGTCTCTCCCGGTATTGCGAGTTGATGTTGCGCTATGGTCGATTGGCTATAACAGCAAGTCCCTGGCCAGGGCTGATGAGATTTACTGGTAAGTGTTATCAATAGTTTCTCAAAAGGTTATAGGCCACATATAGGCATGACTTATCAAGTTACTATGGTCTGACGATTCCACCCCCAGACTCGATATATGACATATTAGATGAAAAGACCGGACTGTACGGTAAGTGTTGCTTAAAGGCTTTACAGGAGTTTGGACAAGCTTGCTTGTTGATTTTCTATTCGTTCAATACCTGGGTAGCCGTTACGTCCAGCTAGTACTGCTGACGGCTTACGGGTATCTGATGTGATTATTATCTACTGCTGGCGTATTGACGAGTCTTTAAAGTCCCACACAGAGCTTTTCTAACTCAAGTGAAATGAAGCAGGGCATATATGGATATATGTGCGGGAGCTTGATTAAATACGAGTATGTGATACCGTATTCTAATCTTGCGATATTTGATATCGGTTAGGTTATATGTGATATAACTGGATTATTGAATCAAGTGTCGATTCAATGATTTGATTTATGTATATGTATTTGATATTGGCCGGTTATGTATATGATATGACTGGATTATTGAATCAAGTGTTGATTTAATATCTAATATTGAATATAAGCCGGTTGTATGTGATATGACCGGATTATTGAATCAAGTGTTGATTTAATAATTTGATATACATATATATACGATATTAGTCAGTTATATATGATATGACCGGATTATTGAATCAAGAGTTGATTTAATAATTTAATATATTATTATATATTTGATATGAGGTTAATGGAGGAAAGGTGCCATAGGAAGGAATTTCCTCCTATGGCGTCGGACAAATGCACCCTCCATGATTTTTTCGACGATCGACATACATCACGTCCATCTTTATAATCTAATATGTGGATACACCAAATTTCATGTGATTATACCATTTTTTCACCGTTGATTTAGTTGGTGCAAAATTAATGGTTTACCGACAATAGAACTTTTTACATTGCTAATTCAACGGTGAAAAAGTGGTGGAATCACTTGAATTTGGTGTATGCATATCTTAGATGATAACGATGATGATGATGGATACCGATCGTCGGAAAAAATGGTGGAGGTTGTATTTTTTCGACGTCATAGGAGGAAATCCCCTACTATGGCCTCTTTCCTCCATTATTCTCATTTGATATATACACATATAACTAATATTGTGCCTGCTAAAGATTTTCTTCTCTTTATACCTATTTATATATATGTGATATATATAAATATATGTGTTTATTTATTGTATTGTATCATGGTTGATGATACATAAAACAAGGATGTATGAGAATCACATATGAGGTTGTGATGAGTAGATAAATGGTTTGATTTATGAATTAAAGAAAATGGAAATGATTCATTATTCCAAGATGCTTGTAGAAACCTTGAGAAACCATGACTCACCCCATTCTCTTTGTTTTATTCATAGATATTTTCTTACACCATCTTATCACTTTACCTCATGGTTCATTCTCTCTCATTCTAAGTTCATTCTCATCTCCTTCTTCCTCTTCCCCTCTAGAGTTTTCTTGAGGTGAGAAAAAAAAGAAAAGAAGAAAAATAAGTGAGCAAAATTCCTACTTCATCAACCTACGCTAATCTAGCCCATTAGTTTAGGTTGTTTGTTTCACTAATACCTTGATTAGTGAAGAGTGAGCTTGAGTTAGAGAGACTTCAAGGTGGATCATCTTCGGCTTCGAAGACTACAAAGAAAGCTCGTTCCTTTCACCAAGTGGAGTCTCAGAAGAGTTTTAGAGACTACTACTTGGAACTTTAGAAATGAAGGACCGGTCTACAAAGGTTGTAACCCTCTTCACTTAGTGTATAACTTGTTTTCTTTTTTCAAAACCCTAATTCTCTAGTTCGATTATAGGTTAGTATAGTTTAGACCTCTAGATTTTTTAAAATTGCATACTTGATACTTGTATAAACCTAGTAGAGGTGTTAATACATACTTTCATGGTATCAAAGACAAGCTAGAGACCCAGGCGTAGTCTAGACGACGTTAAAGTGTTCGATCGAAGTTTTAGACACGGTTTTTTCTAGTTTCTGTCCAATTTTTCAAAAGTTGAAATTTTAAAGATTAAAAATTCTCAGAAAATCATGCAGATAATTGTATGGAGCCCTAAGAAGTACGAGTGCCTAACTCCAACAGATGGCCGCGGAACCACCTCCTAAACCTTGGTTCCGCCGCGGTTCTGCCGCCGAGTTGAGGAGTTGTGGACTCGTCTTTTTTCTGCTGCTCCATTGTGTCATTTTGGAATTTCTGGGTATTTTTAGTGAGGCTCAAGTTGTTGAGGTCTCTGTGATTTGCTGGTATTTAAAATATCGATCGAAATGTTTAATATCGTCTAGATAGTTGGGATATGTGATTAGTTTTGTGAAAACTAGTGAGCGTTTTGTAAATCTAGTATTTTAGTCTCACTTGATAGATTACCACGGAGTTTCGATTCAGATCAAAACTCCGTCGTAATCTCGTATTGTACGCGAACACTCGCCGGGAAACACTACTAAATAGCCACGCCCTATAGCCCTGACCAAATGACTGTAGGAGTACCCATAGCCAAAAGCATCCATTCGGGTGCTCGCGGCCGCGGTGTTCCGCCCAAGTGCACTTCGTTGACGGCATCGGGGGTGCGGCCATTTACTAAAGTTCCCGACGAGCATTCGATCATTTAATCGGGAATCTTGTTGAATTACCCGACTTGTTTCTGAAAAGTTTTTTCAAATCGAGACTTAAATGCAAGGTTTATAGGGTTAGGCATGAAATCCGGAGTATGTGATATTCCGGGTTTATGATTAAGGATGATGCGGATTCTAATTATTGTAGTTTTCATTTCTTTTCTGCGACCATAAGTGTAATATGTGGCAGTATCCCCGATCTCGTTGCTATACGTCAACGACATTAGGGATACGCATATTTACTTACGTTGATGATATATAATATTATTGTGTTGCTGGTTGATATGTTATATTGGATCGTCATGATTGAATAGCCAGGGGTTTTTGCGTGAGATGAGAGTTTTTCAATTTTCATTCATGTAAAAAATTTATATGTAATATTCTTGTATTTGGACACTTTCGGGTTGAGGTTGTTATCTCCATTCATGTATATTATTTACTTTTCCGCATTAGGATAGACCCAAGGCGGGGAGCACAAGTAACCGGGTTCTAGAGTCCAGTGGGAGGCCATCTCGAGGAGTCGAGACCGGGCCGCCTAACTCTAGAATTGGCAAGGTTTCTTGCCGCTCTCGTAGGGTCTAGGGATGTGGGTTTGGCTATTCATCACGACCGTAGAATCCGTGTTTTTCATTACTGGCTTAATCTAAAATACGGACCTGCTGGTATATCCTATAGTTCATATGTTTGCTTCTGCTGATTCCGTGATATGATGTGATCATATAACTGCGTGAGATGAATGCTACTTATATATATGATATACTAGTAGACACTATATATGTTTTGCATTCGCGCTAGTCCTGACCCCGCCCTGCCGTAAGTTAAGTAACTTTACGGTGAAGACCCGGATCCCTGCGGCGAATGCGGATGGCATATATGTGCATTTTATTTTCGTTTTTTCTGTAATGTTTAGGAAACATAAATGATGGGACGTCATTAATGAGATTAATGAAAAGAAAAGAAACCTAAAGATATTGTAGAATCAATTTTTTCAAAAAGATAGCTCTAGTTCTTGCTTTGTATAGTGGTATTCCATTATGAATATCCAACACCTCATTCGATGAGGAAAGAGCCTAGATCCCTTCACCGGGAATGACCTCTTTAGCAAACCTAGAAGATGCTATAACCCACTCGGTTTGTTTTGAAAACTACTCAATTTAAAAGCGGAGCTTAAACCACTCCTTTTCAAATCACTAGATTCTACGACGATATCAAATTCATTACGCTAAAGGTTTTCTTCAAAACTAGTCATAGCCCTCCGTCATTTCAGATAAGTGCTATTTAGTATTCGTGCTGCGTTTGTTGACCTCCATAAAGGCGTAGTGTGCGGTAGCCGATTAATGCTTATCTACCGCATATTATGCGATTGGATTAGGGTAGTCGTACGGCCTTGTTGATCTCCGTCAAGGGTCGTGCGGGTGGGTTTAATTCAATCACGAAATAACGGGTTGAACTTGACTAGCGGCCCATGGTTTGTTGACCTCCGTCAAGGTCATAGGTCTTTAGGGGTAAAAACAGATATTGGGAATTTCAAATGTTGAAATTTGCAATGAGATTGCATACCTTCTATATGATAGTTGGATCCCGATACCCACTACGAGTAAATGTTACACCTGGGAGAGTTTACCACTTTACAATTATCCAATCCAGTAGGTGTCTAAGAAAGGTGTTAACGGGGTTATGCCCCCGCGGAAACGAGGTTATTTAATTAGTTCCATGCGAAAGAATGGGGAGACTCCCTCGGAGTACCAATACCAGCCTGGCTAACCGATTGATGAACTTGTAGGGTGTAATTAATCCCGGCTAATATTACCTTTTTGGGTTTGAGGGAAGGTTTGATAAAAACAGTGGGAGTCATCCTGATTAGATAAGATAATAACCAATCTAAACTTGTAAGAGCGCACACTAAAGTGTTTTCTTCTCTCTTTCTCTCTCCAGGTTGGGACCATAACACGCCTTAATCAAGATAATAATATTGATGTATTGACCGAACCTGCTTATTATACTGAGCCGGGGAACGTTGGTTCCGCTCTATCTTATGACTGTCATAAATCTGAGCAAGGGATAGGGGAATGCAAGGATTCCTATGCAACCCGAACGAAGAAAGAGCATATTGATGCATCTTCTTCGGGTGTGTTAGTTACCGAGAACTGTTTCTTAGTTTGCTCTACGTTCTGAGTATTAGATACCGGATCAGGATCCCACATTTGTAATATGTTACATAGGTTAAAGAGAAGTAGAGAACTGGGAAAGGGTGATATGTCTCTCAGAGTAGGGAATGGAGCAACTGTTGCAGCCAAAGCAGTTGGCAAATATCACCTGGTATTACTAAATGGTAATTAATTGATTCTGAACGACTGTTATTTTGTACCAAAGATGATGTGCAATTTAATATCCGTTTCTTTATTATATAAAGAAGGATATAACTTTTCATTAGAGGATAATGTTATGAACATTTTCCTAAATCAAGTGTTGATTGGGTTTGGTACATTGTGTAACGGTATATACGTTCTAAATCAAAATACAGTTCTAAATATACAGAACACACATAAAAGGAAAAGTTCAGAAATGAACGAAACTTTCTTGTGGTATTGTAGACTTGGTCATATTAATGCGACCGTACTGGCTAAGTTGCATAAAGATGGATATTTGAATCTGTTCGAATTTACATTTTATAAAACTTGCCAGTCGTGTCTCAAAGGCAAGATGACCAAAACTCTGTTTACGGGACACGGAGAAAGAGCTACTGAATTCTTGGGACTGATACATAGGGTATGCGGTCCTATGTCTACACATGCCAGGAATGGTTTCTCGTACTTCATTACATTCACCGATAATCTTTCAACGTTCAGACATATGTTCCTGTTGAAACACAAATCTGAAGCTTTTGAGAAATTCAAGGAATATAAAAGCGAAGTAGAGAACCAGACGGGTAAAAGTATTAAATTCTTTCGATCTGATCGAGGAGAAGAATACATAAGCACGGAATTTCGAGATTATCTAAAAGAGAATGTGATTCTCTCTTAGCTTACTCTTCCGTATACACCACAGCATAATGGAGTATCAGAGTGGAGGAATCAAACCCTATGAGTGTTGTTGACTTACCTATTTCCTTTTGGGGTTATGCACTTGAGACAGCTGCATACCTATTGAATAGGGTTCTGTCCAAATCCGTGCCTACCACTCCATATGAGATATGGGAGGGGAAGAGACCATGTCTTAATTTCATTAAGATATGGGGTTGTCTGGCTTATGTTAAAAAGCAAAATCCGGACAAGCGCGAGACATGGTCTGTTCTATGTAAGTTTGTTGGATATCCCAAACATTCGTGAGGGCATAACTTCTACCACACTGAGGAACAAAAGGTGTTTGTTGCTCAACATGCCACCTATTTAGAAAAGGAATTTCTTGTGAAAGAAATTATTGGTAATGATGTAGAATTGGAAGAGGTTCCAGAAATAAAAATTACAACTGATGATTTGGTAGAACCGAAGGATTCAATAGTCGCCGACGAACTTCAGCCACTCCGCAGATCTAGTAGGGTTCCTTATCCACCTGAGAAATACTACGGTTTTCTCGTAGATGGTAGGAGCGAGGATTGCATCATGGAAGATGACGACCTAACTAGTTTTGAGCAGGCCGTCATAAGTAGGGACTCTGTGAAATGGCTGGATGTTATGCGATCTAAGATGGAATCCATGTACACCAACAAAGTATGGACTTTGGAAATTGCTCCTGAAGGGGTAAAACCCATTGGGAGCAAGTGGATCTTTAAGAAGAAACTTGGTGTAGATGGAAAGGCTGAGACTTTCAAAACTGGACTTGTAGCAAAATGTTTTCGTCAATGACCAAGTATCAATTATGATGAAACCTTTTCTCCAGTGACTATGTTTAAGTCCATCAGGATCCTACTTGCAATTGCTGCATACCATGACTATGAAATCTAGTAAATGGACGTCAAGACCGCTTTTCTAAATGGTTATTTAGAAGAGAGCGTGTATATGACACAGCTAGAGGGCTTCGTAGATAGTGGAGCAGCGGAAAGGCATGCAAGCTGGTTAAATCAATCTACGGATTAAAGCAGGCATCGCGGAGCTGGAATATCTGTTTTAATGTGGCAGTCAAAGAGTTTGACTTCATCAAAAACGTAGATGAACCTTGTATATATAAAAAGGTTGTAGAGAGTAAGGTTTTCTTTCTCGTATTGTACGTGGATGACATACTCTTGATAGGGAATGATGTTCTTATACTGCACTCGGCCAAACTCTTCCTATCACACAAGTTCTCCATGAAAGATCTGGGCGACGCTTCCTACATCCTGGGGATAAAGATCTATAGAGATAAATATAAAAGGATGTTGGGATTGTCCCAATCTAGGTACATAGACATCATACTAAAGAGATTTAGTATGGAAGATTCTAAGCGTGGTAATTTACCCGCTTATTCAGGAATCACTCTCTCCAAAGAGATGTCTCCCAAGACAGATTTGGAGAGGGCTCGCATGTAAGGGATACCCTATACTTCTGCAGTTGGGTTTATCATGTCTGCGATGTTATGCACCAGACCGGATGTAGCTTACGCACTTAGTGTGGTAAGTAGGTATCAATTAGACCCAGGGGAGAAGCACTGGACAGTAGTGAAGAACATTCTTAAGTACTTGAGAAGGACTAATGAAATGTTCTTGGTATATGGTAATGGAGAACTCTAGGTGGGGTCCTCTACCGATTCGAGCTTCTAGAGTGATAAGGACGACATCAAGCCTGTCTCGGATTTTGTCTTCATCCTCAATGGAGGGACGGTATATTGGAAGAGTTCCAAGCAAGATACCATAGCAGACTCGACGATGGAGGCTGAATATATCGCTGCCAACAATACTGCCAAAGAGTCTGTCTGGATGAAGAAGTTCATTGCTGAACTTGGTGTGGTTCCATCTATTGAGAATCCAATACCCTTGTATTGTGATAACAATGGAGATGTGGCTTTGGCCAAGGAACCCCGGTCCTATCAGCGATCCAGACATAATTTGAGGCGGTATCACCTGATCCGGGAGATAGTTGATCGCCGGGAGATCGAGATCAGGAGAGTTGATACGAAGGACAACACAGCGGATCCACTCACGAAGGCCCTCCCCCAGACGCAGTTTTAAAGACTTTTTGGGATGTTGGGTATGGGATACTACAACAACCGGCCTTAGTGCAAGTGGGAGATTGTTAGGAATATGTATGCTCTAGAGGCCATTATTGTATGATATAGTGGATGCTTGGACATATATATAGAGGAATTTCTTGCTCGACATGATAGTATGCTATCTGGTTGCTCTTTATCATAAAATGTACACTTGTATTATTATACTGTCTCTCTGATACATGTTGATAAAGCCTTTAGGATGTAGTCTTGACTACCAGGACTGTGACGCAGATCATACTAGTGGGTCTTGTGTAGGCCGCACACACATCCTTTAATAGTTCTTAGTCGAGAGAGTATCGAGACAGTACATCGATATTCCAGAGCAGATTAGAGTTTACGTTTCTTGACCTTGTATGGGGCGATGTTTGATCCCACAACCATTGGTGTTTGACATTAAATATTGTACACAGGTGCTCATTAGAGAATGGGTACACCGAACAGGACTCGCTGAGAACTCCTAATGGTACCATACTTATCGTCAGATAGTAGTTCTCTGGCGACACTTGTACAGGTTAGCCTGTAGACCTGAGATTGTCATAGTATCTTGTGTGGTTCCCACTGTGCTTTGATTTCCTCCCTACCACGGCTCAAAGGGGTCGTGCAAACAGGTGGATTTTGGGTACAGTCCCGAGTCACATGGAGGCAGTGAGCGATAAGAGGGGTTTCGTCTATCTCGGTATTGCGAGTTAATGTTGCGCTATGCTCTATTGGCTATAACAGCAAGTCCCTGTACATGGCTGATGAGATTTACTGGTAAGTGTTATTAGTAGTTTCTCGAAAGGTTATATGCCATATATCGGCATGACTTATCAAGTTACTGGGGTCTGACGATTCCACCCCCAGACTCGACATGCGACATGTCAGACGATGAGACCTGACTGTACGGTAAGTGTTGCTTATAGGCTCTACGGGAGTTTGGACAAGCTTGCTTGTTGATCTTCTATTAGTTCAATACTTAGGTAGCCGTTACGTCCAACTAGTACCGCTGACGGTTTGTGGGTATCTGATGTGATCATTACCTACTGTTGGCGTATTGACGAGTCTTTAGAGTCCCACACAGAGGTTTTGTAAATCTCCGTTCCCATCTATGAATTTTTCCTACATTTTCCAAGTCCCCGAATGTTATCCCATTTTTCCCGTATTATTATTTTGTGTGAAGATTAGTTGCTTGGGTTGTAGTAGTTGTTTTTCTAAACCAATTAAAATCAATCCAAAAACAAAACAATATATTTATATAATAGAACCCCAAAAACCCCAGCAAAAAACAAAAACTAAATAATTGTAAATAACAAAATTAATCAAACCCAGCCCAGCCAAGAAAACGAATAAAATAAATTAAAAATGCCCAGCCCAATACCCCCCAGCCCAAGAGAAAAATTTAAGTTAAATTAAAACCTTAAATCCCAAGCCGGCCCAGCTTCCAACCCAATTCCTTACCCGCGCTCGCACCTAACTCGACCCGACCCGCTCTAACCCTTTCTCTTCTCCCCCACGAGAATTTTTCCCGCTCGTTTTTTTCCCGAGCTTCCTACGTCGCGCGCCTATGTCGCCTCGCCGCCCTATGCCTCCGCGCTCGTCGCCCACGACCGCGCGCCCCGCGAGCTCATCAACCCACTCCTCATCCCCCTTTCTCCTCTCTCCCTCTCACTCTCGTGCTCACTCCTCTTCTCTCCTCACTCAAAAAAATAAAAAACAGAAAACTCCTACGCCGCCGCCGCCGACGAATTTCACCTCGTCTTTCCTCCCTCGCTTCCTTCTCCTCAGAACTCGAACCCTACCGAGTTCACCTCCCCTCGCCTAACTCCTCCTCACCACTCTCAACCCACCGCCGAGCCCTCATTGCACCACCTCGGCCACCGCCTGCACCCTCACGCCGGCGAGCTCCCCACTGCCCTGAACCACCTCTTCGACCTCTACATCCTCAGCATCATCCCCATCTCCTCCAAACCCGAGTCCCCACTACCTCTTTCTCTCTCTATCCAAAACCACCAAGCTCTGAACCCTCGCTGTGACCATCGCCGGAGCAACCACCGCCGACCATCGCCGACCCCAGCATACCCCAGGAGATCCACAGAACCCCCACTTCGCTTTCAGTGATTGCGAGCCACCTCCGGGCAACTCCGACGACGAACCCGAAACGCGAGCCGAGGCCGTGAATCCAAACCGTGTCGTTCGTCGCGCGTTCGTGCCGTTGCCGCTGCCGTGCGTCGCCAAAGCGTCTCCAGGCAAGTACCCTACTTGCTACATGCTAGTTATTACTGTTACATTTCTAAAACCTATTAATTCCGTGTTTAAAACTCGTGAAACCTTATACGACACAAGTGCTTGATGTAAAACTCGAACAAAAAACTTCCTTTAAACTGACAGAAATTGATCGTATAATCTGGCCCATGTGATAATGAACATTGTGTAGAAATTTGACTGAAAAATATGATTGTTACTGGCTTAAAGGATCACCCCCAATTACACCCGTTAAAACTGAATATTTCCTGCGTCTGAAACTTGTTAAAATCATAATTAATTGTGTACATATTGAAATGATGCGTTCGAGGGCTCAAATCAAAGCCGACTCGACGACCTGGAACCCTATGAAAGTTTTTAATTGTTTCTGTACTGAAATATGGCGAGAACTGGCTCGGAGAGAGGCTCTGGACTGCAGTCCAGAGCAGCTCTGGATGTTAACTTCTATCTCGTGATGCTTACTACCTTGTTGCCTGAACTTGTATGTTGCGTAACCCTATAATTTATTGAATATGAAACTGTTAGATAAATAATGCAAGTGATTTCACCCCTATTCACCGTCGTTTGCTATTTAAACTGCAATTTAAAAGAACAGGACGTATAGCAGTCCTAAACAGAAACAGAATTGATACCCTAGTGTTGAACAGTGCATAACTTCTGACACAAAGATGCGATTGAGAATCCGTATGGTGCGTTGGAAACCTTATTGAAAACCCTAAATTTCATTCAACTGTATAGTCGCTAAATTCTGATCCCAACAGGGTGATAATTGTGTCGTAAAATGGATGTTCAGTTCAGAAACTGAATTTCCTGCAGCGAACACGTAAAATGAAACGGCTGTAACTTGCGAACCTGATATCCGATTGCACCGAAACAAATTTTTCTGAACTTCTGACAGAGTATAATTGTTACCGTATGTGCATCATTTCACTGAATTATGAACATATGATTTACTGCAATTTTTATAAGCTCATGCGGTGCATACTAGTTCATATTGCACATGACTTGTTAACTGCATAAATGTACATACCTTACCCAATTGCCATATACGTAGTGATAGTGCACGTTATTATTCAGTGTACAATGCATTATCGTGCGTGAACGGTATTGGTTTAGGCGTGTCAAGTACGCCAATGAAAAAAAAATGAATGATTCGTGACAGTGATTAATACAGTGAACAGTGACAAAACCATGTTATTGGTGCATACTTGTACACGACCATACTCGTCAATAGTGTAAACCTGGGGAAAAGGGGGAAATCGAAGTGTAAAGAGCATCGTATTTAGCGAGGACCGTGTTTTAGAGGACGATCATTCGAACATCGACTCTTATATATATTAGGTAGGATCTAGCGATCCGGCTGACAGGGTTATGTCCCGAGCATGTGGGCCATTGTCTTGGGTATGTACGAGACTCCCGTTAAACATGATCCTCCTTTCCACAACTCGATTTCAAACATGACTTAGAGACTGATAGGGACACATATCATATTTTGCATCATTTAGTGACATAGTGATTATCTGTATTTTTACTTCCACTGTTATTACCTTATTTGCCTGTTTCATGTCATTATTATAATATTGCTATTACATCGCTCTGACGACCTGAGTATGCATGCTCAGACCTCGAGGAAGAACCAGCGCAGGAGTCGGATTTACCTTTCGAGCTAGCGGAGATCTAGTCTGGAGTACCTTTTTCTTCTTTCCTGCTTTACCTAAAAGAGACCTTGTATTCGAACTTGGTTAGTAGTTCTTTTCTTGTTTATTTGTAAATTGTAAACATGAAAGTTGATGTAATATTTTAGTGATGTATTTCCTTTACTTCTGTGCTTTGTTTACTGATTACCATGTAATGCTAGAAGCCGAAGTGTGACTACGGCGGGATTATTCCTTGACCGTAGGAGCATGGCTGGCCTAGTCATCCCTTGTTTTCCGTATTTTGGGAAGCGGGGCGTGATAGGTTTCCTAGATCAAACGAAACGAAGTAGTGCATATATGGAGATAAGTGCGGGAGCTTGATTAAATACGAGTATGTGATACCGTATTCTAATCTTGCGATATTTGATATCGGTTAGGTTATATGTGATATAACCAGATTATTGAATCAAGTGTTGATTCAATGATTTGATTTATATATATGTATATGATATTGGCCGGTGTTCAGTCGAAAATATTGCACTTTTGATATAACATTTTCCTTACTTTTCTTAAATATTTAAAGGTGTTTATTATAAATATAGAACATATTTGGGTTTATCTGCAAAGTTACTCTTTATCATATGTTTATATATTATAATTAACATTATGAAGGAAAATATATGCATATTATTGTTATATAATATTTTTATTATGCATATCAAATCAATTAATTTTAATCGAATTTCTTAAAGATTTATTACCATATAAAAAGATTAAGATACTATCTCTAATTTAACAAATATTACTAATATTATTCATGAAGATATTGTGTAGATTTAGCTCAAGTCGGGAGATCGAGATATTCAAGATGTCAGAATCAAAATCTGCAAATAAAATCGTAGAATCAATACTGGCAGAGACTCAGGAAATATTTAAAGAATCCAGGCATTAAAAAAATCTCCACGTGTCAACATGAGAAGGCAACTGAATTTTGGAACCCTAACTCTCCCAAACAGCCGCTCTTCCACGGCCAAATAGGCATCTTAGCGGCGGATCTGCGACATTTAATGGCCGTAGGATCTATGATTTTGTGATCAGGATTGTAACAATAAATCCTTATACATGGGATCTAGGGTTTCTGATTTAGGGGCTATATAAAGGACCGAGAGCTAAAGTTAAAAGGCATCACCTTTAACACGAAGCAAATCACCGGCAAGAATAAGAGATCCACGACAGGTCCGCGATTCGACGTGATAGAGTAACGTGAATACCGACGGAGCATCTACTTCCTACAAGGCAGAGATCGAGAGCAATTTCTTCTTGTAATCTAAATTCGATGGATTTGTACTTGTAACGTTGATAAATAAAGGTAGATCATTTTCTTAATTATTTCGCATTTACTTTCTGCATTTATATTCTGCATTTAAAATTCTGCATTATGATTTCCTTCTATATCCTTTCTTCTTCTTCTTAAAACATGCGTGAGTAATTCTGCGCGTGCTAGGGTTCTTAGAATTATGGTAGATCAATGGATGATAAAATACTATAACTCCTTTTACATCTTATAAAATTTATAAACTTTAGCAAAAGAATTGCTAACATCTTTATCGGGCGTGCTACTAATTTATTGATAATCGCGATTTGAGATTTGATTAACAATTGTTTTGGTAAAAGCTAGACATAAATGGAGATCAATGCAAGGATAAGAGTTAAGAGTGGGGAAACCCTAGTTTCTTCCAAAAGAACCCTAATCCATATTCATCACTATCGATCTAGTTTTAAATCTATTAAAAGATAAAAGGAGTAATCTTTACTTAATCATCCATTACTACCAAATTCTATGAACCCTACAAGCCTTTTCTTTATATAACTTACATCCGTAGTATATCCGTAACTACAACCAATCTCACATATTGCTAATTAACTTGTCTAAAGCAAGATTAAAAGTTCCACGCATCCCTGCGGACGACCCGTTCTCACCACAGCTAGCTACACGCGACGCCGTGTTGATTGCGGTAATTACAAACACTTTTTCACACCAATCAAATGGCGCCGTTGCCGGGGATACATGCATAATTTTTTTTCTTGCTATTCGGGTTGGATTCTTATCCGATCCATATCATAAAAATAAAATAAAACCGCAACTTACATATTTAACGATTATTGTGCGAATTTTGCAAGAGAATATGGAATCACTAGAACGAAGAATTAGAGATTTCGAGACATCAAGCAAAGCCCAGAAGAGCTTAGGAGGAAACTGAAGAAAACTAAGCAACAGATCTCTCCCTGTTGCGGTGGAACCGCGACCTAAGCTTGGCTTTAGTGGCGGAAGGGCGGCAGAGTAGAGGAATTGGAGCGCCAAACTCCTCTGGTATATTTTCCTGATTTTTCTCTCTCCTATAGAAATACAATAATTTGATTTTCTGCAGGATTCTTCGCAAAATATCGCCGATCAAAAATCTTTTGCGTGTTTTGTTATTGGTTTGTTTTTGCATACTTTTAACCGGACTTTAAGGGGCAAGACCAAAATTCAGATTAGGTGGGGATTTCATCACCCTTCCCAGGCCCCACAAATCACAAAACGAGCATTTTCATAACCCTACATTAATTAAAAAATATCTAGACCAAGACTTTAAGGACCGTCGCGCTCAATTAAGACAGAGGAGGGTCGTGGGTAATCTATCGCTTATCCGCATTTCTCTTGTGGTATCTAGGCAAGTGTGACCAACGAAAGTGGTTACTTAATTAGGCCCGCTAATTTTGGTGATTCGTATAGCGGATACCTCCCACTTACCTGACCATAGGAGTGATAAAGAGGTGGTAGATGATTGATCCTGCGACATGTCCTTTGAAAGTCTAGGAGCGGTCTAGTGCTTGAACTAGGTGACCATAGTTCTAGGGTTGATTGTGCATTTTTATGATTTGTCGAGTCAAGCCTCACGTCCGACACTTTTTCAAAACAAACTTTTTTTAAATCGTTCTCACACATGCTGCTACGTGCGCTAAACCTGCTTAGTGCATGATCGACTGGATACGGGATTCTAGTACCCGTCTTGTCTGCGTTTCTGCTATCGACTCCGAAGTCGGTACTTCTTCATCTTCTTTTTCCTTCCACCCACCACATCGATCGAGATGGACAGTTCTCCATCAGATTTTACCAACACACCCCTGCCACCACTCGTAGGTGCGCAGAATCCACCGCGCATCTCTTTCCAAGAAAGATGCTACCCGATACGCGGTCCCCTTCCTACTTGTCTATCTATTCCACCAGCCAATGAGCATAATTTTGAAATTAAACCCCACTTCATCAACCTGTTGCCCAAATTTCACTGGTTTGAGTCTGAAGACGCATACGTTTTATCACCAAATTCGAAAACGTATGCGCAATGATGTGCACTACACAACTTTCTATGGATGCTATGAGATTACGTCTTCTCCCTTTTACCTTGTACGACCTAGAAGAAAAATGGCTTAATAGCACTGCCACACACTCTATCACCAAATAGGACGAATTCGTTATAGAATTCCTTAAAAAAATTTATTCCAATCATAAAACTGCCCGTGTTCGAAGCGAGATTAACCAGTTTACCCAACTTCCCAACGAACCATTCTGAAAATGCTTTGAACGGTTCAAGGATCTTCTTTTACAATGCCCCTATCACGGAATTGATAAATGGCAACTTTGCCGAATTATATATGAGGGTGTTAATCCTGTCACATAACAGATGCTTGAATCCATTTGTCAATGCCATTTCATGTTTAAGGACGATGGTGAAGCTTGGCAATTTCTGGAAGATCTCGTCGAACAAACTTTGCAGTGGGAAAGCGTTAGACCAACATCATCTAGGGGAGGTATCCATCAGCTCGACGTTTCCATCGCAGTGAAAGCTGAAATGGCCGCGATGCAAAAGAAACTCGAAGCTATAGAAAACAAATTCTCTTCATCCTCCCTAAACCAGGTTACGCTTCTCAAAACCGTATGTGGTTGCTGTTCCGACCCTTCACACTTAATGGAAGAATGTCCTTTGAGTCCACCGTTTCAAGGTCAAGAACAGATTAATGCTACTTTTCAGTAATGACTTAGAAACGATCCTTATTCTTCCACATACAATCAGTGATGGAAGAATCATCCTAATTTTGTTTGGAACCAAAAAAACTCAAAATCAAAACCAGCTCCTTAGCAATTATCAAAGACCTCCTCTACAGTAACAACAACCACCACAACCGAGTCAGCACCCCTTTCAACCACAAACTTTTCAAAATCCGACCAACAATTTTGTACCTTATAATAATTCTTTCCAAACGGCCGGTACCGATAAAACCTCTGCACTCGAACGTAACTTAGAAACGTTTATTAACCAATCTACTCAAATGACGGCTAATTTAATATCGTGCAGCACACCACTTCCCATGGTGAAAGTATAAAATCAATAGAAGCATAACTTGCACAGTTAAATGCCGCGATGAGTGAGAGAGAAAGGGAAACTTCCATCTCAACCTCTACCGAATCCTGATCACTCACAAAGTCATAATGTGTTTGATCCTGCTATTTATTATACACATGAGGACCCTTCTATCGATAAGTCCACATCCAAGTCCGAATCCTTTGACTTGTCGAATAAGTTAGTTGAGCTGTCCGGGTCAACATCTAACGCTAAATATAAACAATTTATGGAGTCCAAGGATCATACTTTTCTTTCCGATGAGATTATCATTCGAAATATCGATGAAAACTTTGAAGACTTTTTCGCCGAAGAAATCGCATTCTTAGAATACATGCGAGTTGTGATGAATCAACCCCAACCCAAAGAAGTTGAACCGCAACCTCTTCTTCTTATCATGAACGAGAATGCGAGTAATCCATCATTATTGTTTCGTCTCTACAAATCGAGACGTAAACCCGTTCTATTACACTTCTTATCTCCTCCCCACTTCTTCACGTCTATAGGTGACATGATTTTCCACCAACTAGTGCGTTATATAGATAAAATATTTGAATTATTGGTGTTGACTTTTGGTCTTTGTAAAACTTTATATTGACCAATAATTTTAACCCCCCTCATAATTTTAAATACTTAATACTATTTTACTCAAGTTTGGGGGAGGGGGATATTTTGGCTCATGAATGAAAATAAAATATTTACAAAATTATGAGCCAAAAAAAGTTTGGGGAAGGATTTCACTGTCATTTATTCATGTCCCCGTTACTAACTTTTCCTCCCAAATCTACAGATTTTTTTAAGCTTAACAGATGACATCAGTGAGGACACTGCTGCAATTAGGTTTGGGAGAGGTTTGTGCTTATTCACGGATTATTTTGCATTATCATAAATATAGGCACAAATTTTTTATTGATAATAAAAGTTTGAAAGTGAAAAATTACATATGAAACAAAAGAATAGTTTGAGAAAAGTAACAAAGTTAGATATTTTCTTAAACGAATGTAGTAATAAGTAGTCATGAGCCGTTGTCCCAAGGGTTAGTAAGATGAAGGAAATTACTAATCTGAGGATAAAAACAAGTCTGAAAAATAGTCTCTATTCTTGAGGCCAAACATTTGAACGTTGATACCCTACTATACGCACTTGCACACACCTTGAAACTTGGGATAGTAGAGGATACCTTGAAATGCTCTTGTCTAAAAGCCTTAGTATGAAGGAAAATAAATATACAAACAAAAATATAAAAAAATGGTGAAAAAAATGAACACTGGTTTTGTAATTGCTTAAGGCATCATAAAAAAAATATAGCGAGGGTGCTTTATCACCTAGTGCCTTAGACCAACTGGTTTGGGAGCCACTGCTAAGCCTAAGGTGTTGTGACATTTCAGAAAAAATAAAATATTATTTTTGGGAATTTTTATAATTAAATATTAAATATAATGAATATTTTAATATTGTGGTATAATTAAATACCGATAAATGGGGAAAAATTTGAAATTTTTTGGAAATTACTGAATTGAGGGTGCTTTATGAGATTCATGAAAATTATAAAATTTTATGATTTATTTGACACTATTTTAGTGTTAATCGCGATTAAAAATCGCTAATCGGGCTTTAAGTGTGTTTTATGCAAAACATGCACCATATCATTTTTACACTTGTGTTACATTTTCCTACATGCTTTCTCTTTTATCATGCATGGTTTGGGTTTATCTTGAGAGAAGAAAAGAAAAGAAAAGGAAAAAAAGAAAGAATAGAAAATGTTTTATAGTGAAAGGTATGGGCAAGAGAGAGAAGGAGAGGGTGATGGGGTCAACCTTGGTCTTGGTCTTTGTTTCATTCATCATCTTCATCATTATCCTCTTCCTCTTCAGCCCCATAGCAGCACCCTCTTCCTCCTCCACCACAACCCACAAAACTCCATTAAAAACTACTCCAATGTCCCTCCCCACTTCATAAAAAAGGTGCACAAGCTCACAAGCTACACTTTGGACCAAGAAAGTTTGTGTTTTGGTGCTGTAGGGGGATTCATGAGTGCCAAATGAGGTAACCCTTTCACAATTAGTGTAGTATTTCAAGTGCTTTAGCCTCTTTTCAAGTTTGTTTTCGTTTTGGCGAAGTTTAGTGAATTTTGGGAAATTCTAGAGAGGGTTAGGGTTAATTTGAGTTGTGGTTATGCAATTGAACTCTTGTGGTGACCTTAAACCTCCCAATTACCAGAAACTCAGACCTAACAAACATGAAAACCAAAATACGGAAAAAAAAAAAACAGAACTTTTCATGTCGGTTTGTAAGAACTTAGAGTGTGCAGGGAAATCTGGAATGACCCGGATTAAGTACGAGTTAAGAAAACAATACCAGAGGACTAGAATTGATCCTAGGAACCCCCTGTAGCAAGACGAACCCCACTGGACCATGCAGGGCCGGCGAGCTTGGATTTCTGGGGATGGGGCTCGGCTACTTGGTGAGGGGTAGGGTCCAGGTTGCTTCAGTAGGTCACATACACCCTATATATCACCCTAATGTTGTTTTGGAACATTGTTTTCACCCTAGACAAAATCTGGGACTATTTCCTTGTGTTACTGCTTTGATTCAAGTTATGTTTTTGCGTATTTTAAATTCTGAATTTTAGTATTTGTTCTTTATCTCAATCACGTGACGTTTACACGTCTATGTCACGCCCCGCTTCCCAAAATACGGAATACGAGGGGTAGACAAGGCCAGCCATGCTCCTACGGTCAAGGAAATGTCCCGCCGTAGTCACACTTCGGCTTCTAGTTTATCATGGTAAACAGTAAATAATGCGCAGGTAATGAGAAATGCAGTAACTGGAACAAAACAGTAAAATGAACTGACCTGATGGGAAACAAAAGATATAACTCTGGATAGCTAAACAAGATGTCCGCGGAGTGCGTCTAGTCCTGGTCCAGGCTAAATCTTCTCCTCACACTGAGCATGCATACTCAGGTCGTCAGAGCGACACAATAGCAATATAATATATATAAATCATGTGACAACTCTACAGTTGTAACAGATATGTGTAACAATAAATCAATGACAACATGGATATGAATGTGCAGTAATCAATGCAGCGGAACAGTAAAAGCAGTAGGACGATAAGCCACGTATGTCAACACAATAAGTAAGATATCTCAATGCTAGTATCCCTATTAGTCTCTAAGTCTCACTGTACAGGTCACTAAGCCTATCGTCAGTCCAAGTGTGAGAGTCAACCACTCGCGAGTGTCCTCCACCCAAGGGTAGAACCCAAGGGCAAGGGACCACGGGCCCAACATGTATATCACGGTAATAATAACATACCCTGTAAATCTTCATATATCACCATAAATATATAAGCCGGCATGGGACTCCCGAGATTCTGTTGAACTCACACTTAAACTACCCCACACCCCGTGGTCTACATCAAACGCTAACCATAACTCTAAATACTAATCGGTCCGTGACAAGTCTGCACGAGAACTAGAGGCATGACCTCCATCAAGCACGTCCCGACTAATACCTAAGATAAAAGGCAGTGCCTGGTGCCTTATCTGTGACACCCGTGCAAGCGCTTCCATAAGTGTCCCATACCACTTATAGTCACACGTACACGCATCCCACAGACGTCGACAATGCAATAGAATAATAGGGTCACTGATTGTGTACAAGTACGTATCACTTTCACTTAATCACTTTTACACGAACACTGACGTACTTGCCACAATCATCACTAAAATCTAACACTGGGTAAATGCACGTTATCACTAGGTTATCACTGCAACGATATGGGTATGATATGATACGTAAACAGTATATGAAGCATGATTAAGGTGTCATAAAATAGTATTCTATCACTTGCACGATTTATCATGAAACGCACGTGTATAGTTTAGCGAAACGATAAACAGGTAATAATTAGTATGTTCAGTTATCTATCCATTGAATTTAGTTTCATGCCAATCGGGTTTCAGGATCACTAATTATAGTCATTTCATTTTAAGCGTTCACGGCTGGAAATCTGGTTTCAGAATCAGGAATCCGTTTCTCAACGCATTTCAATCCCAGTTGGGATCAGATTTTAGCGACGCTACAGTTGGATGAAATCTAAGGTTTTCAGTAAGGTTTTCAACGCAACTGACGGTTTCTCAATCGCGTCAGTACGTTAGGAGTTATACTCTGTTTAATATTAACATGTCAATTCTGATTCTGTTGGGACTGTTATGCGTCCCGATCTTTTAAATTACAGATAAAATAGTAAAAGATGACGAAACAGGATGAAACCACCTGTATTATCTAGATAACAGGTTCACCTATAATAAACAGGGGAGTTCCGCAATTTACAATTTTAGGAAATCCTGTGGTACCCATTACGGAACAGCAAGCCACAAATGGAGTCGCTCTGGACTGCAGTCCAGAGTCGCACTCCGATCCAATTATCGTCACGGTTTATGTACAGGAATGTCTGGAAACTAGTATAGGGTTAAAGTTCGTCGAGTTGGATTCGATTTGAGCCCTCGAACACATCATTCCATTGTGTATATAATTTATGGTGGTTTTAATAGTTTTCAGGTACAAGAGAATTCCAGTTTTACGGTTAAACTTGTGGGTAGTTGTTTTATTTGTTAACGGTCATATTTTCCAAAAAAATTCACCCATTAGATTCACAGCCCTTCAGGCCAGTATATACAATTGAGTTCCGCCAAATCAAATAATGATTTCCTATGAGAACAAGTATCGAACAGTTGTGTCGAATAATCTAACGGAAAGGTAAAGCATGAAATATATACGATATTGATTTGTAATTAACAAAAGATCGCATGTAGCAAGTAGGGAACTTGCCTGGAGGTGCACGGCAGCGAGGTACAGTTACGGGCACGCGACGAGCTAGCACCACGACGGCAACGGCTCCGGGTGAGCTCGGGTCTGTTCTCGGCCAGTAGGGGCTCGGGGCGTCGTCGGGGTGTCCGCGTTGGTCGCAGCTCTAGATGGTGGGGCTGCAGTGGGTTGGGTGAGAAGAGGGATCAAGAGAGAGAGAGTAAAGGAAGAGAGAGAGTGAAAGAGAGATAGAGTTACAGAGAGTGAGGGAGAAAACCAGAGGGGGAGTGAGAGACAGAGAGATAGAGAGAGAGAGAGAGAGCACGAAGAGAGAGAGATTACAGAGATTGAGAAGAGAGAGAGGGTGAGAAAGGGAGAGAGAGAAGCAGTGAGAGAGTGTAGAGGGGGACAGGGAGAGAGTAAGAGAGAGAAATTGAAACAGAGGAAGAGAGGCAGAGAGAGAACACTGAGAGGTGGTGAGGTGTGTAGAGAGAGTGATGACGACGACGACGAATGATGACGACGACGATGACGATGAGAGAGTTCAGGGGCGACGACGATGAGGCGAGAAACTCACCGGCGTCGACGGCAAACAGTGGTCGAGCTCGGGTGCGTGGAGAGAGAGGAGTGGGTTTGTGTGAGGAGGTGGAGCTCGGGGTGCTTGTGATCGAGGGTGGAGGTGGTGATCGGGGATGATCGACGATCGTTGGAGGTTGCAGGTGGGTGCAGATGGTGGGATCGAAGGAGGTTTTGAGTGGAGAGAAAGTGAGGAGGTGATGGGGCGACGAGGTTAGAGAGGGGAGTGCGAGGGGTCGCGCGTCGTGGGAGTAACGCGCGCGAGCACAGGCGTGGGCGACGGCGTGGATCACGGCGGAGGAAATGGATCGCGAGCGGGAATTGTGGGAAGTAGCCGTTGGGAAGACGCACTGTAGGTGCGGGTCGGGTCGTGGTTGAAGTGGGCGCGGGTGAAGGGATGAAGCGGGCGCGGGCCGGGCCAACGTGAGCTGGGCCAGAGAAAAAGGGAAACAATTTAAATGGAAACAAAAGAAACGGGCCGGCCTTTGTTTAAACTAAAGAATAAAATTAGAATGGTGAATGGGCCGGGGTTAATAAATAGGAAAATGGGCTTAAGAAAATGAATTTAGTTTATTTTTAAAAGATGGGCTGAGGGAAATGAACGGGCTGGGTAGTTAAAAATAAATAAATATGAAATTGGTGTTCTGGCTCGGCTGAAGTAGTTGGGCCGGAACAGAAATAATAATAAGTAAAACAAAATGAAGAGGCCGGCTGGGAAAATAAAATAAAAGAGTGGAGAACTAAAATAGGTTGGGAAGTTTTAAAATAATAAATAGTTGTGAATAAAATTTTATAGATGAAAAAGGAAATACGGATATAGACGTACAAAAAAGGGCTGGGTTTTATATCATACCACCCTCACAAAAATTTCGTCTTCGAAATTAAAATAAACAATAATTTATACAAACATAGGCAAAAGCAATTATATTGTAAACTAACACGTAATGCTTTATATGAAATAGGCAGATAATGGAATTTGAAAGTTTATATATGTAAGAACAACATTCAAAGGTATAGGTTTAAATATGTATAAGACTGGAACAACTACAAAGGCAACCTATATGTATATAAGAATAGAAATAACAACAATAATGAACAATGATATTCGAGACGTACTCGATAAAATCGAAACTCAATTATATGCACATGTAAATATATCAAAAGTAGTACATCGGAAATAGTAAGTATAATGCACAAACATTGATAATAGTAACTATAGACACAATACTCGAAAATAAAGTAACGACAATAAAATAGTGAAGGATTTGCCGGTTAAAACATTTTAGGATGATGTATCGATCAAATAGTTTAAAAATAACCTAGAAAACTTGTATAGTGAAATTAAGAATCATGTAACGAAAGCATGCGCGGTGTAAGGTTGCGCTACCGAAAAATAATGGGAAAAGCTAGTAGCGAATACTTGAAATGCGTAAAACGGGATAGTCAATAAAACGCGCCTTCCAATAAATACAAAAATAATGAAACCATATTTTCGAATGATACTGTCCCTAAATATATATACATAGGGTAATAGGAAAACACATAAGAACGTATAGGGCTAGCTAAGGTAAGGATTACAAGGAAAGGGTAGCTCATTCCGAAGATCGGGGTGTGGCTGCTTTAGGCTGAGGGTCAAGGAGATTGGGATCGGGTCAGCACAGGGAGGAAGGGTGAGCAACAAAGGACTACAAGGTGAAGGTATGGGGAGGACAACGGTCGGTACAGCCTATGAATCAAGATTTGAAGGGTTAGCGAACTCAAAATTTCACAAGATATGTTCTCCTCCCAGAAGGATCTCAAAGGGCACAGACAAATGATGAAGGGTGGACCTCTAAAAGATCGGGGTGTAGAACTGGTTATTCTGAGTGAGGGTTAAGGCAAGGTAAGGAGTAAGTGTAGACAGATCTCAGTAGGAAGAATAATTGTACATAAGGAATAATCAAGTAGCACGCGAACTAAGAAGATCGAAGGATCTGTGAACTCAGCAATTTATTTTATTCCAAAAGATTTTAAACAAAGTATTCTCAAAGATAAAAAGGTGGCCCTAATCTATACACAGATTTATTTGGCCTGATAAGGCAATCATCAAAAGAAATCCCGTCAGTCGCGGTTGTGAAGTTTCAGCAGGTTGCGGTAGGCTCTCGCACTCGGGTAGGGACGTCCATCTCCATAGCGTCTCGCGGGTATCTCCATTGGGAGTTCTTCCATAACAGGGTGTTGTCCTTCTGATCCTTCTTTCTCGGCTGGGGCTTCTTCATCGAGGTCTGATTCCATGGGCTATGGGATTTTCCTCCGCTGGATTTCCTTCTATCGGGTTCTCTTAAGGATCTTCTTCCTATTCGTCGGGATCTCCTATCATGTTAAACTCTGGGGCGGCTACTCCTTCGTCCTCTGAATCGTTGTTCTCGAAATTGACCTGGGGACCGTTGATCTCATCGTCAGAACTCATCAGCATGTGGTCTAAGAAAACGCATGACTGTGCATCCTCATCTAGATGCGGCGCTGCTCTAGGGTGGGCCATGGCTTGAAAAGAAAGAATCATGATTAGACAATGGAGTACATCAAGAAAATAGCTAAGTGTACGAAGTGTAGAAAGATATGCGGTGGCAGGAACCAAAAAATCAAGATTAAAATGCTGTGATAATGAATAGTATGTATAAGAGGAGGAACAAGAGAATAATACACATATTACGATTCAAGTTTTTATTTCATTCAACTAAAAGTTCAACGGATAGAAAGAAATGTTTATAAGAAAATGACAACATAATACTGAAATTGGAAAACATGAAAATTCTTCTTTGATTGCTAGACCGCTGCCTTCCCGTCACGCGAGTTGAATCCTGTGTTGGGTCCGCTTCATCCTCGAAATTCAAACTACGCAGTAATCATCACTCGGCAGAGGTGGAGAGCGTGGATGAGTCTCCTCCTTGTAGCTCCTTCCTTTTTGGGCAACCGTTGATAAGATGTCCGCTGGATCCGCAAATCAGACATTTCCCTTGGGCGCGGAGACAATCTCTCTGAAGATGTCCTGGCCTCTTACAGTACTCACAACATGGGGTCTTCTGCTGCTTCTGTCGCGGGGAAACAAATTGGCGCTTCATTTTCTTCTCTTTTCCTCGTCTAACGGGGATCCCTTTATGATTTGAGACTCCCGCTGGTGCCTGACTCACCTGCATTCTCAGTCCTTCAGCTAACAAGTCGTTCGTTCGCTCTTGGGCTTCTTTCAGACCTTATAGTACACTCAGAATCTCAACGGTCTGAAACTGGGGAGTGGAGATAGAGGAAGAGTCGTTGGAAGACATGATCCTGAAACAACAATTTTTGAGGATGATATAAGTCACAAGCTGTTCGAATCAAAATATAATATGGACAGGGCAAAGATTCAAGAATATCAGAGGTGATGAATTTATTATAAGTGAAGAATCAACCGTAGAGCTCTAAGTCACTTAACCAAAGTGCGGTAGTGTAACCATGATGTAGTTCACAGTTACAACCACGTAACCTTGCCAAGTCACCTGAAACCCTGGCGAATGAGTAGCTGAACAATCAACATGAACATGGATCAAGGATATCAAGTTTACAATCCTGACTGAGGGATGTCTTGGATTGTCAAGCTCTACACGGAAAACTGCAATCCCAATCGGAGCAAAACCAGGCTCTAATACCAACTAAACCATGTCACGCCCCGCTTCCCAAAATACGGAATACGAGGGGTAGACAAGGCCAGCCATGCTCCTACGGTCAAGGAAATGTCCCGCCGTAGTCACACTTCGGCTTCTAGTTTATCATGGTAAACAGTAAATAATGCGCAGGTAATGAGAAATGCAGTAACTGGAACAAAACAGTAAAATGAACTGACCTGATGGGAAACAAAAGATATAACTCTGGATAGCTAAACAAGATGTCCGCGGAGTACGTCTAGTCCTGGTCCAGGCTAAATCTTCTCCTCACACTGAGCATACAAACTCAGGTCGTCAGAGCGACACAATAGCAATATAATATATATAAATCATGTGACAACTCTACAGTAGTAACAGATATGTGTAACAATAAATCAATGACAACATGGATATGAATGTGCAGTAATCAATGCAGCGGAACAGTAAAAGCAGTAGGACGATAAGCCACGTATGTCAACACAGTAAGTAAGATATCTCAATGCCAGTATCCCTATTAGTCTCTAAGTCTCACTGTACAGGTCACTAAGCCTATCGTCAGTCCAAGTGTGAGAGTCAACCACTCGCGAGTGTCCTCCACCCAAGGGTAGAACCCAAGGGCAAGGGACCACGGGCCCAACATGTATATCACGGTAATAATCACATACCCTGTAAATCTCCATATATCTCCCTAAATATATAAGCCGGCATGGGAATCCCGAGATTCTGTTGAACTAACACTTAAACTATCCCACACCCCGTGGTCTACATCAAACGCTAACCATAACCCTAAATACTAATCGGTCCGTGACAAGTCTGCGCGAGAACTAGAGGCAGGACCTCCATCAAGCACGTCCCGACTAATACCTAAGATAAATGTCAGTGTCTGGTGCCTTATCTGTGACACCCGTGCAAGCGCTTCCATAAGTGTCCCATACCACTTATAGTCACACGTACACGCATCCCACAGACGTCGACAATGCAATAGAATAATAGGGTCACTGATTGTGTACAAGTACGTATCACTTTCACTTAATCACTTTTACACGAACACTGACGTACTTTCCACAATCATCACTAAAATCTAACACTGGGTAAATGCACGTTATCACTAGGTTATCACTGCAACGATATGGGTATGATATGATACGTAAACAGTATATGAAGCATGATTAAGGTGTCATAAAATATTATTCTATCACTTGCACGATTTATCATGAAACGTACGTGTATAGTTTAGCGAAACGATAAACAGGTAATAATTAGTATGTTCAGTTATCTATCCATTGAATTTAGTTTCATGCCAATCGGGTTCCAGGATCACTAATTATAGTCATTTCATTTTAAGCGTTCACGGCTGGAAATCTGGTTTCAGAATCAGGAATCCGTTTCGCAACGCATTTCAATCCCAGTTGGGATCAGATTTTAGCGACGCTACAGTTGGATGAAATCTAAGGTTTTCAGTAAGGTTTTCAACGCAATAGACGGTTTCTCAATCGCGTCTGTACGTTAGGAGTTATACTCTGTTTAATATTAACATGTCAATTCTGATTCTGTTGGGACTGTTATGCGTCCCGATCTTTTAAATTACAGATAAAATAGTAAAAGATGACGAAACAGGATGAAACCACCTGTATTATCTATATAACAGGTTCACCTATAATAAACAGCGGAGTTCCGCAATTTAAAATTTCAGGAAATCCTGTGGTACCCATTACGGAACAGCAAGCCACAAATGGAGTCGCTCTGGACTGCAGTCCAGAGTCGCACTCCGATCCAATTATCGTCATGGTTTAAGTACAGGAATGTCTGGAAACTAGTATAGGGTTAAAGTTTGTCGAGTTGGCTTCGATTTGAGCCCTCGAACACATCATTCCATTGTGTATATAATTTATGGTGGTTTTAATAGTTTTCAGGTACAAGAAAATTCCAGTTTTACGGTTAAACTTGGGGGTAGTTGTTTTATTCGTTAACGGTCATATTTTCCAACGAAATTCACCCATTAGATTCACAGCCCTTCGGGCCAGCATATACAATTGAGTTCCACCAAATTAAATAATGATTTTCTATGAGAACAAGCATCGAACAGTTGTGTCGAATAATCTAACGGAAAGGTAAAGCATGAAATATATACGATATTGATTTGTAATTAACAAAAGATAGCATGTAGCAAGTAGGGAACTTGCCTGGAGGTGCACGGCAGTGAGGTACAGTTACGGGCACGCGACGAGCTAGCACCACGACGGTAACGGCTCCGGGTGAGCTCGGGTCTGTTCTCGGCCAGTGGGGGCTCGGGGCGTCGTCGGGGTGTTCGCGTTGGTCGCAGCTCTAGATGGTGGGGCTGCAGTGGGTTGGGTGAGAAGAGGGGTCAAGAGAAAGAGAGAGAGAGAGAGTAGAGGAAGAGAGAGAGAGAGAAAGAGAGATAGAGTTACAGAGAGTGAGGGAGAAAACCAGAGGGGGAGTGAGAGACAGAGAGATAGAGAGAGAGAGCACGGAGAGAGAGAGATCATAGAGATTGAGAAGAGAGAGAGAGGGTGAGAAAGGGAGAGAGAGAAGCAGTGAGAGAGTGTACAGGGGGACAGGGAGAGAGTAAGAGAGAGAAATTGAAACAGAGGAAGAGAGGCAGAGAGAGAACACTGAGAGGTGGTGAGGTGTGTAGAGAGAGTGATGACGACGACGACGAATGATGACGACGACGACGACGATGAGAGAGTTCAGGGGCGATGACGATGAGGCGAGAAACTCACCGACGTCGATGGCAAACAGTGGTCGAGCTCGGGTGCGTGGAGAGAGAGGAGTGGGTTTGTGTGAGGAGGAGGAGCTCGGGGTGCTTGTGATCGAGGGTGGAGGTGGTGGTGGTGATCGGGGATGATCGACGATCACTGGAGGTTGCAGGTGGGTGCAGATGGTGGGATCGAGGGAGGTTTTGAGTGGAGAGAAAGTGAGGAGGTGATGGGGCGACGAGGTTAGAGAGGGGAGTGCGAGGGGTCGCGCATCGTTGGAGTAACGCGCGCGAGCACAGGCGTGGGCGACGGCGTGAATCACGGTGGAGGAAATGGATCGCGAGCGGGAATTGTGGGAAGTAGCCGTTAGGAAGACGCACTGTAGGTGCCGGTCGGGTCGTGGTTGAAGTGGGCGCGGGTGAGGGGATGAAGCGGGCGCGGGCCGAGCCAACGTGAGCTGGGCCAGAGAAAAAGGGAAACAATTTAAATGGAAACAAAAGAAACGGGCCGGGCTTTGTTTAAACTAAAGAATAAAATTAGAATGGTGAATGGGCCGGGGTTAATAACTAGGAAAATGGGCTTAAGAAAATGAATTTAGTTTATTTTTAAAAGATGGGCTGAGGGAAATGAACGGGCTGGGTAGTTAAAAATAAATAAATATGAAATTGGGGTTCTGGCTCGGCTGAAGTAGTTGGGCCGGAACAGAAATAATAATAAGTAAAACAAAATGAAGAGGCCGGCTGGGAAAATAAAATAAAAGAGTGGAGAACTAAAATAGGTTGGGAAGTTTTAAAATAATAAATAGTTGTGAATAAAATTTTATAGATGAAAAAGAAAATACGGATATAGACGTACAAAAAAGGGCTGGGTTTTACAGTCTATATCGGGTTATATCGGGTTGATTTGCGGGAGTAGACCATAGGTTTTGACCTATGTGAGTTCCCCGTGTCGTTTTGGTTTCGGTTTGGTTTTAATGCGATATGATACGTGCGACATGTAGGTACCCCTATGATGATTCGAGACGATGAAGAAGATGGTGGCGACATCGATATCGGCAAGCAAGATTAGGTGAGTAGATATATATCTACGGGGAAAGTCGGGTGGATGGCGTATAGCACCCCCGCAGTTCGTAGTATAGTTATGATATATATATATATATATATATATATATATATATATATGGTTTATGATACGTGGATGATTATCAAGATATGCTTATGTGTTCATGGTTAGTTTGGTGTTATTAGAAGTGAGCTAGCATAGCTTCTTAGTCGCGAAACCTAGAATAGGTTTACACCCACACGCGCACACACACACTTGCATACTTTTATTTACATGTGCGTATATGGGGATATGTATATATATATATATATATATATATATATATATATACACACACACACACATGGGTATGGGACTATGTATATATATATATACTTATACATATACACGGATTATGAGGATAGTACTTGGGATTGGAGATGCGTCAATGAGATTGGGCTAGAGGCCGTGAGATCGGCGATGTGATATGGTTCGTATTTGAGATACGACGTGATGTTTTAGCGAGTTCTTTCAACGTGGTGTTTTCAGACACACGCATGCACATACATATGTGGTATCAGTATTGTACTAGACGTAGATCAGTACCCCCGATCATGATATTTGATAAAGAAGATACCAGATGAATAATGTGATTGATGTGACATTGACCCGTACCCAGATTTGGGATGCCATACGACGGATTTACCGTACGAGCTATATTGATGTTAGATCCGCACTCTTCACTCGAGGATGTCATATTGTATTAGGGTATCGTATGGGATACTATTGAGGCGGGATCACCGACTGTTATTATATATATGTATCGACTCAGATGTTAGGCGGTTTCCTTACCTTTCGATCAGCCTTTAGTTCAGTCCTGCAGTTTACTTAAATGATTGATTAGACTCGAGTCATACCTATTTCAAAACTAACGAATCGTGAGTATTTTAAACACAGGCCAAGGGATTCTACGGATATTTCAAAGGACGTATCTTTTCTTAAAAAACACCATAGCCCTTATTTTCAAAACACCACGATTCGTGTTATTTCAAATGGCAAAACTGTATGACTCATATTTATATAAATATAGATTAGTTATCATTGTGTTTATTATCCAGCTCCCGCATATTCTTTCTGTTCGCACCGCACCGCACGCTTATATTGTGTTTTCATATGCCATTATTGAGATCATGATGTCAGGACACCAGCACCATTACCGATGATGCGTATATTCCACATACACTTACTTGCCGGCTCACGCACGTCATCATCGGTAATTGCCATGTCACAAACACTTTAGAGAATATTACTCATTGACATAGCTTGTTAACTGATAGTTCGACATGATATTAGCGTACTCGTCTTTATATGCTAGTTTAGACATTGCAGTTATTACTTGCTACTTCATGCATATTATTATTCACTTTTATGCATTATTATGGAGTTTTATGCCGATATTCACTGTTTACTTGCTATTGATGATTGGATTTCAGATTTTCATGAGATTTTCTGGATTTGGGAGAAAACCGCAAGAATATATATAAACATCTCTCTCTCTCTCTCATTGTAAAATGAAAAGTGCGGTTTTCTCGTGATGTATGAGTCGTCCACCATGATGTTTTCTCGGTTATGAGATGGATTTCGAGACCCGATTCGAGGAGTTAGATGAACCGTCTGCGGGTACATGGTGGACCCGGTAAGGTACCCCGGGGAAAGAAGCTCGAGGTGTAGACGATGAGCCCGGCAGAGGCAGACTGCCTACCGGTGATTTTACCTGGCACGTCGGATATCCGGAGGATGCCGTTCGTGTTCGTGTGATTGATGATAGGGGGCCGATCCGGACTGACGGAGCCCTAGATAGTGAGATTTGAGACACTGAGATTTTGAGATTTGAGATATTGAGGTATTGAGATTTGATGATACAGGCCCGTCCGGATAGCCGGAGCCTGAGATATTGAGATATTGGGATTTATGTTTTGTGTCGATACTAGACACTGTTTATGTTGATTTCATTGATGATACCTCTTTTTAAATATACAGAAATCTCACTAAGTTATGGAAGCAGTTTTCTTCATTTACATGTATTTTGTTTTCATGCATTCATACCTCATTCATATGATATGTTACTACCTGAGGCACTGACACGAGCACTCGGTATTGCACTTGGTATAGATGTTTACCCTTGCCACCTTTTCATGCTTCAGACTTTATCATATTGAGGATATTTATATATTGATTGTATTGACCTAGGATTGTGTCATACATACGATTTCTGCTCGGTGATGTTTTCTACTCACGAGTTGGCAACTCACCCCCGTTGTGCCACAGTTTCTTGCAGGTTTTGCCGTACAGGTTTCGTTACGGCTTTGCTGGCACACTGCTTCCATTCCGGGTGATTTTCTTTGGTAGGTGGGTTCACTTGCATCGTGACCACCATTGTACTTATTTTATTCAGTTGTATCTAGAAACTCCATCAAATAGACATGTATTTATTTCAGACTTAGAGACTAGAGTTGTTTATTCTTTCGACCTTAGAGTCGCGCGTTGTTTCATTATGGATTTCTTGCTGTTTGAGTTTCCTTTTTAGTTTTGATCCTCGCCCTTCGGCGTTGTATATTATATTGCTTGCGTGGTTGTGACCGTCGATTGACGAAGAGCTAGCTCCGGCTTGGGGATGCCTTTTATCATTATGTATATATTGATCATGTTGTACCCCGTTCGGGGCCAGTATTTACAAAGGAAACTCTGCCGAAATTTTCAGAAAAAACTTGTGATTTTAAAAATGCATATTTCGGCTTATGTTGCTAAACTACTTGATTTAAATTAGTTTTCCTTCACTCTACTGCTTTACTTGGTTTTGATTTCTGGGTTTTGGCTTACTTAGATTACGAACGCCTCGAGACGTTTCGTAATTTAAGTGCCTGTCATGTTCCGTACTTTTCGGGTCGTGACAGGTGTTGCAAGACGAGAAAATTGCAAATTGCGCCTAAATGAGTGAGCACATTTAGAAATCGGTCGGTTAGTACATCAAGAAGTATTGACGGTCGCTTGAAGAATGTGTGAGCAATTCCATCTAAAATATTCACCGACTAAAAAGTACTAAGGAAGATGGACAAGAGTATGATAGCTTGAATTGAATTCTCTAAGTGTAGGGATGTCTTTTACACACACGTAGGGGTATATGATCGATGTTTGGAAGAAAGGTAGGGAGGATGACTAAAGGAGATGTTTTATTAAGGGATGATGTGATTTCTGACATCTTTTCATGACCATTAAGATAGGGCTCATTGAAACCGAAAAGCTAGTGTAGTTGGAAACTTTTCTTTTCAAATTCCTTCTTTTTTATGATCCTTATCGTTGTATGTAATTTTCATCTTCTTTCTTTTATTATGGGATTTTGTGGGTGTAATCCGCTGAAAACCCTCAGGAGACAACACTTCTCTTACTAGGGACATCTAGAGGTTTAAAGGGTTGTTGCACGTGCTCAGTGCAATCGTGATTGCCTACGAAAGTGTAAGTCCACGTTGCTCACCCCGGTTCTTACGGGGAGGTGGAAACGGCGAAAAACAATTTTTTGGCGCAAAGGCAACATGGACTAAAAGCCGGATCTTTGCTAAACTAGAAACTAACAAACTACTAGAGGCTTTAACTACTATGCCGTAGAAATTATACCTCACGAAACCGGTCTTTCGGGTCTTCATTCCGCTGTCCCGCTCGTCCGTCCAAGCTCCAAGGAACGATCCGGATCTAGGTCACCTCCGCGGCCTCCTTGAGTCGAAGACGATCCACCCGAGAGTTGTACACCGAGCTCCACCTCGAGCCGAGGAAACTAGGGCAACGAGATCGCTAGTCTAGATGCCCTAGGTTGTGTAGTAGAGATATATGGAAGTGTTTGTCTTTGTGGGATCTTTTTCTCTCAACACATGAGATCAAAAGAAGAAATCAAGAAGAGGAAGAAGGAGGAGCTAGCAACCATGAGAGCTTTTCTTTTCTTCTTACAAGAACAAGAGAGAGAGTGAGAAAATGAATTATGAGCTAAAGAAATGAACCATGGTTGCAATAATGCAAAACTATCATCATTACCAATCCTTTCATGATAAAGTTGATGGCTACTAATTGAATTGACCATTTTTATAATCCATAAAAGAAAAAGAAATCCAAAGAAGAGTGTAGACCTCTCATGAAGGTCAACGGTCAACTTCAGTCAACGGGTCAACAAAGTCAAGAGTGGTCAAGGTGGTCAAATGGTTAATGCAATTAGCCATCACAAATTTATCACAAAAAGGATTAGTAAAATAATGTCTCCGGCTCATAATGGTTTTGACCGAACGAATTGTCAAAACCCTAATGTTCCTGCCACATAACGGTTTTGGCCGAACCAACTGCCAAAACCCTAATGGGGCACCTCCTCCTTTATCGCTCCTCAAAACTGTGCATACACACCCGCATCCGCATTCCGTAGAATGAGAATGCACAGAAGAAAAAACAAATCCATCCGTGCAATACTAGGATCCGGCTTAAACCAAAGCCCACTAGTATTGCCTGCCCGAACAGCATACGCACACAAGTGCACGTAAGTGATCGTAGCCCTGCCGTAAAACCATACGGCCTCTACACGTTTCTCTCAGTGCAGGGAAACTCTCTGTGTGGGACTCTAAAGACTCGATACTACGCTGGAAGTGGGTTTAACCACAGACCGAAAGCGGCACTAGCTGTACGTAACGGTCCCCAGGTAGATGTCGATAAGAAGGCCGATGAGGTAAACCCATCCGAACTCCTACTGAGCCTGTATGTGACAATCTCCGTACAGTCCGGTCTGTTCGTCTGATACATCGCATGGCGGGCTTAGGGGGGTGGTGAACGTCAGTCCCCTAATAGCGGTACAAGTCATGTCGGAGTGTAGCCCAGAACACCCTGAGATAACACTGGAAACCTACCAGTATATCTCGCTTGCCCTGGCCAGGGACTACTCGTGTAATGGCTCTCCTAGACACAGTGCGATGTCAACCCCCAATACCGGGAGAGACGAATCCTGTCTAACCGTCACTGCCTCCAAGTGCTTCGGGACTGCACCCAACTACTACCTGTTTGTACGACTCCTTTGAGCCGTGGTAGGGTAGTAATCGAAGTACAGTGGGAACACACTCGAGGTGAATTGACAGTGTCAAGTCAGCGGACTAAGCTGTACTCATATCACCTAGGAACTGATAACTGATGATAGGTATAATACCAACCAACAGTTCCCGACGAGTCCTGTCCAGTGTACTCGTAACCTAACGACCACCCGCATACTATCTCCAGTACGACGTACTGATGGCTGTGGGACAGACCATCTCCCGTGCTGGGATGAGAAGCGCATACGCTAGTCTACTCCGGAGTATCGATACCCTGTCTTGATAGTCCTACGACTAGGGACCTGTATAAGGATGTGCTTATAGATTACCCAACCCCTACAAGTATGACTTCCATCATAACCCTGGTAATCAAGCAAAGATCCTAAAGGCTCTACTAATATGTATAAGCGATATGCTAAAAGAAACGCATGCACATATTGAAGTAGAGACAAACCAAGTAGCATACTACCATTTTGAGCAAGATTGTCTATACAACTGTGAATATCCCAAGCTTCCATTAAGTAATATACAAGCTAGTATGATACAGTAATGGCCTCTAGGGCATATACACTAACAATCTCCCACTTGCACTAAGGCCATGTACTGGCGTATCTAAGACCTATCATCTCGATCAGCCGCTCGAACTGAGTCTGGGGTAGGGCCTTCGTGAGTGGATCTGCAGTGTTGTTCTCCGAATTTACTCTCTTCACCTCGATCTCCCGGCGATCTATGATCTCCCTGATCAGGTGGTACCGCCTCAAAATGTGCCTGGACTTCTGATGGGACCTGGGTTCCTTCGCTAAAGCTATAGCGTCGTTGTTGTCGCAATACAGCGGTATTGGATCAACAATGGTAGGAACCACCTGAAGCTCCGTGAGGAACTTCTTCTTCCAGACAGCTTCCTTTGCGGCATCGCAAGCAGCTATGTACTCCGCTTCCATAGTTGAGTCTGCAACGGTCTCCTTTTTGAAACTCTTCCAGCAAACCGCCCCTCCATAGAGGGTAAAGACATAACCCGACATGGACTTGGAGTCATCCTTGTCACTCTCGAAGCTGGAGTCAGCAAAGGCCTCGATCTGGAGGTCTTTTCCGCCATACACCAAGAACATCTCTTTAGTCCTTCTCAGCTACTTGAGAATGTTCTTTACCGCTATCCAGTGTTTCTCCCCTGGGTCCGACTGATACCGGCTTACAACGCTTAATGCGTATGCTACATCTGGTCTGGTACATAACATCGCATACATTATAGAACCTACTGCAGAACGTAGGGTATAATAGACATGCGATCCCTCTCCAAATCAGTCTTGGGAGACATCTCTTTGGAGAGGGTGATCCCGTGGCAAGCCGGTAAATTACCGCGCTTGGAATCTTCCATACTGAATCTTTTCAGTATGGTGTCGATGTACCTTGACTGTGAAAGTCCCAACATCCTCTTAGATCTATCACGATAGATCTGGATCCCCATAATGTAGTTGGCATCGCCCAGGTCCTTCATGGAGAACCTCTGCGACAAGAATCCCTTGACTGACTGTAGCATAGGAATATCATTTCCTATTAGGAGAATGTCATCCACGTACAAGACGAGAAATACCACAGTTCTCCCTACAATCTTACTGTAAATGCATGGTTCATCTGGGTTTTTGATAAAGTCGAATTCTTTGACAGTATCATCGAAGCAGATGTTCCAACTCCGCGATGTCTGCTTCAGTCCATAAATAGACTTTAGCAACTTGCACACTTTACCGCTGCTCCCACTCTGAATGAATTCCTCCGGCTGATCCATATAGACGCACTCTTCCAAATTTCCATTTAGGAAAGCCGTCTTTACGTCCATCTGCCAGATTTCATAATCGTGGAAGGCAGCAATGGCAAGAAGGATCCGAATGGATTTCAGCATAGCCACTGGAGAAAAGGTCTCGTCATAGTCCAAACCAGGTCTTTGACGAAAACCCTTTGCAACAAGTCTAGTTTTATAGGTCTCAACCTGCCCATCTACACCAATCTTCTTTCTGAAGATCCATTTGCAGCCTACAGGTTTTACCCCTTCTGGAGCAAAGTCCAAAGTCCAAACTTTGTTGGTGTACATGGACTCCATCTCGGTCCGCATTGCATCCAGCCATTTTACCGAGTCACCGCTCTGAATGGCTTGCTGGAAGCTAGTAGGCTCACCATAATCCATAGTGCAATCCTCTCTATCCCCGTCTATGAGAAAACCGTAGTATCTCTCGGGCGGATGAGACTGCCTACTACTCCTGCGGAGTGGCGTAGGAATGTCCTGTTCTTTCGAACCCTCTGGTTCTACTAAGCTTTCAGTAATAGCTCGTGGTTCTGGAATTTCTTCCAGTTCTATTGCGCTCCCACTTATCTGGTTTTCCAAAAACTCAGTTTCCAAGAAGCGGGCATGACGAGAAACAAAAACCTTTATTTCCTCTGCGTAATAGAAAAGATACCCCTTGGAGTTCTTTGGGTATCCCACAAAATTACACTGTACTGAGCGTGCCTCGAGCTTGTCCGCATGCTGCTTTTTAACAAAAGCTGGACACCCCCATGTCTTAAAGTGTTTAAGACAAGGTTTCTTCCCACTCTACATCTGATATGGTGTGGTAGGCACTGACTTAGTAGGAACTTGGTTCAAAAGATATGCAGCTGTTTCTAGTGCATAACTCCAGAAGGATCGCGGCAACTCAGCCTTACTCATCATGGAATGAACCATATCCAATAGGGTTCGATTCCTCCTTTCCGATACACCGTTGTGTTGTGGTGTGTATGGAGGAGTAAGCTGAGAGAGAATTCCATTCTCTTTTAGGTAGCCCAGAAACTCGGCACTCAAGTATTCACCACCTCGATCAGATCTCAGTGTCTTGATACTTTTTCCTGTTTGTTTTTCAACTTCATTCTTGTATTCCTAAAATTTCTCAAAGGCCTCGGATTTGTGCTTCATCAAGAAGACATGCCCATACCTAGAGAAATCATCTGTGAAAGTAATGAAGTATGAATAACCACCTCGCGCATGTGTAGACATTGAACCACATACATCACCGTGTATGAGTCCCAAGAGCTCGCTTGCTCTTTCTCCGTGTCCAGTGAACGGAGTCTTTGTCATCTTTCCCATGAGACAAGATTCATAAGTGGCATAAGACTGGTACTCGAACGGATCCAAGTATCCTTCTTTATGTAACTTTGTCAACCGTGTCTCATTGATGTGACCCAGTCTACAATACAATAAGAAAGCCTGATTTAATTCCGGAGACTTTCTTTTAAGTGTGTTCTGGACATTGAAGACCTGAGCTTGATTCAAAACGTATATACTATTTTTCAATGTACCTGACCCAATCAGAACTTGATTTAGGTGGATGTTTACTACATCGCTTACAAAAGTAAAATCATATCCTTCCTTAGAAAGTAAGGATACAGATATGATATTACAAGTCGCACCTGGTACATAAAAACAGTCACGCAGAATCAATATCTGCCCAGTTGTCAGTCCTAGATGATATTCTCCTACGGATTCAGCGTACATGCTCATTCCGTTAGCAACCCTGAGAGTCATATCACCTTTCTTGATAACCCTACGGTTTCTCAGAGCTTGTAACGAATTACAGATATGAGATCCTGATCCGGTATCCAATACCCAGGAAGTAGGGTTAACTGACATACAGTTCTCTATTACAAACACACCCGAAGCCGAAGCCACAACATGCTTCGAATTCTGGCTACTGGCTTTGCAAGCCCTGCAATCCTTCTGCCCATGTTCATTCCCGTAACAATAGGAACATCCCTCTTTTACTCCATCCATTGCCGAAACTTCTGCCCTTCCCTTTCTTTCTACTTCCCTGGTTTCCTTCAGGGTATTAGGTAGAGACTGTTGAACTAAGTCAGCATCTGATCCGTTCTTCAACGTGGTCTTCAGGTCCGAGAGCTCAAAAGAGCTGGTCTCTGTAAGGACGTTGCCCCCTACAGATGACCCGATAGTCAACCTCGCTGGAAGCAATTCATTCGAGGTCTCATATCTTGCGATACGAGATTGCTCTCCATATAAATCTTTGTTATGGAGGAAGATAGAAACTAAGTCCATCTTCTCGTGTTGCCTCTGGTTTACACCATCAACTGAGGCTAACACGAGGCACTTGGCTTTCGCACAGTTCTTTTTCGATGTCTCGCGGATATGAATATCCGTGACAGGGGAAACTGGACCTGAGACGGCAGGGGTTGGATCAGTCAAGAGGTGTCCCAGCTTGTCATGGGCAATGGACATCTGGACAGACCTTTGCCAGTCATAACAGCCAGATTCAGTCATTTTATTATCTAGATGTAACCTAGGTGCGGTCACTGGGTCGCTGCAATTAAGAGAGAGAGAAGAAAACACTCAGCATGATGCTCTTGCAAGTTTAGATTGGTTTTTAATTTATCTAAACAAGATGGCTCCCACTGTCTCTCGAATCCCTCCTCAAACCATAAAGGAAGAATTAGTCAGGATCAATCTCACCGTACAATACTTGCTTAACCGTTCAGCCAGGCCAGTGTCGGTACTTCGAGGGAGGTTTTCCAACGCTTTCGTGAAGTTCCTTAATTAAGTAACCTCTTTTCCCTGTGGGCGTAGCCCCGCTAACACCTTTCTAGACACCTACTAGGTTTATAGCATTGATCGTTAAGTAAGAAAGTTCCCGTGGAGTAGCATATACTCACAGTAGGATCGGGATCCAAATATCATCGCGTGACAAAACTGAAGTAATCCTACCAGAATCGTCACACTCCAAATGGTATGCAGCGCTAGCAAGTTTCAGTTCTTTTGAAACTCCCGATGTGGATTTTTGCCCCATGCTCTTATGACCTTGACTAAGGCCAACAAATCATAAGTCACATGTCAAGTTCTACCCGTCGTTGTCCAGGTTGATTTGAACCCACCCGTATATACCCTTGACTATGGCCAACAAAGTAATACGACTGTCCCAAACCAACGCATCTATCTATGCAACATATGAATACCCACCAGCTACCAAACATTGTGCCTTGACTAGGGCCAACAAACACAGCTTGAATACTGTTGAATATTCATATGAAACGACGGAGGGCTACGAATGGTTTTGGCGAAACCGTGAACGTAGTGAACTTGATATAATCGATGGAACGAGATAGCTTTTAAAAGGAGTGGTTCAAGCTCCGCGTTTAAAAAGCTAGTTTTTGAAAAGAACCGAGTGGTTTTAAAAGTGTTCCAACGATTTTTACTTGGTTTATTTTCTTGCATTAATTCCAATGCGTCCCATCATTTAATCCTACCATTGCAGAAAACAACCAAAATATGGTGTACGCTTATGCCATCCGCATTCGCCACGGGGCGGCGTCATCACCCGTTAGGTTACTTAACTAACGACAGAGCGGGGGCTGGACTAGCGCGGATGCAAAACATAAGCAACACCTAAATAGATATCATATATAGATATATAGCAATGATAGCCATTCCAGATCACAGATGAACACTTTGGATATACTAGGAATCCGCGATCCGTTCGAGCCTGCAACGAAAAGCGGATTACACGGTCGCGATGAATAGCCAAACCCCACCCTAGACCCCTACGGGCGCGGCAAACTACCCGCCAAGTACTCGAAGTGAAGCAACCTCCCTCAACAACGTGAGTATGCCACTCGGCACTTCGAGATACCCGGTAGTTTGTGCACCCCACCTTGGGTCTATCCTAGGAGCAAAAACAGTAAAAAGAAATTATACAATGACGGCTACAACCCCGACCCGGTTGTGCGGCCATACAAATAATATTACATCAATTTACAAATTTTACAATGAATGAAAGAAAAAGAAACTCTCATCTCACATCCACCCCGGCTATTCATCCGCGACAATCCAACGAGTTCATATACACAAACCAACAATCATTACAGATCACAGATATGTATAACCCCCACTAATCGACGTATAGCGATTAGTAGACGTTCAATACATATATCACATCACAGATAATATCCATTAGCCAAAGTCTACGGAATATCGTTCAAAATACGGATTTGTAACCACCCCAAAAGTCATTTTGTTCTCTGGAAAATCTGGGTAGAAACAACATGTATTAAAAATCCCAAAACAGCCAAATAAAAACACTGCACAAAACCCGGTCCACGACCGAGTCAAATCGGCCGCGGAATTGCGGCAAGAAGCATGTTCTTGCCGCGGAACCGCGGTGGTTTGATCGATTCAGTGGACTATTTTTGTGCTGTGTTTTTACAAAACCCTGAGCCGAATTTTCATGTATGTTAAATCATTTTTAGAGCAGTATAAAAATTCGACAGAAACATGGTTTTTTCCGGACTTGTTTTGCGACTTTTTTCCGATCGATATTCTAAATACTTTGCTAACTTGATAGTTTATGTTTAGCTAGGCTCTGATACCACTGTAAGTCCACGTTGCTCACCCCGGTTCTTAAGGGGAGGCGGAAACGGCGAAAAACAATTTTTTGGCGCAAAGGCAACATGGACTAAAAGCCGGATCTTTGCTAAACTAGAAACTAACAAACTACTAGAGGCTTTAACTACTATGCCGTAGAAATTATACCTCACGAAACCGGTCCTTCGGGTCTTCATTCCGCTGTCCGGCTCGTCCGTCCAATCTCCAAGGAACGATCCGGATCTAGGTCACCTCCGCGGCCTCCTTGAGTCGAAGACGATCCACCCGAGAATTGTACACCGAGCTCCACCTCGAGCCGAGGCAACTAGGGCAAAGAGATCGCTAGTCTAGATGCCCTAGGTTGTGTAGTAGAGATATATGGAAGTGTTTGTCTTTGTGGGATCTTTTTCTCTCAACACATGAGATCAAAAGAAGAAATCAAGAGGATGAAGAAGGAGGAGCTATCAACCATGAGAGCTTTTCTTTTCTTCTCACAAGAACAAGAGAGAGAGTTAGAAAATGAATTATGAGCTAAAGAAATGAACCATGGTTGCAATAATGCAAAACTATCATCATTACCAATCCTTTCAAAATAAAGTTGATGGCTACTAATTGAATTGACCATTTTCATAATCCATAAAAGAAAAAGAAATCCAAAGAAGAGTTTAGACCACTCATGAAGGTCAACGGTCAACTTCGGTCAACGGGTCAACAAAGTCAAGAGTGGTCAAGGTGGTCAAATGGTCAATGCAATTAGCCATCACAAAATTATCACAAAAAGGATTAGTAAAATAATGTCTCCGGCTCATAATGGGTTTGACCGAACGAATTGTCAAAACCCTAATGAGCCTGCCACATAACGGTTTTGGCCGAACCAACTGCCAAAACCCTAATGGAGCACCTCCTCCTTTATCGCTCCTCAAAACTGTGCATACACACCCGCATCCACATTCCGTAGAATGCGAATGCACAGAAGACAAAACAAATCCATCTGTGCAATACTAGGATCCGGCTTAAACCAAAGCCCACTAGTATTGCCTGCCCGAACAGCATACGCACACAAGTGCACGTAAGTGATCGTAGCCCTGCCGTAAAACTATACGGCCTCTACACGTTTCGCTCAGTGCAGGGAAACTCTCTGTGTGGGACTCTAAAGACTCGACACTACGCTGGCAGTGGGTTTAACCACAGACCGCAAGCGGCACTAGCTGTACGTAACGGTCCCCAGGTAGATGTCGATAAGAAGGCCGATGAGGTAAACCCATCCGAACTCCTACTGAGCCTGTATGTGACAATCTCCGTACAGTCCGATCTGTTCGTCTGATACATCGCATGGTGGGCCTAGGGGGTGGTGAACGTCAGTCCCCTAATAGCGGTACAAGTCGTGTCGGAGTGTAGCCCAGAACACCCTGAGATAACACTGGAAACCTACCAGTATATCTCGCTTGCCCTGGCCAGGGACTACTCGTGTAATGGCTCTCCTAGACACAGCGCGATGTCAACCCCCAATACCGGGAGAGACGAATCCTGTCTAACCGTCACTGCCTCCAAGTGCTTCGGGACTGCACCCAACTACTACCTGTTTGCACGACTCCTTTGAGCCGTGGTAGGGTAGTAATCTAAGTACAGTGGGAACACACTCGAGGCGAAGTGACAGTGTCAAGTCAGCGGACTAAGCTGTATTCATGTCACCTGGGAACTGATAACTGACGATAGGTATAATACCAACCAACAGTTCCCGACGAGTCCTGTCCAGTGTACTCATAACCTAACGAGCACCTGCATACTATCTCCAGTACGACGTACTGATGGCTGTGGGACAGACCATCTCCCCTGCTGGGATGAGAAGCGCATACCCTAGTCTACTCCGGAGTATCGATGCCCTATCTCGATAGTCCTACGACTAGGGACCTGTATAAGGATGTGCTTATAGATTACCCAGCCCCCACAAGTATTACTGCCATCATAACGCTGGTAATCAAACAAAGATCCTAAGGGCTCTACTAATATGTATAAGCGATATGCTAAAAGAAACACATGAACATATTGAAGTAGAGACAAACCAAGTAGCATACTACCATTTTGAGCAAGATTGTCTATACAACTATGAATATCCCAAGCTTCCATTAAGTAATATACAAGCTAGTATGATACAGTAATGGCCTCTAGGGCATATACACTAACAGAAAGTGTGTTAGGTTTTTCTTTTTCTTTTTCTCCCTCTTTTGAATAACTAGTTTGCTATGGACGATCAAAGTTAAATTTGGGGGTATTTGTGCAGTCGAAAATATTGCACTTTTGATATAACATTTTTCTTACTTTTCTTAAATATTTAAAGGTGTTTATTATAAATATAGAACATATGTGGGTTTATCTGCAAAGTTACTCTTTATCATATGTATATATATTATAATTAATATTATGAAGGAAAATATATGCATATAATATTTATATAACATTTTTATTATGCATATTATATCAAATAATCTTAATCGAATTTCTTAAAGATTTATTACCATATAAAAGATTAAGATACTATCTCTAATTTAACAAATATTACTAATATTATTCATGGATATATTGTGCAGATTTAGCTCAGGTCGCGAGATCGAGATATTCAAGATGTCAGGATCAATTTCATCCAATAAAATCGTAGAATCAATACTGGCAGAGACTCAGGAAATATTTGAAGAATCCAGGAATTAAAAAAATCTCCACGTGTCAACATAAGAAGGCACCTGAATTTTGGAACCCTAACTCTCCCAAACAGCCGCCCTTCCGCGGCCCAATAGGCATCTTAGAGGCGGATCCGCATCCATTTAATGGCCGTAGGATCGCAACAATAAATCCTTATACATGTGATCTAGGGTTTCTAATTTAGGGGTTATATAATGGACCGAGGGCTAAAGTTAAAAGGCATCACCTTTAACACGAAGCAAATCACCGTCAAGAACAAGAGATCCACGACAGGTTCGTGATTCGACGTGATAGAGCGACGTGAATATCGATGGAGCATCTACTTCCTACGAGGCAGAGATCGAGAGCAATTTCTTCTTGTAATCTAAATTCGAAGGATTTGTACTTGTAACGTTGATTAATAAAGGTAGATCATTAGCTTAATTATTTCGCATTTACTTTCTGCATTTATATTTTGCATTTAAAATTATGCATTATGATTTCCTTCTCTATCTTTTCTTCTTCTTCTCAAAACATGCGTGAGTAATTCTACGCTTGCTAGGGTTCTTAGAATTAGGGTAGATCAATGGATGATAAAATACTATAACTCCTTTCACATCTTATAAAATTTTTAAACTTTAGCAAAAAAATTGTAAACATCCTTATCGGGCACGCTACCAATTTATTGATAGTCTCGACCGCGATATGAGATTAGATTAACAATTATTTTGGTAAAGGCTAAACATGAATGGAGTTCAATGCAAGGATAAGGGTTGATTGCGGTAACTACAAACACATTTTCACACCAATCAGTCTGTTATATATATGATATGAACGGATTGTTGAATCAAGTATTGATTTAATATCTAATATTGAATATAAGCCGGTTGTATGTGATATGACCGGATTATTGAATCAAGTGTTGATTTAATAATTTGATATATACACACACACACACACACGATATTAGTCGGTTATATATGATATGACCGGATTATTGAATCAAGAGTTGATTTAATAATTTAATATATTATTATATATTTGATATATACATATATTAGCTAATATTGTGCTCACTAAAGATTTTCTTCTCTTTATACCTATTTATATATATATGTGATATATATAAATATATGTGTTTATTTATTGTATCATGGTTGATGATACATAGAATTAGGATGTATGAGAATCGCACATGAGGTTGTGATTGGTAGATAAATGGTTTGATTTATGAATTAAAGAAAATGGAAATGAGTCATTATTCCAAGATACTTGTAGAAGCTTTGAGAAGCAATGACTCACCCCATTCTCTTTGTTTTATTCATATATATTTTCCTACACCATCTTATCACTTCATCTCATGGTTCATTCTCTCTCATTCTAAGTTCATTCTCATCTCCTTCTTTCTTTTACTCTCTAGAGTTTTCTTGAGGTGAGAAAAAGAAAAGAAAGAAGAAAAATAAGTGTGCAAAATTCCAACTTCATCAACCTACACTAATCTAGCCCATTAGTTTAGGTTGTTTGCTTCACTAATATCTTGATTTGTGATGAGTGAGCTTGAGTTAGAGAGACTTTAAGGTGGATCATCTTCGGCTTCGAAGACTACAAAGCAAGCTCGTTCTTTTCACCAAGTGGAGTCTAAGAAGAGTTCTAGAGACTACTATTTGGAGCTTTAGAAGTGAAGGACCGGTCTATAAAGGTTGTAACTCTCTTCACTTAGTGTAGAACTTGTTTTCTTGCTTCAAAACCCTAATTCTCTAGTTCGATTCTAGGTTAGTATAGCTTAGACCTTTAGATTTTTTAAAATTGCATACTTGATACTTGTATAAACCTAGTAGAGATGCTAAGACATACTTTCACGTAGGGGTATATGATCGATATTTGGAAGAAAGGTTGGGAGAAAGACTAAAGACTGTATTTTATTGAGACATGATGTGATTTCTGAAATCTTTTCAAGACCATTAAGATAGGGATCATGACAACTAAAAAACTAGTGTAGTTTGAAACACTTATTTTCAAGTTTTTTTCTTCCTTATCTTTGCATTTAATTTTTGTCTTGTTTTTTTTAATTTCTAAATTTTGGGATTTTGTGGGTGTAATCCACTAAAAATCCTCAGAAGACAACACTCCTCTTATTAGGGACACATAGAGCTTTAAACGCTTGTTGCACGAGCTAAGTACAATCATGTTGCCTATGAAAATGTGCTAGTTTTTTTTCTTTTGAAAATAAATAATTTGCTTAGGACGATCAAAGATAAGTTTGGGGTGTTTGATCGGTCAAATTTATTGCACATTTGTATGGACATTTTCCCTATTATTATTAACTCCTAAAAGGTGTTAATTGTAAATAAAGAACATATATGAGTTTATTTGTAAAAACATTATTGTCATATGTTTCTTCATTTATAATTAATATAATTAGAGAAAATATATGCATATCATATTTAAATAAAATATCGATGAGAATATTTATTATTAAAATATGCATATCATATCAAATATTCTTAACCAATATTCTTAAGATATCATATCATATAATTGGTTGTAATAATATCACAAATAAAACAAATTCTACTAACAATTTGATTTGAGATATTGTGCAGGTATTAAATAGAACAGTTCATGTCTGAACTATGAGTAGGAGATCCACATCAAATCGAATCACAAAAACCAAATCTGCCGAATATTAGGAGCAAATTGAAGAATCTCGCAACGACAGAGACTAAGAGATATATTTTCAGAATATTTTTATCAGAATGATCTCCAAATATCGAGAGAAAAGGCATGAAAAATTTGTAAGCTCAAACCTACCATGGGGCGGCTGATCCGCGGTCAAAAAGTGAAAATGGCGGCGGTTGTGCGGTCGTATGGTGGCCGTAGGATGTAAAAAATCAGGGTCTTGATCGTAATTTCACACACTCCAATATGACGACTAGGATTTCAAGTTCTAGAGCCTATAAAAGGTCCGAGAGCATCTATCATAAAAAATATCCATCGAAGAAAGAATTGGCTGATTTACCGATCAAGCAATCTAGAGAAAACTAGGGTTTTGTAATTTGGTTTTTCAGCGAGCAAATTTTGTAATGCAATAGTTTATCAATAAACGTAGTTCTTTCTTTTAATTTTTCCACATTTACTTTCCGCATTTACATTCCGCATTTACTTTCTGCATTTTTGTTTTTAATTATGGGTTCCGTTTTCTTCCACCTTTTTTCTACTTCATTGATCTTCATGAGCGAGTAAATTCTTACTTGTTAGGGTTTGTAGGATAGGGTAGAATAATGGATGAACAATATCTTTTCAATTCTTTTTAAAGTTTTAATTTTTATTAACTTTAGCAAAATGAATATTAACTCTCTTATCGGGCGCGCTATCAATTCATGATAGTCATGACCATGATTTGAGATTCGTTAATAATCGTTTTGTTAAAGGCTTAAGATAAATAGAGATAAATGGAAGGACAAGGGTCAGGAGAGGGAAACCCTAATTCCATCCAAGAACCCTAATCCACATTCATCACTATTTCTCTAATATTAAATAATTAAAAGATAAAAAGAATTATTTTTTAAATTCCATCCATTAACTACTAAATCCTATAAACCCTACAAGCCCTTCTATTATAAATTTTTCAAAGCTTCTTAATAATAAACAATAACAATTCCATATTTCTTCTATCAACTATTCTAAAACAAGAAAAGCAGTTCCCCGTTTCCCTGTGGGCGACCCGTACTCATCGCAGCTAGCTATTGCAACACCGTTATTGATTGCAATAATTTACAACACAACAGACACATTTTCAGATCAATCACCCGCCAATCCACTCACTTGCATCTTGAAATCGATATTTGATGTTCAAATGAACTTCATTTCGACTACGATTTTTGACACTTCAAACTTGGACTTGGCTTCTAACTTCTTGGCTATTCATAGCTTGAACTCTTGAATCCCTTGAACCTTGGCTACTTAGCATTATGAAGCTTGAATATGCAAATTGTGATGTTCTCGTCCGTATCCTCCAACCTTCATTAGATATTTCATTTAAGCTCGATTTCCTTAATTCTCCTTTATAGAGTTTCGTCTCGAGATCTTCGATATCCTGAAAAGCAATCTCATAGACCAAGCTCATTATATACAGTGATATGAAATAAACAAGTTATAAATAAACACAAGTATATGAAACATTTATTGTTTTGATATTACGAATATACGAATCGTATACCAAATCAATGAATGAGAATAATATATCAATATCGATATATATATCACAAGTAAAGTATGAGATATTGATATATTACTCAGTATACACAAGTTAGATAATAGCAAGCTAATAAACTAGTGTATACAATTTTAGTGTCAATAGAATAAGCAAGATGAAGCAAGTGACACTAAACGAATTGTTCATGTTTAAGCTATCATCAAAACTAAATAAAAAGATCATTATAATCCATAATCTATCAATCTCTCCCTTTTTGATGATGGCAAAATATGAATAGGAAATAGTATACCTATATCAAATAAAACTGAATATCCAATATCGATATACTAAAAACTCCTATTATTCTCCCCCTTTTGACATAATCAAAAAGGGTATTTAGGGAAACCTGAACGTTTGAACTACCCCCCCTAAATATATGCGTACACCTAAAGCGAATTAAACGTTTGAATCACTCCTCCTGAATGTATGCATAGGAGAACACTAGGAAATGGATATGAGCACAAGTAAAATGCGAATTTTGAAAATGAAGCTCAAATCGTATCCAAATGCATGTATATAAGAGATATGCAAAATAAATCAAGTATACGTGCAAAAAATATGCACACGAGCAAGATATAAACAAGTTCTAATGACATATGGAGACAAGCATGAGTTGATAACAATTTAAAATGAATAATTTTGAAAGCGGAGCTCAATTCATACACAATAGCATGGTTGGAAAATGATATTCAACGAAAAGCTTAAAAATATGCGCTAACTTATAAAATGTAAAACAAGTTTTGAAACTTATGTGTTAGAATACATGTCGTAATATGAACCATACGATATTGATGGAAAAACATAATCGTATTACGCATGTACAAAGTGTGTGTGTTTCTTTAAAAGCATGGAATTTTAAAAAGTTCACAACACAAGAATTGGGAAGTAAATACAAAAAATTAACCTTATAAACATGAGATTTACCTCCCCAAATGCTTGAATCTCTCAAGTGAGAGAAGTAAGCCCAAACGATTCATTCATGAGTCCTATTTTACAATCACTTGAGTACCAAACCATTAAAGCTCAAAATTAATATATAATGGAACATAAGTGATAGAATTTTAATAATAATAACTCATAAATGGATCAAAATATGCACATATAACCAAGATGATACTAATGGAAGGTTCAAATATGCAATCAAGTCATATAGAATAGATACCAATTGAAAACAACATGATACCAATTGGAAATAATTGAAAACCGTGTGTGAGTGCAAACATGAGTAACTGTCTCATCTTAAATATCAATTACCCGGTGAAGGATCTCTAATTCTCTCCACTATACTCGTAAGATTCATTGTAATTAACGAAATCCACATGTAGGTCCCCTAAAAGAATTGTAGAAGACATTTGGCAAGATGGGCTAAGAATTCAATACCAATGAATAATTCTACTCATGCAAGAAGTGTGTATTCAACAATTAGATGAGTATAAGTATAAACACATAACAACAAGGCACAAAGAAAACATACCAATTGAAAATTTGTTCAAGTTAAATACACGCGCCAAATTATATCCATATGAAGAAATTTTAAACAAGTTAAAATTATATGGATCTGAACTCTCACTTATATGATTAAAAACATATTTTAAACAAGTGAGAGTGGGTTATGGAAAGAAAACTAAAAGGATATGCAAATTTAAATCAAGTTTTCATACCAAGTTGTGCTCAAGTTTAAAAGATTGCTAGTTTAAAACAAATGATCACAAGAAATCACATATGAACACATGAATGATACCAATTGTAAATGCCATTTGAAATATCCTATGAATGGTGTAACGACCCTAAAAGTCCTATAAACTTTTATTGATCCAATGATAATAAAAGAGTTTATTTCTGTTATGGTTTCGAATTATAAGTTATTATTGATAACTTATGTACAAGAAACAACTTGTAGCTCACTGGTTAAGCCTCTCCACTGTTGTTCTTTAGCCTGCAAGTTTGAATCTCATCAGTTAAATATTTTTTCTTTTTAATTTTTCGGAAGCCCAAGAGTTGCACATGCATTATAAGGAGAAACGAAGAGTTGCAAATAAATCAAACAATATAAATGATACATAAATTCCCAGATGAATGCACTGCACGAACCCCGAGGCAATTTCCTCGTTCTCGACCACCAGAAAATCGCCACCGGCGGCCCGTTTTGCTGAAAAAAATCCCCATTCTTTGCCCATGCATCCCTTCAGCTCCCCGCTTCTCCTTTTTTCTATTTGATTTTCCTGCATTTAACCAGATAACCGTCAGACCCTTCATTTCTATAATTAATCCTTTTTAATTATTGTTAAATATCTATACATCTATCACTCACTCCCTATATATATGTAATCAGACCTAGCCTTCTCCCCTAGGCACATCTCTCAAAACTCTCTTTCAAATCCTAACTCCTAAGTTCTCTTCAAGAAGCTCGCGCTCATTTCCGTCAAGCTCAGCCTCGTACTTCTTCTCACTCTTACTTATGCTACGCTATAAGTTTCCGAAAGGAAGCTGGAAGCTCAAGCTCGTCATCTCACTTTCATCGTCAGTCTCAGTTCTTCAAACTAAGGCTACTTCCCCTCTCGCCACTCCTCATCACTCGTAACCACGCCTTGTCTTCCTTGACTTCTTTCCTTTGCCCCCTCATCATCATCGCGATATAATTCATAGGATAATTTATCTTAATTTATTTTGCAACCTTTTACATGTTCACAAAATTTTCCAATACTATGTTAATAAGAAAACACAAATTTACCACCTTTTCATCTTGCAACTCATGCCTCATATAATTTTTACATGTATTTAAATTGCTATGGTTAAAGCCAAATACTAGAATGAAAATAACGTTAAAATACCATAGTAATTTATTCTTGTTAAAATACTAATTCGTATGATATGTTAATCATTCATAGGGTAACGACCTACTCCACATGCACACATGGAAAATATAGCACGATCATTGTTTATCACAAAGAAAAGTATTTCGCTAAAATACCCTCACGTTCAAAAATACGGTAAATTAACGATAATTCAAATTCTTTGCAATTACGCCTTTACAACCCTCATTAGGGGATCCGTTTGTGGATGGTGCGGAAGTGTTTAGAACTTCAGAATAAAAGGAGAAATCCCAAGGCTGAGCGCCCAAGCCACAAATAAGTGCTTAGCACTTCTGAATAAAAAAAAGACTAAGCAGACCAAGCCCAAATTGGCTAAGTCTCTCTGAAGTCGCTTGCAGCTGAGCTCAAATGCTCTGTTGTTGGATCTTAACTAAATTTAATGATCCTGAAAATATATCTAAATTGATTTTAGTCTCAAATAGGACTAACGTATCCTTAGTTAAAATAAATTGAGCACAAATGCTCATAAATTTAAGTTTGATCTTAATCTAAAACAGATTAACGGTCCTTAAATAAGACAAAATATTCTTTGAACTGATGGAACATACAACCTAAATTCAATCCACAAATCTAAAATATACGAATTTGGACTAATCCGCACCCTATGGGCAACGACACAAACTAGTCTTCGTATACAATCCACGGGCAACCATAACAAACAAAATAAACACACGACACGAAGTGAACTACTGAAGAAGAAGAAAGTGTTTATCGCAACGCGATAACGTAATTAACTGCAGGGGTTTGCGCCTGCAGGGACGAGCGACCCCACAATAAAAAACCCCTCACAAATGAGGGGGAATCTGATAATATTTGTTAAAACGGCCGCATCTATCCAAAGCTCCGATAGACAGTGCCATAAATCAACTTGGTATCTTCAGAGAGGTGGATGGATATGTCCAAATATGATCTGCCCCTAAATTCAGGCTAGATGTCCTCCGCGTCTCAGTCTGGTTTTTGGCGGTAAACAGATTCTGGCATGCCGGGTGGGAACTTTTCCTTTTTTCACTCCACACTTTGTGTGTCGTATTTCGCAAACAAAATCGTGGTTCGCTATGGTTGTCCCTGGATTCAAGATACTAAAACTTGGTGTCTTGCTCCTGTACAGAAAATCAATGGCTTCTTATTGCACTGCTTCAACCAACAACTCCCTCTCCACCCCAACTGGAGAAGTGATATATGGGCCTAACGCGGCTTCCATTTTCTCAATGCCGGTGGGGCAGATTACACAAGCAACTAACAGACTCTTCTTCGGGACCATGCTCCCTCCTGTGAGCTTTGGCGCCGCAACGCCACAAGGAGAAGCTCTCAGAAAGTCGGTCTTCAATCGGTTGGCAATGACGACGGCTCCCATCAGCAAGCCATCAAATCCTGAAGCCTTAGTCTTCAACAGGTTGAGGAAGAACTCAAGCGGTCCCGTAAAGAAGCCCATGATACCAGAGGGGATACCCCAAAAAAGCCAGCCCTCCCTAATCCTACTGCGGGTGAGGCCGATAAAAGTGCTTCCGCTCCAAGACGGTCGGTCTTCGAAAGATTGGCCAATCCCTCTCCAACTCGAACGAGGATGACAGTCTTCAGCAGACTGATACCAACCGAAACCCCTGAGCAATACAGGGAGCTTGACGAAGACGCCTCCAAAACTGAGGCAATTCCCACTCTAAAGTATGCTCGACGTCGCCACTGGCGCCGAGTGAGAGAAGCTGGGGGCAACTCTCCTTCCGGGCTCATCCTACCAGCTTCTATGGTGGATATCAATGCTGCTATTCTAACCAAGAACAGTTTTTATCCGATCAGAAGAGTCCGTAGGAACTCTTCGACGGCGGTGCTGAAGAAATCACCTCCACCAGTAGAGGCCCCTTAGTTAGATAACGATTCTGGTACTAATACGCATCATGCATACATTGCTATAGTGATTTAAATAATATGATGTTTTCATGAGATTTCTGTTTCGTGGATTTGGGAAATCGCAAAGTACATTTTGAAAACTTGAAATATTTAAAAAGTGCGGTTTTCCCTTGATATGATAATTGTGTCCACCATGAGTTTTCTCGGTTCTGAGCTTTTTCGAGTACCCTATTTGAGGAGTAGGATGAGCCGTCTGCAGGTACATGGTGGACCCGGTAAGGTATCCCGGGGTGAGAAATTTATGAGGATGATGATGAGCCTGGAAGGAGGAGCACTACCTACCGGTGATAGTTTGGCGCGGTGGATATCCAGAGGATACCGACCGTAGTCGTGAGATCAGATGATATGGAGCTGATCCGGATAGACGAAGCCCAAAATAGGAGGATTATATGTCGCTGATGGACACAGTTTTCATGATGTTTTCGAGTGTCGATGCTTGGCACTCAGTTTTTATCATGATTTATTGTGTCGTTGTTGGACACACGTTGGATGATGCATTTATACATGATATACATGACATGTTACTATATTATGACACAGACACGAGTACTTTGGTATTGCACATATGCTTATAGTATTACCCTTATTATCACTCGATGTCGTTATATCATTATTATCTTACTGTATGACCTAGGAGATAGTCATACATTTGGTTTCTGCTCGGTGATGTCTTCTACTCACTAGTTGGCTATTCACCCCCGTTGTGCTACAGTTTTCTTACAGGTTTGACCGAACAGGTTCCGTTGCGGCTTGCTGGCACACCGCTTTCTTCCGGGTGATTGCATTGATTAGGTGGGATACACTTGCATAGTGACTACCATTGCACCTGTATATTTTATTTCAGTTGTATCTAGTTAAAGCTCCATCAACCAGACTATGTATATTCATAGACTTAGAATTACAGTTGTATATTCTTTCGGCCTTAGAGTCACACTTATGTATGTATTATTGTTTCTGGATTCTTGATGATGCTTAGTTTTCTTTGCTTTCTTTTTGTGTTTTGAACCTCTCCTTCGGCGTTGTATATTTATATCTTTGCGTGGTTGTTTCCGCCAATTGGCGAAGAGCTAGCTCCCGCTTGGGGATGCCTATATTTATTATTGCTTGTATTATTTTTGGGTTAAGATTTACAAAGGAGGTGCTGCCCAAATTTCAAACGACGAAAAATGTTTTCAAGTAAATATAAATTATTGCATTTTCATAGAATATAATTTGTGTTTAAAAGAAAGCACTTGGTTTCATTAAACCTTATTTCAAAACTTCACCTCCACTATTTTCCCTAAAAGATTTAGATTTCTGGGCTTTTGGCTTACTTGAATTAGATGGGGTCCTATACACTTCACATGATTCAAGTGTCAGTCACGTGCCTTTTTCGGATTGTGACAAACACGTGGGAGCTTCCCTTTATATTTTTTTTATAAAGGAAGATAAATCTCTAGGCCAAAATTTTTGGCGGGAACATCCGCTTCGGGCTCCTCGTCATCGACATCAAATTTCATATCATTGATGCCAAGACCTGTTATAATGCTCTACTCGGCAAGCCTTGTCTACACGAGTACAACATCATCTCTTCTACACAACATCAGTGTATGAAATATTTCAAAGATGGCTCAGAATACACAGTCATTGGAGAACTCAATCCTTTCTCGGTGAAAGAGGTGCGAAAGTATGAAGATGCAGAATACTTTCAACCGGACTTTGAAGATACTGAAAGGTGCCAGAGGCCGGAAAATAAGCAAAAATCTATGGCCACCATCCCGGTCTTCAGAAGCGATACTGAAGAAGATGAATAAATAGTCTACTCAGGACAGCCTCAGAGGGAGAACAATAAGCCCGGACCATCGACCCCTATCCCGGTATTTGGCAACGACTCTGAAGATGAGACGAACATGGTTTTCTCCATTCGCCCATCAATACAAACTCTTGCCGAAGCGGATCAAAGTCTACATATTATGATGACTCCACCTCGACACTACAGTGAACTTGACGTGCTCAATACATATAGCATGCAGGAGCTGGAAACTTTCTACGTGCCTCCAAGACGAAGAGATGAAAAAGCGATACTCATCTACAAATCTATGGAGACTAAGGTGGAAAAAGAAGTCTGGCATGGTGTGGATCCCACTCTTGACAAGTTCCAGCCCATCCGTATCCTAAGATATTATGCGGAGGGATTAAAGAAACTGTTAAAACGCTAAAGCGTAACTCTCGAACAAACGGTTCGGCAAGTCCAATTCTACAAAAAAATTTAGGATATCCCCGGGACTCAACGAAAGAAATCCGACTGGAAGATGAAAATAACTGGGCTGGGATATGTTCTGTCTAAGAAGCGGGAGCAAATTTACAGCCTCCACACCATAAACAGCTCGAATGGAGAAGAAAATATTTCTCCAAGAAGCTATGTTGCCGAACAAGAGAAAAGTATTACTCGAAGAAACATAAGTCCGTCGCTCGAAGAGCAAATTGAAAAAAAAATAAAAGAAGTTTGTCAAGTCAGCCGAGACAACCACAGTCGCGAAATGGTCATATATGAAAAGGTCAAGATGCAGCATCTCAGTCAGCAATCAGTGGAAGAAATAGATCATGATACTCTTCATCCACGGCCCGTTGTGTGCTTTTGTGAAAAAGGAAAATCCTGAAGCAGAGACAAAAATGAGGATAAAGTAGCAAGCAACACTCAAGGAAAACAAAGTAGGTCCAAGACGCCGTGTAATCGAAAAAAGTTCGGTTGTAGCCCGTCCCTCATAAAGAAGATGGGTCGGAAATACTTGTTCCCTCGAGACAAGACAGTAAAGATCTTCAGCCTTTTCATGAAGCACCAAATTATGAAGTTTTCGGTGTCTCGGCACCCTGAACTATTAAATGAATTCTATCATTCGGATTATTTCTCCTATCACCGAGCAATAGGTCACCCCCTTGAAGACTATTTCACGTTCAAGAACTGGATGGAGGACCAATATCAACAAGGCAGGTTTATGTTATCCGACAATTGGAGGATAGATTTGTCGCAAAAGCACGAGCCAAAGAAGACCTATACAATCAGGATGGGATTGGCTTGACCTCTTCGGATGCTTCATAAACGAAGATGATGATGAGGAGATTTTAGAATTTCCGCCGGCACAAAAAGAGCCGGAGGATGGGATACATACCACGGTAGACAACCTAAGTAAAATCAATTTGGGAATGGAGGATGATCCGAGACCGACGTTTGTCAGTAAGCTGTTGCCGAAAAAACAGGTATCCACATTAAAAGATGTGCTTATGAAGTACAAAGACTATTTCGCTTGGAACTACTTCGAATTGCTGGGTTTAGATCCAGAGGTAGCGGTGTACAAGCTGGCCATATCGGCAGAGATAAAGCCAGTCAAACAGGTGTCACGCCCCGCTTCCCAGAATACGGGCAGGGGACGTGACGAGGCCGCTACGTATTTACTGAGAGGTAAATACGCTAAGTGTAACTAAGCAATATAAATGTAAATGCATAAGAGAAAAGATATAACAAACATCAACTTTATTTATTTACATTCTTTTTACAATACATGGAAAAGTAAATACATAGAATAAAGCGATGCCTAAACAGTGGCATAATAGAAAAGGAAAAGTACTGAAATAAAAGTGTACAATGAACTAGAGCTCTGGGTCTTCAATGAAGTGGTCCAAGACTTCACTAGTGGGCTCGATCTCCGGAGTGTCCAGATCACCTGACGACATTCAAAGAATAAAGAAAGAGAATGTCATCAGCGAACAAATCACTCGGTAAGTCCCAAAGATAATGGAGAAATTGAATAGACAGAAAGAGATGGTAGCTTGTAAAGTTGTATTATATTGTTATAATGTTGTGTTAAGGCCGTGTTTATAGCTTGGCACAGAAGGATGCCAGTGTATATGAGAGAAGTCTCTATATGCCAGAGACTAGAGGCAAGTGTAGTACAAGAAACCATTTATTCCACGGTACAACAACAACTTGATTCAGCTTAGGTGTATTAAATCTTACTGTCTCGTGCCACTTCTAACACCTTCCGTACCAATCTACCCCTTTATAACCCCATAGTGTTTATGTATTGATTGCATGGATTTTATTTGAAGGGTTCCGGCAGCGCCCCGGCCATCAAAACGTGACCAAAATGTGGAACAAAAATTTTCTAAACTGGTGCTACCGCTACCCAATTTACGGATCGACCTTAAACCCTAAACTAGCAAGCTAACTATGAGTTAGAATCGATATACCGAGTTGATCCGTGTCCTTCAGTCTTCATTCCAAGCTCCTAGCGGCTCTTTGATGATGTTTGGTTGCCGGTCTTCCTCCATCTCCGATGATCCACCTGAGGGAAATGGCACAAGCTCCAACCTCGTCGAGCAAGGTAACCGATGCTCCAAAGTCGCTAGCGATGGAGAGTGGGGGTGTATGAAAGTGTCACTGCAATTTTATCTCAGCTCTTGTGCTTATGAGAGCAACCATAGAAGATTAATAGAGGTGATGAAGACTTTGGCATGAACAAAAAGGGTTAAGTCTTTTTCTTGATGAACTTTTGAGTGAATGAGAGAGTGGGAGAAAAAAATGCAAGTGTGAATTAATCCAAAACCAAATGAACCCCAACCCCACAATAATGTGGCCGGCCCCCCTTCTCTCTCAATCACAAAAACATATCATTTCCTTTTTCAAATTAAACAATTAAAACAATAAACAATGCCAACCATACTTTGAACCATGACACAAGCCATGCTTTGACTCACCTTTTCCACCTCATTTCTTAATTGAATTTCTAAAAGAAAATCAATAAAGAGGTGGCATCTTCTAGAAGCTATTCCGTATAAAATACGGAATACTTCCCGGTACATGTATCGAAATACATATACGCGTATTCATACCAAAATACGAATAGCCGAGAGAGAAAATGAATAGTGAACAATAATACTAGAATACATATATATAAATACATATGTAAATTATTAAATCAAAACCTGATTCAATAATCTGGCTTAATCCTAAGCCGCTAGTATTATCAACCGTCCAATTAAAGTCTGCGCAGCAAGTGCACATATTTAATCGGACATCCGTATATATCAACATACCTCATGTACACCATATCTCCTGAACCGTGAAAACCCTCTGTGTGGGACTCTAAAGACTCGTCAATACGCTGGCAGTAGGTTTAACCACAAGCACGTCAGCGGCACTAGCTGTACGTAACGACTACCCAGGTATTGAGCGAAAAGGAGGCCGACGAGCAAACTCATGCAGAACCCCTACTGAGCCTGACAGTGACAATATCCGTATAGTCCAGTCTGTTCGTCTAAGAGTATCGCATATCGAGTCTAGGGGGGTGGATAAAGTCAGACCCCTAACAACGCGATATTTAGTGTCGGCATACAACCCATCACCTCCTGAGAAACTATCGATCCTGGATCGGTAATCCTCGTCTACCATGGCCATGGATTTGTGGTGATGGCTACCCGTACACAATGCGACATCAACCTCCAATACCGGGAGAGACGAATCCCCGACGATCCGATCACTGCCTCCATATGGCTCGGGACTGTATCCAACTAAAACCTGTTTGCACGACTCCTTTGAGCCGTGGTAGGGTAGTAATCAAAGTACAGTGGGAACTCACACGAGATAAATGACGATCTCAGGTCGACAGACTAACCTATACACATGTCACCTGGGAACTGCTATCTGACAATAGGTATAATACCAACTAGCAGGTTCCCGGCGAGTCCGTCCAGTGTACTCATAACCCAATGAGCACCTGTATACTATCTTAGGCGAACAAACTAACACTAATGGCTTATGAGACCTGGCCACCGCCCCTCGTCGGGGTCTCGATTAGTATACACTAGTCTTCAGTGGAGTATCGATGCCCGGTCTCGATACTCCTATGACTAGGGACATTTAAGGATGTGCTTATAGTCCCCAGCTCCCACATATGTGATCGCCATCATAATGTTGGCAGTCAAGAAAGAATCCTACGGGCTCTATCAACATGTACATGATGATAAAGACAAACCAGATAGCATACTATCATCTTGAGTAAGATTGTTTTATCGGTATAGGTCCTGCCTCAATCATCATAATCACAAGTCCGCGACTATGATAATTGCCTTGAGGGCACTATAGCCAACAATCTCCCACTTGCACTTAAGGCTAATTATTGCGATGTCGCATACTCACAGCCCGTGTGATACCGAACACCCAACTTCTCTACTAATCAGCTTCGCAAAGCCCGTTTGCGAAAATGATTGCGTTCGAGAAATAGCCTCAGTGAGTGGATCCGCTCCAATGTTTCTTTCTGTATCTCTCTTAATCTCAACTTCACGGAGAAAACTATCTTCCGAAATGAGCAATACTTGTCTTAGAATTTGTCTGGATATCTGATGGGACCCAGTTCACAAACGAACTCCAATTCCAGCAAACTACTTAGACTGTATCGTCCACTGAATTTAATCAGTATCCTACGCTATGCCTTTCCTCAGTATCCGCTTGGACCACCTGTCCAACATACTGTTCCTCAAAGGAGGGAAAAACTATAACTCTGACAGTTACTCTGTCATCCAGGTCACCTTGGAAGCCTGATATGATAACCGTCTCCTGAAGGAGGCTGCCGTTACCATATCCATAGAATATCCATTCATGTTCATAAACTACTTCCCAATGTTTCTCCAGGATTGGATTAATATATCTGCTTATTGCATCTAGTGCAAAAGCAATATCTGGTGTGGTACTTGACATTTCATGATTAACTCAATTGCCTAAGCAAGTGATATGCTAATCATGCAAATCCCTCTCCCCTTTAGTCTGTAAGACACCTTTAGAGAGGGTGACTCCATCACCTGCAGGTACACCACCATGCCAGGAGTCGTCCATTTAATTTCAAAATACCCAGATTAGGATACTTCCCAAATCTACATCTAAAACCATAGATCTAGTAACCAGAAACCCTGATATTACATCCATATCCTGTGTGGAGAAACAACTTTGTGACAGTCATAGTACAACCGATCGTAGTATAGGAATATCCCTTCCTATCAAGTCGAAGTCATCCCAATACCTGGACATCACTCTCTACTACCTTCTTACCAGATCCATCTCCTATTCTGATTAGGTCAAAACCTATGACTGTCACATCAAAATTAGATGATCTATTTCCGCTATACCTGCTTTAGTCTATAAATAGATATAAGCTACTTGCCCACTATGCTTTCGCTGCTCCCACTGAATACAACAACCCTATGGCAGAGTCATATACACGTGCACTTCTAAAGCTAGTTTAGAACGACGCTATACTCATCCTCCTGCCGGGTCTTATAGTCTAGAACGGCAATGGAAAGTCTGGGTAAACAAGAACCTTCCTGTCACCGTCTCTGAGAAGACCAAAGTACCCCTCGGGTGCTTGAGGTTACCCACCAAATCTGCGGAGTGGCTAATGGAACGTTGAAAACAATTGAATCCTCAGGTTCTATTAAATCTTCAGTAATCATTTTGTTAGTTATATGTATGCCCTAGAGGCCATTACTGTACATACGATGTATATTGTAGTGGATTCTTGGACATATATATGGAGGACTTTATTGCTCGACATGATAGTACGCTATCTGGTTGCTCTTTATCTTAACATGTACTCTGATTGTCTCTATGTTACATGTTGATAAAGCCCTTAGGATGCGTACTTGACTACCAGGACTATGATACGGATCATACTAGTGGGGACAGTGTAGTCGCCAAGTACATCCTTCAAATGTTCCTAGTCGTGGGAGTACCGAGACAGGGCATCGATACTCCAGAGTAGACTAGCGTATACACATCTTGACCCATATGATGGGCGATGGATGATCCCATATCCATTGGTGTTTGATATCAGAGAAGGTATACGGGTGCTCAGTGGAGACTGGGTACACTGGACGGACTCGCCGAGAACTTCCAGATGGTATTATACTTCACGTCAGATGGCAGTTCTCTGGTGACACTGGTACAGAGTAGTCTGTTGACCCGAGATCGTCATAGAGTCTTGTGTGATTCCCACTGTGCTTTGATTTCCATCATACCACGTCCAAGAGGGCGTGCAAAAAGGTGGCTTTTAGGTACAGTCCTGAATCACATGGAGGCAATGAGCGATAGGAGGGGATTCGTTCTCCCGGTATAGAGAGTTGATGTTGTGCTGTGTTCGATTGGCTATAACTGGAAATCCCTGGCCAGGGTTGCTGAGATTTACTGGTAAGTGTTATCAGTAGTTTCTCGAACTATTATAGACCTCATATCGACATGACTTATCAAGCTACTGGGGTCTGACGTTTGCCACCCTTAGGCGAGATATGCGACATATCAAACAACGAGACCGGACTGTACGGGAGTGTTACTGATTGGATTCGCAGGAGAATGTACAGGCTTGCTTGTTGATCTTCTGAGCGCTCAATACCTGGGTGGCTGTTATGTTTAGCTGACCGCTTGCAGCTTGTGGGTGTTTGATATGATCATCACCTATTGCCGGCGTATTGACGATTCTTTAGAGTCCTACACAGAGGTTTCTTGGCTCAGGCAAAATGGAGTAGGAGCACATATGTGATATGTGCAGGACCGAGAACAATACGTGTATGTGATACCGTATTAGATTCTCACGATATGAGATATCAGCCGGGTATATGAGATATAGCCGGGTCATCGGATCAAGTGTTGATTCGATGAACTGATACGGATTATATTAGTCGGTTATTTGGTAAATAGCCGGATTATCGGATCAAGTGTTGATTTGATAATTTAATGTATAATTATATGTTTGATATATTAAATTACATTAACTAATATTAGCTCACTTATTGATTCATTTTCTCACCGGGTAATACATTGATATATATTCGATATATGTTAATTGTATTATTTTCTTTTGTTACAATAAATATTGTATATGTGATATATAATATTGTAACGTGATATGATTACTAATGCAACATGTTTAGTGGAGATTAAACAAGGTTAGGGTTTTAATTGGGTTAGTTCTTTCATGAACCTTCTAGAAGGTTTTCTTTTGTCATGAGCTAAGATATTATGGTTGATATTTTAAGTGACTCATTCTTAACCCAACCCAAACCCTTAGCCCTAGTTAAATCTCTACATGAGTTAGCCTTGTCATAGTTGACCATGGTTGCATTTGTAATGATATTATCATTTGCATTATTCATCACAAAAGGATTATTCATTGTTCATCTTCTTCTTCCTTCTTGCAAAGCTTTCTAGCTTTGATTCTTATGATGAAAATGGGTAAGATTATGAAAATAAAATAGAGCTAAAATCCTACTTCATCATCCTAATCTATCCTAGCCATTTAGATTAGGGTGTTCACTTCATTTAGTGAGTGAGAGCTTGTGTTAAAGAAACTTCAAGGTAGATCATCTTAGTTATCGAAGATCGGAAGCAAGCTTGCATCTTTCTCTTCGTGGAGCCTCTCTAGAGTTCAGGAACTCGATGATCGCAGCGAAGGGACCTCAACACAGTGCTTTAGAAGTGAAGGACCAGACTACAAAGGTTGTAATCCCAAACTCTTAGATGTTAAAGTGTTTAACATGCTTTGTTTCGCCTAATCTCTAGTCTAAGAACTTGGTTAGGGTTGTTCGGCACGTCTAAATTTTAATCGGGCATGGTTGATGTCTTGTAGAACCTTATTAGAGTGCTTAGTAACCCTACACGTTTGCGGTTCTAGAATCACTTCCAGTTCTACCATACTCCCACTACTATTTTCTGAAAAATCCATTTTACTAAAAATGTGGCAAGTCAAGAACAATATAAATATTGATCTTCCTGATGGTAGAAAGTTAACCCTCGTCAAAGCCCGGGATAACCCACAAACATCCATTACTGAAACGTGCCTTGAATTTATCCGGATTCTGGTTTTAAGCATCAGCCAGACAACTCCCTATATCTTAACATCGTTAAGATATAAATTGATTCTATATAAATCTAATATAGAAACAAAATCACTAATTTAATTGGAACGAGATTCAAAATCATGCAGCTGTCTCCAGTGCATATCAACCAGATGGGAAAAGGACAATCAGCATTACTCATCTAGGAGTGCATCCATATATGAGTAACCTGAAAAAGAAGCAAGTTCTCAAAACCATTACTATTAACTGAATATCAAACACAAGTATCTACATCTTCGACTTCCTCAAAGAATCCTGATACTTAAAATAAATGGTTCTCTACTTTATTCTTATACCTATAACTTCTGAATATCTGGACCTTACATTTCAACGAAATACATGTCCAGAACTGGAGAAGTCATAAGTAAACAGAATATAGTACGAGTACCAACCCCTCTATCCTAATGGACACTGGACAACATACAATACTTTGTATAAGTCCCCTGAGTTCAATAACTCAAACCCTGTGCGTCGTAGGTTGAAAAACTGTACTATGGTTAAGAAGAATTACATCGCTGTTGAATGCACCTTACCTAATCACCAACTGATATAGGTAAATGTCATAGACACAATATCAAAAAGTTATATCTCACTTTATAAAATAAATGTACATATATATCAGTTTGAAATTGGTGCATAACAACGGATATTCAAAACCAAATATTTGCCATCCGGCAAAATCCAGATGATTTCCTCAAATATCACCAATTACAACGAATTCCGATATAATGAGGATCTAATCACCCAATTCCCAATATCTTACTCCCACTCACCATCCGCAATAACATGCAGATGTGAGAACTGATCTGGTAAATACATACCCTGGAGTTAGATTCCAATTGGGAAAACAGTTTTCAATTAACATTGCACGGTGAAACTGAAACATGAAAATGTTTCGAAGGGATTTAACCGGTATTCCTAGTAACGCCTCTTCCATTATCCTGAATCATGACAGTAACCATATACCTACCCGCCCTCACTGCAATCCTTTTATTATGTCTTTACTTATTACCTTCTGTACACCTCCTTTACGCTAATTGGTTTTCTTCATTCCCTACCTTTCGGCACCAGCCTAAGGTTTGGAAGAAGACTATCCAATAAGTGTAATAGGTATACTCTCCTAATCCTAGGAGCCCTCATAATCTGAGAGAAGGTAAAGAGAAAAGACATCTGAATAATCCTATTTTTTTTCTCCTGAACCAGAATCCATCCTCGAAAAAGTTCCTTCGAGTTCGTATGTAACTATATGATGGATTTATCCAATGGAAGTGGATATCCGTAGTGATACGGAGTGTTCTAGAGAAAAGCAAAGTGGATGTAGGAGTGGCAGGGGTATACACTATCTTTGTCGTGAATGACGGTGCCGCAATTTCCTTTGCCATTGTTCTAATCCCTTTATATGTTTTTACTTATTACCTTCTGTACACCACATTTAAGCTTAATTTGTTTTCTTCCTTCCCTACCGTTCGGCACCTGCCTATGGTCTGGAGGAAGACTATCCAATAAGCTCAATAGGTGTACCCTCTCCTAATCCTAGGAGCCCTCACAACCTGAGAGAAGGTAAAGAGAAAAGACAACCGAATAATCCTATTCAATCTCTCCAGAACCAGAATCCATCCTCGAATCAGATCCTTCGAGTTCGTATATAACCATACGATGGATTTATCCAATGGAAGTGGACGTTCGTAGTGATACGGGGTGTTCTGGAGAAATGCAAAGGTGATATAGAAGTGGCAATGATATATACGACACCGTGACATTCCAAAAGCCAAAATGTTTTAAGAAGGTTCGGTTAATTGGGTTCATGAGTTTTAGTCAAAGGTCGGGTCATAGTCGCAGCCAGAGAGAGAGAGAGAGAAACACTCAGCGTGCACTCTAACCTAGATCAGAATGGTTAATCATTTTATCTAATCAGGATGGCTCCCACTGTTTCCTCGAATTCTTCTCCAAACCCAAAAGGAGAATTAGTCGGAATTACCCGAGGAGTAATCCTACTCATCAGTGGGAATCGGGATCCAACTATCATCGCATGATAACTTGATGGAAGCCACTCAAGTCATCACACTCCAGAAGGTATGCGCAAGCCTGGCAAGTTTCCTGTATGTTTGAAACTCCCGATATGATTTTTACCCCAAGCGGTTTATGATCTTGACTTCGGCCAACAAATCATAACCCGCAAGTCATGTTCTACCCGTCATTATCCTGATTGATTTAGACCCACCCGCACACACCCTTGACTTTGGCCAACAAAATGGTATGACTGTCCTAAACCAATGCATATCCATGCAACGGACAAGCAATACACAGCTACCGCACATGATACCTTGACTTTGGCCAACAAACACCGCACGAATAATATGCACTATTTATCCGAAATGACGGAGGGCTACGGCTGGTTTTTGGCGAAAAACCTTTAACGTAATGAACTTGATATCGTTGAAGGAATCCAAGTGGTTTTATAAATATATAGTGGCGAAAACTTTTGCTAAAGAGGTCACTCCCGGTGAAGGGATCTCGGCTCTTTCCCCGTCGAATGGGGTGCAGGATATCCCAAACTGAATACCACGATGCAAAGCAAAAATAATCGACTATAGTAAAGTTATTACGTTGACGCAAACTTTTACCCAAGGGGTCACTCCCGATGAAGGGATCTCGACCCTTGCCTCATCGAATGAGGTGCAGGATATTCTAAAACGAATACCACGATGCAAAGCAAAAGTGTACGTCTGTAATGTCAGTTTTTAAAAAACTTGGTTCCAACAACATCATATATAGGTTTGTTTTATCTTTGCATTGATAAGAATCTATGCAGTCCCATCAATTAATCACACCAGAAAAGAACGAAAATAAAATGTACGTATATGCCATCCGCATTCGCCACTGGATCCCGTCATCACCCGTTAGGTTACTTAACTAACGTCAGAGCGGGGACTAGGCTAGCGCGGGTGCAAAACATATACAACATCTACTACTATATATAAATATATATATATATATTTAACATTCATCCCAGGCATGATATAAAGCAACATCACAGAAACAACACAGAAGCAACACGGAATGGTGGATAATCTGAAGCCCCGGGTTTCACTTGAGCCGCAAGTGAGACCCGACGTTCCCTGTCGTGTGGATAGAATGTGTAATGAAACCTAGAACCCTACGAGCGTGGCAAGTTACCCGCCAAAACCAGTAGTGAGGCAGCCTCCTTCAACAACGTGAATGGGCCACCCGACACTTCACGGAATCCTGTAACTTGAGCATGTTGGAGATAGTGCCCTCAGAGTCAATTATTGGATCACAGGCACGTGATTGCAATGATTGAGGGAGGATCTATCCCAGTAGGACAGTCTTACTCGAGATGATAGTATGCTATCTGGTTTATCTTTATCATCGTGTACTGCTTTAGGTGACCTGACAGGTCACTATTGCATGTTGATAGAGCCTCTAGGATTCTTGCTTGACTACCGGCAGTATGAGGGCGATCATATACGTGGGAGCTGGTAGTCTATAAGCATATCTTTAAAAGGTCCCTAGTCGTGGGAGTTTCGAGACAGGGCATCGATACTCCAGAGTAGACTAGTGTATACAGTCGAGACCCCGACGAGGGGCGGTGGCCGGTCTCACAAGCCACTGGTGTCTGTTGGTTCACCTAAGATGTATACAGGTGCTCATTGGGTTATGAGTACACCGGACAGGACTCGCCGGGAACATGCTAGTTGGTCTTATACCTGACGTCAGATAGCAGTTCTCTGGTGACATGTGTACAGATTAGTTCATCGCCCTGGGGATCGTCATTTGTCTCGTGTGAGTTCCCACTGTACTTTGATTACTACCCTACCACGCTCAAAGGAGACGTGCAAACAGGTTTTAGTTGGGTACAGTCCCGAGCCACATAGAGGCAGTGATCGGATCTTCAGGGGTTCGTCTCTCCCGGTATTGGGGGTGAGGTCGCGCTGTGTCTAGGAGAGCCATTACACGAAGCCCTCGGCCGAGGCAGGAGATTTACTGGTAGGTATTCCAGTAGTATCTCAAGGTGTTCTGGGCTACACTCCGACACGACTTGTACCGCTTTTGGGGGTCTGACTTTTACCAACCCCCTAGGCCCGCCATGCGATGCTCATAGACGAACGGACCGGACTGTACGGATATTGTCACTGACAGGCTCAGTAGGGTGTCAGGATGAGTTCGCTCATCGACGTCCCTTTTGGTCAATAGCTGGTGGCCCGTCACGTATGGCTAATACCTCTGACGTGCTAGTGGTTAAATCCACAGCCATAGTATTGACGAGTCTTTAGAGTCCCCCACATTCAGTTACTCAAGTTTCGGGCGAAACACTGTAGAGGCCGTATGGAGATATGGCAAGGTCCGATCAGATACGTGCGGTATTGCACGGATCAGGATCGGACAGTTAGTACTAGAGGCCGTATGGAGATATGGCAGGGTCCGATCAGATACGTGCGGTATTGCACGGATCAGGATCGGACAGTTTGTACTACAGGCCGTATGGATATATGGCAGGGTTCGATCAGATACGTGCGGTATTGCGCGGATCAGGATCGGACGGATAATACTAGCCGGCTTTTGGTTTAAGCCGGATCCTATTATAGTACAGTGTGGATTTTGTCTCATTGCATTTGTATTTCGGTCGGAATACAGATGCGGGTGTGTATACACAGTATCGGGGTTTTCCTGTAATTTATTACGGGACCAGTTTTCTGGAGTTGCTAGTTTGCTTTCCGTTTCGGCCATTTTCATCTGTATCTTTCAATGGCCGAAGATTGGTGGAGGAGGGCTTATTTGCATTTGTGCAAATAAGCAATTTGGAAGGGGGTCTTTTGCATATTGGTTGGATCATGATGGTTGCACCATCCCTTGACCTTTTGACTTCTTCTTCTTTCATGATGGCTTGACCTTTTTGAAGTCATCATGCTTTATGATCATGGTTGGTTATGATGAAGGGGTGTGATGATTGTTGTTTGAGTGTTGGACTTTCATAGTGATCATTTCTTTGCATGATAGCTTTTTCTCTCTCTTGGATTATGAGAGACTCTCATTCTTTTGATTGATAGACTCACTCACTCACTCACATTCTCCTCTCCCACATTAGCATGGCCGGCCAAGCTCTAGGTGGGCTGTCCCAATTTTTGGTGTAGGGATTTACACTCATTTGGCTTGGCAAAAATCATATTAGCTCCTCCTCCAAAAGCTTGTATCCATTCCTCCACCATATGGCAATTCCTACAACCCCAAAATGAGACATGAGTTCCACACTACATTCTACAGCAAATCTTGGGCACGTCGACTTGCCAGCTTCGTGCCCGAGTTGTCTCGGTATAGAGGTGGGAGCCCGTAAAAGAACCAGGCGACGTGGTGCCCTTTCCGGCGAGGAGGTGGAGACTGGACATTCCGCGGGAGATCGGGACGACGGCGAGAATACCGGAGGACTCGGATTTCTCGGTATATCTCTCTTCCCCATCTTGTAGTTAGCTAGGACTAGTTAATGGCATGATCCGGTTTTTAGTGCGCGGTGGTGCCGGTTCAAGAAAATTAAAGTTAGCCATCGCTTCCGCATTTGGCCTCGGGATGGAGGCCGCGACGCCGCCGTGCACTTACAGAGCACCCCTCCTGGGTCAACCTATACCCCCTACAAGTGCGGCGAATAGTTCGCCAATTCTAGAGTAAGTCCCCCTCCGTCTGAATGCCTTGAGATGCAGACCAGTTGCCGTCTAGAACTCGGCTATTCGTGCACTCCACCTCGGGGTAATCCTAGCACAGAAAATAAAATAATATACAATGGTGACATCGACCTCAGCCCGGTCGTGCCCCAAAAGAATAATATACAAACTGGCAGTGACGGCAGTCCACATGTCGGACGCTCGCCCCGCAATATCAAATGTACAAATGAAATTAAAACTGTACTATCATTGCACCACTGGCTATCCACGACGACGATCCAACCAACATCACAGCACAACACAGAACATCAACATGAATGTCACGTTCACAAACCCGTCTAAAAGAACATATGGCAGTTAGACGGGTTTACCGATCAAATGACATTCACGGTCGCAGATATAAATGTATGTAGTGTTAAACGCCCACTTAAAATATCGATCGACTAAATTTCCAAATTGGCCCCAATAGCAATAACAGCACTGCACAGAAAACTGGGCCAAAATAGAATATCACAAAAAATCACAATTCCATGTTCTGAGCTACAGGAAAAAATTTATGGCCCGTCGCCACTAAATGGCCGTGGAACCGCCGCAAATGGGGGGTAAGTGCGGCGGTTCCGCGACGCTATGGAGGCTTCCGGATCCCAAATTTTTTCTGTACCCATAAAATCGCCTGCACGGATTTTTAAGATGCCTGAAATAATTTTTTGACCACTTTTCAAAATCGACAGCAAACACAAAAATGAAATCGTGATTTTGGTAATTTCCGTCGATCGATCTTTCAAGTATGTTTAAACAAGCTAGTAAGGGGTTTAAAGGGTGGCTCTGATACCATGAAGGGTTCCGGCAGCGTCCCTGCCATCAAAACGCGGCCAAAATGTGGAACAAAAATTTTCTAAACTGGCGCTACCGCTACCCGATTTACGGATCGACCTTAAACCCTAAACTAGCAAGCTAACTAAGAGTTAGAATCGATATACCGAGTTGATTCGTGTCCTTCGGTCTTTATTCCAAGCTCCTAGTGGCTCCTTGATGATGTTTGGTTGCCGGTCTTCCTCCATCTCTGATGATCCACCCAAGGGAAACGGCACAAGCTCCAACCTCGTCGAATGAGGTAACCGACGCTCCAAAATCGCTAGCTATGGAGAGTGGGGGTGTATGAAAGTGTCACTACAATTTTCTCTCAACTCTTGTGCTCATGAGAGCAACCATAGAAGATGAATGGAGGTGATGAAGACTTTGGCATGAACAAAAAGGGTTAAGTCTTTTTCTTGATGAACTTTTGAGTGAATGAGAGAGTGGGAGAAAAAAATGCAAGTGTGAATTAATCCAAAACCAAATGAACCTCAATCCCCACAATAATGTGGCCGGCCCCCTTCTCTCTCAATCACAAAAAAATATCATTTCCTTTTTCAAATTAAACAATTAAAACATTAAACAATGCCAACCATACTTTGAACCATGCCACAAGCCATGCTTTGACTCACCTTTTCCACCTCATTTCTTAATTGAATTTCTAAAAGAAAATCAATAAAGAGGTGGCATCTTCTAGAAGCTATTCCGTATAAAATACGGAATACTTCCCAGTACATGTATCGAAATACATATACGCGTATTCGTACCAAAATACGAATAGCCGAGAGAGAAAATGAATAGTGAACAATAATACTAGAATACATATATATATAAATACATATGTAAATTATTAAATCAAAACCTGATTCAATAATCTGGCTTAATCCTAAGCCGCTAGTATTATCAACCGTCCAATTAAAGTCTGCGCAGCAAGTGTATATATTTAATCGGACATCCGTATGTATCAACATATCTCATGTACACCATATCGCCTGAACCGTGAAAACCCTCTGTGTGGGACTCTAAAGACTCGTCAATACGCTGGCAGTAGGTTTAACCACAAGCACGTCAGCGGCACTAGCTGTACGTAACGGCTACCCAGGTATTGAGCGAAAGGGAGGCCGACGAGCAAACTCATGCAGAACCCCTACTGAGCTTGAAAGTGACAATATCCGTACAGTCCGGTCTGTTCGTCTAAGAGTATCGCATATCGAGTCTAGGGGGTGGATAAAGTCAGACCCCTAACAACGCGATATTTAGTGTCGGCATACAACCCATCACCTCCTGAGAAACTATCTATCCTGGATCGGTAATCCTCGTCTACCATGGCCATGGATTTGTAGTGATGGCCATCCGTACACAATGCGACTTCAACCCCCAATACCGGGAGAGACGAATCCCCGACGATCCGATCACTGCCTCCATGTGGCTCGGGACTGTATCCAACTAAAACCTGTTTGCACGACTATTTTGAGCCGTGGTAGGGTAGTAATCAAAGTACAGTGGGAACTCACACGAGACAAATGATGATCTCAGGTCGACAGACTAACCTGTACACATGTCATCTGGGAACTGCTATCTGACAATAGGTATAATACCAACTAGCAGGTTCCCGGCGAGTCCGTCCAGTGTACTCATAACCCAATGAGCACCTGTATACTATCTTAGGTGAACAAACTAACACAAATGGCTTGTGAGACCTGGCCACCGCCCCTCGTCGGGGTCTCGATCAGTATACACTAGTCTACACTGGAGTATCGATGCCCGGTCTCGATACTCCTACGACTAGGGACATTTAAGGATGTGCTTATAGACCCCAGCTCCCACATATATGATCTCCATCATAATGTTGGCAGTCAAGCAAGAATCCTATAGGCTCTATCAACATGTACATGATGATAAAGACAAACCAGATAGTATACTATCATCTTGAATAAGACTGTTTTATCGGTATAGGTCCTGCCTCAATCATCATAATCACAAGTCCGCGACTATGATAATTGCCTTGAGGGCACTATAGCCAACAGTATTGTCTTGTCTTGTATTACAAATTGTATAGATTGTATAATTGGTCGACTTGCCGAAACCATGATATCTGTAAATGGATGTAACTGTAGAATCATGGATGTAACTGGAGAATCATGTAAATGGAAGTATATCCATGGTTCGGTTCAGTCAATATAGATTGAATAGTTTGAACAGATTGAATATATGAATTCATATTGAATTGTAATATTGTAGATTGTACTTGAATCATATTCAAGTCGGATTATAATGAGACTCATTCTGAGTCAGAACAATTAGAAAAGAAATTAAAGTCCTGATTGTTTTGATGTTATCGGTAACCGCTGCATATGGGCAGCAGGATTTGTGTCTTTTTCAAAGACGATTACCGTGTTGATAACACCGTTGTTAAGTTGTCTACCTTAAATTGGCAAGCACCCACTTCTCCGGCTCACTGAGGCTCAAGAGATTGGTCCCGCGTAAACCTATGTTTACTAGGGTCCTTAGGGTAATTTATAGAACTTGATGGGGTTTATGTAAAAATACTTTTATATACTTTTCAAAATACACCCCAAGTATTTAATTATCGTCTTTAGAGTTGTAATAATTGTAGATTTTATATTTGTGATATTTCTAGTGAAAATAACTCAATTTTCATAGTATGTGGTATTTAATTGTAACATTGAACTTGTATGGAATTTATGGTATTTTAATGTAAAGGGATTCTTGTGATTTTTGAAAAGAGTTGGAATACTTATATTATTACAAAATATATATTTTAATGTTACTTATACATATATTTATATAAAAATAATTTTAATATATATTTTATATTTCTAGAAATTTCATTTTCTTAAGATGTTCGTATTTTAAATCTTTCGAGACCGAATGCTCCTTGCGGAGGTCTGCATCTCGCACTACTAAGCCCAGAGATGTGCGATAATCTGCACCATCCCAGTCGGGTTCCCAAAAATTGGTTGTAGCGGCGCTTTGCAAAGATTTGCTTAAAAATACTAAATCTTTTAAAAATGGTTTTATTAGTAAAGGGTATTTATATGTAAAGGTTCGTTTCCCGTATTCTATGTTCCCAAAAAGTATTGTGCTATATTTCATATGAGTGTTGTGAGGAGGTAGGTCATTTCCTCGTGATCTAACTTAAGGGTATAACTAGATTGTGATGATTTAATGTCAAAATGAAACTACATGGTATTTTACTGAAAAAGAGCGATAAAAGTTACAAATTGATATAGATTGTCATGAAACTTGTTCAACATGTTTGTTAATTATTAATAGTCAATATGTAATGGTTTAATAGGGTTCTGTTTAAGAAAAGTGGGATTTTTAGAAAGAAACCGAATCGGAAATTGGGTTGACTCCGATTCCGTCGGGTTTTATTAAAAGATGTTTTTAGAGTAGCAAAGGAGAGAGGCAGGTAGGACTTATGGGTTTAGAGATCAGAAAAGAGGAAGAGGGAACGGTAGGAGGCGCCGGTGCGTCGTTTCGTCGCCGGGAGCTCCTAGGGTTGTCGCCGAAAAAATCGCCGGAGCTTCGCCTTTCGCTTCTTCCAAAGTACACTAGGGTTCTAGGAAATTTCTTGAGAGTTTTATTCAGAATTTTGGAGTGAGGGGTGTGTGTTTAGGGGTTGTATTTATAAGGTAAGGCAATGATTTAGGGTAGGTGAAAGGTTAAATTGAAAAATGTAATAAAATGTAATAAAATAGGGTTTAATGTGATTTAATGGGTCTATGGAAACGATTTACAGAAATAAAGTGTGCAGGTGTACAGGGGAGGCCAAAAGACAACTTTTTCATGTTGGGGACTCGGCGGTCCGACCGAGTCCGGCCGGCGGCGGCGACCCGAGTCGGCAGGTCTGCCGGCCGAGTCAGCCGATTCTGGCCGAGTCAGGTGGCCGGAGTCTCCCTTGACGCTTCACTAACTCTCTGGTACTGTTAGATTTTTGGGTGTAGTGGGGTTTTGTATGTTATGCACGTGTAAACCTTTGGTATTCTAAAAATCCAAAATAAAACAATATTAAAAATAATGTGGGGGTATAGGATTTGAACTCTGATGGCTTGGTTCAGCAGTGTAATGTATTACCAATGAGCTACAAGCTCCTTCTTGTAATTAATTAGCAAAACAAATATTTATGGTACTCACAGAAAATACAAATACCCCAAGTATACATTAATTTTTAAACAAATTTTTATACACTAAAATTGGAGTTGTTACAACAGGCGCCAAGAAGGATATGGATCGAACTTGAGATGAGTATCAACACCGAAGTCAAGAAATTAATCGATTCCAACATCATCCAAAAAGTTCAATATCCTGGCTAGATCGCTAATATCGTTTCGGTGATGAAGAAAAATAGGGCTGTCTGCTTTTGCGTGGACTTTCAGGACCTCAATAAGGCATGCTCGAAAGATGACTTCCTAGCACCCATTGCTGAGATGATGATCGATAACACATCCACCCATGAAGTCTTCTCCTTCATGGATAGATCTTCATGATACAACCAAATAAAGATGGATCCTAAACACCAAAAGCATTCCACCTTCCGAACTCCGTTGGTCGTATTCTGATACAAGGTGATGCCCCTCGGTTTGAAGAACGCCGGAGCTACATACCAGAGGGCCTTGACAAAGTTATACGATGACCTCATACACAAGATCGACGAATGCTATACATATGACCTCATGGTCAAAAGCAAATCTCATGAGAAACACTGGGAATATCTAAAGATCGTGTTCGAGCGTCTTCAGAAGTATAATCTGAAAATGAACCCTCTAAAGTGCGTGTTTGGAGTCTCCTCAGACAAATTTCAAGGCTTCATTATCCGCCACCGAGGTATTGAAATTGATCCCTAAAAAATAAAGGCAATTATGGAAATGCCCTCACCCAGAACCTTTTAACAACTGCGATCTCTCCAAGGAAAGCTCAAGTATATCCGGCGGTTCATAGCCAACCTCTCTTGAATAGGTCATCCTTATAGCCATCTGATGAAGAAATGTACCCCGTTCGTCTAGGATCAGAAATGCCAAAATGCATTGGACGAAATCAAATAATACCTACAAAATCCGCCGGTATTGGCCGTCCCGGTTAAGGAAAAGCCTATTATCCTATATACAACGGTCCTTGAAGGTTCTCTAGGTGCGATGTAAGCATAAGAGAACGATTAAGGAAATGAGAGAGATCTGTACTATCTAAGTGGAGTTCTCCTGGGGGCAGAAAGCAACTACCCCCCATCGAAAAACAATGCTTGGCGCTAATCTTCGCAATAACGAAACTCAGACACTATGCCTTGGCACATGAGCTCCATCTCATTTCAAAAGTGGATCCTCTGAAGTATATGATGTCAAAGGCCATACTGACGGGAAGGCTTTCCAAATGGGCCCTCCTACTGATGGAATTCTCGATAACATATCGACCCCTCAAAGTAGTGAAAGGACAAGCCATCTCCGACTTTCTTGCAGAACATCCGATATCAGTTGATTCTCTCCTAAACTGCGAGTTGCTGGACGAACATGCATTCAACGCTGTTGAAGAGGAGAAAGAAGAGAATAAGTCTCGATGGGAACTCTACTTTGATGGAGTATCTTCCATGAAGCGGCGAAAGAAGAACACTCCTATAATTAAAGACGGAGTAGGTCTTATTTTCGTAACTCCACAAGGAGGAATATTGTGTTACGTCCTTTCCTTGACGGAACCCAGGACTAATAATGAAGCAGAATATGAAGGTTTGATAGCCAGTCTTGAGATTTCTATCGATATGGGAATTAAAGACCTTTTCATATATAGAGATTGTCAGCTGATAGCCAGTCAAGTAAATGGTGAATACAAGACTTGCAACCCAAAAATAATAATGCATGGAGAAAGAGTGCAGTAGCTGTTGACCCAAATCCCGTCTTATACCTTGGAAAGCGTACTGCGAGTGAAAAACAGCAAGGCGGATGCATTAGCCAAGTTGGTTAAAGAATTGGCCGACGAAGACCTCGATGGCATAAAGATCATTGTTCAAAGCCATATGATCCTGACGCCAGCAGATATACCTTTGGAAGATCTGATAAAACAATCCGAGGAAAAAGAAACGACCGAATAAGAAGTTCTCCAAATAGGGAACGAAAAAGAGGTCGAGGACCGGTGAGAAGCCTTCATAAGCTACTTCATGTCCCAAAGCACACCGGAAGATGCGTCATCTAGACATCAGCTCATGAAACGAGCTCTGTCCTTCGCATTCGTCAATGATACTTTATATGAGAGATCCTTCAACTTCGTATGGTTAAGATGCTTAAGACTAAAGAAGGCAAAGAAAGCCATCCAAGAAGTACACGACAAACTTTGCGGTCTCATCAAGCATGACCAAAAATGAAGTCAAAGCTGAAAGGATAGGCTATTATTCTCCCACGATGATTCAGGACTGCCTTGAATAAGCGAAGTAGTGTCACTCGTGCCAAATACACGGGGACTTCATACATCAACATCAAAATCCGCTACATCCGATAGTAGTTAGTTGGCCATTTGAGATGTGGCGAGCATATATAATCAGCCCTATCGAACCCGCGTTATCCAGAGGACATCGGTTTATACTAGAAGCAACCGACTACTTCTCTAAGTGGGCAGAAGTAGTACCGCTAAGAGAAGTGAAGACGGAGAATATCCTCCAATTCTTCAAAACTCATGTCATCTACCGATTCGGAACTCCGTGACAGATAATTTCGGATAATGGACCAGCTTATAGAAGCCACAAAATAAGTCGTTTTGCACAACAACACAAGGTAGACTGGAGATACTCCTCAGTCTATAATTCTCAGGCCAATGGACTAGCTGAAGCATTCAACAAGACCTTGACCAAGATTATAAAGAAGGCGGTGTTCAGGAACAAGAAGGACTGGCACGAAAGGCTGCATGGAGCACTTTAGGCATTTAGGAATCCATGCCATTTCTAAGAAGAAAATACAGTTACGAGATCCTCACGATTCGTTAGGAGAATATATCCTCTGCAAGTCCCTCACGGCTAAACATGTTCTTAAGCCATCATGACTCCATAAATTTATGCCCTACAAGTGGTCCAATATTGACCCTTGTATACAATCTAGGGATGTAAATAAATATATTCTCAACTAAGTCCCACCAAAACCGAGGAATGTTGCTCATGGTGAATGGCACTTGCGAGTTCCCACGACTTGCAAGGAGAAAATACTCTTATAAAATCCTTACGAATTATAAGAGTAATATACATTTAATCCCCTCCACTGGCAAGGAGAAAGTATTCCTGTAAGATCCTTACGTCTTACAAGAGTAATATACACTTATGAGTCCCCACGACTCTTAAGGAGAAAGTAAACCTATGATATCCTCAGAACTCATAAGGAGAAATACCTTTATGAGACCCTTACGGTTCGTAAAGTCAAAAAAGCCTTAGTTAGCATGGATCTAAATATGTTGCCTAAGCCACCATTGGCCGAAATTGGCAATGGCATATAATGAGTCGCTCCTGGCAATATTCCAGTTGTACTGATACTGATGCCGAAGCTGGCATCAGAGCCTAAGTCTCCGACTCATAACAAAGTTGATGAGTATGAAAAAGGAAAAAATAGCCGAAATGATAGAGCAACCCGCAATAAAAAACAGCGAGTAAAACAAAAAATAATAATCGAAATGATTGGGCACCGTGAATAAAATAGTAGAAATGGTTGGGTAATCGCAACTTTCACGATATAAAACGCAGAAAAGATAGAGCATCGTGGAAATATAAAAATAAACATATAACAAAATAAATAAAAAATTCCCTGCAAGTAGGCCCATTCTAACTCTTGTATACAATCTATGGGTATAAATGAAAGAAAGGGATCCATATTTTCCCACCATGCTTCGTCAAAAGAAGAACCAAGACTTGATGGTACATCTCTAGCCTAGAGACTATCTTGACATCTCTCCTCATTCCAACTCGGTGTAGGCGCAACTGTCAAATAAAATCAGAGCAATAGCATATTCCTAACTTCATATCTTGATGGCAATATGTAGAGCATAGAGGTCATTAGGATGTCTACCCTATTTTAGCGAAGAATCGGCGCGACACCAAAGCGAAAGCGAAGTGACGACATGTGCCTAGCTTCAGGTCTTGATGGCAAGCCTAAAGACCATTGGATGTCATCCCACCCTAGAAGGGTGTGGTTATGACTCATCATGGCTTCAAATTGGGCCTAATCTCAAGTAAAGCACCACAGAAATACCTAATGCTTGATATTATGATGGTAATATGGATATTCCAACCTAAAAAGATTACTTGAAGACATTTTGTCCAGCCTCAAAAGAGATCAGAGACACGATAAACTCATAGCTACTCGAGCCGCGACTCAAGGGATTGCATATCGAGAATATATCGGCCAACACGACAGTACGATGGACTCAACCTAGTACCGCAAATCTAACGGGCTCCTATAATAAAAAGGGGGTTATCTATATTTAATGTTAGGGTGAATTTGCCTATAAAACTAAGGGAAAGGTAAACTAAACACTTTGAAATGAGTAAATAAATTAATCCATGCCAGATCAGAACAATCAAGAGACAGAGAGGAGCAAATATGAAAATAAAATAACTTTTATTCACAAATCAAAATGGTTAGAAGATACCGTTCCCTTATAAAAAAAAGGGGGGAAGGGGGAAAATCCTCCACTATTCAAGTCTCACGTGTTAAACACGTGAGCACCTATATGCAAAAGTATATAGGTGCTGCAGTTAAAAACAAATTGGCTAAAAGAGCCACACATTTTAAACACGTGAGCGCCTATATGCTTTGCATATAGGCGCTGCAATCAAATAATTGGCAAGCCAAACAGGCTTCACGTGTTAAACATGTGAGAGTTTATATGCGCTGAAAATAAAGCATTCTGAAACCCATGCTAGGGATCACGTGTTAAACACGTGAGTTCTTCTGCTGCACTCTTTGGCAAGATAGAATTAAATTCTATGTGGGAAATATTTCCTTGATCTTCTCAAACTAGAAAAATCTTCTCTGATAAACCGAGGACCCTTGAATCAAAGAACCAACGGTGATTATAAAATCACCTACCGATCATTTGATAGAATAAAAATTCTATCTTAGGAAAAGAAATTTCCTAATCCTGTTAAGTAAACAAGAAAACTTCTTTGTTAAACAGAGAGCCTTTGGATTCAAAATCCAATGGTGAATAAAATTCACCAAGTGATCCGAGAGATCATTTTGTATTGATTATGATCTCTCAATCAGAGATTTTCCTAACAAATTGATCTTTTCTTTTATCCTTATAAATAGAATGGGGGAAAAAGGGGATAGAGAACTTGACACAAGCTTCTGCAAAAAAGAGTACAGTGAGATCTTGAGAGAACAAAAGAATTTAATCCTCAAAGAAGAAGACTTTCCCCATTGAAACCAGAGGTAAAAAAAACAGAGATCATATGGTCTCTCCTTTACCTATCTAAGGGTTTAAGCCTTCATTTAAGAACTCAGTTCTCTCCTTAGTTGAGATTTGTAGAAGCAAATCTCTCCACAAGTTGAGAATTTAATTCTCATCGGGAAGATTTTGCTCTGCAGATTCAAAACCTAGGGGAAAAGATTTAAGTTATGAAAAGAAGAGAAGAGGAACGAGAACATATATGAATTTAATTCCTCCAAAAATTAGGGTTTAACCTTATATATAAAGAACTTAGTTCTTCCATAAAAAAACAGTGATGATGATCCAAGATCTTTAAAACCAGAATCGTTAGTGCTTAGCACTATTTTGAAGCCTCACATATTTCCTACATTAGTGTTTCAAACGAACAAAGAGAGCGACTAAAACTGCCAGTATAAAAAAAGGGGCAGACCTGTGTTTTGCACGACAACGTTAGCCAAGTGCTAAGCACTTCTGTAAAAAAAGAAGGGGAAATAAAACCCAATGGGCAGTGCCCATATTTGGGTGCCTTACGTGTATCACGTGAGCGCCAAAAAACTCGAGTGTTTAACACTAATCCAGTGCCCACGTAAAACGCATGTGAGCACTGTATGCCTCAGTGCTTAGCACCGTTGGGTAATTATGGAAACACAATCTCAGCCTAAATTGGCTAAGTTTCCTAAGGTTAAACCTCTTTATTTCTAAAACAACCGAGATCATATTGCTCATGTTTTACCAAACTGACCACGGTCTCAAAAATGACTAGTGTTCGCCTATTGATGATATCCCAAATGATATTCATCTTATATATTATAAGATAATTTTAGTCTCAAACATGACTAACATTTCTTAGGTCTACAATAGCCCCCCCTTTTCCCCTTAAATATGGGATTTGGTTTAAGGATACATCTCTCCACACCTCTGATATATATCATTGTAATTCTTCAACGCCTTCAGAGAGGTGGCGGGTCCCGACGACCAATAACTCCTTTCATCTTACATTGATGCACTTCCAAATTGACATGCACATGTCAAATTGGATCGCACCCCAAACTGAGCGCATTCCATGTCACCATCGTTCACTTAGCCAAGTAACAAATACACGTGCGCGGAAGATGAATGTAGGACCGAAATGTCCTTAAACTAATACTCGTCCCAAAATACGGCGATAACGGACCGAAATATCCTTAAACTAATATTCGCCCCCAAATACGGCGATAACGGACCGAAATGGCGATAATGGACTGAAATGTCCATAAACTAATACTTGCCCCAAATACGGCGATAATGGACCGAAATGTCCTTAAACTAATACTCACCCCCAAATACGGCGATAACGGACCGAAATGTCCTTAAACTAATACTCGCCCCCAAATACGGCGATAATGGACCGAAATGTCCCTAAACTAATATTCGCCCCCCAATATGGCGAAAAGGACCAAAACGTCCTTAAACTAAAACCTCGCCTCAAACATGGCGATAATGGATCGTAACGTCTTTAAACTAAAACAAATTAAGCCCTAAATGCTCATACATATTTAAGTCGATCTTAATCTTAAACCAGATTAATGGTCCTTAAATAAACCAAATCCAAATTTAAAATATACGGATTTGGACCGATCCGCGCCCTACGGGCGACGACATAAATTAGTCTCCGTATACAATCCACGGGCAACCTAAGCAAACAAAAACACACACGACATGAAGTAACTTCCGGAGCAGGAGAAAGTGGTTATCGTGATGCGGTAATGTAATTAATTTCAAGGGCTTGCACCTGCAGGGAAGAGCATCCCCACAATCAAAAACCCCTTGCAAAACGATGGGGAATCTGACAACGTCACGCTACAGCAGCCGCATCCGTCCAAACCTCCGATACACGGCGCCATAAATCAACTTAGCATCTTCGGAGAGGTGGACAGATAAACCCAAATAGCATCTTCCCCCAGAATTCAATCCCGACGTCCCGGTCCGTTTTCCAGCAGTGAACAGATTCTGGCACGCCCGGTAGGACCTTTTCCTCTTTCCACTCCACACTTCGTGTGTCATGTTTTGCAAACAAAATCGTGGTTCGCTATGGTTGCCATTAGATTCGAGGTACTAAGATTTGGTGCCTTGCTCCTGTGAAGAAGAAGAAAATCGATGGCTTCCAACTGCACAACTTGCAACAGCAACTCCCGCTCTGCCCCAACTGGAGAAGTGACTTATGGGCCCAACGCGGCTTCCATCTTTTCAATGCCTGTGGGGAAAGTAACTCAAGCCACTATTGGATTGTTTTTCGAGACCATGATCTCACCAACGAGTTTCAGCGCCCTAGTGCCGCAAGACGAAGCTCCCAAGAAGACGTTCTTCGATCGACTTGCAACCACAACGGCTCCTCTCAACGGGTCGTCCAAATCCGATGCCTCAGTCTTCAACAGGCTGAGCCGAAGATCAGACGTCTCAGTCTTCAACAGGCTGAGCCAAAACCAAAACGGGCTCATAAAGAGGCTCCTCATACCTGAAGGGGCTTCCCCAAAATGGATAGCCCTCCCAACTCCTCCTGCAGGTGAAGCCGTCAAAAGAGCTTCCCCTATTAGAAGATCGGTCTTCGGAAGATTGGTCGTTCCTCCGCAAACCCTACGAAGGACGTCAGTCTTTAAGAGGCTAACACCGGCAACAGTCCTTCACCAAAGCCAGGGACATGAAGAAGCCGCTTCTAAAACTGAGGCGGTCCCATCTGCATTACATGCTCGAAATCGCCACTGGCGCCGGGTGAGAAAAGCTGGGGGAAACTCCCCCTCTGGACTTACTCCACCAGCTCCAATGGTGGAAGTTGACGCTACTGTTCCAACCGGGAACAGCTTTGATCTGCTCAGGAGGGTGCGTAAGAACTCTCCAACGGCGGTGTTAAAAAAATCGCCCCCGCCTGCAGAAACCACAGTGCAGGAAAAGACGGAGCGCCCCATCAACGGCTCTCCTCGCAAATTCACAGGGTCTGGTGAAAAGTACAGGACTCCGTGATTGACCAGAACTACTCTCATCGACCGAAGAAATCAAAGGCTCGGCAGAAGAAAGACCATCCCTCTGTCATACAGTGAGGGGCTTCTTCTACACAGGTGCCTGTCATAACGACTTCTTCAACTTCGACCTCCCATAAAAGGACGAGGCCGGAGAAAATTCCACCGCCAGCGGCAAACTCCAAACGTGATGGACCCAAATGCCCTAAGTATGGGGGCATGATCGTGCACACGGTTTACATGGCTTCCGGAAAAGAAGAAAGTCATGCTTCTATAAGTCACCGACCGCAAACTCGGTCGCTGATAAAAGCTCAGGAGCAACAACAAAAGCTCCAACAGATGCTGACCAAAATGACAGCACTCACCGGGCAGAAAGAAAGTCTGGATTCAACAGCCGAACAACGCCAAGAATAGGAGACTGATACAGAGTTCTTGTGAAGGGTGTTTGAAAGAAAAGACAAAGAAGCTGTTGAGAAAGCCTCCAACATAAAGCAGATGGCGCTCTTGTTCCAGGATATGGTTGGAATGATGATTCAGCCAGAACCCCCAGCTGAGGATCCACCAATATCATCGAGGATGACAGAGGGGAAACATCAAACCCTCTTCTGGCTCTATCAGTGGCCAATGAGGAAACGATCTCCAAGGCTGCTCTTGATGATTACATCACACAATAAATACGAGCTCATCAAGTTAATGAAGCGATCGGCCAAACTGTTAGAACCGGGCAACCGTACCCAGGCTGGTATGACCAAATCAAGTACCCGCCGGGATATACGATCCTCAAATTCCATGTGTACAAGGGGACAGGCAACCCCCATCAGAATGTCGCGCGGTTCAAAGCTCTGTGCGGCAACACTGGAGGCGAGGACAAACTACTGCTTCGCCAGTTCGTTGGTAGCCTATCAGAGACAGCCTTTGAATGGTACTCGGAGCTCCCAAATAACTTTGTAAAGTTATTCACAGAGATGGAGATGCTATCCACACAACGGTTCACCAGCGCAAGCGAGCGCACCCTAATCACGGCTTTAATCAATGGCAGGGTAAAGCCAGGAGAAACCTAGGCCCAATATGTGATCCGGTGGCGGAACCTGTGGTCAAAGTGTGAACAACAAATTGAAGAATCCCCTGCTGTGGGCATGTTCATCAGGACTCTAGATCCGTAAACGACTGTGTCCCAGTTCATGACGTCTTCAAGCCGACGACCTTTCTGGCTCTGATTGATAAACTGGCCCAAATGGACCAGATGGGTTATGGACCTTCCTCCTCAAGTAAGGACCCTCGAAACGCCAAGGGTAAAGGGAAAGCGGCCTTTGTCACCAACATTCAACAACAACCCAGCGACTCGAAGCCGGAGGTTCACCAAAACAAAGCACGTCTATGCCTATCCCTGGAAGAAAGGCTAGGACGTGCTTACTCGTTTCCCCGTGATAAGACGAGGAGGCTATTTGAGTTGGAAATGCGTAACAAACTCATCACATTGCCAGAACCACGGCGTCCATCGCAACCCGGCGACGTCAACAACCCCAACTACTGCTCCTATCACAGAATGGTGAGCTACCCAATTGAGGATCGCTACGTCTTCAAGAACTGGGTCGAGGATCAGTATCAACAGGGAAAGTTCACGCTTTTTGAGAACTGGAGGGTGAACCCGCCACAGAAGCATACTCCCAAAAAGGTGGATGCACCGGGGGCATCATGCTCACTCATGTAAGAAGCTCCATGGGAAGTCGTTCTTTCAGCTAAAACCAAAAGAATGCTGAAGATCTACAGTCATGTCCGGCAGTCGGGTGGAAAAGCCTGCTTGAACCCGAAATCATCGAAGGGATGCTGAAACCACGTCCCGTACCGAAAGTTGTTGACAAAGGGCAAAATCCCCAAGTCAAGCTTTCAAAGTCTTCGAAGAAAAAGAAGAAGACCAAGAAGCATGTGCAGCCTGCCGAGTATGATGACAAGCGCACAAACATAGAAAAGCACATTGACGCGTTGGAGGAGTTCAACTGGAAGGCGCAGAAACCGGTCACGCTCGAAGAGTTCCTCAAGTATATTCTTAAGAACGAAGATAGTGACAACGATAAGGAAAATGACTCATCAGAAGAAACCAAAAACTATATAGCAATTTTCCACATGGTCTCCCATTCATCGTTAAATGACGAAGAAGCTCCCTCAGCGTCAGAAGGCAACACGGAGAAACTGGGGGCAGAATCGGCGCTAAAATCCCCTGAATTTCTGGAAGACCCGATCGATAGGCTGTTAAAAGAAGACTTTCGAAAAAGCAAAGCTGACCGAGAACGCGAAACAGCTATATACGAAAAGGCTAAACGTCAGCGTCAGGATGAAGAAGCTGCGGCAAGGTGGAGTCGTAAATTACTCCAACCAAACCAAGGCATACCTGCGAAAAATAAAAGAAGGATCAAGGCAGAGAAGAGGTTCGCCAAAGCTCTGTCAATAAGAATGAAGCTGCCACCTCTAGAAGGAAACACTCCCAGGGTCATATGCCTCGACGAAGAGGATTCACATCCAAACTACTGCCTATATCATCGGAGGGTTACCCATCCCATCGAAGAATGCAATATCTTCAAGATATGGTGGCAAGGATATGTTGCCCACCAAAAACACTTCAAGAGGATGAATCACGAAGCTCGTCGCCAGCAAAATGGTGCGACAAGTACGCGTGAAAAAACGACTGGCAACTGCCATATGGTTGATACCAGTCCGGAAAGGAAAAAACCCTAAGTTCTTACCTTCGGGAGCGATTCTGAGAACGAAATGACTCTCAGCCTCCTCTTCAAAGACTCCACCTCCGAAAAAGAAGACGGGGAGAAGAATTGTGAGAACATTCAGCTGCATAGCCGTACGCTGCCTGATAAGAACCTTAGACCTACAAACAAGGGTTCGAGCAAAAAATATAAAGGGAAAGAAAAAATCCCTTAGGAAATTGCCCTCGACGAAACTCGCCTTATAGCACAGCAAAACCAGAAGACTTATAAGGCACGGATGACACGGTCATACGAAAGACTGACCAGGCCGAGAACATTCGGCCAAGGCGAACTCGTACTAGTCGTCAAAAGACCAATGATCCCCATTCGTGCAAAACGGGGGAAATTCGAGCCGAACTATGAAGACCCGTACATCATTGACAGTCTACCAAGGTGGAGCCTACCTGCTCATGGATATGCATGGCAAAAGACCCTTCCGGCCAATAAACGGACGGTTCCTCAAAAATTACTACACTTGATGAGTCATGACTTAGATCAATGATAGATGACGATGCTTATTTCCGCTCGCTATCTTCCTGAGTCAAAAACTATGAATAGTATGTAAAAAACCGGTCACCTCAAATATGGCGACATCGGACCGAGATGTCCTTAAACTAAAAATTCGTCTCAAAAACGGCGATACCGAACCGAGAAGTCCTTAAACTAATCGTTCACCTCAAATATGGAGGCAACGGACCAAGATGTCCTTAAACTAAAAATGCGCCTCAAACATGGAAATAACGGATCGAGATGTCCCTAAACTAGCACATCGCCTCCAAAACGGTGATATGCTTCCTTAAGATCTATATTGCAATCGAAGTTTCAACGGCAGAGGTTGCAACTCAAGTCCCACTGGCTACGCAGCTACTTTAGCGATGAAGCCACCCCCAAATGCCGCCAGTAAATAGATGGGTCACCCGCGGTGAAACTACTTTTGAAAGTTCCATCGTTCGTTAAAAAAACGGTATACCCACAAGCAGAATGGGCATGGATGAAAACCCGAAAGGGCACTGTGAGTAAAAACAGCAGGGCTACCGGCGAGTTTGTGAAAACCCGGAAGGGCGCAGTCCCTTTAAAAAAACGGTATGTCCACAAGCAAAATGGGCACGGATGAAAACCCGAAAGGGCGCCGTGAGTAAAAACAGCAGGGCTGCTGGCGAGTTTATGAAAACCCGAAAAAATGCGAACTCGTAAAATAAAAATTCATATGCACTTGCAAAGTCCTCTCGACCTTGTGAGAAGAAAAAACACACATGTGATCCTTATGACTCACAGAGGAGCAAGACACTTACGGATCCTCATGATTCCTAAGGAGAAATTACACTTGCGAGATCCTCACGACTCGTAAGGAGAATTCCCCTTATGAGACCCTCATGGCTCATAAGATTCAAAAACCTTAAACTTTAGGGATCTGAACCTATTCTTAAGCCGTCACATTCCCCAAAGTTGCCCTACAGGCTGTCCAATATTGACCTTCGTATACAATCCACGGGCACAAATAAACATTTCCCCATCAAGTTCCATCAATGGCGAGAAATGTCCCCATATGGTGAACGACACTTGTAAGTCCTCTTGACTTATAAGAAGAAAACACTCTTGGAAGATCCTTACGACTTACGAGAGGAAATGTCACTTGGGAATCCCCACGATTCCTAAAGAGAAAATACACCTACGTGATCCTCACGACTCATAGGGAGAAATACCTTTATGTGACTCTTACGGCTCATAAAGTCAAAAAGCCTTAGTCGACAGGATCCTAACCCTGTTTACTAAGCCGTATTTGTTCAAATCGACAAAGGCAAATAATGATTCTCTCCTGGCAATATCCCAGTTGCAGCGATGTTGATGCCTAAACTGGTGTCAAACCCCAAGTCCTTTCACGGAAAATGATGATTCGATCCTGGCAATATTCCAGTCGTAGCGATGCTGATGCCAAGGTTGGTATCATATTCAAACTTGCAATAAAAAAATAGGAGCGAGTAGCAAAAAAAATGGATATGAAATAGCAGAAATGATAAGGCAACTCACAATAAAAATCAGCTAGCAAAAATATGCATATAAAAACAGCCGAAATGATTGGACAACTCGCAATAAAAAGCAGCGAGTAAAAATATAAAAAAAATAGCCGAAATGATTGAGCACCGTGGATGGAAAGACGAAATAATTGGAATCGCAACTTTCACGATAAAAAAGGCTGAAAAGATAGAGCATCGTGGAAATAAAAAAATGAAAATGAAAATTTCCTTTGCGCTGCAGGTGAGTCCATACTGACCCATGTATAAATTCCATGGGCACAAATGAAAAAGGGAACCATATTTTCCCACCAGACTCCGTCAGAGAGAGAGTCGGATCTCAACGACAACATCTACAACCTAGAGATCACCTTGGCGTTCTTTCTCATGCTAGCAGGATGTAGATGCGACATCAACAAAATCTCCAATAAGCCAATTCAAAATGGAGCCATGGCAAATTCCTAACTCTAAGTCTTGATGGTTTATATAAAACCTAAAGACTAGCCCGACATTCCTTCTCATTCCATCAGGGAGCAGACGCGACATCAACAAAAAACTCCAACGAGCCAAATCAAAATGGAGCAATGGCAGACTCCTAGCTCCAAGTCTTGGCGGTTCATATACAACCTAAAGACTACCCCGTCATTCCTTCTCACTCCATCAGGATGCAGACGTGACGTCAATAAAGCTCCAACAAGCCAAATGAAATTGAAGCAATGGCATATTCCCAGCCTCAGAGTCTCGACGGCAACTCATATAAAGCCGAAGAGACTATCGGAGATCATCCCATACCAACGCGGAGTGGTTATGACTCATCGTGGCTCCAAGTTGAGCCTAACCTCAAGTAAAAAGCAACATGGAAAATTCCTAATGCTTGCTCTTCCGACGGTAATATAGCCTAAGGAGATTACATGAAGACGTCTTGTCCAACCCCCGAAGGGATCAGAGACATGACAGTCGCTGGGTTACTCGAACAACAGCTTAAAGACTATATATCGAGGAATACATCAACCAATGCGACGGTACCACGGACAAACCCTAGTACCACAAAACCTAACGGACCTCTGTCGCAAAGAACAGGGGTTATCTATATATAACGTTAGGACAAGTTTGCCTGTAAACCCAAGGGAAGTAATTTGAATAAACTCCAAAATGAGTACATAAACTAGAAACTCTGAAACGAGTGAATAAACTATAAACTCCGAAATGAGTACATAAACTAGAAACTCCGAAACGAGGGAATAAACTACAAACTCCGAAATGAGTACATAAACTAGAAACTCCAAAACGAGTGAATAAACTACAAACTCCGAGATGAGTACATAAACTACTTTATGTTAAGTCAAGACAGAGAGGCACAAGTATGAAATGAAATATGTCTTTTATTCATAAATCAAAATGAATACAAGATACAAAGAACAAAAGAAGAAAATATACAGCAACAAAATTTCTAAGCTGGTGGGCGGTTCAATAAGCTAGCAAGTTCGTCATTCTACCGCCGGACATCCGCTTCAAGCTCTATCAACGTCACGAGCTGAGTCTCTACCTGTGTCTGTTGGTTCTGATATAAAGAAAATCGACAATCAAGCTCTTTCTCGGCAGCCTTATGGGCCTCGACCATCTCGCGTGTAAAAATAACGGCTTCATCAAGAGCCATCACCTCCGTAATGGTCTCCTGAAGAACTCGCCAAATTTCATAAGCACGAGTAGTCTTGGCGGTGGGTTGGGCTTGAAGTTCACCTAAAGCTTTTGAAGCCAGTTTCCTCGCCGAAAACTTTCGGTTGAGCCTTTTCTTACATGACTGGAGATTGGCTACACATCGGTCAATCCATCCATGCAGGCTGGCCTTTACTGAAGAAATGTCGGAGGGAAGGTGTATGCATTCAACCCCATGTAGGGAAGCCTCAACTTGACGACAATACTTGACCCAAGTACGCACCAGCGCCTCGTCATGATAGGTGGAAAGAATAGACAAAAAAGTATTGGCTTCAACAACGAATTCTTCGGCCGTAATGGAGATACCAGTGCGATGATCTTCAATAAGAGTTGCCAGCGAATGAATTCTTTGTTTTGCCATCATCTCAGACATGCGTCGGGCGTAAGGGCCCGATGGCATGGAAATCCGGGATTCCAATGGTGTCAGAATTAGCAAAGCTGTAAGCATACATGTATGGTTAGTTGCATTTCTAAACATAGAACAAGTAAAAAGAACGCCAATGCTAAAACGTCACTTACCCACGGAAGGCGGATTTGAGAGATCCCCGGGTCCATCAAGAACTTCAACCTTGTCGTCATCTTCTAGGACTGCGGTTTAAATAGAAGGCGTGTCAGCATCATTATGAAAATATAAAACAAAAAACCAAAATAATACCAACCTTGACCAGAAGAAAGGACTATGCTCTGTGGAGGAATCGCTTGCGGGGTCGCCATGTCAAGTAAACGCTGGAAAGTTTTCTTCGGAGAAAGATCCACAATAGAGGACGCCAGCTCCCTCAATTCTTAGAGAGAGAAAGGTTCAGACATATGGAAAGGTCGTTAAACAAAAAATGTAGATGTATATAAGATTACCTTCGATATTTCGTCCGCTTTGAACTGGAGAAATGGCAGCTTCGGTGATCTCCTCTACACCCTCTGGTGTGTCACTGGAGATATCCATTGAATCTATCACCGATGTGGCAATCTCCTGCTAGAGGACAGAGGCCATCATCGGGAGCTCCAAGGCGCGGTTGACAACCTCGGTAATCTCCTCTACACCGTCTGGTGCGTCATTGGAGATATTCATGGGATCTATAGCCAGGTTGGCAGTCTCCACTGGAGAAATAGAAGCCATCACCGGAGGCTTCTAGGCGCTATCCGGACTCGAGACTACGCCCGCTGCAGAAGGCCCTATAATTTTTTTTAAAGATAATATGAGGTGAATGTAATACAAATTAATTACCAAAAGAGATTGTTTACCCCAATCAGAGCAAAGCTCTGTTCAAATTACAAGGCGGGAGATGAATCAACGCTTCCGATTCCCCCCAATCAGAGCAAAGCTCTACTTTGAAAATTTAAATTTTAATAAATTAAGCAACGCTTCAGATCCTTTGCGCTGCGCGCAATGCGCCACATGTCAAAAGATGATACATTAGCGCAGCGCCCAAGGCAGCGCGCCGAATCAGAGCAAAGCTCTATTTAAAACAAAATTAAAGGAAGCAACGCTTCAGCTGCGCTGCGCGACACGTGTCAGCGCAGATGCGCAAGCGCAGATGCGCTGCACCGTGCGCTGCGCGATACATGTCAGCGCAGTTGCGTTGCGCGACACTTGTTAAGCGCTGGGACGTTTGCGCCAAACAGAATTAAAATTCAGTAAGATCTTTCTGTTCTTGTTAAAACAAGAAAATTGCCTTCTGTACAACAGAAGCCCTTGGATCAAAGATCCAACGGTGGGGAAAATTCCCCAAATCACTCAGAGAAAGATCTCTCTAACAAATTTATGGGCACTATATAAAGGCCCCTAGACGCCAAATCAAAAGGCATCAACATCATCATTGAGAACTCTGAAAAATTGGAGAGAAATCCTCAAGAACAAAAATGGTAAAAAACCTTTAGAAAAAAAAGAGAAAATTCTCTTATGAACAGATCATTGATCTGAGAACAAGATCAATGATCTTCAATAGAAAGAAAAATAAATAATAATAAGTGCTTTGCACTTTTTTTTATGAACCATTGGTTCCCTGAAATAAGAAAAAACAAGAGAAACTTGTTTTCTTTGATCTAAATTAGATCAAGAAAATAAACAGTGCCTTGCACTTTTTTATGAACCATTGGTTCTGGAATCTAAAAGATTCTCAAACTGTTGCGCTCTCGGGTCAGCGCAAGCCACCAGAGAGCGCCACGTGTCAGCACCATGATGATCTGCGCTATGCGCTTCTAAAAACAGAGCACTGCTCTCATGAATTGGCGCAACTCACCAGAGCGCGCCACGTGTCAGCAGCGCAATAGCGCAGCGCATTACGCTTGCGCTCTCCTGAGCGTGACACGTGTCACCTCCCCATGGACTTACGCCTTGCGCTCCTCAATCAGCGCAAAGCTCCTGACAAGCCATGTGGCACTCTGTCAGACTAATTAATGCAATGCATTATCAAGGGCAGAGCCCAATAAAGGAAGGTCTATCAGACCAAACAAAGTGCTATGCACTATTAAAAGGGATAAATCCCAAATAAAAGTCTATCAGACCAAAATAAAATGCTCTGGGCCTAAAAGGCTAGAGAAAATGCACTGCATTATTAAACAGGGGCAGAGCCCTAGTAAAGGCCTAACAGGCCAAATGCAAATAAAACGTTGAATATTCTCAACTGGACTTAGCCCAATCGTGGCCGTAAGTCCTCAAATTAAATTGACTGAGCACATTTACTCTCTTAAATCAATTTACATCTGGTTCGAGGGTACATCTCCGAACTCCTCTGACACCTGTCGTTGTAATCCTTCAACGACGTCAGAAAGGTGACGGGTCTCGGCGGCCATATATTAAATGGACCACCACGTCCCTAAACAGGAACATGGACCACCACGTCCTTAAACTACAATGGACCACCATTTCCCTAAACTGGAACATGGACCCCCATGTCCCTAAACTGGCAATGGACCACAATGTCCTTAAACTACCTATGGACCACTACGTCCCTAAACTGGAACAATAGAGCCCCCAAACGCTCTTTTATTGGATCTAAACGATCCCGTTTAAGTTGATCTTATCCTTAAATATGGCTAATGTATCCTTAAACATTCAAACAGACTTTAGTCCCAAATTGGACTATAAGACCCCCAATCAACTTTGGTTCAAGGGTACATCTCCGAACTCCTCTGACACATGTCGTTGTAATCCTTCAACGTCGTCAGAGAGGTGACGGGTCCCGACGGCCATATATTAAATGGACCACCATGTCCTTAAACTGGAAATGGATCTAGATGATCCCGTTAAGTAGATCTTAGTCTGGAAATTAGACTAACGTATCCTTAACAAACGTTTAAGTTGATCTTAGCCTCAAATATGGCTAACGTATCCTTAAACCAAAACCCAAATCTAAGAAAGTACGGATTTGGACTAATCCACGTCCTACGGGCGACGAAATAAATAGTCTCCGTATACAATCCACGGGCAACCACAAACAAAACAAACACCCACGACAGGAAGTGAAATTCTGGAGAAGGAGAAAGTTGTTACCGCGATGCGGTAGCGTAATTAACTGCAGGGGCTTGCGCCTGCAGGGAAGAGCGTCCCCACAATAAAAAACCCCTCAAGCGAGGGGGAATCTGACGAAGTCTGCTACATCGGCCGCATCCGTCTAAACCTCCGATACACGGTGCCATAAATCAATTTGGCATCTTCGGAGAGGTGGAAGGATAAAACCAAATAGCATCTGCCCCGAATCTCAGGCAAGACGTCCTAATGTCTCGGCCGCCATTCGGAGGGGAACAGATTCTGGCACGCCCGGTTGGACCTTTTCCTCTTTCCACTCCACACTTCGTGTGGCGTGTTCGCGAACAAATCACGGTTTGCTGTGGTTGTCTGTGGATTCGAGGTATTAAGATTTGGTGTCTTGCTCCGTGCAGAGAACAGAAGATCGATGGCTTCAAACTGCACCACCCGCAACTGCAACTCTCGCCCCGTCCCTGCTGGAGGAGTGACTTATAGGCCCCAAGCGGTCTCCCTTTTCAAGATGCCAGTGGAGCAGGTAACTCAAGACACCGCTGGACTATTCTTTGGGACCCTGCTCCCACCAATGAGCTTCAATGCCCCGATGACGTTGCAAGAAGCCCCAAAGAAGTCGATCTTTGATCGACTTACCACTGTCGCGACCCCTCTCAACGGGTCGCCCAGCTCCAATACTTCAGTTTTCAACAGACTGGGCTAGAAAGTCTACAAGCCCGCGATACCCGAAGCGGCCATCCCGGCTCAAGTGGACGAAATCATTAGAAAGGCTTCTCCTTCCAAGAAGTCAGTTTTTACAAGGCTGGCCATTCCGGTTGCTACTCCATGCGAGGTCCTCAAAGCCGCTTCCCCTACCCAGAGCAGGGGGAATGAAGAAGCTTATCCAACAATGGAGGTGACTCCATCCGCAAGACACGCTCGACGTCGCCACTGGCGTCGAGTGAGGAAGGCTGGGGGAAATTCCCCCTCTGGGATAACTCCGCCAGCTCTAACGGTGGGGATCGATGCTGCTGTTCCAACCGGGAACATCTTTGAATTGCTAAACACGGTGCGCAGAAACTCTCCTACTGCGGTGCTGAGGGGAACTCCTTCACCTATGGAGAATGCTCCAGAGAAAAAGCTAGAGCAGTCCCCTCAACGGTTGTCCTCTAAAATTTACAAAGTCTGGTGACAAGTCCAAGAGTCGGTGATTGATGAAAACTATCTCCGTCAACAGAAAAAGATGAAAGTTCAGCGGGAAGAGGACCGTACTATCAAGCCACAAAAAGCAACAGCTACTTGGGTGCCTACTACAACAGCTCCCTCAATTTCAATCACTCAAAAGAAAAGGAGGCCGCAAAAAGCCCCTGTGAATATGGCGAACCGTAAAAGCGCTGAACACAGACGCCCCAAGTCTGGGGGCATGGTAGTGCACACGGTTTATATGGCTTCCGGAAAGGAGGAAAGCCGTGCTTCGACGGGCCACCGGCCGCTCAATCGATCCGTGACAAAAGCTCAGGAGCAGCAATGGAAGCTTCAGGAAATGATGATTGCAATGGCTGCGCTTACCGGGCCGAAAGAGAGCTCGGAGGCATCATCAGAACAGCGTCACGAACAAGAAACTGACGCTGACTTCTTACGTAGAGTCCTCGAAAAGAAGGACAAAGAAGCCGAAGAGCAAGCAGCTAACATAAAACAGATGGCGCTCCTCTTCCAAGACATGGTCGGGATGATGTTACAGCCAGAACCTCCAGCTGAAGACCCTCCTATCATTGTTGAAGACGATAGAAGGGAGACATTTAATCCTCCGCCGGCTCTTTCAGCAGCCAAAGATGAGACCATTCCCAAGGCCGCGCTGGATGACTATATAGCTCAGCAAATACGAGCTCATCAGGCGAGTGAAGCGGCTGCGCAAATTGTTAGAACCGGACGACCCTATCCAAGCTGGTATGACGAAATCAGTTACCCGCCGGGATATACGATCCCTAAGTTCCACGTATATAAAGGGACAGAGAATCCGCATCAGCATGTCGCTCAATTCAGGGGCTTATGCGGCAATACTGGAGGCGATGACAAATTGTTGCTTCGCCAGTTCGTCGGCAGCTTAGCAGAAACAGCCTTTGAATGGTATTCGGAGCTACCTAACGACTCTGTTAAAACATTTGCGGAGATGGAGCTACTATTTACGCAAAGATTCGCGAGTGCTAGTGAACGCACCCCTGATAAATGCCAGGATAAGGCCCGGCGAAACATGGGTCCAATACGCAGCACGATGGCGGAACCTATGGTCAAAATGAAAACAACGCATAGAAGAGGCACCTGCGGTAGGCATGTTCGTGGGCACTCTCGATCCGCAAGCGACCTTCTCGCAATTCATGATGTTTTCAGGCTGACCACCTTCCAGGCATTGATCGACAAATTAGCCCAAATGGACCAGATGGGCCACGGACCGTCTCCTCCAAAACCAGACTCTCGAAATGAGAAAGGAAAAGGGAAAGCGACTGTCGTTGCCAATGCTCAATAACAGCCGAGCAACTCAAAGACGGTCGTTCGCCAAAATAACGCGCATCCACGCCCGTCCCTCGAGGAGAGACTAGGACGTCCTTACTCATTTCTTCAGAATAAAACGAGAAGATTGTTTGAACTGGCAGTACGCAACAGACTCATCAATCTGCCGAATCCAAAACGTCCGTTGCAGCCAGGCGATCTCAATAATCCCAATTACTGCCCTTACCACCAAACGGTAAGTCACCCGATCGAGGATTGTTTCGTCATTAAGGGATGGATCGGTACCTACAAGGCAAGTTTGCGCTGTCTGAAAACTGGAAGGTAAACCCACCACAGCGCACTCCAAAGAAGACGGACACGATGGGGGCAGCTTGTTCTTTTGTCGAGGACGAAAATGATGGAGAAGACTCATCAGACGAGTGTGAAGACTACGTAGCGACTTGTCACGTAATCTCTCACTCATTGGCGGATGATAAAGAGGCTCCTTGCGCCGAGGAACCGAGGGCAGACCCTGAACCAGAAATTCCGCGGCCGTCAGCCGAGTTGATCGATGCCTTCCTGAATGAGATTCGTCTAAAAATTAAAGCCAATCAAGAGCGTGAGATGGCCATACTGGAAGGAGCCAAACACCGACGACTGGACCAAAGAGTCGAGGCACTCCCGTCAAATCAAAAGCCATCCGCTGCGGATAAAAACAAATTCAAGACGAGGAAAAGGTTCACTAAAGCCCTGTCAGCAGGAATGGTGCTACCACCCTCTGAAGAAAATACTCTCGGTGAAGTGGAGATGCATCCTAACTTCTGCTTATATTATCAGAAGATCATACATCCTACCGAAGATTGCGACTCCTTTAAGTGTTGGTGGCAAGGGTATGTCGCTCAAAAGCAACACTTCAACAGGACAAAGTATGGAGCTCATAGACATCAGAAAAATGTGATAGATGAGCGCAAGAGAGCCGCCGATGACTGTCATATAGCCGGCTCCAAGGGATCGCAAATTATCACCTTTGGAAGCGACTCTGACGAAGAAGTTGCCCTCAACCCTCTCCTCAAGGAATCCATTTCAAAAATGAAAGAATTGAGGAGTTGCGAGAACATTCAGCCGTGCAATCGCCCACTACTCGGGAAAAATCTCGGCCCTGCAAGCAAAGGATCGAGCAGAAAGGATAAAGGAAAGGGGAAAATGACCTTCGTCGCTAACACTCGACAACAGTCGAGTGACCCTAGACCGGTTGTTCGTCAAAACAATGTGCGTCCACGCATATCCCTCGAGGAAAGGCTAAGACGTCCTTACTCATTTCCCCAGGATGAAACAAGGAGGCTGTTCGAAGTGGCAGTGCATAACAGGCTTATCACTTTACTGAAGCCGAAACACCAACTACAACTGGATGATGTCAACAGTTCTAATTATTGCCCTTACCACCAAATAGTAGGTCACCTGATCGAGGATTGCTACGTCTTCAAAAACTGGGTTGAAGACCAATACCTACAGGGAAAGTTCGCGCTCTCCGAAAACTGGAAGGTGAACCCGCCACAACCGCACGCTCTGAGAAAGACGGATACACCGGGGGCATCATGCTCAGCCATAGAGAAAGCCTCATCGACCGAAAAGTCAGTAAACTAGAGATTTGCCTCAAATATGGCGACATTGGACCACTATGTCCTAAAACCGGCGAAAGACCGAAACGTCGTTAAACTAACATTGGACCACTATGTCCTAAAACTGGCTGATGACCGAAACGTCCTAAAACTAATGACGGACCACTTCGTCCTAAAACTAGCTGCTGACCGAGATGTCGATAAAATACGGTGGATCGCGACATCCCAAAGCCGATACAAAAAAAAGAATAAAAATAAAAATAATAAAAATAATAAAAAATAAAAACGGTATGTCCATAAGCAAAAAGGGCACGGATGAAAACCCGAAAGGGCTCCGTGAGTAAAAACAGCAGGGCTACCGGCGAGTGTTCGTGAAAACCCGAAAGGGCGCAACCTCGTAAAAAAAGAGAGAGAGAAAATAAAAAGAATAAAAAAACGGTATGTCCATAAGCAAAATGGGCACGAATGAAAACCCGAAAGGGCTCCGTGAGTAAAAACAGCAGGACTACCGGCGAGTGTTTGTGAAAACCTGAAAGGGCGCAACCTCGTTAAAGGACACTCACAGGGTCCTCTCGACCTTGTAAGGAGAAACCACCCGCGTGGATCCTTACGACTCACAAGGGAGCAACACACTTAGGAATCCTCACGATTCCTAAGGAGAAATTACACTTGCGAGATCCTCACGACTCGTAAGGAGAACTCTCTTATGGGACCCTCACGGTTCATAAGATTTGAAAGTCTTAAGTTATAGAGACCTAAACCTGTGCTTAAGAAAACTCCACAACCTTCGATATTGCCCTACAAGTGGCTCAATACTGACCCTTGTATACAATCCACGAGCGCGAATAAACATTTCCCTAACCAAGTTTCATCCGTGATTGGGGATATGTGTGCATGATGAACAACCCTTATAAGTCCTCTCGACTTACAAGGAGAAAACCCTCTTGTAGGATCCTGACGACTTACAGAGGAACATACACTTAGGAATCCTCACGATTCCTAAGGAGAAAATACACCTACACGATCCTCACGACTTGTAGGGAGAAATACCTTTGTGAGACCCTTACGGCTCATGAAGTTAAAAGCCTTAGTTGATAGGACCTTAACCCTATTCGCTAAGCCACCTTTGTTCGACATCGACAGAGGCAAATGATGATTCGCTCCTGGTAATATCCCAGTTGCAGCGGTGCTGATACCGAAATCGGTGTCTAATTTCAGATTTACGGTGAAAAGCCGGTAGGCCGCACATGCATACGAAATAGCCGAAATGATGGGGCAACTTGCAGACAAAATCAGCAAGTAAAAATGTATGCATACAAAAACAACCGAAATGATTGGGCAACTCGCTATAAAAAGCAGCGAGTAAAAATAAAATAAAAATCCGAAATGATTGGGCACCGCGAAAAATAGCCGAAATGATTGGGCAATCGCGACCTTCGCGATATAAAAGCTGAAATGATAGAGCATCGCGGAAATAAAATTAAAAAAAAATGATGAATGAAATTTAAGCCATACAGCTGAGATCACATCGATCCCTGTATACAATCCAAGGGCGCAAACAAAGAGAGACACATCTTCCCTACCCATGCTTTATCAGAAAACGGAGCCAAGTCTTGATGGTAACTCATCTAAAACCTGAAAGACGATCGGAGATCGTCCCACACCAGCGCGGAGTGGTCACCACCTCGACGTCCGTCTCAATACAACAGACGAGATGTCACAACAGCGTTCTTCCTCCAACAGGACTCGGACGTGACAAAGCAAACGAAGCGAAGGCCAAATTCCTAGCTTTCGGGTCTTAACGGCAAGTCAAATAAAGCCTGAAAGACAATCGGTGATCATCTTACACCAGTGCGGAATGGTCACCACCTCAGCATTCTTCTCGTTACAGCAGACGCAATGTCAACAACGGTGTTCCTTCGCAGTCCAGCAGGACGCAAATGCAACATCAACAAAAGACCCCATGGTCAGCAAAGCGGAGTGACGGCAAAATCCCAACTCCACCTCAGCATTCGTTTCGTTACAGCAGACGCAATGTCAACAACGGCGTTCCTTCGCAGTCCAACAGGATGTAGATGCAACGTCAATAAAAGACCCCATGGTCAGCAAAGCGGAGTGACGGCAAAATCCCAACTCCACCTCAGCATTCGTCTCGTTACAGCAGACGCAATGTCAACAACGGCGTTCCTTCGCAGTCCAACAGGATGTAGATGCAACGTCAACAAAAGACCCCATAGTCAGCAAAGCGGAGTGACAGCAAAATCCCAACTCCACCTCAACATTCGTCTCGATACAGCAGACGCGATGCCAGCAAACGAAGCAAAGACCAAATTCCTAGCTTCAGGGTCTTGACGGCAACTCACATAAAACCTGAAAGACTATCGGAGATCATCCCACACCAGCGCGGAGTGGTTATGACTCATCGGGGCTCACCAAAATGAGCCTAACTTCAAGTAAAAAGCGGCATGGCAAATTCCTAACGCTTGCTCTTCCGACGGTCAAACTGCCTAGGAAGATTTCTTGAAGACGTCTTGTCCAGCCCCCGAAGGGATCAGAGACACGACAGTCGCAGGGCTACTCGAACAGCACGATTGCCTATCGAGGAATATATCATCTTATGCGACGGTATGACGGCCAAAACCCTAAGTACCACAGACCCTAACGGACTTCTGTCGTAAAGAGCAGAGGTTAACTGTGACGTTAGGATGTTCTTGCGAGAAATGCTCGATTCGTCTCGACTTGTGAAGAAATTGATGTCTTTGCGAGAAATTCTCGATGCGGCTCGACTCGTGAGATAGAGCCTTAGGCAGTAGGCATAAAAGAAGCCTATTCCCTAAGCACTGGGACCCTGCAAGTTGGCCCAAAACGGTCTCTTGCATACTATCCATGGGTCTCACTCTCCAAAATCGAATTTCGACGAGGAGGGAAACAACCGCATACGGGTCCTCTCGACTCGTAAGAGGGAAAATTCTCTTATAGGATCCTCACGACTTATAAGAGAAAATGCACTTAGGAACCCTCACGATTCCTAGGGAGAAAATACACCTACGAGATCCTCTCGATTCGTAGGGAGAAAAGTCTCTATGAGACCCTCACGGCTCATAGAGTTGAAAAATCTTAGGCGGCAGATCTGAACCTGCGGCCTAAGCCATCGCTATCTTTTGGAGAAATCTAGATGCTTACTCTATTATCGGTCAAATGTGTTTATCAAGACAGCATACTGAGAATAAAAGTAAGAAGAAAGCGACAAGAAGGACATCCGATATGCATTTAATCAAGCATTCGAGACACATTCATTCACACATGTGCAAAAGACTCAGAACGAGAAATAAGACAAGCTGATATAGAAATTTTCCATTCATGTTGCAAAGGGTTCTTACAATCATAAAGAAATAAATAAAGACATTGTCCAAAAGATTACAATGGCAAGACCTCAAATCCTGGACAGGGATTGAGGAACTCGAAAGTGACCTTGTCCAAAACTTTCCAAGCTTGGCGAACCATCCTGGTATGCTTCCTTTCGCGAGCACGAGCGTCGGGATCCCCGATAAAGTCCTCCACCCTCCGGTAGGCAGCAAGAATGGCGGATTGTTGAAAGGCCTGGTACAAGAGATCGACAAGATTGTCTCGCCGTCTCTTCGAGATTATGCTCATTAGATACACTGAATGCACCTTGTCCTCGGTGGCGTCCAATTTCCTAAGCGGCACACCGGTAAAAATAGGGGAAGCGCTTCCCAAATTACTCCCACGATAAGCTTCAGGAGAGAAGAACGTCGGGGAAGCAGTTGTCCGTTGTATGCGTAGAAGCAGCTCATGATTTCAGCACACTCCGCGTTTGTGAACTCCCGATTTTGGGAACGGCCAAGTCGACGGATATCCCCATAAGAGATAATCTCGTCGAGGTCGTACATATGGGCGTCCATCACTCCTATAAAAGAAAATCGACAACAATCAGCAACCCTTAAAAGTTCTGTTATATGATTTAAAAGGAGCAAAGCTCCATTAATGAATCAAGAAATTATAAATGAAATCTTTTGGAGAGCAAAGCTCTATTAATGGAACCCTAACAGGGTTCTCCTTAGTCCTCTTTAGACCCCTTTAGAGCAAAGCTCTGCTAAATGAAACCCTAAATGGGTCATCTTTAGATCAGGGATCTATTGAGAGCAAGGCTCTGTTAATGAAAATTAATCTAATTTAATTTAATTCAAATTAAAATTTTCACCTAAAATTTTTAAGAGTTTAACTCTTAAAGTTCTTGAAAATAAAGAGCAGGGCTCTGAGTTCTGAAAGTAAAATTTTGGAGATGAAAATCATCTAGAGGAACAAAGGTCCTATTTATAGGCATTAAGTGCCCTTTCAACTTCCAAAAGTTGCCGCAGCGGTTGGAATTCTGCCACCGTTGCGCTCGCGTTTGGGCGACGTAAGCGCAACGGTGTGTGTGGGGGGCATTTGTTTACCCCAATCAGAGCAAAGCTCTGTTCAAATTCCAAGGCGGGAGATGAAGCAACGCTTCCGATTCCCCCCAATCAGAGCAAAGCTCTACTTTGAAAATTTAAATTTTAATAAATGAAGCAACGCTTCAGATCTTTTGCGCTGCGCGCAACGAGCCATGTGTCAAAAGCTGATACATCAGCGCAGCGCCCAAGGCTGCGCGCCCAATCAGAGCAAAGCCCTATTTAAAACAAAATTAAAGGAAGCAACGCTTCAGCTGCGCAAGCGTTGCACTGCGCGGCACGTGTCAGCGCAGATGCGCTGCGCCGTGCGCTGCGCGACACGTGTCAGCGCAGATGCGCTGCGCGACACGTGTCAGCGCAGTTGCGCTGCGCGACACCTGTCAAGCGCTGGGACGTTTGCGCCAAACAGAATTAAAATTCAGTAAGATCTTTCTGTTCTTGTTAAAACAAGAAAATTGCCTTCTGTACAACAGAAGCCCTTGGATCAAAGATCCAACGGTGGGGAAAATTCCCCAAATCACTCAGAGAAAGATCTCTCTAACAAATTTTAACAAATTTATGGGCACTATATAAAGGCCCCTAGACCCCAAATCAAAAGGCATCAACATCATCATTGAGAACTCTGAAGAATTGAAGAGAATTCCTCAAGAACAAAAAAGGTAAAAAACCTTTAGAAAAAAAAGAGAAAATTCTCTTATGGACAGATCATTGATCTGAGAACAAGATCAATGATCTTCAATGAAAAATAAATAATAATAAGTGCTTTGCACTTTTTTTTATGAACCATTGGTTCCCTGAAATAAGAAAAAACAAGAGAAACTTGTTTTCTTTGATCTAAATTAGATCAAGAAAATAAACAGTGCCTTGCACTTTTTTATGAACCATTGGTTCTGGAATCTAAAAGATTCTCAAACTGTTGCGCTCTCGGGTCGGCGCAAGCCACCAGAGAGCGCCACGTGTCAGCACCATGATGATCTGCGCTATGCGCTTCTAAAAACAGAGCACTGCTCTCATGAATTGGCGCAACTCACCAGAGCGCGCCACGTGTCAGCAGCGCAATAGCGCAGCGCGCTGGCGCAGCGCATTACGCTTGCGCTCTCCTGAGCGTGACACGTATCACCTCCCCATGGACTTGCGCCTTGCGCTCCTCAATCAGCGCAAAGCGCCTGACAAGCCATGTGGCACTCTGTCAGACTAATTAATGCAATGCATTATCAAGGGCAGAGCCCAATAAAGAAAGGTCTATCAGACCAAACAAAGTGCTATGCACTATTAAAAGGGATAAAGCCTAAATAAAAGTCTATCAGACCAAAATAAAATGCCCTGGGCCTAAAAGGCCAGAGAAAATGCACTGCATTATTAAACAGGGGCATAGCCCTAGTAAAGGCCTAACAGGCCAAATGCAAATAAAACGTTGAATATTCTCAACTGGACTTAGCCCAATCGTGGCCGTAAGTCCTCAAATTAAATTGACTGAGCACATTTACTCTCTTAAATCAATTTACATCTGGTTCGAGGGTACATCTCCGAACTTCTCTGACACCTGTCGTTGTAATCCTTCAACGACGTCAGAGAGGTGACGGGTCCCGGCGGCCATATATTAAATGGACCACCACGTCCTTAAACTGAACATGGACCACCACGTCCCAAAACTGGAACATGGACCACCACATCCCTAAACTACAATGGACCACCATGTCCCTAAACTGGAACATGGACCCCCATGTCCCTAAACTGGCAATGGACCGCAATGTCCTTAAACTACCTATGGACCACTAAGTCCTTAAATTGGAACAATAGAGCCCCCAAACGCTCTTTTATTGGATCTAAACGATCCCGTTTAAGTTGATCTTAGCCTTAAATATGGCTAACGTATCCTTAAACATTCAAATAGACTTTAGTCCCAAATTGGACTATAAGACCCCTAATCAACTTTGGTTCAAGGGTACATCTCCGAACTCCTCTGACACATGTCGTTGTAATCCTTCAACGTCGTCAGAGAGGTGACGGGTCCCGACGGCCATATATTAAATGGACCACCATGTCCCTAAACTGGAAATGGATCTAGACGATCCCGTTAAGTAGATCTTAGTCTGGAAATTAGGTTAACGTATCCTTAACAAATGTTTAAGTTGATCTTAGCCTCAAATATGGCTAACGTATCCTTAAAACAAAACACAAAACCCAAATCTAAGAAAGTACGGATTTGGACTAATCCACGTCCTACGGGTGACGAAATAAATAGTCTCCGTATACAATCCACGGGCAACCATAAACAAAACAAACACCCACGACAGGAAGTGAAATTCTGGAGAAGGAGAAATTTTTTACCGCGATGCGGTAGCGTAATTAACTGCAGGGGCTTGCGCCTGCAGGGAAGAGCGTCCACACAATCAAAAACCCCTCAAGCGAGGGGGAATCTGACGAAGTCTGTTACATCGGCCGCATCCATCTAAACCTCAGATACATGGTTCCATAAATCAACTTGGCATCTTCGGAGAGGTGGACAGATAAAACCAAATAGCATCTGCCCCGAATCTCAGGCAAGACGTCCTAATGTCTCGGCCGCCATTCGGAGGCGAACAGAGATGTAAAAAAATATATGCATACCAATACGCTAGGGAGCCTGAAGTATGGCCTTTTAGAGCTGTTGCTCTTTTCTGTTCAATTGCTCTTGGCGGGCTTCGATCGAAAGCAAATGTGCCCATCTTCAAAGCAGCCTCGTCTTTAGAAACGGCCGAGATGGGATGTTTGAGAGCCTGTTCTTCTTCCATCGTCAGGGGATCTATTAGTAACCTAGGTAATAACGGATCGACGTCATAGAATACAACAGCGGGAAAGCCTCCCTTCCTGGGGAGCACATTTTCATTTTCTTCCTGCGATCGCTTTAAGGCTTCGGCCAACTGAGCGGCTTCCTCGGCAGATGTGCCAGATATAGTCTCATCGTGAAAAGGCTGGAACTCAAGCAACATATCGAGTAAATCGGCGATCGATTTCTTCCTCCTTTTAAAGCCCGAGCCAGCACTAAAAGAAGGGCTCTTCCTTCCCTTCGGCAATTTTGCACGGCGCTGCCCAACCTCACCTTCGGTGTCTGTTCTTGGTGATGCCGTTGCCGGTTCCTTCTCAGGAATCTCTGCCCTAGTCCTAGAGCGAATCAGCATACCAGCAGTGCGGGTGACTGATTCCGCTCGAGCAGCCTTAGGAATAAGTACCAAGTCACTGTCCCTCAGAGGAGGGCAAACAACCGACCGTGGCCGCAACGAGGCACTGACGGCTTGAGTGGAAGCAAGGGATTTACATTCAAAGGCACCCTTCTCTTCTTTGCAATGATGGGACCAATCCGGTGGCGATACCAGCCCTTGAAGGGTCCCACAAGCCTCGGAAGATAGTCAAGCTCGGGAATCATAAAGACGGAACCAGTACCCAACCACATAAAGTGGTGGATAACATCGCGAGTGACCTACAGTGAGAGAGTGGGCTCAACTAGAAAGGCTTCGAGGGGGACTCCCTGGTTGTAACCTGATTGCTGGGCAAAACGATATGGATTGTACCGCATGAAGAGAGCAGTATCATTTAGACGGAACACAAGGTGCCCCAGCCGGATTGAATATAGATGCATGATGTCTTTGGGCTTTAAAGCCGGAGCTCCACTCTTTGACAAATCAAACAATTGTTGAAAGGGCCCCGCTGGAGCAGAAAATGAATTGATCACTGAAAATCATCCTTCCTTCATTCGAATATGGATTAAGCAGCACCCATAGAGCCCCCAACTGAGTCGGATCAGGAGCGGAAGTATCGACTAGCCTCATCACCCACGGGAAGGTATATGCTTCATAGAAAGTAGGGCGCCGGTGTGCAACAAATGCGCCTAACACGTGCATCTCGATCCATGATGTGAAGTAGTGGAGGGAGAAAATCACGGTGTCCGCACCCGGGCTTGAAGTGTTGGTGGCAGTACTTAGACCGTGATATAGGTGTGATAGTCCTGCAACACCAACAGCCAATCGCGCTCCTTCGGCTATGTGATGGGCGGGATAGAAAACAAACGCTCTCATAAAACGGCGATGTATTGGCATGGCAAACCAGCTATGCCAGAGACCAATGAAGCCGATAAAGAAAGTTTCTTCATCCATTCCGAGGGCAGCAATCGCATCAAAGGCCACAGCCAATAAAATTGGAATGTAAAAATGCGGCAGGTCTTTTTCTTTGGCCGGCAATTTCTTCAAGCCAAAACCGAAGGGGTCCTCAACCTTTACGAATTTCGGAGCTTTTTTGGATAAGATATCCTCGCAGAGAAATCAAGCAATGAAATAATCAAAAGTGACACCTTGCTCTTCCGACGCCATGAATAGTTTCTTGAAAATACCCAAGACTTTGATCAGACTCAGGTGCTTGTGCCGAACAACATTTTTGGTCGTCAAGCCTTCAAACACCACTGACACCGTAGCGAATACATACTCGTCGGGGGGGGGGGGTAATAATTCTACATAGTGTTCTCCCCTGATCAGCAGCCCTGAAATTTCATGGAACTCCTCCAGCAAAATAGAGACTTCGCGGTCCCCCCGTAGAAAAGTGTAACATTTCAGAAAAATAAAATATTATTTTTGGGAATTTATATAATTAAATAATAAATATTATAAATATTTTAATGATGCGGTATAATTATATACCGATAAATTGGGAAATATTTGGAATTTATAAGAATTACCGAAATAAGGGTGTTTTATATGATATGAGCATTTATACATTTTAAATACTCATTTAAAATAGGGTTAAGTGCTAATCTCGATTAAATATCAATAATCGTGCATTAAGCTTGATTTGTGCACATGACATGCACCATGTCACTTTTTTAAAAAAAAGATTCTCGTTACATTTTATGAACCATGACATTTTGTTTTTCCTTCATATGTTTATGGGTTGTATTTGTTTTTGAATTTAAAAGAAAAGAAAAGAAAGGAAATAGAAAAGAAAAGAAAAGAATAAAGAATAAAGAAAGAAGTATGGGCATGAGAGAGAAGAGAGAGAGGGGTGAGGGGTCTTTGACCTTGGTCTCATTCCTACATTCCCTCCATTTTATCTTCATCATTCTCTCTCCCTCTCAACCCCATAGCTGCCCTCCTCCCTCCACCACCTCAACGCCTCACAACACCATCAAAAATACATCAAAACACTTCACCCTCTTCACTAAAAACATGCATAAGCTCACTACAAGAATGGGAGACCAAGAAAGTTGGGATTTTGAGCACTTGGGGCAACTCAAGAAATTTCTTAAATTTCCAAATGAGGTATTTCCTTCACCATTAGAATAGTAATTCATTTCCTTTATCTTCCATGTTAGTTTAGAATCGATTTAGTGAGGTTTTGTGATGTTTGAAAATTCCAAGGTGAGGTTTTGAGGAATTCTTGAGTTATGATGATGCATGTGAGTGTAATTGATGACTACAACCCCCTTAAATGTTAATGACCATATCAAACCAGAGCTAGACACCAAGATGTGAACCTAAAGTTTGTCGGTATCGGTTTTTATGGAAATTGTAGTGTTGTTTTGAGATCTCCTAAGACCTGGGAACCTTAAAAATTATATAGCGATTACAGAGATGTGTGCAGGTGACCTAGAAGCTTTCCTGAAGACCCGAGACCCTATCTCCCTCACAAGGTCACAAATTTAATCCTTTGGGCCGCAAATTGCGGCCTGGGTAGGTTAGAATTGGTTCGTGTTTGGTCCATGGCTTTATCTTCAGTAAACTAGACCTCCACATATGCAAAATTGGCTAATTTCACATGGGGTAAAATCTGGAAGTGTTTTTCATAGTTTCTGATTACAGTTTACGAATTCTGTGAACTTAAACTTTGGTATTTGTGTTTTATCTCAATCACTTTACGTTTGTATGTCGATATCGAGAGTTGTTCGGTTGATCTTGCATGCGTTGGCCGTAGGTTCTAACCAATGTATGTCCTGCATGCCGTTTTGGTCTTCATGTTCGATTCTTGTTACTATATGACGCATTAGAAATTGTAGGTACCACTACGTGTATTTCGAGACGATGAGAAGAGCGTGGCGTTATCGACTCCGGGAAGCGAGGATCAAAGTGAGTAGATACATATCTACGGGGGAAGTCGGGTGGATGGCGTATAGCACCCCTGCAGTTTCGTGGTGTAGTATACGAATACGTATATATATATATGTATATATAAATATATATATATATATACATATATATATATATATATATATATGTATATATAAATATGTGTATTGTGAGACTAATGATTATCAAGATAGGTTTTAGGAGATCATGAGTTAAATTTTAGTATAATTGGATGATAGTGTCATTAGCTAGTTTTAGTCGCGAAACTCTAGAATAAGGTACACGCGCACACGCACACACACGCATACATTTTAATTTCTTGTGCGTATATGGGGATATATACATATATATATATATATATATATATATATATATATATATATATATGTATGTGAGTATGTATGTGTGTGTATGTGTGTGTGTGTATGTATATATATATGTATGTATGTATACATATACATGGATGATGAGGATAGTATATGGTACTTGGAGATGAGTCGATGTGATTGGGAATGATGCCACGAGATCGGTGATGTGACTTGGTTCGTATTATGAGATACGACAAGATATTATAGCGGGTCGTTGAGCGATGTATTTCATGCACATACGGATTATGTTGATGATATCAGTATGTACTAGATTTTAGATCAGTACCCCCAATTCATGATATGTGATGATGATACCATATGGATGTTGTGTTATATGTGATATTCGACCCGTACCCTTATTTATGATGTCGTACGATGGATTTACCGTACGAGATATAATTATGATGATAGATACGCCCTCTTGACTCGAGAATACCATATATATATTGTATCGTACGTGATATTATTGAGGAGCGATCACCGACTACTAGATATAAATATCGACTCAGACTCAGGATGTTTTCCTTACCCTTTCGATTAGTCTGTTACTTTAGTCCTGTAGTTTACTTAGTTGATGTTAGACTGGGCTCGAGTCATACTTATTTCCAAAACTAACGAATAGTGAGTATTTTAAAGACATGCTAAGGGATACTACGGATATTTCAAAGGACATACATTTTCTTAAAAACACCGTAGCCCCTATTTTCTAAACACACGATTCGTGTTTATTTCAAATGTCAAAACTGTATGACTCATATATATAAATGTATATTCTTATATGTTCCGTTATTATTTATGTTCCGTATATTCTTATTGTTCGCATCGCATTGCATGCTTATTTGTGTTTTCATTAGTTATTATAAAATCATGCTGTCAGGACACCAGCACCATTACCGATGATGCGTATGATCCACGTACACCTGCTTTCCGGCTCACACACATCATCATCGGTAATTACCATGTCACGTACATATTAGAAAACGCTACTTCATTAGTATAAATTGTTAGCTGATAGTTTCGATATAGCGCTAGTGCGCTTGCTTTTGTATGATAGCTTAGACATTGCATTTATTACTATGATATCTCATGCATATGTATTTTCATTTGTCATGCAATATTATGGTATTCACTGTTATTGATTTTGATTATGGGATTCAGATTTTCAATGAAATTTATGGATTTGGAGAAACCGCAAGGATTTTATTAACTTATTATCATTTTCAAAAGATAGAAATTATGGTTTTCTCATATTATGATATGAGATATGTCCACTATGAGTTTTCTCGGCCCTTGAGAGATATCATACACCAGATTTGAGGAGTAGGAGGAACCGTCTGTGGGTGCATAGTGGACCCGGTGCGGTACCCCGGGGCAAGATGGTCATAGATGATGGCGTTGAGCCTGGCATGAGAGCACTACCGACCGGTTATTGTGACGCGGCGAATATCCGGAGGATACCGACGTAGTCTTGAGATTTGATTCTATAGGCCAGTCCGGATTGCCGGAGCCTGAGATATTGAGATTTGATGATACAGGCTAGTCCGGATATACTTTGTGTCGATACTTGATACTGAGTCTCTGATGATTTCATTGATGATACTTCGATTTTTATAGAGAAATCTCACTAAATAAAGAAAACAGTTTTTCTCATTCATGGTGTACTCTGTTTTCATTTTAATGCATTCATACATCATATATGTATTATGTTGCTACATGAGACACTAACACGAGCACTTGATATTACACTTATATGTAGATGGTTTCAAGGTTATATTAATGAGGATATTATTATCGTATGACCTAGGATTGAGTCATACATGCGATTTCTGCTCGGCGATGTTTTCTACTCACGAGTTGGCAACTCACCCCCGTTGTGCCACAGTTTCTTGTAGGTTTTCCGTACAGGTTTCCTTGGCGGCTTTGCTGGCACACTGCTTCCTTTCGGGTGATTGCTTTGGTAGGTGGGTTCACTTTCATCGTAACCACCATTCTACCTTATTTATATTCAGTTGTATCTAGTAAAAATCCATCAAATAGACTTGTATATTTATAGACTTAGAAGACCAGTGTATTGTTTCGAACTTAAAGTCGTGCTTGTATTATTATGGTTTTCCTCTAGTTTTCTTTCTGAGTTTTGATCCTCGTCCTTCGGCGTTGTATATTATATTGCTTGCGTGGTTGTGACTGCCAATTGATGAAGAATTGCTCCCACTTAGGGATGCCTTTTATCATTTATGTATATTATTCATGTTGTACCTGTTTGGGGTCAGTATTTACAAAGGAGACTCTGCCGAAATTTTCGGAAAATATGACGTTGCTTTTAAATGTTTAATGCCACCATATTATTAAAAATCCACTTGCTTTAAAACAAGTTTTCTTCACTCCTTCTTTAAAAATGGTTTAGATTTCTGGGATTTTGGCTTACTTGAATTAGATGGGGTCCTATAGAGTTTATATGATTCAAGTGCCAGTCTCGTGCTATTTCGCTTCGTGAAAAAGTTGGTATCAGAGTGCTAGGTTTAACCTTGGTTCGAGTCTATGTTTGACTATGCGGAGTTTAGGGCGTATATATATATTCAAAACCTAGGTTTGACCTTACGGAACTTAGACTTGGTCGAGGGGGGTATTAGATCCGAACTTTAATCGCATAGGTTGACCTTGGTTGATGGAGTAGGTGACTTAAGTAGAGTGACGTACCGTGTGTATGTTCCACGGCATACTTACGATACGCTACTCCGCTTAAGAAGCCTTAGGATGTACATTTTCTTGCACAGTATTATATTCATTCCTATGATCTATCCTCATCGATATCGGTTTATGGTCTTGCTACCACGATTGCATAGGCAGAGAGAGAGCTGCAGCTAGAGTTGTGGTCAGCACGAGCTCGTCATGGACAAGAACTGATCAGGGCGTGATTCTAGGGACACACGATTGCATAGATGTATCGTCCTATTGTGTTTTCGCGCCATGAGCTTTTGATGGATTGCTTTTACAAAATTTCTCGAACATGCAGATCGGCACCAGAGGATGGGGCCACTGCTAGAGGCAGCCAAAATGTGATGACCGTCAATGCACCGATTATTCTTGATGATTAAGGCACTGTTCAGCATGTGGACGAATGATTCAGTCGTTGCTGCGACCGACGAGATATCGCCCTAGATGTTTGAAGCTAATGCAGTACGAGTTATATTGAGAGATATAATAGAAGATCGCTGGTCACCCAAGAAGGAATGACTAGGACATGTGGTTCGTTGCACACCCCGATGTGAGGTCATCAGATAGATTATTCCAGCTAGAGAAGACTTGTCACGCCACGCTTCCCAGAGTACGCAAGAATGGGCACGTAACATAGCCAACCATGCTACCTGTGGGTAGGAAGTATCCATCCACAGTCACATTACGGTTGTAAGGATATCAAGAACAAGATAATAAACTAATCTAACACATGTCCAAATCCATAATAACAAGAGTCAATAAACAATAAGTGCGGAAGCAAATGATCCAATACAATAAATAAACAGTACGTCCCATAATGCGGGCTCACATCTGGAATGAAATGAAATAAATAGACTAAACACTAAGGAACTCACAGTTCAGCCTGCTGGCTGAAGTACTCCTGCTCGGTCGTCGACGGTGGTAAGGAATCTGGGCCATGCAAAACCCAGACGTCAGCGCGTCATGTCAACCAATAATATAATATAAACATGGTAATAAGCAATGCAGGTATGAACATGAATACAGTACTATGGAATGGCAGTGCAGCGGTAACGTGCAGTGGTAACTAAACTGTCCTATCAGGTTTCTACTCTATAGTCTTTGAAATCAATTGATGAATCGTCGATGTAACTCAATAGTATCCCGTACATACCCGGGACCACGGCCACAATATTCTCGGCTGCAGCCGAGACATGCCGTTAGGCACAAAACATGAAAGTCTACACTCGGACTGGTAGTGAACTTTCGAGTTACAAGTCAGGTTCATCTTTGATTTCCCCATACCCCCAAGTTATGTATGTCAGGTCAGGTATTCAGTAGTCAAGGACTAATGTCAACACAGAATCAGGTAAAAGCAGGTATGTCTGGATAGACAGCAGGAATGGTCCATGAGGACCCCAAGTCAGGTTTATTCTCATTAGGCATGAGATCATGTAATAAGTCAGGTTGTAGTCCAATAGGTTGAGTCAGTATGTATAGGGTGTCATGTCCGGTGTATCAGTACATGTGTCAGGTGTATCAAGATCGGGTCAATATGTAATGCAATCAAATGTATGCTTATAACAGGTATAGTAATGAATAAGGAACAACAGCAGGAATAGTAAATAACAATATTATTCCATGTAAACACAGTGGTGCTTTGTATTCTCTTATTAACAGGTTCAAGCACCCTTGGGGTGCAATAGCCACAAGGTGAAGCAATATCAACAACATAAAGTAATGAAGCTACATGAATTTAAACTAAAGCATAATAATTGTCTCATGGGTGATTTAACAAATGAAGCGAGGACGATCTACTTGGTTTAGTTAGTTAAAGTGTGGATTGATAGCAGACCGATTAATTACAAGAAACTACCATACCGATTCAATGTTAAGAATAATTGTAACCGTCAATTCTAAGTTATAATATGATATCGATACTACTAATAGCTGTGTGGTTATAATAAATAATATGATAATCAAGAGTAAAGCAAGACTTGATATTGTGTACTAGCATGTTAAGGCAAGTATTCGGATACTTGCCTCGACGGTTTCGCAAACCGGAAAGCACGGATGCAATGTCGGCAGAAAACACGAGACGGGTGCACGGACTACGGATCGAGTCCTAACAGCGAACAGCGGGACCACACGGACTAGAGCACCTCGCTGGTGAGTTGGGTCCAGACGTCGGCACGGCCGGAGTCCGGCGGAAAGCCAAAACGACGACAAGTTAGCAACCATACTGTAACGTTTTAAAAATAATTAAATAAATAATTAAATGAATAAAATTGTTTAAGTGAATTTTATGATTTTCGGTAAAGCAAAATGTATTTTTCGTAAAACCAAACCGCAATTGTTTTTCATTATAAATTCAAAAATACCTATTTAATTATGTAATTACTAGTAAATAGTGTTTATTTAGCCACTTATAAATTTTTAGTTTAATAAAATATTTTTCCTAAATTAATTATTTTAAATATTAACATAAGCTTTATTTTTACACTAAATTAGTGTAAATTACAAATTTAAATGGTTTTAATTTACAAAAATGAACCATGGCATGTTAGAATTTAGTATGTATCATGCAAAAATTATTTGCAAATTTTTGCTATTTTCTAGAGTTTTCTTGAGTTGCTATAGTGAAGGAATAAATAAATAAATAATTAAAACCCTGAAAAGACTTTAAATGATGATTCTTTCTTGAAACTTCCACACTTTTCTTCACTCTTTTCTCTTGCTCCCTCTCCATGGCCGGCCACAACTCATCCATGGCAGCCCCCCCCCCATTTCCCACTTCATTTTATTTCAAAATTCATCAAAAATACTTCAAAAATCCAATTAAAATTCCACAAAATCCTAATTATTTCATACCCTTTATTCTCTACTCTTCTTTATATGGATTTTGGAGTGGGAAAGCATGTATTTTTGAGGCTCATTTTCAAGTTTGGACATGAGGTTGTGGAGGTATAAATTCTTCTCTTTTGTTTATTTCTATTAGATATTTCTTTTTAAGCATAATTAGATTAATTAGATTAATTCTAGTTGCAAATTCTAAAATTCAAGTTAGGGTTTGCAAATTCAAGAGGTTGTTTTTGTTAATTAATTAGGGTTATAATAGCTAGTTTAACATCTTTTAGAGTGGAAAATTCTTGCATGGTGGTGGTATAATAAATTGTTTATCGAAATTGTTTTAATTAAACTATTTAGCTAACTAGATTTTTCTAAAATGTGTTGTGGGTAAAATAAAATTCTTATTAAGGGTGTTATCATTAGATGGTAATTTTAGTGAGAATATTAGCATATTAATTGAATGAAAAACTTAGTTTGATCACTAGATTAATTTGATAATTGGAAAAATAGTAATAAAATGCTATTATTTTGCAAACTAGATTTTAGGAATTTCTAAATAAATGCGATTAAAAATATAATATTGGTTTCATTATATCATTATCATCATAACTTGTGGTTTAAGTCACTAGTTTATGCAAAATCATGTTTTGAGGTGGAATTGTGGTATTTTGCTTGGAAAATGTTAAAATTGTTAAAAAGTTGCAAACTAGAAATTTCAAATAAATGCAAAATTGTGTAATAAAAATATAGTAATGGTTTGTATAGTCTAGTAATGCTATATAATGAGTTTTATAACTATTGGTTTCATTTAAATGTTAAGTTTTGATGAAAAACGGTAAATTGGCAATTTCGGTTTTTGCGAAATTGGGCGGTTTGATGGATTTTAGGGTTTCGATGGATTTAATCGTGTTTTATGGTATAAGTAATGTGTTTTAAAACTATAAGTTGTTTGATTATGTTATCTCGATCCATCGGAGTTTGTACGCCGATATCGAGCGGTATTTGGTTCTTTTGCGTGGACGGGACATAGGTTTTAACCTGTGCTTGTTCCTTGTATCGTTTGACTTTTGTATGTGATTCGGTTTACGATGCTATTTATATGCTTGCGTTTAGGTACCCCTCATGTGGACTGCGGGCGATGAAGAGGAGGATGGCGACACCGTCTTCGGCAGACATGGACCAGGTGAGTAGATGCATATCTACTGGGGGAAGTCGGGTGGATGGCGTTTAGCACCCCCGCAACGTAGAATAGGAATAGTACTTATTGACATTAGGAAACCAGACGTGACCCTAGTACGACCCTGGTATTTACCCTAGGCTGGACTAGACTGATTTAGGAAAACCATATCAGAGGATGAGTACCTTGGAAGAGGTTCGTAGGTTTCAGATAGAAACACACCCACGCACACACTGAAACTCGACATGGGGTACGTGTATGTGTATATATATAGAACTAGGTATAGGTATATACATATATATACAACACGTATAGGTGATTCATTGATGAGATATGATATCCGAGGTATGATGAAACAGTATAACTGGGCTTGATGCCGTGATTCTTGACTATACAGTCGTAATAAAGTGTTAGCGGATCATTAGAGAATGAGATAATGAACATGAATATATAAATTATAAAGAGTGGTGGTGATATTGATGTACATGGGACGCTAGAATAGTACTCGGACTGTAACTTGTGACTGAACACGATATGATATAGGTATAACTTGATTACGACATTATATTGGTGTGACCTGATGCCGATATCATATAAGTATGACCTAGTCACAATATGATACATATGACATGATATTTCTGAGGATAAACTAATGATGCTTATCATGATGGCAATGATATATGATTGAGGTATGCGATCACAGTTTAGCACCTTGATCATGAGATGTGTTGATGATGACATTATACGAATGAAGAGACACCTAGGAGATGAGATACTTGACCGTACCCTGATATTGGGATGCCGTACGATGGATGTTACCGTACGAGGCTTAGATTTGATGATCGATCCGCACTCTTGATTCGAGGAAGCCCTACTACGTACGTGACGTTATGGAGGCAGGATCGCCGACTATTAGAGATATTGATTTAGACCTTAGGTAGACTCTAGTTTCTTACTGACTAGTCTATTAGGTTTAGTTCCTTAGGATGTTAGATGGACACTGGTTTAGGTTCGACTCACATAGTGGTAGTTGTACTCGTATCTCGCAGAGGAGTGGATAATGCACACCTGTATTTACATTCATACTATAATCATCATGGTGCATGTTCTTTTATATGTTGCTATAATCAATATAAACTTTACCTGTTAGGACACCAGCACCATTACCGATGATGCGCATATTCCACGCACACTTATTTGCCGGCTCACACACATCATCATCGGTAATTGCTATGTCACGTATACTTTAGATCATATTATCTTTTATTGATAGAATCAGTTAACAACCAAACCGATATAATATTGTGATCACTCTCTGATGTTAGTATAAGACATGATATTCATTACTTAGACATTCACGCATTCATATTTTCATGTTATCATGCAGTATTATGGGCATATGCCGACACTTATCATATAGTTACTCATGATTTTGAGATTTGGATTTCTATAAGATTTCTGGGTTTTTGGGGAAAACCGTAAAAATATATAAAAACTTCTCTCTCTCTCCTCTTCTCTTTTTAAAATAAGATGCGGTTTTCTCGTGATGTATGTGTCGTCCACCACGAGTATTTCTTGTTTTCTGTTGGATTTCGAGACCCGATTCGAGGAGTGGATGAACCGTCTCGGGTACATGGTGGGCCCGGTATGGTACCCCGGGGCAAGAAGATCGAGTTGTAGACGATGAGCCTGGCAGGGGAAGGCTACCTACCGGTGATGTCTGGCGCGGCGGATATCCGGAGGATACCGACCGTTGTCGTGAGATTTGATGATATGGGCCGATCCGGACTGACGGAGCCCGAGATATTGAGACTTGAGATTACATGTGTTGTGTCGATGTTTGACACGGATTTCCATGGATTTCATTATTGAGATTTCAGATTTCTTATACATATATATCTGGATTTCAGGATTTGTTACTGTACATTCATGGTGCATGCATTTCATTCATATGACATAGTATTATATGAGGTACTGACACGACACGGAGTATTTGCACTTACACGTTGTATTACCCTGCTATTACTAGATGTTTGGGATATATTAGTGCATTATTATGACCTAGGATAGCGTTGTGCATTCGATTTCTTTTCGTAGATGTCTTCTACTCACGAGTTGGCAACTCAACCCCGTTGTGCCGAATTTTATTACAGGTTCGATGTACAAGTTTCCCGGGCAGCTTGTTGGCACATCTTTTCTTCAGGGTGATTTGCACGGTAGGTTGGTTCACTTGTATCCGAACCACCATTGTATATTTATTCATTCATTTGTATCTAGTAAGCTCCATCAACCATATTTGTATTACTTGATAAGTTATTGGACCAGTCTTTTATTTCGACCTTAGAGTCGCGCATGTATTATTCTGATCTGGTGGTTTTGTTTTCTTTTGAGTTTTGAGCCTCGCCCTTTGGCGTTGTATATTATTGTGTTTGTTGTGGTTGTTTCCGCCTGTTGGCGTTGAGCTAGCACCCGTTTGGGGATGCTTTTTATTGTTTATTCATATTATACTTGTTGTACCCGTTTGGGGGCCAGTTTTTACAGAGGAGACTCTGCCGAAATTTTTGGTAAAATTTGCTGATGTTTTTATACTTGTTTTCTTTTCTTTTCTTCTTTTTCTTCTTTTATGGTTTAGATTTCTGGGCTTCGGCTTACTTTGGTCACGTGGCGCCTTTAGACGCTTCGTAATCTAAGTGCCGGTCACGTTCCGTACTTTCGGGTCGTGACAAAGTTGGTATCAGAGCGCTAGGTTTAACCCGGTATAAGTCTAGGTGACCCTTGGTTGATGGAGTAGGCGATTTAGGTAGAGTAACGTACTGTGGGTATGGTCCGCGGCATACTTACGATACGCTACTCTGCTTAAGGAGCCTTAGGATGTACATTTGTATGCACCGTATTTCATTCGTTCCTTTGATCTATCTTCGTCGATGTCGGAGGGTGGTTTTGTTACCACGGGCGCACGGGCAGAGGGAGCTGCGGCTCGAATGCGATAACCATTAGAGTATTGGTTATTCTTGAGGATTGAAGGATTGCTTAGCATGCGGACGAAGGGTATTCATATGCCGTCCGGATGAAGTTAAAGGGTTCGAATGATTATCAGAAAACCATTTTTCCAAGTTTAAGGTATTCGGAAGAACATGCAGGTATTTCGATGGACCCTCTAGAAGAATGAAACCCTAACTCGACATAATGACCACGAGAACGCCCTTGAACCTTAGGGTTTACGGCAGTTCCGCGGTGCCATTAGTGAGGCTTGGGTTTGCACTTCTGCGGCTGGATCATCGATGCTGGGGTATGTACCGGATATTTTTAAACTGTACTTGAGTGTTGAGCTCTCGGGAAATTATGGGATTTTGATGGATCGATCGAAAAGTTTAATGTAGTCCGGATATCAAGTGAAGGGATCGACTATGTGGGAGACTCTAGACATGAGTATTGCCGTTGGTAGCGCAGTCAGCACACCTATGAAAGAACGAGTTCGAAGCAGTCGACATCAGAGGAAAGAGGCGCACATTGACGATAGTGTTTACGATTGTGATTTAGTGATTTGAATTTCCTATTTTTCGTTGATTGGATTTTTGTATTTTGAGGACTTTGTTCTACGATTGGAATTTCCTGTGTGTACCTTCATTCTATCTGTGTTTCATATATCAGTTGTATTGATGTGGTTTAGTACGCACCCAGTACACTTGATTTGGTTTTATATATTTTGAGATTTTTGATTTGATTTCGTGCATATGGGTTACACATGATTTTGATATATGCTTCGACCTAGTTTTTATCCATTTTCGTACTGTGATTCGAGTCTGATATTCGATGTATGTTTTCGTGCTCCATGTGCACCTGATTAGGATTCTTGCGCATACTTGGCGCACTTGATGCGATTTTGTGCACACCAAATGCACTAAATCGGGGTTTTGTGCAGATTAGATGCACCTGATTTTGAGTCGTGCACGCCCGTTGCACTTGACAGATGTTTTTGGTGCACACCTGTTGCACTTAGTTTTGTTTTGTGGGTATTCATGGTTTCTGCATTTGGTTTCGATTTCAGTGCGCACCGGACGCACATGACATTTTATTGATGTGATTGGGATTGATTTCAGTTTGAGCAGTATATTTTCATAATCATTATTATTTGATTTAGTAACCAGGCGGGACGTGTATGTTAAATAAAAGATATATATATAGTTATTTATTTTAAATAAACGTCCGCTACTTATGCCGTGACACGTGCATCACACGGCAATTTTCAAAAAGGGGTTTGCATATTTCCTTATCCGGATATTTGTACGGTTTCACTATGATGCACACTATATATAAGTTATAGATTGATGTATATTATAATGGTTTTCATATTGGGTTATGATATTTTATTCTCGCCATAACTCCGATGATTGCGTTATGCTTGACGGAGTTGATTTTTGTTATGCGTTGATGATTTCGGAGCCCCGACGATTTGAGTGTTTTGCTAAATGTTTTAGTATTTGGAGGGGGAATTTTAATTTAAATTCGGGGACCGAATTTCTTAAAGGGGGGAAGATTGTAACGTTTTAAAAATAATTAAATAAATAATTAAATGAATAAAATTGTTTAAGTGAATTTTATGATTTTCGGTAAAGCAAAATGTATTTTTCGTAAAACCAAACCGCAACTGTTTTTCATTATAAATTCAAAAATACCTATTTAATTATGTAATTACTAGTAAATAGTGCTTATTTAGCCACTTATAAATTTTTAGTTTAATAAAATATTTTTCCTAAATTAATTATTTTAAATATTAACATAAGCTTTATTTTTACACTAAATTAGTGTAAATTACAAATTTAAATGGTTTTAATTTGCAAAAATGAACCATGGCATGTTAGAATTTAGTATGTATCATGCAAAAATTATTTGCAAATTTTTGCTATTTTCTAGAGTTTTCTTGAGTTGCTATAGTGAAGGAATAAATAAATAAATAATTAAAACCATGAAAAGACTTTAAATGATGATTCTTTCTTGAAACTTCCACACTTTTCTTCACTCTTTTCTCTTGCTCCCTCTCCATGGCCAGCCACAACTCATCCATGGCAGCCCCCCCCCCCCATTTCCCACTTCATTTTATTTCAAAATTCATCAAAAATACTTCAAAAATCCAATTAAAATTCCACAAAATCCTAATTATTTCATACCCTTTATTCTCTACACTTCTTTATATGGATTTTGGAGTGGGAAAGCATGTATTTTTGAGGCTCATTTTCAAGTTTGGACATGAGGTTGTGGAGGGATAAATTCTTCTCTTTTGTTTTATTTCTATTAGATATTTCTTTTTAAGCATAATTAGATTAATTAGATTAATTCTAGTTGCAAATTCTAAAATTCAAGTTAGGGTTTGCAAATTCAAGAGGTGGTTTTTGTTAATTAATTAGGGTTATAATAGCTAGTTTAACATCTTTTAGAGTGGAAAATTCTTGCATGGTGGTGGTATAATAAATTGTTTATCGAAATTGTTTTAATTAAACTATTTAGCTAACTAGATTTTTCTAAAATGTGTTGTGGGTAAAATAAAATTCTTATTAAGGGTGTTATCATTATATGGTAATTTTAGTGAGAATATTAGCATATTAATTGAATGAAAAACTTAGTTTGATCACTAGATTACTTTGATAATTGGAAAAATAGTAATAAAATGCTATTATTTTGCAAACTAGATTTTAGGAATTTCTAAATAAATGCGATTAAAAATATAATATTGGTTTCATTATATCATTATCATCATAACTTGTGGTTTAAGTCACTAGTTTATGCAAAATCATGTTTTGAGGTGGAATTGTGGTATTTTGCTTGGAAAATGTTAAAATTGTTAAAAAGTTGCAAACTAGAAATTTCAAATAAATGCAAAATTGTGTAATAAAAATATAGTAATGGTTTGTATAGTCTAGTAATGCTATATAATGAGTTTTATAACTATTGGTTTCATTTAAATGTCAAGTTTTGATGAAAAACGGTAAATTGGCAATTTCGGTTTTTGCGAAATTGGACGGTTTGATGGATTTTAGGGTTTCGATGGATTTAATCGTGTTTTATGGTATAAGTAATGTGTTTTAAAACTATAAGTTGTTTGATTATGTTATCTCGATCCATCGGAGTTTGTACGCCGATATCGAGCGGTATTTGGTTCTTTTGCGTGGACGGGACATAGGTTTTAACCTGTGCTTATTCCTTGTATCGTTTGACTTTTGTATGTGATTCGGTTTACGATGCTATTTATATGCTTGCGTTTAGGTACCCCTCATGTGGACTGCGGGCGATGAAGAGGAGGATGGCGACACCGTCTTCGGCAGACATGGATCAGGTGAGTAGATGCATATCTACGGGGGAAGTCGGGTGGATGGCGTTTAGCACCCCCGCAATGTAGAATAGGAATAGTACTTATTGACATTAGGAAACCAGAAATGACCCTAGTAGGACCCTAGTATTTACCCTAGGCTGGACTAGACTGATTTAGGAAAACCATATCAGAGGATGAGTACCTTGGAAGAGGTTCGTAGGTTTCAGATAGAAACACACCCACGCACACACTGAAACTCGACATGGGGTACGTGTATGTGTATATATATAGAACTAGGTATAGGTATATACATATATATACAACACGTATAGGTGATTCATTGATGAGATATGTATCCGAGGTATGATGAAACAATATAACTAGGCTTGATGCCGTGATTCTTGACTATACAGTCGTAATAAAGTGTTAGCAGATCATTAGAGAATGAGATAATGAACATGAATATATAAATTATAAAGAGTGGTGGTGATATTGATGTACATGGGACGCTGGAATAGTACTCGGACTGTAACTTATGACTGAACACGATATGATATAGGTATAACTTGATTACGACATTATATTGGTGTGACCTGATGCCGATATCATATAAGTATGACCTAGTCACAATATGATACATATGACATGATATTTCTGAGGATAAACTAATGATGCTTATCATGATGGCAATGATATATGATTGAGGTATGCGATCACAGTTTAGCACCTTGATCATGAGATGTGTTGATGATGACATTATACGAATGAAGAGACACCTAGGAGATGAGATACTTGACCGTACCCCGATATTGGGATGCCGTACGATGGATGTTACCGTACGAGACTTAGATTTGATGATCGATCCGCACTCTTGATTCGAGGAAGCCGTACTACGTACGTGACATTATGGAGGCAGGATCGCCGACTATTAGAGATATTGATTTAGACCTTAGGTAGACTCTAGTTTCTTACTGACTAGTCTATTAGGTTTAGTTCCTTAGGATGTTAGATGGACACTGGTTTAGGTTCGACTCACATAGTGGTAGTTGTACTCGTATCTCGCAGAGGAGTGGATAATGCACACCTGTATTTACATTCATACTATAATCATCATGGTGCATGTTCTTTTATATGTTGCTATAATCAATATAAACTTTACCTGTTAGGACACCAGCACCATTACCGATGATGCGCATATTCCACGCACACTTATTTGCCGGCTCACACACATCATCATCGGTAATTGCTATGTCACGTACACTTTAGATCATATTATCTTTTATTGATAGAATCAGTTAACAACCAAACCGTTATAATATTGTGATCACTCTCTGATGTTAGTATAAGACATGATATTCATTACTTAGACATTCATGCATTCATATTTTCATGTTATCATGCAGTATTATGGGCATATGCCGACACTTATCATATAGTTACTCATGATTTTGAGATTTGGATTTCTATAAGATTTCTGGGTTTTTGGGGAAAACCGTAAAAATATAAAAAAACTTCTCTCTCTCTCCTCTTCTCTTTTTAAAATAAGATGCGGTTTTCTCGTGATGTATGTGTCGTCCACCACGAGTATTTCTTGTTTTCTGTTGGATTTCGAGACCCGATTCGAGGAGTGGATGAACCGTCTCGGGTACATGGTGGGCCCGGTATGGTACCCCGGGGCAAGAAGATCGAGTTGTAGACGATGAGCCTGGCAGGGGAAGGCTACCTACCGGTGATGTCTGGCGCGGCGGATATCCGGAGGATACCGACCGTTGTCGTGAGATTTGATGATATGGGCCGATCCGGACTGACGGAGCCCGAGATATTGAGACTTGAGATTACATGTGTTGTGTCGATGTTTGACACGGATTTCCATGGATTTCATTATTGAGATTTCAGATTTCTTATACATATATATCTGGATTTCAGGATTTGTTACTGTACATTCATGGTGCATGCATTTCATTCATATGACATAGTATTATATGAGGTACTGACACGACACGGAGTATTTGCACTTACATGTTGTATTACCCTGCTATTACTAGATGTTTGGGATATATTAGTGCATTATTATGACCTAGGATAGCGTTGTGCATTCGATTTCTTTTTGTAGATGTCTTCTACTCACGAGTTGGCAACTCAACCCCGTTGTGCCGAATTTTATTACAGGTTCGATGTACAAGTTTCCCGGGCAGCTTGTTGGCACATCTTTTCTTCAGGGTGATTTGCACGGTAGGTTGGTTCACTTGTATCCGAACCACCATTGTATATTTATTCATTCATTTGTATCTAGTAAGCTCCATCAACCATATTTGTATTACTTGATAAGTTATTGGACCAGTCTTTTATTTCGACCTTAGAGTCGCGCATGTATTATTCTGATCTGGTGGTTTTGTTTTCTTTTGAGTTTTGAGCCTCGCCCTTTGGCGTTGTATATTATTGTGTTTGTTGTGGTTGTTTCCGCCTGTTGGCGTTGAGCTAGCACCCGTTTGGGGATGTTTTTTATTGTTTATTCATATTATACTTGTTGTACCCATTTGGGGGCCAGTTTTTACAGAGGAGACTCTGCCGAAATTTTTGGTAAAATTTGCTGATGTTTTTATACTTGTTTTCTTTTCTTTTCTTCCTTTTCTTCTTTTATGGTTTAGATTTCTGGGCTTCGGCTTACTTTGGTCACGTGGCGCCTTTAGACGCTTCGTAATCTAAGTGCCGGTCACGTTCCGTACTTTCGGGTCGTGACAAAGTTGGTATCAGAGCGCTAGGTTTAACCCGGTATAAGTCTAGGTGACCCTTGGTTGATGGAGTAGGCGATTTAGGTAGAGTAACGTACTGTGGGTATGGTCCGCGGCATACTTACGATACGCTACTCTGCTTAAGGAGCCTTAGGATGTACATTTGTTTGCACCGTATTTCATTCGTTCCTTTGATCTATCTTCGTCGATGTCGGAGGGTGGTTTTGTTACCACGGGCGCACGGGCAGAGGGAGCTGCGGCTCGAATGCGATAACCATTAGAGTATTGGTTATTCTTGAGGATTGAAGGATTGCTTAGCGTGCGGACGAAGGGTATTCATATGCCGTCCGGATGAAGTTAAAGGGTTCGAATGATTATCAGAAAACCATTTTCCCAAGTTTAAGGTATTCGGAAGAACATGCAGGTATTTCGATGGACCCTCTAGAAGAATGAAACCCTAACTCGACATAATGACCACGAGAACGCCCTTGAACCTTAGGGTTTACGGCAGTTCCGCGGTGCCATTAGTGAGGCTTGGGTTTGCCCTTCTGCGGCTGGATCATCGATGCTGGGGTATGTACCGGATATTTTTAAACTGTACTTGAGTGTTGAGCTCTCGGGGAATTATGGGATTTTGATGGATCGATCGAAAAGTTTAATGTAGTCCGGATATCAAGTGAAGGGATCGACTATGTGGGAGACTCTAGACATGAGTATTGCCGTTGGTAGCGCAGTCAGCACACCTATGAAAGAACGAGTTTGAAGCAGTCGACATCAGAGGAAAGAGGCGCATATTGACGATAGTGTTTACGATTGTGATTTAGTGATTTGAATTTCCTATTTTTCGTTGATTGGATTTTTGTATTTTGAGGACTTTGTTCTACGATTGGAATTTCCTGTGTGTACCTTCATTCTATCTGTGTTTCATATATCAGTTGTATTGATGTGGTTTAGTACGCACCCAGTACACTTGATTTGGTTTTATATATTTTGAGATTTCTGATTTGATTTCGTGCATATGGGTTACACATGATTTTGATATATGCTTCGACCTAGTTTTTATCCATTTTCGTACTGTGATTCGAGTCTGATATTCGATGTATGTTTTCGTGCTCCATGTGCACCTGATTAGGATTCTTGCGCATACTTGGCGCACTTGATGCGATTTTGTGCACACCAGATGCACTAAATCGGGGTTTTGTGCAGATTAGATGCACCTGATTTTGAGTCGTGCACGCCCGTTGCACTTGACAGATGTTTTTGGTGCACACCTGTTGCACTTAGTTTTGTTTTGTGGGTATTCATGGTTTCTGCATTTGGTTTCGATTTCAGTGCGCACCGGACGCACATGACATTTTATTGATGTGATTGGGATTGATTTCAGTTTGAGCAGTATATTTTCATAATCATTATTATTTGATTTAGTAACCAGGCGGGACGTGTATGTTAAATAAAAGATATATATATAGTTATTTTTTTTAAATAAACGTCCGTTACTTATGCCGTGACACGTGCATCACACGGCAATTTTCAAAAAGGGGTTTGCATATTTCCTTATCCGGATATTTGTACGGTTTCACTATGATGCACACTATATATAAGTTATAGATTGATGTATATTATAATGGTTTTCATATTGGGTTATGATATTTTATTCTCGCCATAACTCCGATGATTGCGTTATGCTTGACGGAGTTGATTTTTGTTATGCGTTGATGATTTCGGAGCCCCGACGATTTGAGTGTTTTGCTAAATGTTTTAGTATTTGGAGGGGGAATTTTAATTTAAATTCGGGGACCGAATTTCTTAAAGGGGGAAGATTGTAACGTTTTAAAAATAATTAAATAAATAATTAAATGAATAAAATTGTTTAAGTGAATTTTATGATTTTCGGTAAAGCAAAATGTATGTTTCGTAAAACCAAACCGCAACTGTTTTTCATTATAAATTCAAAAATACCTATTTAATTATGTAATTACTAGTAAATAGTGTTTATTTAGCCACTTATAAATTTTTAGATTAATAAAATATTTTTCCTAAATTAATTATTTTAAATATTAACATAAGCTTTATTTTTACACTAAATTAGTGTAAATTACAAATTTAAATAGTTTTAATTTGCAAAAATGAACCATGGCATGTTAGAATTTAGTATGTATCATGCAAAAATTATTTGCAAATTTTTACTATTTTCTAGAGTTTTCTTGAGTTGCTATAGTGAAGGAATAAATAAATAAATAATTAAAACCATGAAAAGACTTTAAATGATGATTCTTTCTTGAAACTTCCACACTTTTCTTCACTCTTTTCTCTTGCTCCCTCTCCATGGCCAGCCACAACTCATCCATGGCAGCCCCCCTATTTCCCACTTCATTTTATTTCAAAATTCATCAAAAATACTTCAAAAATCCAATTAAAATTCCACAAAATCCTAATTATTTCATACCCTTTATTCTCTACTCTTCTTTATATGGATTTTGGAGTGGGAAAGCATGTATTTTTGAGGCTCATTTTCAAGTTTGGACATGAGGTTGTGGAGGGATAAATTCTTCTCTTTTGTTTTATTTCTATTAGATATTTCTTTTTAAGCATAATTAGATTAATTAGATTAATTCTAGTTGCAAATTCTAAAATTCAAGTTAGGGTTTGCAAATTCAAGAGGTGGTTTTTGTTAATTAATTAGGGTTATAATAGCTAGTTTAACATCTTTTAGAGTGGAAAATTCTTGCATGGTGGTGGTATAATAAATTGTTTATCGAAATTGTTTTAATTAAACTATTTAGCTAACTAGATTTTTCTAAAATGTGTTGTGGGTAAAATAAAATTCTTATTAAGGGTGTTATCATTAGATGGTAATTTTAGTGAGAATATTAGCATATTAATTGAATGAAAAACTTAGTTTGATCACTAGATTACTTTGATAATTGGAAAAATAGTAATAAAATGCTATTATTTTGCAAACTAGATTTTAGGAATTTCTAAATAAATGCGATTAAAAATATAATATTGGTTTCATTATATCATTATCATCATAACTTGTGGTTTAAGTCACTAGTTTATGCAAAATCATGTTTTGAGGTGGAATTGTGGTATTTTGCTTGGAAAATGTTAAAATTGTTAAAAAGTTGCAAACTAGAAATTTCAAATAAATGCAAAATTGTGTAATAAAAATATAGTAATGGTTTGTATAGTCTAGTAATGCTATATAATGAGTTTTATAACTATTGGTTTCATTTAAATGTCAAGTTTTGATGAAAAACGGTAAATTGGCAATTTCGGTTTTTGCGAAATTGGGCGGTTTGATGGATTTTAGGGTTTCGATGGATTTAATCGTGTTTTATGGTATAAGTAATGTGTTTTAAAACTATAAGTTGTTTGATTATGTTATCTCGATCCATCGGAGTTTGTACGCCGATATCGAGCGGTATTTGGTTCTTTTGCGTGGACGGGACATAGGTTTTAACCTGTGCTTATTCCTTGTATCGTTTGACTTTTGTATGTGATTCGGTTTACGATGCTATTTATATGCTTGCGTTTAGGTACCCCTCATGTGGACTGCGGGCGATGAAGAGGAGGATGGCGACACCGTCTTCGGCAGACATGGACCAGGTGAGTAGATGCATATCTACCGGGGGAAGTCGGGTGGATGGCGTTTAGCACCCCCGCAATGTAGAATAGGAATAGTACTTATTGACATTAGGAAACCAGAAATGACCCTAGTAGGACCCTAGTATTTACCCTAGGCTGGACTAGACTGATTTAGGAAAACCATATCAGAGGATGAGTACCTTGGAAGAGGTTCGTAGGTTTCAGATAGAAACACACCCACGCACACACTGAAACTCGACATGGGGTACGTGTATGTGTATATATATAGAACTAGGTATAGGTATATACATATATATACAACACGTATAGGTGATTCATTGATGAGATATGATATCCGAGGTATGATGAAACAATATAACTAGGCTTGATGCCGTGATTCTTGACTATACAGTCGTAATAAAGTGTTAGCGGATCATTAGAGAATGAGATAATGAACATGAATATATAAATTATAAAGAGTGGTGGTGATATTGATGTACATGGGACGCTGGAATAGTACTCGGACTGTAACTTGTGACTGAACACGATATGATATAGGTATAACTTGATTACGACATTATATTGGTGTGACCTGATGCCGATATCATATAAGTATGACCTAGTCACAATATGATACATATGACATGATATTTCTGAGGATAAACTAATGATGCTTATCATGATGGCAATGATATATGATTGAAGTATGCGATCACAGTTTAGCACCTTGATCATGAGATGTGTTGATGATGACATTATACGAATGAAGAGACACCTAGGAGATGAGATACTTGACCGTACCCCGATATTAGGATGCCGTACGATGGATGTTACCGTACGAGGCTTAGATTTGATGATCGATCCGCACTCTTGATTCGAGGAAGCCGTACTACGTACGTGACGTTATGGAGGCAGGATCGCCGACTATTAGAGATATTGATTTAGACCTTAGGTAGACTCTAGTTTCTTACTGACTAGTCTATTAGGTTTAGTTCCTTAGGATGTTAGATGGACACTGGTTTAGGTTCGACTCACATAGTGGTAGTTGTACTCGTATCTCGCAGAGGAGTGGATAATGCACACCTGTATTTACATTCATACTATAATCATCATGGTGCATGTTCTTTTATATGTTGCTATAATCAATATAAACTTTACCTGTTAGGACACCAGCACCATTACCGATGATGCGCATATTCCACGCACACTTATTTGCCGGCTCACACACATCATCATCGGTAATTGCTATGTCACGTACACTTTAGATCATATTATCTTTTATTGATAGAATCAGTTAACAACCAAACCGATATAATATTGTGATCAGTCTCTGATGTTAGTATAAGACATGATATTCATTACTTAGACATTCATGCATTCATATTTTCATGTTATCATGCAGTATTATGGGCATATGCCGACACTTATCATATAGTTACTCATGATTTTGAGATTTGGATTTCTATGAGATTTCTGGGTTTTTGGGGAAAACCGTAAAAAGATATAAAAACTTCTCTCTCTCTCCTCTTCTCTTTTTAAAATAAGATGCGGTTTTCTCGTGATGTATATGTCGTCCACCATGAGTATTTCATGTTTTCTGTTGGATTTCGAGACCCGATTCGAGGAGTGGATGAACCGTCTCGGGTACATGGTGGGCCCGGTATGGTATCCCGAGGCAAGAAGATCGAGTTGTAGACGATGAGCCTGGCAAGGGAAGGCTACCTACCGGTGATGTCTGGCGCGGCGGATATCCGGAGGATACCGACCGTTGTCGTGAGATTTGATGATATAGGCCGATCCGGACTGACGGAGCCCGAGATATTGAGACTTGAGATTACATGTGTTGTGTCGATGTTTGACACGGATTTCCATGGATTTCATTATTGAGATTTCAGATTTCTTATACATATATATCTGGATTTCAGGATTTGTTACTGTACATTCATGGTGCTTGCATTTCCTTCATATGACATAGTATTATATGAGGTACTGACACGACACGGAGTAGTTGCACTTACACGTAGTATTACCCTGCTATTACTAGATGTTTGGGATATATTAGTGCATTATTATGACCTAGGATAGCGTTGTGCATTCGATTTCTTTTCGTAGATGTCTTCTACTCACGAGTTGGCAACTCACCCCCGTTGTGCCGAATTTTATTACAGGTTCGATGTACAAGTTTCCCGGGCAGCTTGTTGGCACATCTTTTCTTCAGGGTGATTTGCACGGTAGGTTGGTTCACTTGTATCCGAACCACCATTGTATATATATTCATTCATTTGTATCTAGTAAGCTCCATCAACCATATTTGTATTACTTGATAAGTTATTGGACCAGTCTTTTATTTCGACCTTAGAGTCGCGCATGTATTATTCTGATCTGGTGGTTTTGTTTTCTTTTGAGTTTTGAGCCTCGCCCTTTGGCGTTGTATATTATTGTGTTTGTTGTGGTTGTTTCCGCCTGTTGGCGTTGAGCTAGCACCCGTTTGGGGATGCTTTTTATTGTTTATTCATATTATACTTGTTGTACCCGTTTGGGGGCCAGTTTTTACAGAGGCGACTCTGCCGAAATTTTTGGTAAAATTTGCTGATGTTTTTATACTTGTTTTCTTTTCTTTTCTTCTTTTTCTTCTTTTATGGTTTAGATTTCTGGGCTTCGGCTTACTTAGGTCACGTGGCGCCTTTAGACGCTTCGTAATCTAAGTGCCGTTCACGTTCCGTACTTTCGGGTCGTGACACATACGATAAACGTAAACAAAGACCAGCGAGGGGGTTCTAGCACTAAAGGAAGTTAAAGAGATTCTTACAGGGAAGCGCTAGGGACAACCACGGCAGGCTCGACTGCGATGGGATGCCGGCGAGGCAGCGACGGCGAGCAGCGAAGGCTGGACAGCCTCTGGGTTCGCTGGAGAGGGTGGTGCGACGAGTAGAGGAGGGTGGTGGTCTGCTCTGATGATCAAGGGGAGAAGGAGGTGGTCGGAGGCAATGACGGCGATGATGGACGGCGAGTTTCCCGGCGACCTGGGGTTGGGTGATGGGGTTAGGCTCGGGTGCAGTGCACGCAGGTGAGGGAAAGGAGGGAGAAGATCGGGGCGGATGCGCAGGTGATGAGGAGGACGAGCGGAGGCCGACGAGGAAGTGGGGTCGCTGGCGGTGGTCGGTGCAAGTGACGGTGGCGTCGGGGGTTTGGGTTGCAGGCTCGGGAAGAAGGGAGGAGAGGAGGACAGAGGTGCGGCGTCGGCAAGGGTGCTGGTGGTGGTCTCGTCGGCGCGGGGGCTGCGGCGGCGACGGCGATGAGAGGCTAGGGTTAGGGTTCTCGCGAGGTTTCTCGTGAGGAAGGAGGATGAACAGTGGGGTTTTCTCGTGATGGGTTTCTGAAGGACGTGGGGAAAATAAAGGGGTAGAGAGAGAGAGGTGTTATTAGAGGAGAGAGAGAGAGATTATAGGATTGGAGAGAGACGGAGAGAGACGGAGAGAGATAGAGAGGGAAAGGGGGCCCACGAGGACAGCCTGATTGGCTGAGGAGAAATTAAAAAGGAGATTGAAAAAGATTTAAATGATTTAGTGGTTAACTTAGAACAGAAGATTATATTCGTAGTTTTAGATTATTTAAATTAAATGGGCTTTTTTGGCACTAAATGAAACATTTCCAAATCGCGCCCGGGTTGCGCCCAAATGTTTCAAATTCAAATTATAGGATTTTAAGCGAGTTCCAAATTTTGAAAAGGGGTGTTTAGTGATTAAAATGCATGCCCCCAAGTCGGACACTTGCACGCGCGCGTAGTCGTCCAAACTTGCCCGTTTAGCCGAACGGGACGAAATCTCGACGCGCGGACGCTACCACGCGACTAGTGGCGACGAGTAGGCCAACATGGATATTTTTAATTTTATTTTCGGTGTTAAAATTTGTTATGTGCCAAAATGATTTAACCGGTTAAAATTTAGCAATAAGCACCAAACCATCAGGATAATCGAAATGAGCAATGTATAACACTCAACTAGTACCAGAAATAGTATTATGGCCTCGGGTGTTACATCATACCCAACTACAAAAAGAATTTCGTCCTCGAAATTCCGAGAGTACAAGATAGCTAACTACTGGAAAAGGTGAGGAAATTTCTGCCGGATCTCGTCTTCTCGCTCCCAAGTGGATTTTCCATGCAATCGGTTACCCCAAGAAACTAGCACAAGAGGGATAACTTTGTTCTTAAGAAGCTTTTCTCTTCGATCCTTGATTTCAACTGGTCGCTCCTCAAAAGTTAGGTTCTCCCGTACAGTCAACTCCGAATGATCCAAGACGTGAGTCTCATCTCGGACATACCTCCGCAGTTGAGACACATGAAACTCATCGTGCACTCCTGCCAATGACTGTGGTAACGCCAAACGGTACGCTACCTCTCCAACACGCTCCAATATCTCGAAAGGTCCAACGAATCGAGGACTAAGCTTTCCCCGACTTCCAAAGCGAATCACCCCTCTAGTCGGTGATATCTTCAGGAATACCAAATCACCCATGGCGAACTCTAGAGGTCTTCTTGACGTGTCAGCCCAACTTTTCTGTCTGTCTTGAGCTGCCTTCATATGCTTCCTGATTGTATTCACCTTCTCGACTGTCTGTACTACCAAATCTGGTCCTAGTAACCTTCGTTCACCAACATCATCCCAACAAACCGGTGAACGGCACTTACGACCATACAACGCTTCAAACGGAGCCATCTGAATAGTCGCTTGGAAGCTATTGTTGTACGAAAACTCCACCAGGTGTAGGTGATCCTCCCAAGAACCTTTGAAGTCCAACATGCAAGCCCTCAACATATCTTCAAGGGTCTGGATCGTTCTCTCCGATTGTCCATCAGTCTGAGGATGATAAGCTGTGCTAAACTTCAATCGAGTCCCCAAACTTTCTTGTAAACTCCTCCAGAAGTGCGACAAGAACCGAGTGTCCCGATCGGACACGATGCTTACCGGTACTCCATGCAATCTTACAATCTCCTGCATGTACCGCTCTGCCAAAGTCTCCGTCGATTGACCAACCCGAAAAGGAATAAAGTGAGCTGCCTTGGTCAACCGATCGACAATCACCCATACTGCATTGTTGCCCTTTGGACTCCGCGGTAAAGCCGTCACGAAATCCATGGTTATATGTTCCCATTTCCACTGAGGAATTGGAAGTGGTTGCAACAAACCAGCAACCCTTTGGTGTTCAGCCTTGACTTGCTGACACACCAAGCACTTAGCCACGAAGCGAGCAATTTCCCGTTTCATACCTTCCTATCAGAAGTGCTGTCGAATATCTCGGTACATCTTTGTCCCTCCTGGATGTACAGAGTAAGCTGAACTGTGTGCCTCCTTCATAAGCTCTTCACGCACATCCCCTTTTGGCACACACACACGGCTACCATATCTCAACGAACCGTCTTCATGGATCAGTAAATCGGTTCGTAGTCCGGCTTCAACCAGCTCTCGAAACTTTTGCAGCTTAGGATCCGGCGATTGTGCCACTTTAATCTTCTCAACTAAGGACGATTGTACTTGCAATTGCATCAACTGCCCCGTAGCATGTGGTAACACAACCTCCAAGTCAAATCTCCGAAAATCCGCAATGATCTCCCTCTGTGCAGTTAATATCTGAATTGCTGGTAACCGACTTAGCGCATCCGGCACGACGTTAACTTTTCCCGGATGGTATTTAAGGTCAAGGTCGTAGTCGGCCATCAGCTCCAACCATCTGCGTTGCCTCATGTTCAACTCCTTCTGAGTGAACACGTACTTCAAGCTCTTGTGATCTGTAAAGACTTCGACTCTCTCGCCCAAAAGGTAGTGTCTCCAAATCTTCAGGGCGAAGATCATGGCTGCAAGCTCCAAGTCATGAGTCGGATAATTCTTCTCATGAGTCTTCAGTTGTCTCGATGCGTAAGCGACGACTTTCCCATTCTGCATCAAAACACATCCCAATCCTTTTCCGGATGCGTCGCTGTGAATCACCAGTCCTCCTGAATTATCTGGTACGGTCAGGATCGGGGCGGTTATCAACTTTTGCTTCAACATCTCGAAGGCCAATGCACATCCATCCGTCCAAACAACCGGTACTTCCTTGCGCGTGAGCTTGGTTAACGGCTCCGCTAAACGAGCGAAGTTCTCCACAAATCTTCTGTAGTATCCGGCGAGTCCCAGAAAACTTCTTATCTCTGCAACATTCTTTGGAATAGGCCAATCTCGAACTGCTGCAATCTTTTCGGGATCGACGGCGATTCCATCGCCCGACACGACATGCCCCAGAAATTTCACTTCTTCCAGCCAGAATTCGCACTTACTCATCTTCGCAAACAATTTCTCTTGTCTCAGCGTCTGCAGTGCGATCTTTAAATGCTCAGCGTGCTCCTACGGACTCTTCGAGTACACCAGGATATCGTCAAATACATCCATAAAGTCGCGAACAACTTCCGGCTCTACATTACTATCCACTACCATAGCCGCAAGAACATTGTTCGTCGGCCTAGCCCTAAACTCGACTGGCCCGACAGAACTGCTTCCTCCAGTGAAAGCAAACTCAGGGTGTCCGGGAATCTGGAAAATTACTTTCCTTGCCCTACAGTCAATGTGTGCGTGGAAAGTGCCAAGAAAATCCATTCCCAAGACTACTTCATAACTGCCCGTATCTATCACCAAGAAATCTGCAAAAAGCTCCCGTCCACAAACAACAACTGTACAATCTCTACATTCCTTACTAGCTATGATTTTCCCATTCCCAGTGTGTATGCCCCAGAAACTAGACATGGTCATGCAGGTAATCGAGTGTGTAGTTGTAAATTTGGATGACATAAAACAGTGGGATGCTCCGAAATCAAATAATGCCAATGCGGGAAAACCATGAACGAGTAAAGTACCTGAAACCACTTCTCCTGATGCCTTGGCTTCCTTAGCTGTCAACGTGAACGCTCGAGCCTGATTTGGTCCTTGAGTCAGCTGTTTCTGCCCTTGGAACGGTCTCTGCGGAGGCTTCTGTATATCATCTTTCGTGCGAAGCTTCGACGGACAGGCACCAACTGCGTGATCGGCTGCTCCATAAACTAGACAAAGTCCCAGCCTCCTTCGACAATCCTTTTGCATGTGGCCCGGTAAATTGCAGTAGTTACAATTCATGCTCTTCCTTCGATCAACGACCACAGGCTTCTTCATGGGTGCTATGCCTCGACGGTCCACTGGAATACCTCTGCGCCCATGATCTCGGTTAGGTGCAAAAACGGGTTTCCTGGCTGCAACTGCTGTATGCTGAAGGTTCCCTTTCAATCCTGATAAACTCTGCTGCTCTCTGGCTGCCGTAAGAACCTGCGAGAAAGTGGTCAAACCCAGGGAGACAATCTGCCTCTGGATGTCCACATCCAAACTGCGCAAGAACCTTCGCGCCCTGTCAGCCTCCTTGGCGACTAAGGGTCCAGCGAAGCGGCTGAGTCTCGTCCATTCCGCTGCATGTACATCCACAGCTGCTCCATTTTGTCTCAGCCCAATAAATTTCTCTTCCATTTCCTCCCGTGCAGTCCGCGGGAAGAACTTCTCCAAGAAACTTTTAGAGAAATCCGCCCAACTGATTGGCTTGGACAAGCGGGTCTCCTACACAAGCCATCACTCTCGGCGTAAACCACTAGCTGAAAGCGCACCACAACAACTCTCTTGTCCTCTGGGATCTGTGCCGCAATCAGCAAATTCTCCGTGTCACTAGCCTCTGCTCGGCTGGTAACAGCTCCTTTAAACCAGTAAATGTATACGGACCCAAAGTCTGAAATCTGCTACGGTCCTTACTCGTTCGACTGGTCTAGTTCCATCGTTGTTTACAGACTGCTGAACGATCTGCAAACCTTCCTGAAACGAATCTGCTGTTGCTGAATCATCTCAGTCTGTCTCTTTGATTTCCAGCATTCCTCTTATCACTCCAAGCACGGCGGCTTCGTTCACACGCCTCCGGTACGTCTTCAACTTCTTACCTGTCATAATCCTGAACTCAAAACACCCAACATTAGCATGATGATAGATTCTGAATGTGGATCAAGGCTAGAACTCCAAGATACTTAAATAGAGTACTGCATTGTAGCTATGCCGCGGTATCATAGCCGCAATTACTTAACTCCACCCAAGTCGCCTAAGTCCCAGAGATAACAAGAAATTAGGTTTTCAAGTTGACAAATGCAAAGTAAGTTTGCATGTCGACATAATCCGGAAGAATAGAATGATTCAAGGATGGTAAAACGATCAAGGTGGCAGGACATGTTCCTAATCGCGGGTATTATGATTCGTGTATCGGGTGCAATACCCAACTACAAAGAATCAACCCAATTATCCTGGCTCTGATACCAAAAGAACCATGTCACGCCCCGCTTCCCAGAGTACGCAAGAATGGGCACGTAACATAGCCAACCATGCTACCTGTGGGTAGGAAGTATCCATCCACAGTCACATTACGGTTGTAAGGATATCAAGAACAAGATAATAAACTAATCTAACACATGTCCAAATCCATAATAACAAGAGTCAATAAACAATAAGTGCGGAAGCAAATGATCCAATACAATAAATAAACAGTACGTCCCATAATGCGGGCTCACATCTGGAATGAAATGAAATAAATAGACTAAACACTAAGGAACTCACAGTTCAGCCTGCTGGCTGAAGTACTCCTGCTCGGTCGTCGACGGTGGTAAGGAATCTGGGCCATGCAAAACCCAGACGTCAGCGCGTCATGTCAACCAATAATATAATATAAACATGGTAATAAGCAATGCAGGTATGAACATGAATACAGTACTATGGAATGGCAGTGCAGCGGTAACGTGCAGTGGTAACTAAACTGTCCTATCAGGTTTCTACTCTATAGTCTTTGAAATCAATTGATGAATCGTCGATGTAACTCAATAGTATCCCGTACATACCCGGGACCACGGCCATAATATTCTCGGCTGCAGCCGAGACATGCCGTTAGGCACAAAACATGAAAGTGTACACTCGGACTGGTAGTGAACTGTCGAGTTACAAGTCAGGTTCATCTTTGATTTCCCCATACCCCTAAGTTATGTATGTCAGGTCAGGTATTCATTAGTCAAGGACTAATGTCAACACAGAATCAGGTAAAAGCAGGTATGTCTGGATAGACAGCAGGAATGGTCCATGAGGACCCCAAGTCAGGTTTATTGGCATTAGGCATGAGATCATGTAATAAGTCAGGTTGTAGTCCAATAGGTTGAGTCAGTATGTATAGGGTGTCATGTCCGGTGTATCAGTACATGTGTCAGGTGTATCAAGATCGGGTCAATATGTAATGCAATCAAATGTATGCTTATAACAGGTATAGTAACGAATAAGGAACAACAGCAGGAACAGTAAATAACAATATTATTCCATGTAAACACAGTGGTGCTTTGTATTCTCTTATTAACAGGTTCAAGCACCCTTGGGGTGCAATAGCCACAAGGTGAAGCAATATCAACAACATAAAGTAATGAAGCTACATGAATTTAAACTAAAGCATAATAATTGTCTCATGGGTGATTTAACAAATGAAGCGAGGACGATCTACTTGGTTTAGTTAGTTAAAGTGTGGATTGATAGCAGACCGATTAATTACAAGAAACTACCATACCGATTCAATGTTAAGAATAATTGTAACCGTCAATTCTAAGTTATAATATGATATCGATACTACTAATAGCTGTGTGGTTATAATAAATAATATGATAATCAAGAGTAAAGCAAGACTTGATATTGTGTACTAGCATGTTAAAGCAAGTATTCGGATACTTGCCTCGACGGTTTCGCAAACCGGAAAGCACGGATGCAATGTCGGCAGAAAACACGAGACGGGTGCACGGACTACGGATCGAGTCCTAACAGCGAACAGCGGGACCACACGGACTAGAGCACCTCGCTGGTGAGTTGGGTCCAGACGTCGGCACGGCCGGAGTCCGGCGGAAAGCCAAAACGACGACAAGTTAGCAACCATACGATAAACGTAAACAAAGACCAGCGAGGGGGTTCTAGCACTAAAGGAAGTTAAAGAGATTCTTACAGGGAAGCGCTAGGGACAACCACGGCGGGCTCGACTGCGATGGGACGCCGGCGAGGCAGCGACGGCGAGCAGCGAAGGCTGGACAGCCTCTGGGTTCGTTGGAGAGGGTGGTGCGACGAGTAGAGGAGGGTGGTGGTCTGCTCTGGTGATCAAGGGGAGAAGGAGGTGGTCGGAGGCAATGACGGCGATGATGGACGGCGAGTTTCCCGGCGACCTGGGGTTGGGTGATGGGGTTAGGCTCGGGTGCAGAGCACGCAGGCGAGGGAAAGGAGGGAGAAGATCGGGGCGGATGCGCAGGTGATGAGGAGGACGAGCGGAGGCCGATGAGAAAGTGGGGTCGTTGGCGGTGGTCGGTGCAAGTGACGGTGGCGTCGGGGGTTTGGGTTGCAGGCTCGGGAAGAAGGGAGGAGAGGAGGACAGAGGTGCGGCGTCGGCAAGGGTGCTGGTGGTGGTCTCATCGGCGCGGGGGCTGCGGCGGCGACGGCGACGAGAGGCTAGGGTTAGGGTTCTCGCGAGGTTTCTCGTGAGGAAGGAGGATGAACAGTGGGGTTTTCTCGTGATGGGTTTCTGAAGGACATGGGGAAAATAAAGGGGTAGAGAGAGAGAGGTGTTATTAGAGGAGAGAGAGAGAGATTATAGGATTGGAGAGAGACAGAGAGAGACGGAGAGAGATAGAGAGGGAAAGGGGGCCCACGAGGACAGCCTGATTGGCTGAGGAGAAATTGAAAAGGAGATTGAAAAAGATTTAAATGATTTAGTGGTTAACTTAGAACAGAAGATTATATTCGTAGTTTTAGATTATTTAAATTAAATGGGCATTTTGGCGCTAAATGAAACATTTCCAAATCGCGCCCGGGTTACGTCCAAATGTTTCAAATTCAAATTATAGGATTTTAAGCGAGTTCCAAATTTTGAAAAGGGGTGTTTAGTGATTAAAATGCATGCCCCCAAGTCGGACACTTGCACGCGCGCGTAGTCGTCCAAACTTGCCAGTTTAGCCGAACGGGACGAAATCTCGACGCGCAGACGCTACCACGCGACTAGTGGCGACGAGTAGGCCAACATGGATATTTTTAATTTTATTTTCGGTGTTAAAATTTGTTATGTGCCAAAATGATTTAACCGGTTAAAATTTAGTAATAAGCACCAAACCATCAGGATAATCGAAATGAGCAATGTATAACACTCAACTAGTACCAGAAATAGTATTATGGCCTCGGGTGTTACAAGACTTCACGTAGACACGTTGAGAGTCGATAGAAAACGATCGAATGTCAGAAACCCATTTTACCATGTTTAAAATATTCGGAAAAAAAACATGCAAATAATTCTGTGGACCCTTTAGAAGAATGAAACCCTAACTCGACATAATGACCATGGGAACGCTTTTGAACCTTAGGGTTTGCGGCAGTTCCGTGGTGCCATTAGTGAGGCTTGGGTTTGCCCTTCTACGGCTGGTCCATAGGTATTGTGGTATGTACTGGATATTATTAAACTGTGCACGAGTGTTGAGCTCTTGAGGAATTATGGGACTTTGACGAATCGATCGAAAAGTTCGACGTCTTTCGGATATCATGTGATGGGATACATTGCTTGGGAGACTCCAGATATGAGTATAGCCATTGGAGCGCAGTCCATGCATCCACGAAGAGATGGGTCCGAATCAGTCGACATTAGAGAAAAGTGGAGTAAGAGATTCGTACGAGATTTCGACGAGATGATGTTCCACTCCGTTGACATCAAAGATGTGATACGCATGCAGAGGAGTTGAATATGGATATATCTTCCAGAAGGAGTCGTGATGAGTATGCAACCGTTCCGGAACAAGAAATAGATTTAGTAAAGGATGATAACTTCCGGGCAGTTCAGCAGAAACGAGAATTGGAGAGACCCCGACAAAATCTTTCTGGAAATATTAAATGAGAAGACTTGGACCCAGGATCAGTCGTACTACGCACACCCAGTAGGCCAGAGTTCGGAATCGTCGACGAGACATGTTATGAGTGACCATGATAGTTAACCAGAGATCTTTAGAGGATGTTCCAGAGAGGAACTGTTTCCGTCTTCGTTCCATATTGGGCAATTTATTTGCATGACTGAGATTTTGTGCACCACAGTTGCACTCGACTTCGATTTGATGTCATTCGAGATGTTTGATTTTGATTTCATGCCTATGCTATGTATGTGATTTGACTTGTGCCTTCGGTGTAGTTTCCATGGACTTTAGTATTTTTATTCGATTTTGTGCATGCTGATGCACATGGTTGTAATATTTTATATACCACGGTATACCTGATTTGGATTGAGAGGTGTTGTATACCGTCGATTTTGATTGTGATATTCGATATTGTTTTCGTACACCTTGTACACTTGAGTTTGATTTTGCACATACTTGACGCGCTTGATGCGATTTTGGTGCACACCAGATGCACTAAATCGGGATTCTTCGTGCATATCAGATGCACCTGACATTGCTGTCAGGCACACCCGTTGCCTTTGACTGTTGTTTCGTGCACACCCGTTGCACTTAGATTTTGTTTCTGTGCTCATGTATGGCACACTCATGGATTTCGATTTCCGTGCACACAAAACGCATGTGGCATTCTTATACACATTTTGAGTATGATTTCTCTTGAGCAATATGTTTTATGATGTTTACTATTTTGTATAGTGGCTGAGCAGGACTAGTCCGAGGACAATACCTGAGTATATTTTTGCATGCATTGATAGTTATTGAAGGGATTTCCAAAAAGGAGCTATAGTCTCAGTATTTACCTACGTGTCCGAGATGACATGAAAAACTTTACAAGGAAACCCTTCTAAGTTATTTTCAAAACGGCGGGGCGTGTTTGCTAAACAAATATATATATATATATATATATATATATATATATATATATATATTCTTACAATAAACATCTGCCACTGTGCAGTGATACGCGCATCGCACAGCGACTTGAAAAGGTTTGGCATGCCCTTCTTTCAGATGTTTTGAGGAGTTTACAACGATGTGTACATATTATAGTCTCGAGTATATCAGGTCGGTTTTCGTATTGGACTTTAACATTGGTATATTCCCCATAACTCCAATGATTGCGTGATACTTGACGGACTTTTGATTTTGATTTATAGACTCGTTTTTCATGCGCATGCATTGCGCTATGATGTGTTTTTATGTATTTATGATTTCGGAGCCCCGACGACTTGATCTTTTTACTTAAATGTTTTAGTATTTGAGGGGTTTAAATTTAAATTCGGGGACCGAATTTATTTAAGGGGGGAAGACTGTAACATTTCAGAAAAATAAATTATTATTTTGGGGAATTTATATAATTAAATAATAAATATTATGAATATTTTAATGACGCGGTATAATTATATACCGATAAATTAGGAAATATTTGCAAATTTATAAGAATTACTGAAATGAGGGTGTTTTATATGATATGAGCATTTATAGATTTTAAATACTCATTTAAAATAGGGTTAAGTGCTAATCTCGATTAAATATCACTAATCGTGCATTAAGCTTGGTTTGTGCACATGACATGCACTATGTCACTTTTTCAAAAAAAGATACTTGTTACATTTGATGAACCATGACATTTTTTTTCCTTCATATGTTTATGGGTTGTATTTGTTTTTGAATTTAAAAGAAAAGAGAAGAAAGGAAATAGAAAAGAAAAGAAAAAAAAGAATAAAGAAAGAAGTATGGGCATGAGAGAGAAAAGAGAAAGAGGTGAGGGGTCTTTGACCTTGGTCTCATTCCTACATTCCCTCCATTTTATCTTCATCATTCTCTCTCCCTCTCAACCCCATGGCTGCCCTCCTCCCTCCACCACCTCAACCCCTCACAACACCACCAAAAATACATCAAAACACTTCACCCTCTTCACTAAAAACAAGCATAAGCTCACAACAAGCATGGGAGACCAAGAAAGTTGGGATTTTGAGCACTTGGGGCAACTCAAGAAATTTCTTGAGTTGCCAAATGAGGTATTTCCTTCACCATTAGAATAGTAATTCATTTCCTTTAGCTTCCATATTAGTTTAGAATCGATTTAGTGAGGTTTTGTGATGTTTGAAAATTCCAAGATGAGGTTTTGAGGAATTCTTGAGTTGTGATGATGCATGTGGGTGTAATTGATGACTACAACCCCCTTAAATGTTAATGACTAGATCAAACCAGAGCTAGACACCAAGATGTGAACCTAAAGTTTGTCGGTATCGGTTTTTGTGGAAATTGTGGTGTTGTTTTGAGATCTGCTAAGACCCGGGAACCTTAAAAATTATATAGCGCTTACAGAGATGTGTGCAGGTGACCTAGAAGCTTCCCTGAAGACCCGAGACCCCATCTCCCTAACTTGGCCGCAAATTTAATCCCTTGGGCTGCAAATTGCGGCCTGGGTAGGTTAGAATTGGTTTGTGTTTGGTCCATGGCTTTATCTTCACTAGACCTCTACATATGCAAAATTGGCTAATTTCACCTGGGGTAAAAGCTGGAAGTGATTTTCATAGTTTCTGATTTCGGTTTATGAATTCTGTGAACTTGAACTTTGGTATTTGTGTTTTATCTCGATCACTTGACGTTTGTACGTCAATATCGAGAGTTGTTCGGTTGATCTTGCATGCGTTGGCCGTTGGTTCTAACCTATGTGTGTCCCGCATGCCGTTTTGGTTTTCATGTTCGATTCTTGTTACTATATAACGCATTGGAAATTGTAGGTACCCCCACGTGGACTTCGAGATGACAAGGAGAGCGTGGCATCATCGACTCCGGCAATCGAGGATCAAAGTGAGTAGATACATATCTACGGGGGAAGTCGGGTGGATGGCGTATAACACCCCCGCAGTTTCGTAGTGTAGTATACGAATACGTGTATATATATGTGTGTGTGTGTGTTTGTGTGTGTGTGTGTATTGTGAGACTAATGATTATCAAGATAGGTTTTAGGAGATCATGTGTTAAATTTTAGTGTAATTGGATGATAGTGTCGTTAGCTAGTTTTAGTCGCGAAACCCTAGAATAAGGTACACGCACACACACACATGCATACATTTTACTTTCTTGTGCGTATATGGGAATATATATATATATATACATATATGTATGTGAGTATGTATATATATATGTATGTATACATATACATGGATGATGAAGATAGTATATGCTACATGGAGATGAGTCGATGTGATTGGGAATGATGCCACGAGATCGGTGATGTGACTTGGTTTGTATTATGAGATACGACATGATATTATAGCGGATCGTTGAGTGATGTGTTTCATACAAATACGGATTATGTTGATGGTATCAGTATGTACTAGACTTTAGATCAGTACCACCAGTTCATGATATGTGATGATGATACCATATGGATGTTGTGTTATATGTGATATTCGACCCGTACCCCGATTTAGGATGCCGTACGATGGATTTACCGTACAAGATATAATTATGATGATAGATACGCACTCTTGACTCAAGAATGTCATATTATATATTGTATCGTACGTGATATTCTTGATGCGAGATCACCGACTACTAGATATAAATATCGACTCAGACTTAAGTGGTTTTCCTTACCCTTTTGATTAGTCTATTAGTTTAGTCCTGTAGTTTACTTAGTAGATGTTAGACTGGGCTCGAGTCATACTTATTTCCAAAACTAACGAATCATGAATATTTTAAAAACAGGCTAAGGGATACTACGGATATTTCAAAGGACGTACATTTTCTTAAAAACACCATAGCCCCTATTTTCTAAACACACGATTCATGTTATTTCAAATGTCAAAACTTTATGACTCATATATATAAATGTATATTCTTATATGTTGCGTTATTATTCATGTTCCATATATTCATGTTGTTCGCATCGCATTGCATACTTATTTGTGTTTTCATTAGTTATTATAAAATCATGCTGTCAGGACACCAGCATCATTACCGATGGTGTGTATGCTCCACGCACACCTGCTTGCCGGCTCACACACATCATCATCGGTAATTACCATGTCACGTACATATTAGAAAACACTACTTCATTAGTATAAATTGTTAGCTGATAGTTTCGACATAGCGCTAGTGCGCTTGCTTTTATATGATAGCTTATACATTGCATTTATTAATGTGATATCTCATGCATGTGTATTTTCATTTGTCATGCAATATTATGGTATTCACTATTATTGATTTTGATTAAAGGATTCAGATTTTCCATAAGATTTATGGATTTGGAGAAACCGCAAGGATTTTATAAACTCATTATCATTTTCAAAAGATAGAAATTGCGGTTTTCTCATGTTATGATATGAGATATGTCTACCGTGCATTTTCTCGGCTCTTGAGCGATATCATACACCTGATTCGAGAAGAAGAAGGAACCGTCTGTGGGTGCATGGTGGACCCGGTGCGGTACTCCGGGGCAAGATGGTCGTAGATGATGGCGTTGAGCCTGGCAGGGGAGCACTACCGACCGGTTATTGTGACGCGGCGGTTATCCGGAGGATACCGACGTAGTCTTGAGATTTGATGATATAGTCCAGTCTGGAATACCGGAGCCTGAGGTATTGAGATTTGATGATACAGCTAGTCCGGATAGCCGGAGCCTGAGATATTGAGATATTTGGATATATATTTTGTGTCGATGCTTGACACTGATTCTCTGATGATTTCATTGATGATACTTCAATTTTTATACAGAAATCTCACTAAATAAAGAAAACAGTTTTTCTCATTCATGGTGTACTCTGTTTTCATTTTAATGCATTCATACATCATATATGTATTATGTTACTACCTGAGACACTGACACGAGCACTTGATATTACACTTATGTGTAGATGGTTTCAGGGTTATATTATTGAGGATATTATTATCGTATGACCTAGGATTGAGTCATACATGCAATTTCTGCTTGGCGATGCTTTCTATTCACGAGTGGGCAACTCACCCCCGTTGTGCCACAGTTTCTTGCAGGTTTGCCGTACAGGTTTCCCTGGCGGCTTTGCTGGCACACTGCTTCCTTCCAGGTGATTGCTTCGGTAGGTGGGTTCCCTTATATCGTGACCACCATTGTACCTTACTTATATTCAGTTGTATTTAGTAAAACTTTATCAACCAGACTTGTATATTTATAGACTTAGAAGACCAGTGTATTGTTTCGACCTTAAAGTCGCGCTTGTATTATTATGGTTTTCCTCTGGTTTTCTTTCTGGGTTTTAATCCTCACCCTTCGGCGTTGTATATTATATTGCTTGCGTGGTTGTGACCGCCAATTGGCGAAGAGCTATCTCCCGCTTGGGGATGCCTTTTATCATTTATGTACATTATTCAAGTTGTACCCGTTTGGAGTCAGTATTTAGAAAGGAGACTCTGCCGAAATTTTTAGGAAATATGACATTGCTTTTAAATGTTTAATGCCACCTTATTATTAAAAATCCACTTGCTTTAAAACAAGTTTTCTTGACTCGTTCTTTAAAAATGGTTTAGATTTCTGGGATTTTGGCTTACTTGAATTAGATGGGGTCCTATAGACTTCATATGATTCAAGTGTCAGTCACGTGCTATTTCTGGTCATGACAAAAAGTATTCGTCGGAAGGTTCTATAAGTTTAAAAAAGCCTTGACCCACCAGACGTGGGGAGCATGATAGTAGAACAGTGACGCATACACCACTTGGTACAACCCAACTTTCTGCAGCCGTGAGCGTTGGGACGAAAGAATGTACCGGGCCCAGGGAAGATAACCCACTGGATGACGCGTGGTAACACCTACTTTATAGATCTTCCCCCAGGGTCGAGCTTCACCCTGACATATTCAGCGCCCTAAAATGTCGATAGCCATCATGGGTTGATTGGGGATTCCTGTCGTTGATGGCTCAAGCCGGCCCTCAAGGGTCCAATTAACCGCTTCCACCGCATAAGCAGTATGCGGATGCTCCGTCATTAATATCGAACGGATGGGTTATGCTGCCACTTCGCACATAAAACTACGACGGCCCAAGATAATGTGACTGTACCAGACTCCCCATAAGGGAAGGCTTTTATTATCCTTATCATGTTCCCTAATCATCGCCATAACCTCCTCATCTGATGGCGACTGTGGGAAAGCTGCCTCCGAGCGTGTGTAAGGGAAATAAGGAAGTGATGCCATCGTACCTAAAAAACATGGAGGGAGACCCATTAATAAAAACACATATATATGAATTCGTTTCATGGGTCCACTAACTACAAAGCCAGTAGGCCCTACGAAATCCAAATGGCGGCTCACCAATGATGAGGCAAGATAATCATTGTGAGAATCCAAAAGGATTCTCATCAAATAAACAGTGGAGTTTAAATAACTCCTAACATTATAAAAAAACGAGTTCTGTTAAAATGCACAACAGATTCGAATCTGTGTCAAATGGTATTAAAACCCAAAAAAAAAGGAAAAATGCTTAAGAATACCAGAGAATAAAATTCCCAAAAGTCTTTGATTCTTTCAGAGCTAAGATCAGTGATATGGAATTAAATTCCTTTAATAAAGGGATTAAATCCCAGAAAACCCCCACGGTGGGGAGGTAAAGAAAATGGAATTAAATTCCAAGGATCCTCAAAGACCAAGGGTAGGGTAAACCCTAGGTAGAAAACTAACAATCTTCAAGACCCCAAAGTCTTCTTAAAAGAAAAAGGGTGTGTTTTTAGATCTCTAATAGATTAGTTCAAGGCAAGAGCAAAGCTCTGGTGATAGATTTAAAATCCATAAAAAAACAATGAAAGAGGGTTTTCCCTGAGGGGTAAACGTCGTTCAAGATTCTTACCTAAAAAGGATTTTTGCAGAGTTTAATTCTGAAAGATATGTGGGCAGAGAGCTAAGCCCTGAGAGGAGAATTAAATTCTCAAGAAAAGGTTAAGGAAGAAGATGAAGAAATAGTGAATCATCTAATGAGCCAAACACCTCATTTATAAGACGTGATGGGGAGCGGTTTATCTCCCTGTTCCCCTAGGCAATTTAACAGTTGTAAGAGTGGACAGCGTTGCACTCACGTGCAAGCCACGTGAAAGAAACCCTGGGGGGGCATTTGTTCCTTTATAAAAAAGGGGGAAGGAGGAAATCCTCCACTATTCAAGTCTGACGTGTTAAACACGTGAGCACCTATATGCAATATCATATAGGTGCTGCAGTAAAAAACAAATTGGTTAAAAGAGCCATACGTGTTAAACACGTGAGCGCCTATATACAAAGCATATAGGCGGCAATCAAATAATTGGCAAGCCAAACAGGCCTCACATGTTAAACACGTAAGAGTTTATATGCGCTGAATATAAAGCATACTAAAACCCATGCTAGGAGTCACATGTTAAATACATGAGTTCTTCTGCTGCACTCTTTGGCAAGATAGAATTAAATTCTATGTGGAAAATATTTCCTTGATCTTTCACAAATTAGAAAGATCTTCTCTGTTAAACAGAGAACCCTTGGATCAAAGATCCAACGGTGATTATAAAATCACCCACCGATCATCTGATTGAATAAAAATTCTATCTTAGGAAAAGATATTTCCTAATCCTGTTTAGTAAATAAGAAAACTGTTCACCGCCGAAAACGGAGAAGAACCCGGAATGGATCGTCTTGCCTGAATTTGGGGGCAGATGCTATTTGGTTTTATCCGTCCACCTCTCCGAAGATGCCAAGTTGATTTATGGAACCATGTATCGGAAGTTTGGATGGATGCGGCCGTTGTATCAGACTTCGTCAGATCCCCCCTCGTTGTGAGGGGTTTTTGATTGTAGGGATGCTCTTCCCTGCAGGCGCAAGCCCCTACAGTTAATTATGTTATCGCATCACGATAACCTCTTTCTCCTACTAAGGAAGTTCACTTCGTGTTGTGTGTGTTTGTTTTATTTTTGGTTGCCCATGGATTGTATACGGAGACTAATTTATGTTGTTGCCCGTAGGGCGTGGATTAGTCCAAATCCGTATATTCTTATATTTGGGGTTGGTTTGATTTAAGGATCGTTAATCTCGTATGAGATTAAGATCAACTTTAATGTTTGTCAATGATACGTTAGTCTAATTTGAGACTAAGATCTACTCAACAGGATTTTGGGATCATTCCAACAAAAGAGCATTTGGGATCTATTGCTTAAGTTTAAGGACGTTTCAGTCCGTCGTTAGTTTAAGAACGTTTCGGTCCGTGGCTAGTTTAAGGACGTTGCAGTACGTTGTAGTTTAATGACGTTGCGGTCCGTATTGGGATGTGCTCATCGGTTTGGGAGTACACCAAAAAGTTGTTGGTTGTCGGGACCCTCCACCTCTCTGAAGACGTTGAAGAATTACAACGATATGTATCAGAGGAGTGGAGAGATGTACCCTTGAACCAATTTCTGGATTGAGGGAAGATATGGGATGAATATCCTTCGGAAGATCATTAGTCATGTTTGGAACTAGGATCGGTTTAGGAAGACATAAGCACGAGGAGCTCGATTGATTGAAGATCAAAGATGTTTTAATCTCAAGCAGACTTAGCCAACTTGAGGCTAGAGTTGACTTCCCATAGTGTTTAGCACTAGTATACATTAAGCACTCACGTGTTCCCACGTGAGGTTCTGAAGCAGTGTTAAACGCTGAATTCTTGTGGTCCTTACGTGTGGCACGTGAGACACCTTAAAGCTGGCGTTGTTCATTGGGTTCAAGTCCACATTTATATATAAGTGTTAAACACTTAATTCTTGTGGAACTCACGAGTGAGCACGTGAGGCACCCCAAAGTTGGGCACTGTCTTTTTGTGTTTTACTTCCCTCTTCTTTTATAAGTGCTAAGCACTTGGGCCCTGTGGCGCTCACGTGAAAACATGTGAGGCGCTCCAAAGTGGGAGCTGTTTTCTGGGTTTTATTTCCTCATTCATATAAGTGCTGAGCGAGTAGAAAACACGTAACTGCCCTAAGAGGCACTTATTGTTCTTCTTTTAGGCGCTCGCGTGGGAAACATGTGACTCAGTCTCAGCCATTCTTTTTATTCATCAGAGGTGCTCACGTGGGGAAACACGTGAGATTTCGTTATAGTGTTGAACACTAATGAATCACCAGTCTTTCCTTCTATGTGCATGAAGATTTTGATCTAATATTAACGATGTTGGGATCTGAGTTTAGAGAATTTCAAGTCTCTTGTTTTATAAGAATTAAATTCTTTTTACAGGGTCAAACCCTAGTTTTATCAGAGGAATTAAATTCCTATACATTTTTGTAAGAATTAAATTCTTTGAACTTAGTTCTTTCCCCTAAGTTTTTGAATCTACATAACAGAATCTCCCCGATGAGAATTAAATTCTTAACTTGTGGGGAGATCTGCTTCTGCAAACCCCAACCAGAAGAAAAACTAAGTTCTTGTATGAAGGGTTAAACCCTTAAAGAGGTGAAGAAGGATATGATAATCTCTGTATTTTCTTCTTACCTAGTTTTTTGTTTAAGAAGAGGATCTTCTTCTTTTAGATAATTGAATTCTCTTTTTTCTCTTTTTTTGGTATGTTTCTTTCTCTGTTCCCCCTTCTTCTTTTTTTTTTAACTTGAAGTCATGGGTTCATTATATAGTGGGGAGAAGTTTGTTGATTAGTTTTTAGGAAATCTCTCATTGAGAGACTCCAATTGATTTCGGAGTTTTACCCGCTGTTGGATCTTTAATCCAAGTGTTTCTGTCTTACAGAACATATTTTCTTGTTTCTTAAACAAGATTAGGAAAATATTTTCCCGTACATAATTTATTCTGTAGATTGGTGATTTTTAATCACCGTTGGATTTTTAATCTAAGAGTGCTTGGTTTAACGGAGCACAATTTTTCTTTGTTTTAAAGAGATATAAAAAATATTTTCCAACTCATGAGATCATTGATCCGCCAACTTTCTGTTTAACAGAAAATATCATTTCCCATTTAAAAGTTCAATAGAATTTAATTCTATCATCATCGGATCTTTGATCCAACGGTTCCTTGTTAAGTAGGGAAGTGCCCTTACGTGTTAAACACATGGGGCTTATTAGCCTGGCAATTGTTTTAATTGATGTGCCTATATGCGTTGCATATAGGCACTCACGTGTTAAACACGTGGGGCTATTTTAGCCAAGCAATTGTTTTAATTAATGTGCATATATGCGTTGCATATAGGCACTCACGTGTTAAACACGTGGGGCTGTTTTAGCCCAGCAATTGTTTTAATTGTTGTGCATATATGCGTTGCATATAAGCACTCACGTGTTAAACACGTGAGATTGTTTTAGCCTAGCAATTATTTTCATTGCTGTGCCTTTATGCGTTGCATATAGGCACTCACGTGTTAAACACGTGGGGCTGTTTTAGCCTAGCAGTTGTTTTCATTGCTGTGCCTATATGCGTTGCATATAGGCACTCACATGTTAAACACGTGGGGCTGTTTTAGTGGGGAACTTTCCATCATCCTTTTTTTTTCTTTCTTTCTTTTTTATAAGGGAACAAATGCCCTCCAGCGTTGCTCTCACGTGGCTCGCACGTGAGTGCAACGCTGTTTCCCCTCACAGCCATTGAATCGCTTAGGGGAATGGGAAGATGAACCGCTCTCCATCATATCTTATAAATGCAGGGGTATTTGCTTCTGAGAAGACCATTGTTCCTTCATCTTCTTCCCCACTAATTTTTCTTGAGAATTTAATTTTCTTCTTCAGAGCTTAGTTCTCTGCCCGCTGAGATCTCAGAGTTAAACTCTGTTAAAACTTTCTTTTGTAAAGATCATGAACGGGACATCCTCCTCTTTTGCTCTTTTTTTGTTGTGGATTTTAAATCTAGGGAAAGAGCGTTGCTCTCTTCTTTAATTGGTTTCTTAAAGATCCAAAGCACACATTTTTTTTTGGATTCTAAGATCTTGAATTAATGGGGATTGTTAATCCTCCTCTTAGGGTTTTACCCTGTCACCGATCTTTAAGTTTCTTCGAATTTAATTCCATTTTCTCTGCCTCCTTGCTATGAGGGTTTTCTTAGATTTAATCCCTTAATTAAAGGAATTTAATTCATTGTTCACAGAGCTTGGCTCTGAGAGAGACTTAGATATTTTTTGGAATTTTATTCCCTAATGCTCTTGAATATTTGAGGGTTTTAATGCCCCTGAAGCAGATTTGAATCTGTCATGCATTTTAATGGAACTCGTTTTTAAGAGGATGTTAGGAGTTGTTTAAACTCCGTTGTTTATTTAATGAGAATCCTTTTGTATTCTCATAATAAGCGCTTTCTTGATTATTTTGATCGCTAAACTCTTACTGATTTTTCTTTTCAGATATTATAGCTTCTCGTCTTTACGATCTCGAAAAGATTTTCTCTTATAAGGACATTCGCATCCAGGGCCGTTGCCAGGGCCAAGAATTTACCGACGCTCAATGTGCTGAGGTGATGCGTCGTTTTGACGACTACAACGGTCGGTTACTCCCCCGTCATTCTGCTCTCTTGAACATTATCGTTGGGTCAATCTGGGCAGCAATTCCTGGGCTTGATGATTCTATGCCTCTCGAGGCGCTTGATGATGCCGAAGATAAGGTGCATTCAGTATATCTGATGAGCCTAATTTCAAAGAAGTGAAGGGATGACCTTGTCGATATTCTACATCGTGTCTTCCAACCGAAGGCGATAATATCCGCATACCATAGGACGCATGACATTAGTGGGGATTCTGACGCTTGTATTCGTGAGAGGATGCATAAGAAAATGGTCAGAGGAGACAGAAGCACTTTACTCGGACTTTATTTTAAATTCAAAAATCCTTGTCCGGAATTTAATGTTTTACCATTGTAAACATTCTTTTTTTTACCATGTATAAATTTCTGAAGTATGAATGACAAAACTTTCCCTTCTTCTATACCATTGTTCATATGTGCCTCACGTGTCATGCGCGTGGGGTGTTACTGAGGGAATCGTTTCATCTTAATTATATATTCGCAAATGTATCTCGTCCCTGTGCATGAGCTTTGTACTTTATGCATAAGAACTTTTGCTAAGCGCAAACACCGTTGTTGTGTTATGCGCTAAACCCTCTTATACATACATAAATCAACACGCTTTGAATGCAGTTATGAATGAACGCTTAAACGGGTGTGAATCAGATGCTCTCCTTACCGCCTCGCATAACACACAGTTGGTTCCCACGGGTTGTGCCTTTCTGTCTTGACTTGACATAAAGTATTTTATATACTCATTGCGGAGTTTGGAGTTTAGGAGCTCATTTCGGAGCTTGTAGTTTATTCACTCATCCCGGAGTCTATAGTTTATGAACTCATTTCGGAGCTTGTAGTTTATTCACTCGTCCCAGAGTCTCTAGTTTATGAACTCATTTCGGAGATTGTAGTTTTTTCACTCATCCCGGAGTTCCTAGTTTATGAACTCATTTCGGAGCTTGTTTAGTTTACCTCCTTTGGGCGTGTAGGCAAATTGGTCCTAACATCACAGTTAACTTATACTCTTTACGACAGAGGCCCGTTAAGGTCTGTGGTACTAGGTTTTTGTCCGTCGTACCGTCGCGTTGGCTGATGCATTCCCCGATATGCAGTCTTGCTGTTCGAGTAGCCCCGCGACTGTCGTGTCTCTGATCCCTTCGGGGGATGGACAAGGCTTCTTCAAGTAATCTCCCAGGTCATATTACCGTCGGAAGAGAAAGCGTTAGGGATTTTCTATGCCGCTTTTTACTTGAGGTTAGGCTCAGTTTAGGAGCTCCGATGAGTCATAACCACTCCGCGCTGGTGTTGGATGATCTCCGATAGTCTTTCAGGTTTTATTTGAGTTGCCGTCAAGACCCTGAAGCCAGGTATTTTCCTTTACTTCGTTTGCTGGCATTGCGTCTGCTGTAACGAGACGAATATCGAGGTTGACTCTAAGTTGTCTGTGAACCGTCGAGGTTTAGAACTAGGGACTTTGCCATGGCTCCGACGTAGTCTTTAGGTTGTTGGTAAACCTTCGAGGCTTAGAACTAGGGACTTTGTCGTGGCTCCGTTGTTTTGACCCTAGGGTCGGTTGTTGACGTTGCATCTACTTTCTGCTGAAGTTGAGAAGGAATGCCGAGGTGACATTGCATCTGCAGTATCGAGACGAACGTCGGGGTGGTCTCTAGGTTGTTTGTGAACGATCGGGACCTGGAACTAGGGACTTTGCCATGGCTCCGTTTTGTTAACGTCGCGTCTGCATCCCGTTGGAGTGAGAAGAGACGCCGTTGTTGATCTCTAAGCTGTCCGTGAACCGTCGAGATTTGGAACTAGGGATTTTGCCATGGCTCCGTTTTGTTGACGTCACGTCTGCATCCTGTTGGAGTGAGAAGAAACGCTGTTGTTGATCTCTAGGCTGTCTGTGAACCGTCGAGATTTGACTCTCCATTTGGCAGAGCCCGGTAGGGAAATATGGTTCCCTTTTCGTTTATGCACATGGATTGTATACAGGGGTTGATGTGGACTCACCTGCAGGGCAAAAGTTTTATTTTTTTATTTCTTCCCGCGATGCTCTATCATTTCAGCTTTTTATATCGCGAAAGTCGCGATTGCCCAATCATTTCGTCATTTTTATCGCGGTGCCCAATCATTTCGGCTATTCTTTTCTTTTTACTCTCTATTTTTTTATTGCGAGTTGCCCAAACATTTCGGCTGTTTTTATACGCATATATTTTGCTCGCTGATTTTTATTGCGAGTTGCCCCATCATTTCGGCTATTTCAAATGCATTTTTTGGCTCGCTGATTTTCATTGCGAGTATAGAACTTAATATTTGATACTAATCTTATTATCAGCATTGCTGAGACTGGAATATTGCCAGGAGCAAATCATCATTTGCCGTGAAAGGACTTAGAATCTGATAGCAATTTAGGCATCAGCATCGCTACTACTGTGATGTTGCCAGGAGCGAATCATCATTTTCCTTTGCTGATTTGAACAAAGGTGTCTTAGCAAACAAGGTTAAGGTCCTGTCGACTATGGCTTTTTGGCTTTATGAGCCGTAAGGATCTCATAAAGGTATTTCTCCCTACGAGTCGTGAGGATCTCATAGGTGTATGTTCTCCTTAGAAGTCGTGGGGACTTCTAAGTGGTGTTTTCTCTTATAAGTCATAAGGATCTCATAAGAGTATTTTCTCTTTATAAGTCGAGAGGACTTATAAGTATCGTTCGCCATATGAGGACATTCCTCGTGATTGGTGGAATTTGGTGGGGGAGACGTTTATTTGTGCCCATGGATTGTATACAAGGGCCAGCATTGTACTTCCTGTAGGGCAACTTTAGGAGTATGACGGCTTAAGGACAGGTTTGGATCTCTGTAACTTAAGACTTTGAATCCTATGAGCCGTGAGGGTCTCACAGGGGGAGTTCTCCTTACGAGTCGAGAGGATCTCGTAAGTGAAAATTCTATGAGATTGCTTCCTTTTGGGTTTTCACAAGCTCGCCGGTAGCCCTGCTGTTTTTACTCACGGCGTCCTTTCGGGTTTTCATCCGTGTCCATTTCACTTGTGGACGTACCTTTTTTTTAACAATGAGATTGCGCCCTTTCGGGTTTTCGCAAGCTCGCCGGTAGCCCTGCTGTTTTTACTCACGGCGCCCTTTCGGGTTTTCATCCGTGCCCATTTCACTAGTGGACATACTGTTTTTTTACCCCTCTTTTTGCCAATGGTACTTAGGGGGGACTTCGCCACCGGGGTAGCTGTGTAGCAGCGGGATTTGAGTTGCAGTTCTTGCCGTTGGGACTTGTGGACTTGAATTCCATTATCGTCGTGCTTGAGGCGACGTATTAGTTTAAAGACATTACGGTCCATTGTTAGTTTAGGGACATCTCGGTCCGTCGTTAGATTCGAGGCGAAGTTTTACCGGATACTACTTATGGAGTCTTGACTCAAGAAGACAGCGGGCAAACACGAGCGTCGTCATCTATCATTAACTTGAGTTGTGACTTTTTAAGCGTAGTATTTCTTATGGAACCGGCCGTTTATTGGCCGGACGGGTCTTTCTCCATGCATATCCATGAGCAAGTAGGTCCCACCTTGGTAGACCTTGTCTATGATGTACGGAACCTCATAGTTGGCTCGAATTCTCCTCGCTTTGCACGGTTGGGGATCATATGTCTTTTTACGACTAGCACAAGTTCGCCTTGGAGGAATGTTCTTGGCCTGGTTAGTCTTTCGTATGAGCGCCTCATCCTTGCTTTGTAAGCTTCCAGGTTTTTCTGCACCATGAGACGAGTTTCATCGAGGGCATCGAGCTCCTCAAGCCGAAGATGGGCATTTTCTTCATCCGTCAGCTCGTATCGAACTGCCACTCGTAGAGAAGGTAACTCTATCTCCAAGGGAAGTACCGCTACCGTCCCGAATACCAATGCGAATGGCGTAGTATTCGTGGCCGTTTTGAACATGGTTCGATATGCCCAGAGAGATTCATGCAGTCTCTCGTGCCAGTCCCTTTTATTTCTGGACACCATTTTCTTTATGATCTTCGTCAAGGTCTTGTCGAAAGCCTCAGCTAGACCATTAGCTCGGGGGTTATAGACTGAAGAGTATATCCAATCGATATTATGCTGCTATGCGAAGTGGCTGATCTTATGGCTCCTGTAGGCTGGCCCATTATCCGAGGTGATTCTTCGCGGAGTGGCGAACTGGTAGATGACGTGTGTCCTGAAGAAATAGAGGATGTTCTTCGTTTTTACTTCTTTTAGCGGTACTGCCTCTGCCCACTTAGAGAAGTAATCGGTTGTTTCTAATATGAACCGATGTCCCTTAGACGATGCCGACTCGATAGGCCTGATTATATCGGTGTTTACCCCAATCAGAGTAAAGCTCTGTTCAAAGTCCAAGGCAGAAGACGAAGCAATGCTTCTGTTTCCCCCAATCAGACCAAGGCTCTGTTCTGAAAATTAAAATGAAAATTAAAAAATTAAAGAAGCAACGCTTCAGTTGACTTGCACTCTGCGCTGCGCGCCACGTGGCAGCGGGGTTGCGCTGCGCGCCACGTGGCAGCGCGGTTGCGCTAGCTCGGTCGCGCTGCACGACACGTGTCAGCGCAGTTGCGCTGCGCGACACGTGTCAAGCGCTGGTGCGTTTGCGCCAAACAGAATAAAAATTCTGAAAGATCCTTCTGCTCTTGTTAAAACAAGAAGATTGTCTTCTGTAAAACAGAAGCCCTTGGATCAAAGATCCAACGGTGGGGAAAATTCCCCAAATCACTCAGAGAAGGATCTCTTTAACAAATTTAACAAATTAATGGGCACTATATAAAGACCCCTAGACCCCAACTTAAAAGGGGATCAACACAGAGAGAACTCCTTTAAAGAAAATTTTGAGAAGAGCTCAAAGAAAGGAAAGGTAAAAACCTTGAATAAAAGAAGAATTTCTTCTAAAAAGATCATTGATCTAAGAACAAGATCAAAGATCTTTGATAAAAATATAATAATAATAAAGGCATTGCCTTTTGATGAACCACTGGTTCTTTGAAAATAAGAAAATTTGTTTTCTTTGATCTAAAATTGATCAAAATAATAAAACAGTGCCCTGCACTTGCAAAATCTACACTGTTGCGCTCTCAGGTTGGCGCAAGCCACCAGAGAGCGCCACGTGTCAGCTCCATAATGTTCTGTGCTATATGCTTCTAAAAACAGAGCACTGCTCTCATGAATTGACGCAACTCACAAGAGCACGCCACGTGTCAGCAGCGCAACAGCGCGGCGAACTGGCACAGTGCACTGCGTTTGCGCTCTCCTGAGCATGACACGTGTCACCTCTCCATGGAGTTGCGCCTTGCGCTCCTCAATTGGCGCAAAGCGCCTGACAAGCCACGTGGCACTTTGTCAGATTAATTGATGTAGCACATTGTTAAAGGGCAGAGCCCAATTAAAAGGCCCAATGGACCAAAACAAATGCTCTGCATTATAAAAAAGGGGACAGAGCCCAACTTAAAAGGCCTAATAGGCCAGAATAAAATGCAGTGCAGGGGCAGAGCCCTAATAAAGGCCTACTAGGCTAAATATAAATAAAAATGTTGAACATTCTCAATTGGACTTAGCCCAATCCTGGCCGTAAGTCCTCAAACTAAATTGACTGAGCACGGCTGCTCTTTTAAATCAATTTACACTTGGTCCAAAGGTACATCTCTGAACTCCTCTGACACCTATCGTTGTAATCCTTCAACAACGTCCGAGAGGTGACAGGTACCGACGGTCATACATTAAATGGACCACCATGTCCCTAAACTGGCAATGGACCCCCATGTCCCTAAACTGGAACATGGACCAGTACGTCCCTAAATTGGAACAATAAAGCCCTCAAATGCTCTTTTGTCGGATCTAAACGGTCCCGTTTAAGTTGATCTTAGCCTCAAATATGGCTAACGTATCCTTAAACATTCAAACAGACTTTAGTCCCAAATTAGACTATAAGACTCCCAATCAACTTTGGTTCAAGGGTACATCTCCGAACTCCTCTGACACCTGTCGTTGTAATCCTTCAACGTCGTCAGAGAGGTGACGGGTCCCGACGGCCATATATTAAATGGACCACCATGTCCCTAAACTGGCAATGGACCACCATGTCCCTAAACTGGAACATGGACCTCTATGTCCCTAAACTGGAACATGGACCACTACGTCCCTAAACTGGAACAATATAGCCCCCAAATGCTCTTTTGTCGGATCTAAATGATCCCGTTTAAGTCGATCTTAGCCTCAAATATGGCTAACATATCCTTAAACCTTCAAACAGATTTTAGTCCCAAATTGGACTATAGATCCCCTGCAATCAACTTTGGTTCAAGGGTACATCTCTGAACTCCTCTGACACCTGTCGTTGTAATCCTTCAACGTCGTCAGAGAGGTGACGGGTCCCGACTGCCATATATTAAATGGACCACCACGTCCCTAAACTAGAACATGGACCCCCATGTCCCTAAACTGGAATAATAGAGTCCAAATGCTCTCTTGTCGGATCTAAACGATCCCATTAAGTAGATCGTAGTCTGGAAATTAGACTAACGTATCCTTAACAAACGTTTAAGTTGATCTTAGCCTCCAAAATGGCTAACGTATCCTTAAACCAAAACCCAAAACCCAAATCTAAGAAAATATGGATTTGGACTAATCCACGTCCTACGGGCGACGACATAAATTATTCTCCGTATACAATCCACGGGCAACCACAAACAAAACAAACACCCACGACACGAAGTGAAATTCTGGAGAAGGAGAAAGTTGTTACCGCGATGCGGTAGCGTAATTAACTGCAGGGGCTTGTGCCTTCAGGGAAGAGCGTCCCCACAATCAAAAACCCCTCAAGCGAGGGGGAATCTGACGAAGTCTGCTACATCGGCCGCATCCGTCCAAACCTCCGATATACGGTGCCATAAATCAACTTGGCATCTTCGGAGAGGTGGACGGATAAAACCAAATAGCATCTGTCTCGAATCACAGGCATGACGTCCATGTCGTCGCGCTTTCTTTCGGAGGGGAACAGATTCTGGCACGCCCGGTTGGACCTTTTCCTCTTTCCACTCCATACTTCGTGTGTCGTGTTCGTGAACGAATCGCGGTTTGCTGTAGTTGCCTGTGGATTCGAGATAGTAAGATTTAGTGTCTTGCTCCGTGCAGAAAACAGAAGATCAATGGCTTCAAACTGCACTACCTGCAATTGCAACTCCCGCTCCGTCCCTGCTAGAGGAGTGACTTATGGGCCTCAAGCGGCCTCCCTTTTCAAGATACCAGTGGAGCAGGTAACTCAAGCCACCACTGGACTATTCTTCGGGACCATGCTCCCACCGATGAGCTTCAATGCCCTGATGACGTTGCAAGAAGCCCCAAAGAAGTCAGTCTTTGGTCGACTTACCACTGCCGCGGTCCCTCTCAACGGGTCGCCCAACTCTACTGCCTCAGTTTTTAACAAGCTAGGTCAGAGCTCCAACGGGCCCATGAAAAAGCCAGCAATACCAGGAGATGTTATCCCGAAGCAGATAGCTATCCCTACTCTAGTTTCAGGCGAGATCACCAAGGTTGCTTCCCCTGCTCGGAAGTCTGCTTTTGACAGGTTGGCCGTCCCCATTCAACGGACGTCGGTCTTTAAAAGGCTGATACCAGCAGATTCTGACCAACACAGGGGGCATGAGGAGGTCACCCCTACGGTTAGAACAACTCCATCCGCACGACACGCTCGACGTCGCCACCGGCGCCGAGTAAGGAAGGCTGGGGGCAATCCCCCCTCTAGGATAACTCCGCCAGCTCCAACGGTGGGGATCGATGCTGCTGTTCCAACTGGGAACAGCTTTGAATTGCTGAACACGGTGCGCAAAAACTCTTCTACCGTGGTGTTGAAACGAACTCCTTCACCTATGGAGAATGCTCCAGAGAAAAAACTAGAGCAGCCCCCTCAACGGTTGTCCTCTAAAATCTACAAGGTCTGGCGTCAAGTCCAAGAGTCAGTGATCGATCAAGACTACCTCCGCCGACAGAAAAAGATGAAGGTTCAGCAGGAGAAGGGCTACTCTGTCAAGTCGAAAAAAGCAACAGCTGGATGGGTGCCCATTGCAACGGCTCCCTCAACGTCAATCACTCAGAAGAAAAGGAGGCCGCAAAAAGCCCCTGTGAATATGGCGAACCGTAAAAACGCTGAACACAGATGCCCCAAGTCTGGGGGCATGGTAGTGCACACGGTTTATATGGCTTCCGGGAAGAAGGAAAGCCGTGCTTTGACGGGTCACCTACCGCTCACCCGATCCGTGACAAAACCCCAGGAGCAGCAACAGAAGCTTCAGGAAATGATGACTATGATGGATGCACTTACCGAACCGAAAGAAAGTTCGGAAGTATCGTCAGAGCAGCGTCATGAACAAGAAATTGACGCTGACTATCTACGCAGAGTCCTCGAAAAGAAGGACAAAGAAGCAGCCGAACAAGCTGCCAACATAAAGCAAATGGCGCTCCTCTTCCAAGATATAGTAGGGATGATGTTACACCCGGACCCTCCAGCTGAAGACCCTCCGATCATTGTTGGAGATGACAGAGGGGCGACACCTAATCCTCCTCCGGCTCTTTCAGCGGCCAAGGAAGAAACCATTTCCAAGGCCGCACTGGATGACTATATAGCTCAGCAAATACGAGCTCATCAGGCGAGTGAATCGGCTGGGCAAACTGTTAGAACTGGACGACCCTATCCGGGCTGGTATGACCAAATCAGTTACCCGCCGGGATATACGATCCCTAAGTTCCACGTATATAAAAGGATAGGGAATCCACATCAGCACGTCGCTCAATTCAAGGCCTTATGCGGCAACACTGGAGGCAATGACAAACTGTTGCTTCGCCAATTCGTCGGCAGCTTAGCAGAAACAGCCTTTGAATGGTATTCGGAGCTACCTAATGACTCTGTCAAAACATTTGCGGAGATGGAGTTACTGTTTACACAAAGATTCGCGAGTGCTAGTGAACGCACCCCGATAACGGCAATGATAAATGCCAGGATAAGGCCCGGCGAAACATGGGTCCAATACGTAGCACGATGGCAGAACCTATGGTCAAAATGCGAACAACGCATAGAAGAGGCACCTGCGGTAGGCATGTTCATGGGCACTCTTGATCCGCAAGAGACCATCTCGCAATTCATGATGTTTGTAACACCTTAGAATGTGTCTTGTAGCTAATTATATTTTAATACATGATTTTTAATAAAAAGTTTACCAAACTAAGTTTTAAATATTTTATCCTATTTAATGTGTATTTTATTAGAATTTTTTTAGGCGCACACACACTTGTGCATGATAACTAGGGTTGTTTTTGGGGTTAAACATGATTAGCAATCATGGTTAGCTAACCATTTGTCTTAAGTTAGTTTTATGATTAGTTTAAGAGTTATGGTTGTTAAAATAATAAGGGTTTTAAATTGATTTTAATTATTGTTTGAATGATTGACCTTGGTGAGAGAGAGAGAGAGTGCATGATGGGGCATCATGGCTTTGCCCATGCCTTCATTAATGAGAGAGAGAGAGAGAGAGGAGGGGGTTGACCTTTTTGTGTTCTCTCATTCTCTCACTCTCATTCTCTCACTCCCATTTTCTCTCTCACACACACACACACACACACTCAGCTGTGAGCAGCAGCAACAACAGCAACACCTTTAGCAGCAGCAACAGTAGCAGAAGAGGCAATAGCAGCATCAGCAGCAACTCCATCAGCAGTAGCAGCAAGTAGCAGCAGAGGCAAGAGCAGCAGCAGCAGGAGCTTCTGTAGTTGTAGCAAGCTCTCACCTCCTCCATACACTTCTTCACCAGCTTCTTACTCTAGGGTATATTTCTAAACCCTTTTCCCTAGTTTCTTAGTTGTGCATCGATTAGCTTCGATTAGTGTAAATAGCTAGTTTAGTGCTAATTATGGTGATTTGTGTGGAACTTTGACTATGTGGTGATTGTGTTGTTTAACCCTACCTATTTAAGTGTTATTAGGGTCACTTTAACTGAGAATTTCTCTGGATTACACTAAAATACCATAGGGTTTGTGTTTTGTGCAAAATTGTCGTTTTTATACGATATATTGGCAATCTGTGAATCTGCTTTTGACCCGGGATCTTCAGGTTAAAATTGAGGAAACTGGAATATGCTACCTAGGTCTAGATTTCACCACAAGAACACGAGCCACTTTCTCCCAACCCAGGCCGCCAATTAATTCAATCTGGCCGCAAATTGCGGCCAGGAAGGTGAGTTGGATGCTGGGGTTTTGTGTAGGGTAGTCTGCAGTGTATTGTAGTGTTTTGGCATGTCTAGTTTTGTAAGTTTTGATCTATAGGAGAATCTGGGATCATATATCGTTTTGCATGTCCGTTGTGTTTGCGCGATACGCGCGATACGTGAGTGGGTTCTGTGATCCAGCGTATCGCGGCGTGTCGCGATGGTTTTAGACGCGTACACACACGATTCAGCGTATCGTGCACACGCGCGTTTAGTTCGCAACGCGAGTTTCTCGTTTTGGTTCGATATCGCGTTTTGCGGAATATTTGGCTTATATGTGATTTCCATGTCTTATTTGCAAGTTTGCAGGCAGGGACTACGGACACTGCTACATGGGGGAGCAGATGGTAGGATTCACCTGGCGTGGAGTGTAGGTGAGTAGATTTAACATCTACTGGGGAATCGTCCGCATGGCGTTATGCGTCTGGGCTAGGATTCAAATACCTGTAGCACATTCTACGTCATTGTAGAATTGCGCCTTTACTTTATTTCCTTGATATAGTTATACTGTGACTAGCAGCCGTAGGACACTGCACATATTATTGACGGTTCATGTTGCACGAGCACGGATTGTATGCTACACACACACCGTCAATAATTGCCATGTCACACACTACCCCTTATAGATACTATTGCTTGTCACACATGACATCTAGCTTACCGGTATACCTATAGTGTATCATACCTTCAGTGATAGGTACATTTACACCTTGCGATACAGCTACAGGTATACCTTTTACATATTTTACTTATACCGAGGGATATCTTACTCATATTCTTTTTATACCCAGGGGGGTATACGACATCAGTTCTTATAGGTAGATACCTATACATTGCTACACCTGTATGTTATACACATATTCAGTTGCTGTTGCATATTTACATTTACTGATGTTACTTAGCTGTACCTTATTGGTTTCGCATACATCTGGTTTCAGCTACATGTTCTCATTTATATGCTCGTATTTCAGATATATCGTATATATGTATTCCTGGATTTGCGCATTCTTATTTTGATTCACATGATGATTTCTGGATTTGGGAACCGTGGGAGTTCATTAAATTATGCATACATTGAAGAACCCAGTTTCCTTGAGATGATATTTGCACGTCCACCATGAGTTTTATCGGTGCTGATTATATACTCCATACGAGGTGTGGTTGCCGTATGAGAGTACATGGTGGGGCCCGGTATGGTTCCCCTCGGCAAGAAGATCGATGGATTTTGCCGATTGAGCCTGGAGGCGGGCGAGTACCTACCGGTGACAGTACCCATGACTCGGCGGGGGATCACGGAAACACCGCTGGGAGTCATGTACGTATGGATACGTCGAAAGGCGAGGGTCAGAGCTAGGCACTCGTGCTTTCGGGATAGCGTATGATACGAGGTCAGGATTTCTGTGTCGATGCTTGGCACACTGTTTTCATGATATGTCTTTTAATACCTTTGTATATATAACAGGGGATTTAGCCGTTGTTATATATACCCTTACACCAATATTAGTGGAATGGGACGCTAATATATGTGTATTACCCCCATCATATTTATTTATGTATATATATACCTTTAGGATGTTAGATTCTTACTGGAGATTTGACTTGGGTTATTAGGTGATTCATGGAGATTGGATATTGGACATACCTATGTGATCGTTGATTTGTACATTCGGGATATAGGGGATTACTCGATATTGTACATTGAGGAGATGTGAGACTTATATGATGTGAGAGCCCAGTTTGGGGGCCGATTTGAGGAATTGTGGATTGGAGTGTCTTGATGTATTGTGATCCTACCACGATGACAGGATTCCGTGGATGACATATTTCACTCCATACCTCGTACCTTTTCACTTATGCACTGTTTCATATATTGGTAGTACCTGTTAGTGTACCCTTATGATAGTTGCATATTTGCTTTCTCATATCCCTATTGCATAGTTATTGCATACTAATATCAGGTCATCATTGCTTCATATATTGATTGTACCTGCTAGTGTACTTACCTTTATTCAGCATTTGCCTGATATGTTATTACTGTAATCGCATATCTTAGATTCATGCTGTACGTGCATTCCTGCGATTACCTGCATATGTTATCTACTATTCACGAGTTGGAAACTCACCCCCGTTGTGCCACAGGTGTTTCAGGTTGTTCACCAGAGTAGTCGAGGCAGGCTATTCCGCTTTTCAGCTATTATCTTTTGCTACAGATACCGCATCAGCTCACAGTGCTATTTTGCTTAGGTGGGTTTTTGGTGGTTATCTGTATTTTGTATTACACATTCGTTGTATATTGTACTCTTCATCTACTATTGTATTGTGGACTTAGAGACTTGGTGATGACGTATTTGTATATTATTGTGGATTTGTTGTCTTTTATATACAGATTTCTCTCTACTGTCTTTATTTCTTCGCTACGGCGTCGTATATTTATGATGTTATTGTTTTTCTGTCTTGAGCTAGTTTTTACAAAAAGGGGGTGTTGCCAAATTTTAAAGAAAGAAAGTAAAACTTTTAAAGAATTTGGGTTGCGATTTCAAATGTTTCAAAACTTAAATTATCTTTTCCGTATTTTTATGGTTTAGATTTCTGGGTTTTGGCTTTCTTTTACTACGTTATGTCTTAGGGCGTTGCGTAGTATTAGGGCCGTCACAGGCCAATTTCGGATCGTGACAATGTTCTTCAGGCCGACCACATTCCAGGCATTGATCGACAAATTAGCCCAAATGGACCAGATGGGCCACGGACCGTCTCCTCCAACACTAGACTCTCGAAATGAGAAAGGAAAAGGGAAAGCGACTGTCGTTGCCAATGCTCAACAACAGCCGAGCAACTCAAAGCCGGCCGTTCGCCAAAATAACGTGCATCCACGCCCATCCCTCTAGGAGAGACTAGGGCGTCCTTAATCGTTTCCTCAGAATAAAACGAGAAGACTGTTCGAGCTGGCAGTGCACAACAGACTCATCAATCTGCCAAATCCAAAACGTCTGTCACAGATAGGCGATCTCGATCATCCCAATTATTGCAATTACCACCAAACGGTAAGTCACCCGATCGAGGATTGTTTCGTCTTTAAGGGATGGATCGAGGATCAGTACCTACAAGGCAAGTTTGCGCTGTCTGAAAACTGGAAGGTAAACCCACCACAACCGCACACTCCAAAGAAGACGGACATGATGGGGGCAACTTGTTCTTTTGTTGAGGACGAAAACGATGGAGAAGACTCATCAAACGAATCCGAAGACTACATAGCGAGTTGTCATGTGATCTCTCACTCATTGGTGGATGATGAAGAGGCTCCTTGCGCCGAGAAGCCGAGGGCGAACCCCGAACCAGAAACTTTGCGGCCGTCAGACGAGTTGATCGATGCCTTCCTGAATGAGATTCGTCGGAAAGTTAAAGCCAATCAAGAGTGTGAAATGGCCATACTGGAAGGAGCCAAACACCGACTATTAGACCAAAGAGTTGAGGCACTTCCGTCAAATCGAAAGTCATCCGCTACGGATAAAAACATATTCAAGACGAGGAAAAGGTTCGCCAAAGCCCTATCAGTGGGAATGAAGCTACCGCCCCCTGAAGAAAATACTCTCGGTGGAGTAGAAATGCATCCTAACTTCTGCTTATATCATCAGAAGATCATACATCCTACCGAAGACTGTGACTCCTTTAAATGTTGGTGGTAAGGATATGTCGCTCAAAAGCAACACTTCAACAGGACAAAGTGTGAAGCTCGTCGACATCGGAAAAATGCGATAGATGAGTGCAAAAGAGCCGCCGATGACTGTCATATACCCGGCTCCAAGGGATCACAAATTATCACCTTTGGGAGCGACTCTGACGAAGAAGTTGCCCTCAACCCTCTCCTTACGGAATCCATTTCAAAAATGAAAGAATTGAGGAGTTGCGAGAACATTCAACCATGCAATCGCCCGCTACTCGGAAAAAATCTCGGCCCCGCAAACAAAGGATCGAGCAAAAAGGATAAAGGAAAGGGGAAAATGACATTCATCGCCAATACTCAACAACAGTCGAGTGGCCCCAGACCGGCTGTTCGTCAAAGCAATATGCGTCCACGCATATCCCTCGAGTGGAGGCTAAGACGTCCTTACTCATTTCATCAGGATGAAACAAGGAGGCTGTTCGAAGTGGCAGTGCATAACAGGCTTATCACTCTACCGGAGCCGAAACATCTACTACAACTGGATAATGTCAACAGTTCTAATTATTGCCCTTATCACCAAGTATTGGGTCATCCGATCGAAAACTGTTACGTTTTCAAAAACTGGGTCGAAGACCAATACCAACAGGGCAAGTTCGTCATCTGCGAAAACTGGAAGGTGAGCCCGCCACAACCACACGCTCCGAGAAAGATGGATACGCCGGGGGCATCATGCTCAGTCATAGAGAAAGCCCTATAGAACGAAACGTCCTTAAACTAACGACGGACCACTATGTCCTAAAACTAGCTGATGACCGAAATGTCGTTAAACTACTACCAACCCGCGGCATCCCCAGGCTGACGTGGTAAAAAAAAGGCGGTATGTCCATAAGCGAAATAGGCACGGATGGAAACCCGAAAGGGCTCCGTGAGTAAAAACAGCAGGGCTACCGGCGAGTGTTCGTGAAAACCCGAAAGGGCGCGACCTCGTTAGAAAAAAGAATAAAAAGAATAAAAAAAGACGGTATGTCCATAAGCAAAATGGGCACGGATGAAAACCCGAAAGGGCTCCGTGAGTAAAAACAGCAGGGCTACCGGCGAGTGTTTATGAAAACCCGAAAGGGCGCAACCTCGTTAAAACACTTACAGGGTCCTCTCGACCTTGTGAGGAGAAACCGTCCGCGTGAGATCCTTACGACTCACAAGGGAGCAACACACTTAAGGATCCTCACGATTCCTAAGGAGAAATTACACTTGCGAGATCCTCACGACTCGTAAGGAGAACTCTCTTATGGGACCCTCACGGCTCATAAGATTTGAAAGTCTTAAGTTACAGAGACCTAAAACTGTTCTTAAGAAACCCCCACAACCTTTTTGCCCTACAAGTGGCTCAATACTGACCCTCGTATACAATCCACTGGCGCGAATAAGCATTTCCACAGCAAAGTCCCACCCGTGACTAGGGATATGTTCCCACGGTGAACAACCCTTGTAAGTCCTCTCGACTTATAAAGAGAAAGCACTCTTGTAGGATCCTTACGACTTATAAGAGAACATACACTTAGGAATCCCCATGATTCCTAAGGAGAAAACACACCTACGAGATCATCACGACTTGTAGGGAGAAATACCTTTGTGAGACCCTTACGGCTCATGAAGTCAAAAGCCTTAGTCGACAGGATCCTAACCCTGTTTACTAAGCCACCTTTGTTCGACGTCGACAAAGGCAAATGATGATTCTCTCCTGGCAATATCCCAGTTGTAGCGGTGCTGATGCCGAAACCGGTGTCTAATTCCAAGCTTGCGGCGAAAAGACAGCAAGCCACACATGCATACGAAATAGCCGAAATGATGGGGTAACTTGCGACGAAATCAGCAAGTAAAAATGTATGCATACAAAAACAGCCGAAATGAGTGGGCAACTCGCAATAAAAAGCAGCGAGTAAAAATAAAAAATAGCCGAAATGATTGGGCACCACGAAAAATAGCCGAAATGATTTGGCAATCGCGACCTTCACGATATAAAAGCTAAAATGATAGAGCATCGCGGAAAGAAAACAATAATATATAAAAAAAATAATGAATGAAACTTTTGCCCTACAGGTGAGATCACATCGATCCCTGTATACAATTCATGGGCACAAACAAAGAGGGAACCATACCTTCCCAACAGGCTCCACCAGAAAGCGAAGCCAAATCTCGACGGTTCATAGACAACTTAGAGACAATCTCGACATTTGTCGCAATATTGCAGACACAATGTCAACAAACGGAGCAAAAAGATGTCCCCTAGCTTCAGGGTCTCGATGTCGATATCGACAACTTAGAGATCAACAACGGCGTTCCTTTGCAGTCCAGCAGGATGTAGATGCAACGTCAACAAAAGACCCCATGGTCAGCAAAGCGGAGCGACGACAAAATCCCAACTCCACCTCAGCATTCGTCTCGTTACAGCAGACGCAATGTCAATAATGGCGTTCCTCCGCGGTCCAACAAGGTGCAGATACAATGCCAACAAAAGACCTTACTGTCGAAACAAAGTGAAGCGACGACAAAATCCCAGCTTCAGTTCAACAATCGTCCCGATATAGCTGACGAGATGTTAACAAAAAGGCGTTCCTTCGCAGTCCATCAAGATGCAGATACAACGCCAACAAATGACCTCGCGGTCGAAACAAAGAGAAGCGACGGCAAAATCCCAGCTTCATCTCAACAATCGTCTCGATACAGCGGACGAGATGTTAACAACGGTGTTCCTTCGCAGTCATCAAGATGCAGATACAACGCCGACGAAAGACCCCATGGTCAAACAAGCGGAGTAACGGCAAATTCCCAGCTCTACCTCGGCATTCGCCTCGATACAGCAGACGAGATATCATGACAGCGTTCTTCCCCCAACAGGGTTCGGACGTGACAAAGCAAACAAAGCGAAGACCAAATTCCTAGCTTCAAGGTCTTAACGGCGAGTCATATAAAGCCTGAAAGACAATTGGAGATCGTCTCACACCAGTGTGGAATGGTCACCACTACGACGCTCGTCTCGATACAGCAGACGCAACATCATCAAACAAATGGAGCCACGGCAAAATCCCTAGTTCCAAACCTCGACGGTTCACCAGCAACCTAGAGACAACCGCGACTTTCGTCTCGATAAAGTAGACATAATGCCAGCAAACGAAGCAAAGGCCAAATTCCTAGCTTCAGGGTCTTAACGGCGAGTCATATAAAGCCTGAAAGACAATTGGAGATCGTCTCACACCAGTGTGGAATGGTCACCACTTCGATATTCGTCTCGACACAGCAGACGCAACATCATCAAACAAATGGAGCCACGGCAAAATCCCTAGTTCCAAACCTCGACGGTTCACCAGCAACCTAGAGACAACCGCAACATTCGTCTCGATACAGTAGATGTAATGCCAGCAAACGAAGCAAAGGCCAAATTCCTAGCTTCAGGATCTTAACGGCGAGTCATATAAAGCCTGAAAGACAACCGGAGATCCTCTCACATCAGTGCGGAATGGTCACCACTTCGACATTCGTCTCGACACAGCAGACGCAACATCATCAAACAAATGGAGCCATGGAAAAATCCCTAGTTCCAAACCTCGACGGTTCACCAGAAACCTAGAGACAACCGCGACGTTCGTCTCGATACAGCAGACGAGATGTCACCCAGCGTTCTTCCTCCAGCAGGGTTCAGACGCGACAATCAAACAAACGGAGCCACGGCGAAATCCCTAGTTCCCACCACGACATTCGTCTCGATACAACAGACGCGATGCCAGCAAACGAAGCAAAGGCCAAATTCCTAGCCTCAGGGTCTTGACGGAAACTCACATAAAACCTGAAAGACTATCAGAGATCATCCCACACCAGCGCGTAGTGGTTATGACTCATCGGGGCTCTCCAAAATGTGCCTAACCTCAAGTAAAAAGCGGCATTGCATATTCCTAATGCTTGCTCTTCCGACGGTCAAACTGCCAAGGAGGATTACTTGAAGACGTCTTGTCCAGCCCCCGAAGGGATCAGAGACATGGCAGTCGCAGGGCTACTCGAACAGCACGATTGCCTATCGAGGAATATATCAGCTGATGCGACGGTACGATGGCCAAAACCCTAAGTACCACAGACCCTAACGGACTTCTGTCGTAAAGAGCAAAGGTTAACTGTGACGTTAGGATATTCTTGCGAGAAATACTCGATTCATCTCGACTTGTGAAGAAATTGATGTCTTTGCGAGAACTTCTCGATGCGGCTCGACTCGTAAGATAAAGCCTTAGGCAGTAAGGATTAAAAAACTTGTTCCCTAAGCACTGGGACCCTGCAAGTTGGCCCAAAACTGTCTCTTGCATACTATCCACGGGTCTCACTCTCCAAACTCGAATCTCAACAAGGAGGGAAACAACCGCTTACGGGTCCTCTCGACTCATAAGAGGGAAAATTCTCTTATAGGATCCTTATGACTTATAAGAGAAAATGCACTTAGGAATCCTCACGATTCCTAAGGAGAAAATACACCTATGAGATCCTCTCGATCCGTAGGGAGAAAAGTCTTTATGAGACCATCACGGCTCATAAAGTTGAAAAGTCTTAGACAGCAGATCTAAATCTGTGGCCTAAGCCATCGCTACCTTTTGAAGAAGCCAATACAGGATGCTCGCTCCATCACCTGTCAACCATGTTTACTAAAGCAGTATACTGATAATAGAAGAAAGGGGGAAGCGACAGAAAGGACATTCGATTTGCATTTGATCAAGCGTTCGAGACACATCCATTCATGCGTGTGCAAAAGACTCAGAATGAGAAATAAGACAAGCTGAAATAAAAAATTTTCATTCATATTTCAAAGGGCTTTTACAATCATAAAGAAATAAATGACAACATTATTGAAATGTTTATAACGGTATGACCTCGGACCCAGGACATGGATTAAGGAACTCGAAAGTAACCTTATCTAAGATTTTCCAAGCCTGGCGAACCATCCTAGTGTGCTTTCTTTCGCGAGCACAAGCGTCGGGGTCCCCGCGCATGTCCTCCTCCCTCCAATAAACCGCGAGTATGGCGGACTGTTGGAAGGCCTGGTGCAGGAGACCGATAAGATTGTCTCGCCGTCTCTTCAAGATTAAGTTCATCAGGTACACCGAGTGCACCTTATCCTCGGCGGCATCCAACGCCCTAAGCGGCACACCGGAACAGAATAGAGGAAGCGCTTCCCAGATGGCTCCCACGATAAGCTTCAGGAGGGAGGAACGTCGGGGAAGTAGTTGACCGTTATATGCGTCGAAGCGGCTCATGATTTCAGCACACTCCGCGTTTGTGAACTCTCGATTTTGAGAACGGCCAAGTCGGCGGATGTCCCCGTAAGTGATGATCTCGTCAAGATCGTACATGTGGGCATCCATTGTTTCTGTGAAAGAAAATCAACAAAATTATCAGAAAGACTGATTAAGCAAAACGATATAATGCACCGAGGAATAATGTCATCTTTAAACCCCAAGATCAATGAAAAACTCCTAAGAGTTCTTTTGTATGATTTGGAAGGAGCAAAGCTCCATTAATGAAATGAGAAAATACAAGGAAAATATTTTAGAGAGCGGAGCTCTATTAATGGAACTTTAATAGGGTTCCCTTTTGTTCTCTTTAGACCCCCTTAGAGCAAAGCTCTGCTAAGTGAAACCCTAAATGGGTTTTCTTTAGATCAGGGATCTATTGAGAGCAAGGCTCTGTCAATGAAAATTAATTTAATTTAATTTAAATTTAAATTTTTACCTAAAAAGTGTTTTCTAAAGAAATTCTAACTCTTAGAGTTTGTGAGGGCAAGAGCAAGGCTCTGAAGTTTCGAAACTAAAAATCTTAAAAGATGATCATCTGTTGAGGACCAAAGGTCCTATTTATAGACATCAATGCCCTTTCAACTTCCAAGAGTTGCCACGACGGTTGGAATTCTGCCACCGCTGCGCTCACGTTTGTTGGCCACGTAAGCGCAACGGTGGGGGGGCATTTGTTTACCCCAATCAGAGCAAAGCTCTATTCAAATTCCAAGGAAGGAGACGAAGCAACGCTTCTGTTTCCCCCAATCAGAGCAAGGCTCTGTTCTGAAAATTAAAATGAAAATTAAAACATTAAAGAAGCAACGCATCAGCTGACTTGCACTCTGCGCTGCGCGCCACGTGGCAGCGCAGTTGCGCTAGCGCGGTCGCTCTGCGCTCTGCGCTGCGCGCCACGTGGGAGCGCAGTTGCGCTAGCTCGGTCGCGCTGCGCTCTGCGCTGCGCGCCACGTGGCAGCGCAGTTGCGCTAGCGCGGTCGCGCTGCGCCGTGCGCTGCGCGAAACGTGTCAAGCGCTGGTGCGTTTGCGCCAAACAGAATTAGAATTCTGAAAAGATCCTTCTATTCTTGTTAAAACAAGAAGATTGTCTTCTGTAAAACTGAAGCCCTTGGATCAAAGATCCAACGGTGGGGAAAATTCCCCAAATCACTCAGAGAAAGATCTCTTTAACAAATTTGACAAATTAATGGGCACTATATAAAGACCCCTAGACCCCAACTCAAAAGGGGATCAACACAGAGAGAACTCCTTTAAATAAAATTTTGAGAAGAGCTTAAAGAAAGGAAAGGTAAAAACCTTGAATAAAAGAAGAATTTCTTCTAAAAAGATCATTGATCTAAGAACAAGGTCAAAGATCTTTGAGAAAAATATAATAATAATAAAGGCATTGCCTTTTGATGAACCACTGGTTCTTTGAAAATAAGAAAATTTGTTTTCTTTGATCTAAAATTGATCAAAATAATAAAACAGTGCCCTGCACTTGCAAAATCTACACTGTTGCGCTCTCAGGTTGGCGCAAGCCACCAGAGAGCGCCACGTGTCTGCTCCATAATGATCTGCGCTATATGCTTCTAAAAACAGAGCCCCGCTCTCATGAATTGGCGCAACTCACCAGAGCGCGCCACGTGTCAGCAGCGCAACAGCGCAGCGCCCTGGCGCAACGCACTGCGTTTGCGCTCTTCTGAGCGTGACACGTGTCACCTCCCCATGGACTTACGCCTTGAGCTCCTAAATTGGCGCAAAGCGCCTGACAAGCCACGTGGTACTTTGTCAGATTAATTGATGCAGCGCATTGTTAAAGGGAAGAGCCCAATTAAAAGGCCCAATGGACCAAAACAAATGCTCTGCATTATAAAATAGGGGACAAAGCCTAACTTAAAAGGCTTAATAGGCCAGAATAAAATGCAGTGCAGGGGCAGAGCCCTAATAAAGGCCTACTAGGCTAAATATAAATAAAAATGTTGAACATTCTCAATTGGACTTAGCCCAATCCTGGCCGTAAGTCCTCAAACTAAATTGACTGAGCACGGCTGCTCTTTTAAATCAATTTACACTTGGTCCAATGGTACATCTCTGATCTCCTCTGACACCTATCGTTGTAATCCTTCAACGACGTCAGAGAGGTGACGGGTCCCGACGGCCATACATTAAATGGACCACCATGTCCCTAAACTGGCAATGGACCCCCATGTCCCTAAACTGGAACATGGACCACTACGTCCGTAAACTGGAACAATAGAGCCCTCAAATGCTCTTTTGTCGGATCTAAACGGTCCCGTTTAAGTTGATCTTAGCCTCAAATATGGCTAACGTATCCTTAAACATTCAAACAGACTTTAGTGCCAAATTGGACTATAAGACCCCCAATCAACTTTGGTTCAAGGGTACATCTTCGAACTCCTCTGACACCTGTCGTTGTAATCCTTCAACGCCGTAAGAGAGGTGAAGGGTCCCGACGTCCATATATCAAATGGACCACCACGTCCCTAAACTGGAACATGGACCACCATGTCCCTAAACTGGCAATGGACCACCATGTTCCTAAACTGGAACATGGACCTCTATGTCCCTAAACTGGAACATGGACCACTACGTCCCTAAACTGGAACAATAGAGCCCCCAAATGCTCTTTTGTCGGATCTAAACGATCCCGTTTAAGTCGATCTTAGCCTCAAATATGGCTAACGTATCCTTAAACCTTCAAACAGACTTTAGTCCCAAATTGGACTATAGATCCCCTCCAATCAACTTTGGTTCAATGGTACATCTCTGAACTTCTCTGACACCTGTCGTTGTAATCCTTCAACATCGTCAGAGAGGTGACGGGTCCCGACGGCCATATATTAAATGGACCACCACGTCCCTAAACTGGAACATGGACCCCCATGTCCCTAAACTGGAATAATAGAGTCCAAATGCTCTCTTGTCGGATCTAAACGATCCCGTTAAGTAGATCATAGTTTGGAAATTAGACTAACGTATCCTTAACAAACGTTTAAGTTGATCTTAGCCTAAAAAATGCCTAACGTATCCTTAAACCAAAATCCAAAACCCAAATCTAAGAAAATACGGATTTGGACTAATCCATGTCCTACGGGCGACGACATAAATTAGTCTCCGTATACAATCCACCGGCAACCACAAACAAAACAAACACCCACGACACGAAGTGAAATTCTGGAGAAGGAGAAAGTTGTTATCGCGATGCGGTAGCGTAATTAACTGCAGGGGCTTGTGCCTGCAGGGAAGAGCGTCCCCACAATCAAAAACCTCTCAAGCAAGGGGGAATCTGACGAAGTCTGCTACATCGGCCGCATCCGTTCAAACCTCCGATACACGGTGCCCTAAATCAACTTGGCATCTTCGGAGAGGTGGAAGGGTAAAACCAAATAGCATCTGCCCCGAATCACAGGCAAGACGTCCATGTCGTCGTGCTTTCTTTCGGCGGGGAACAATCGGTTCCCTACATTTCGAACGGCTAGCTAGCTAATGTTAGGTGTAGCAGATTTGGATGATGGTGGATAAAGTCCCCGTGAATTTGGCATGAGTGACACTGCTTCGCATATTCGAGGCAGTCCTGAATCATTGTGGGCCAATAGTAACCCATTCTTTTGATCTTCAGGTTCATCTTTGGTCCGGCTTGATGAGAACCGCAGAGTTCGTCGTGAGTTTCTTGGACAACCCTCCTTGCTTCCTCCGGTCCTAAGCATCTTAGCCGCAAACTGTTGAACGATCTCTTATATAGAGTATCATTGACGAAGGCGAAGGATAGAGCTCGTTTCATGAGATGATGTCTTGACGACGCGTCTTTGGGTGTTTGATGGGATTTGAAGTAGTCTATGAAGACTTCTCTCCAATCCTTAGCCTTTTCTTTGTCTTCTATTTGGTAGACTGCTTGTTTAGTCGCTTCCTTTCCTTCAGACGACTCTGGCAATATTTCTGCTGGCGTGAGAATCCGACGGCTTTGGACAATGATCCTTACGTCATCGAGGTTTTCGTCGGCCAGTTCTTTAGCGAGTTTGACTAATGCATCCGCTTTGCTATTTTCTGCACACGGAATGCTTTCCAGAATGTAAGAGGGTGTTTGTGTCAGCAATTAATGCACTCTCTCGCCATATTTTACCAACTCTAGTTTGCATGTCTGATAGTCGCCATTTACTTGGCTAACGACTAGCTGAGAATCTCCATATATGAGGAGGTTTTCGATTCCCATGTCGACAGCAATCTTAAGACCTGCTATCAAAGCTTCATACTCAGCCTCATTGTTTGTTCTCAGCTTTGTTAATGAAAGGTCAAAAATCCCTCCTTGCGGAGTCATGAAGATAAGGCCTACCCCCGGCTTTGATTATGGAGGTGTTGTGCTTTCGCTTCTTCATGGAAAATGCCCCGTCAAAGTAAAGTTCCTATCGAGAGTCATTTTCTTCGTCTTTTATGTCGAACGCGTGTTCGTCCGGTAATTCGCAATTTAATGGAGAGTCGGCTGGTATTGGATGTTTCGCGAGGAAGTCGGCAATGGCCTGGCACTTCACTGCCCTGAGGGGTCGATAGATTATCGAGAACTCCATCAAGAGGAAGTCCCATTTTGCAAGCCTTCCTGTTAGTATGGCTCTTGACATCAAATATTTGAGAGGATCCACCTTTGATATGAGATGGACCTCATGTGCCAAGACATAATACCGAAGCTTCGTTATCGCAAAGATCGGTGCCAGGAAACGCTTTTCAATAGGGGAGTAGTTGTTTTCTCCCCCTAGGAGAACTCGACTCAAATAGTAGAGATCTCTTTCCTTCCCCTGGTCGTTCTCTTATGCCCAAAGCGCGCCTAAACAACCTTCAAGGGCTGTTGTGTGCAGGATGAAGGGCTTTCCCTTGACTGGAGCGGTCAGTACCGATGGATTCTGCAGATATTACTTGATTTCGTCCAGTGCGCTATGGAATTTACGATCCCAAACGAACGGGGTCCCATTCTTCATTAGATGGCTGTAGGGGCGGCATTTACCGGAGAGATTAGCTATGAATCGCCGGATATACGCGAGCTTTCCTTGGAGAGACAACAATTGTTTGAGAGTTGTTGGCGCGGGCATTTCCATAATTGACTTGATCTTTGATGAGTCTATTTCGATGCCTCGACGTCGTACGATGAATCCTAGGAATTTTCCTGAGGAGACTCCAAACGCGCATTTCAGAGGGTTCATCTTCAAGTTATATTTCCGAAGACGCTGGAACACTATTTTCAAATGCTCCCAGTGCCTCTCGTACGATTTTCTTTTCACCACGAGGTCGTCGATATAAAATTCAACAATTTCGTGTATGAGTTGATCGATGATCTTCGTCATGGCCCTCTGGTAGGTAGTGCCAGCATTCTTCATACTGAAGTGTTAGTGTTTATGCCCTAGAAGGCCATTACTGTATCATACTAGCTTGTATATTACTTAATGGAAGCTTGGGATATTCACATGTATATAACAGTCTTGCTAAACATGGTAGTATGCTACTTGGTTTTTCTATCTTAATATGTGAGTGTACGTATTGATAGAGCTCTTAGGATCTTGCTTGGCTACCAGCGTTGTGATGGCAGTCACACTAGTGGGGGCTGGGTAGTCTACAAGCACATCCTTATTCAGGTCCCTGGTCGTTGGATTATCGAGACAGAGCATCGATACTCCGGAGTAGACTAGTGTGTACGCTTCTCATCCCAGTTGGGGAGATGGTCTGTCCCACAGCCATCAGTACGTCGTACTGGAGATAGTATGCAGGTGCTCGTTAGGTTACGGGTACACCGGACAGGACTCACAGGGAACTGTTGGTTGGTTTGATACCAGTCGTCAGTGAACAGTTCCCAGGTGACATGAGTACAGCGTAGTCCGCAGACTTGACACTGCTACTTCGCCTCGAGTGTGTCCCACTGTTCTTAGATTGCTACCCTACCACGGCTCTATGGAGTCGTGCAAACAGGTAGCAGTTGGGTGCAGTCCCGAGCACTTGGAGGCAGTGGCGGTTAGACAGGATTCGTCCCTCCCGGTATTGGGAGTAGATATCGTGCTGTGTCAGAGAGCCATTACGCAAAGTCCCTGGCCAGGGCAAGCGAGATTTGCTGGTAGGTTCCAGCAGTTTCTCAGGGTGTAATGGGCTTCACTCCAACACGACTTATACCGCTATTAGGGGACTGACGCTTGCCGCCCCCCTAGGCCCGATATGCGATAGTCATGGACGAACGGACCGGACTGTATGGAGATTGTCACATCAGACTCAGTAGGAGTTCGGATGGGTTTACTCATCGGCCTTCTTATCGACAACTACCTGGGGACCGTTACGTACAGCTAGTGCCGCTTGCGGTCTGTGGTTAAACCCACTGCCAGCGTAGTAGTCGAGTCTCTAGAGTCCCACACAGAGAGTTTCCTACTCCAGGCGAAACGATATAGAGGTTGCATGGTTTTGCGACAAAGGGTTCGGACGCATACGTGCGTTTACGCGCGTACGACTTTCGGACAGATTTTACCAGTCGGCTTTGGTTTAAGCCAGTTACTGGTATCCGGTTATTGGATTTTTACAGTCTAAAGTTTTTCCGTATTTTTACGGATCGGAGGGGCGTTCTCGTAATTACTCGAGAAGCTTCTAGAAGATGTGACTAAGGAGGTTTGTTTTGGAAAGAGAGTGAGTCATAGTGGTGATTCATTCACTTCATTAATGCACATTTATTGCTTAATGACTCATGTTAATGAATCATCACAAGATATTTTGTGAAGCATGCTTATTCATTTCCTTTATTGATTTATTGAAAATAAGAATGCTTCATAATAATATGATACACTCTCTCTCTTCTCTCATTATCATATCACACATTCTCTCTCCTCAAGCTCTCATCTTCTAACCCTAATCCTTAATCCTCATGTGTTGAGATCAAAGGATTAGTTAGACTAAACAATCCATAACCTTCACTCTTTATCATTCTATCATCTTTGATTAGCAATCAAAGTTGGTTAGTTACCTCAAGTTAGAGGTTTAGCTTGGAGTTTCGCTCTCGGGTGGATCGTCTACTACCTAGAGAAGGCCGAGGAGAACCAAGGAGGACATAAAGAAGAAGGACCGGTTCATTAGGTATAATCCCTAATCTCTTATGTAAAGAAACTCATAAGAATACGGTTTTTAGGGTTTAGCTTCGATTCATGCGGTTAGTCGATGTTCGTTGTTTGAACTTGATAAGTTTTTGTTAATTCTGCCTCCCCATAAGTACTGGGGTGTACTACATCGACTTACAGTGGTATCAGAGCCTCGCTAAACACTAAATAACTTAATCGCAAATTTGTACGAATTTCGAACGAAAAAACGATCCCGGAAAACCCTAGTTCTGTTAAGTTTCTGTCGAAGTGAAAATGAAGTCCTAAAATTTTTCTGGTGTGTTCAGAGAGCTTGACATGACCACAGGAGAACACCCAAGAAAAACGAGCCCATGATTCGACTAAAGCGCCGCGGAAGCGCCGCGGATCCCACCGATCCGCCGCGCTTCCGCGGCCGAGTTGCCGAGTCATGAGCTCATTTTTCATGGGTGGGTCCCCTGTGACATTTGGGGTTTTCTGGAATATTTAATTATTGCTCAGGTTACTGTTTAACAGAGCAGATTTTGGAGCAATATTGAAGTTGTTTATTCGATCGAAAAATACAGTATTTGCGTATTGGATTATATCTGTGATTGTTTGATGTGTTCGTAAACCTCCCCCAATTGCTAGTATGTCGGTTGGCAGGGGGTTGCACATTTCTGAAATGGTTATATCTGTTTGTGCATATAAACTGTATTGGACTGTTGTGGTGTATAGCCGGGGTTTGCAATGGGTTATTGATTAATTCATTTGTTGTAAATGTAATTTGTTGTAATATTATTTTCGCGGGGCACTTCCAGGTTGCGGTTGTAGCCACCGTTGTATTATTTCATTTTACTGTTTTTGCTCCTAGGACTGACCCAAGGTGGGGTACACAGACTGCCGGGTGGGTAGTTTGCCGTACCCGTAGGGGTCGAGGGTGGGGTAAACGGCTATTCATCACAACTGTGTAATCTGTCTTTTCTTGCAGGCTCAAAAGAAATACAGATTGCTTGCAAATCCAATATTGTTTATCTGTGTTCTGGAATGAATATCATTGCGTCAGACGAATGTAAAATATCTATATTTATTATAGCTATTTAGACGTCACTTATGTTTTACACCCGCGCTAGCCCAGCCCCCGCTCTGTCGTTAGTTAAGTAACCTAACGGGTGATGACGGGACCCCGTGGCGAATGCGGATGGCATAAGAGGACGTTATATTTTCGTTGTTTTCTGCAATGATAGGTTAATGATGGGACGCATTATCTATAATGCAAAGTAAAACAAACCAAAGTTACAATCGTTGGAACAATTTAAAAGAAACCACTCGGTTATTTTTAAAACAGATATTTTTAAATGCGGAGATTTAACCACTCCTTTTAAAAGCTATCAGGTTCCTTCGATTATATCAAGTTCACTACGTTCACGGTTTCGCCAAAACCATTCGTAGCCCTCCGTCATTTCATCTGGGTATTCAGTAGTATTCAAGCTATGTATTTTGACCTAACGCCAAGGCATAGTGTTTGGTAGCTGCTGGATATTCATTTGTTGCATAGATAGATGAGTTAGTTTGGGACAGTCGTATTATCATTTTGGCCGAACGTCAAGGATATATACGGATGGGTTCAAACTGACAGGATAATGATGGGTAGAACTTGACATGTGACTTATGACATTTTGACCTAACGCCAAGGTCATAAGAGCATGGGGCAAAAACTTATATCGGGAATTTCTAAAGAAACTGAAATTTGCAAAGAGATGCATACCATTTGGAGTTTGATGAATGTTAGTAGGATTCCTTCAACATTATCATACGATGATATTTGGATCCCGATCCTACTGTGAGTATATGCTACTTATCAGGATATTCGTCGCTTAACGATCAATGCTATAAACCTAGTAGGTGTCCAGAAAAGTGTCAGCGGGGTTACGCCCCCAGAGAAAAGAGGTTATTTAATTAAGGAACTTCGCGAAAGCGTTGGAAAACCTCCCTCGAAGTATCGACACCGGCCTGGCTGAACGGTTAAGCAAGTATTGTACGGTGGGAATAGTCTTGGCTAATTCTTCTTTTATGGTTTTAGGAAGGATTCGAGAAACAGTGGGAGCCATCCAGTTTAGATAAACTAAAAACCACTCTAAACTTGCAAGAGCATCATGCTAAAGAGTTTTCTTCTCTCTCTCCTAATTGCAGCGATCCTGAAAATGACTGGACTTAAGTTACTTTTAGAGAAAAATATACTGACGGGGCCAAACTATAAAGATTGGCTGCGGAATGTCAAGATGGCTTTGACCTATGACAAACTGGGGTACGTCCTCACCGCTACAGCACCTGCTGTCCTTGGTCCCAAATCCAGCAATGCGGATAAGGAAATCCGTAAAACCTGGGATTTAGATTGCGCGAGAGCCAAGTGCATCGTGCTTGCCTCGATGAACAATGAACATCAGAGGAGGCACGAGGATATGTCCCTAGATGGCATATTTCTCCATACAAAAGAACTTTATGGAGAGCAATCTCGTATAGCAAGATACGAGACCTCTAAGAAACTGTTTCGAGCGAGGTTGGCTGTCGGGTCATCAGTAGGTGAACATGTCCTACAGATGATCGGCTATATTGAAGAGCTCGCGGACCTTGGAACGACTTTGGATAATGAGCTCTATACAGATCTTGTTCTCCAGTCCCTTCCTCCCACCTACGCCCAGTTTATCCTCAACTTCAATCTTCAAGGAAAAGAAGTTGAACTTGCGGAACTCCTGAACATGTTAAGGAGTGCAGAGGGCACCTTGCAGAAGGCAAGGGAAACACCCGCTATGTTTGTTGGCGGTTCATCTTCTTCCGGGTCCAAGGCTAGGGCCAAAGGAAGGAAGAAGAAGGCCGCACCCAGACCTAGAGGAGGTGTTAGTAAGGTGGGAAAGAAGGGAAAGAAAAAGTTTACAGCACCGGTAGTTGGCCTGGATGAGTGCTTCCATTGTCACAGGAAAGGGCACTGGAAAAAGGATTGCAAGGCGTGGAACGCCAAGAACCAGGAACCGAAGCAAGCTGTGGCTTCGACTTCAGGTGTGTTTGTAATTGAGAATTGTCTGTCGATCAACTCTACTTCCTGGGTATTGGATACCGGGTCAGGATCTCATATTTGCAATTCATTGCAGGCACTGAGAAACCGTAGAGTGCTGAAGGAAGGTGATATGATCCTCAGGGTTGCTAACGGAGCTAGCGTGGGAGCTGCGTCCGTCGGGGATTATCACCTAGGATTGACGAGTGGACACATTTTGGTTTTACATAACTGTTATTTTGTACCCAGCTTAACGTGTAATATCATATCTGTTTCCTTGTTATCAAATAAAGGTTATGATTTCACGTTTGTAAGAGATGTTGTCAACATCCACCTTAATCATGGTTTGATTGGGTCCGGTACTCTAAATAACGGCATATATGTGTTAAACCAACTCCAAATTTTCAATGTCCAGAACACACTAAAGAGAAAGTCTCCAGATTTAAATAAAGCTTTCTTATGGCATTGTAGACTGGGTCACATCAATGAGAGAAGGTTGACTAAGTTGCATAGAGAAGGATATTTGGACACGTTCGAATATCAAACTTATGACACTTGTCAATCTTGTCTCAAAGGAAAGATGACAAAGACTCCATTCACTGGACAAGGAGTAAGAGCGAGCGAGCTCTTAGGACTCATACACAGCGATGTATGCGGTCCAATGTCTACACATGCAAGAGGTGGTTTTTCCTATTTCATTACTTTCACGGATGATTACTCAAGATACGGATTCATTTATCTGATGAAACATAAATCCGAGGCTTTTGAGAAATTCCAAGAGTATAAGAATGAAGTAGAAAACCAAACCGGCAAAAGTATAAAGACACTTAGATCTGATCGAGGTGGTGAATACTTAAGTGCCGAGTTCCTAGGTTACCTAAAAGAGAAAGGAATTCTCTCTCAGCTTACTCCTCCATACACTCCACAGCATAACGGTGTATCGGAGAGACGGAATCGAACCCTATTGGATATGGTACGATCCATGATGAGTAATACTGAGTTACCGCGATCTTTCTGGGGTTATGCGCTAGACTCAGCGGCATATCTTTTGAACATGGTACCTACCAAGACTGTGCCTACCACTCCATATCAGATGTGGAGTGGGAAGAAACCCCATCTACAGTATGTAAAGATTTGGGGATGTCCAGCTTTTGTTAAAAAGCAGCATGTGGACAAGCTCGAGGCACGATCAGTAAAATGTTTGTTTGTGGGATATCCAAAGCACTCGAGGGGATATCTATTCTATTACGCAGAGGAACAGAAGGTATTTGTTTCTCGTAATGCCCATTTTCTAGAACATCAGTTTTTAGAAAAGGAATCAAGTGGGAGCGAAATAGAACTGGAAGAAATTCCAGAACCACAAACTGCTACTGAAAGTTTGGTAGAACCAGAGGTTCAAGAAGAACAGAACATTCCCGCACCCCTCCGCAGGAGTAGTAGGCCGTCTCGTCCGCCTGAGAGATACTACGGTTTTCTCATAGATGGGGATAGAGAGGATTGCATCATAGATGATAATGAACCTACTGACTTCAGGCAGGCCATCCAGAGCGGCGACTCGGTACGATGGCTAGATGCAATGCGGACCGAAATGGAGTCCATGTACACCAACAAAGTATGGACTTTGGACTTTGCTCCAGATGGGGTAAAACCCATAGGATGCAAATGGATCTTCAAGAAAAAGATTGGTGTAGATGGACAGGTGGAAACCTATAAGGCTAGACTTGTAGCAAAGGGTTTTCGTCAAAGACCTGGTTTGGACTATGACGAAACTTTTTCTCCAGTGGCTATGCTCAAATCCATTCGGGTCCTTCTTGCTATTGCTGCCTTCCATGATTATGAAATCTGGCAGATGGACGTAAAGACGGCTTTTCTGAATGGAAATTTAGAAGAGAGCGTCTATATGGATCAGCCAGAGGGTTTCAATCAGAGTGGGAGCAGCGGGAAAGTATGCAAGCTGCTTAAGTCCATTTATGGACTAAAGCAGGCATCGCGGAGTTGGAACATCTGTTTTGATGAGACAGTCAAAGAATATGACTTTATCAAAAATCCAGATGAACCGTGCATATATAGTAAAGTTGTGGCCAGAAGTGTCGTATTCCTCGTCTTGTACGTGGATGACATTCTATTGATAGGAAATGACATTCCTATGCTACAATCTGTCAAAGGATTCTTGTCACACAGGTTCTCCATGAAAGACCTGGGTGATGCCTCTTACATTCTGGGGATCCGGATCTATCGTGATAGATCCAAGAGGATGTTGGGACTTTCGCAGTCCAGGTATATCGACACTGTACTGAAAAGATTCAGTATGGAAGATTCAAAGCGCGGTAATCTACCGGCTTGTCACGGAATCACCCTCTCCAAAGAGATGTCTCCCAAGACTGATTTGGAAAGGGAACGCATGTCTATTATACCCTACGCTTCTGCGGTAGGCTCTATAATGTATGCGATGTTGTGTACCAGACCAGATGTAGCTTACGCACTGAGCGTGGTAAGCCGGTATCAGTCAGACCCAGGGGAGAAACACTGGATAGCAGTAAAGAACATTCTCAAGTACCTGAGGAGGACTAAGGAGATGTTCTTGGTTTACGGCGGAAAAGACCTCAGGTTGGAGGCCTTTGCTGATTCCGGCTTCCAGAGTGATAAGGACGATTCCAAGTCCATGTCGGGTTATGTCTTTACCCTCAATGGAGGGGCGGTGTGCTGGAAGAGCTCCAAGCAGGACACCGTTGCTGACTCGACGATGGAAGCGGAGTATATAGCTGCTTGCGATGCCGCAAAAGAAGCAGTCTGGATGAAGAAGTTCCTAACAGAACTTCAGGTGGTTCCTACCATAGTTGATCCAATACCTCTGTATTGCGACAACAACGGAGCTATAGCTTTAGCGAAGGAACCAAGGTCCCATCAGAAGTCCAGACACATCTTGAGGCGGTATCACCTGATCAGGGAGATCATTGATCGTCAGGAGATCGAGGTTCGGAGAGTTGCTTCAGAAGAGAACATTGCTGATCCATTCACGAAGGCCCTTCCTCAGATTCAGTTCGAGAGGCTACTCGAGATCATTGGTCTGCGATATGCCAGTACATGGCCCTAGTGCAAGTGGGAGATTGTTAGTGTTTATGCCCTAGAAGGCCATTACTGTATCATACTAGCTTGTATATTACTTAATGGAAGCTTGGGATATTCACATGTATATAACAGTCTTGCTAAACATGGTAGTATGCTACTTGGTTTTTCTATCTTAATATGTGAGTGTACGTATTGATAGAGCTCTTAGGATCTTGCTTGGCTACCAGCGTTGTGATGGCAGTCACACTAGTGGGGGCTGGGTAGTCTACAAGCACATCCTTATTCAGGTCCCTGGTCGTTGGATTATCGAGACAGAGCATCGATACTCCGGAGTAGACTAGTGTGTACGCTTCTCATCCCAGTTGGGGAGATGGTCTGTCCCACAGCCATCAGTACGTCGTACTGGAGATAGTATGCAGGTGCTCGTTAGGTTACGGGTACACCGGACAGGACTCACAGGGAACTGTTGGTTGGTTTGATACCAGTCGTCAGTGAACAGTTCCCAGGTGACATGAGTACAGCGTAGTCCGCAGACTTGACACTGCTACTTCGCCTCGAGTGTGTCCTACTGTTCTTAGATTGCTACCCTACCACGGCTCTATGGAGTCGTGCAAACAGGTAGCAGTTGGGTGCAGTCCCGAGCACTTGTAGGCAGTGGCGGTTAGACAGGATTCGTCCCTCCCGGTATTGGGAGTAGATATCGTGCTGTGTCAGAGAGCCATTACGCAAAGTCCCTGGCCAGGGCAAGCGAGATTTGCTGGTAGGTTCCAGCAGTTTCTCAGGGTGTAATGGGCTTCACTCCGACACGACTTATACCGCTATTAGGGGACTGACGCTTGCCGCCCCCCTAGGCCCGATATGCGATAGTCATGGACGAACGGACCGGACTGTATGGAGATTGTCACATCAGACTCAGTAGGAGTTCGGATGGGTTTACTCATCGGCCTTCTTATCGACAACTACCTGGGGACCGTTACGTACAGCTAGTGCCGCTTGCGGTCTGTGGTTAAACCCACTGCCAGCGTAGTAGTCGAGTCTCTAGAGTCCCACACAGAGAGTTTCCTACTCCAGGCGAAACGATATAGAGGTTGCATGGTTTTGCGACAAAGGGTTCGGACGCATACGTGCGTTTACGCGCGTACGACTTTCGGACAGATTTTACCAGTCGGCTTTGGTTTAAGCCAGTTACTGGTATCCGGTTATTGGATTTTTACAGTCTAAAGTTTTTCCGTATTTTTACGGATCGGAGGGGCGTTCTCGTAATTACTCGAGAAGTTTCTAGAAGATGTGACTAAGGAGGTTTGTTTTGGAAAGAGAGTGAGTCATAGTGGTGATTCATTCACTTCATTAATGCACATTTATTGCTTAATGACTCATGTTAATGAATCATCACAAGATATTTTGTGAAGCATGCTTATTCATTTCCTTTATTGATTTATTGAAAATAAGAATGCTTCATAATAATATGATACACTCTCTCTCTTCTCTCATTATCATATCACACATTCTCTCTCCTCAAGCTCTCATCTTCTAACCCTAATCCTTAATCCTCATGTGTTGAGATCAAAGGATTAGTTAGACTAAACAATCCATAACCTTCACTCTTTATCATTCTATCATCTTTGATTAGCAATCAAAGTTGGTTAGTTACCTCAAGTTAGAGGTTTAGCTTGGAGTTTCGCTCTCGGGTGGATCGTCTACTACCTAGAGAAGGCCGAGGAGAACCAAGGAGGACATAAAGAAGAAGGACCGGTTCATTAGGTATAATCCCTAATCTCTTATGTAAAGAAACTCATAAGAATACGGTTTTTAGGGTTTAGCTTCGATTCATGCGGTTAGTCGATGTTCGTTGTTTGAACTTGATAAGTTTTTGTTAATTCCGCCTCCCCATAAGTACTGGGGTGTACTACATCGACTTACATGAAGGGCATTACTTTATAGCAGAATATGCCCAGCGGAGTCCGGAAGGCAGTATGCTTTCGGTCTTTGGGATGCATCTTTATTTGATTATACCCCGAAGATCCGTCCATGAACGAGAATACCTCATGGGTAGATGTGTTATCGATCATCATCTCGGTAACAGGCACTGGGAAGTCATCCTTCGGACAATCTTTGTTGAGATCTCGAAAGTCCACGCAGATGCGTACTGTCCCATTTTTCTTCATCACTGGGACAATGTTGGCAATCCAGCCAGGATATTGAACTTCTTAGATGAAGCCGAAGTCGATTATTTTCTTTATTTCGGCATTGATGCTCATCTCAAGTTGAAGCCGCATTCTTCTTAGATCTGTTTGACTGGTTGGACGTTTGGTGATATCGCCAGTTTATGCACAGCTATTTCTAGATCTAGTCCCAGCATCTCGGAATAGTTCCACGCGAAGAAGTCTTTATAAAGCATAAGCACGTCCTTTAGCGTGGCCACCTGCTTTTCAGACAGCAGCTCACTGATGAACGTTGGGCTCGGCTCATTTTCCGTCCCCAAGTCGATTTTTCTCAGGTTGTCCGCTGTGGTGTGTATCCCATCTTCCAGCTCTTTTGACGTCGGTGGAAATTCTAAAACCACCTTGTCCTCATCCTCATTTAAGATGCACCGGGAGAGGTCGTCCATATTCTCATGCTCTCCTTCTTTTGATAGTGCTATCACGTGGCAGGTATAAGCTCGTTTCCAAGCTCGATGCTAATCTATACTTTCCCTTGCAGTGTAAGTTGGTTTTGGCTCATGCTTTTGTGGTGGGGCTACACTCCAACTTTTGGACAGAGAAAACCTGCCTTGCTGATACTGGTCTTCAACCCAGTTTTTGAAGGTGAAGTAGTCGTCAAGAGGATGTCCTACTGCTTGGTGGTAGGAGCAATAATTCTGGTGATGGACCTCGTTTACTTGTTCGGGACGCCTGGCCACCGGAAGTGTCATCATTTGATGCTTCATGACAAGGTTGAATATTTTCCTTGTCTTTTCTTGAGGGAAAGAGTATTCCCGACCCATCTTCTTCATAAAGGATGGATTCTACCTGACTTTTTCTCGAACGCGTGGCTTCTTGAATCCGCTTCGCTGTTTTCGAGCGTCATTCTCATTCTTCACCTTTTTGTTGCGTTTGCGTCGGGCCTTTTCCTTGCCACGAGAGCGCACAACGGGTTGAGAGTGAAAGGCATCGTAGTCTTCTCTTTCCGCAGACTGCTGAGTGAGACACTGCGTCCTGGCTTTCTCATAAATGGCCATTTCGCGGTTGTGGTCATCCCGGACCTTTTGACCGGCTTCTCTCATTAGCTTGTCAATCTGTTCTTTGAATGACGGACTTAGCATTCTTACAGCGGGATCTCGCTCTGGTTCGATATCAGCGCTATCTGGAAATGCATTCGCTTCTTTACTAGAGTTATTTATGATATGGCAACCATGGAATCGCTCTCGTTTCTGGGACCGAACGTATCAAAGCCCAGTCGTCTCTATCCTCCCGTTGGGTATCTTTCGTTGAGTCCCGGAATGTCCCAAATCTTGTTGTAGAACTGGGTTTGTCGAGCGATTTGTTTGAAGGGTACGACTTGGCATCTTAATAGTCTTTTCAATCCCTCTACGTAATATCTGGGCACATATTGGTTGAAGCCTGTTAAGCGGAAGTTCGGCATCATGATAGCCTTCTTTTTCCACTTTAGTCTCCGTAGATTGGTAGAAGAGGATCGCCTTTTCACCTCTTCGTCTAGGAGGAACATAGAAGGTCTGCAGCTCTTGCACGCCGTATGTATCGAGAGCATCAAGTTCCCTATAATGCTGCTGTGGAACAATGGTGATTTGTAAACTCTGATCTGCTCCAGTGAAGGTTTGTGATGACGGGCGGACGGAGAACACTGCGTTGGTCTCATTCTCAGAGTCACTGCCGAAGAACAAAATACAGATAGATGGTCCGGGCCTTTCGCCTTGGGATTGCCCTAAGTAGACTATCTCTTCATCTTCCTCGGTATCGCTTCCAAAGACCGGGATAGTGGCGATGGCTTTTGTTGGTTCTCCGGTTTACGACATCTTTCCATGTCTTCGATGTCTAGTAGGAAGTACTTGGCGTCTTCATATTTGCGGACTTCATTTATGGAGAATGGGTTTATCTCCCCTGTAACTGTGCACTCGAGGCCGTCTTTGAAATACTTCATACATTGATGTTGTGTAGAAGGGATGATGTTGTATTCGTACAACCAAGGCCAGCCGAGCAGGGCGTTATAGCAAGTCTTGGCTTCAATAACATGAAATTTGATGTCGGTGATGAGCATCCCAAAGCGTAATGTCAATATCACGGAACCAAGTGTCCGTGATGACTGTGAGTCGAACCCTGAGATGTTAATTTTGTCCCGAGCCAAGTGCTGAACGTTCATGCAGATCTCCTTCAGCACCTTCACATTGAGAAGGTTGATACAGGACCCGTTGTCGACCAGGATCTTCCCTATCTTAATGTCGTGGCAGTACCCGGTGACATATAGGGGACAGTTGTGCTCGCACGTTCCGAGGAGGAGATCTTCATCGCCGAATATGAGGTCAGCTGTATGAACCTTTGCCAGCTCGTCCTTCATCTTTTCTTCCGCAAAGAGAGCTTGGAACTGATCAGGCTCTTGCAGTGCCTTGATTAGAGAATCTTATTCCTATTTGGACAGGAGGAGAGCATCCAGTATGCTTAGTTATGAGGGCATCTTCCTCAGGTGTGCCAGGACATTGTAATCCATCTTGTTTTTCTTAGGCGGGTCTTTGGCCACGAGCTCTTTGAAGACTCCATCATCGACGGCAATTTCCTCAAGGAATTTTTCCTTTCCCTTGTCTCTTTTGCTCGAACCTTTGTTTGTTGTCCCAAGGTTCTTCTCAGGCAGCGTGCGGTTTCGCAGCTGAATGTTCTCGCATTTCTTCGCCTCTTCTTCTTTTCCAGAGTTGGATTCTTTGAAAAGAGGGCCGAGGGTCATTTTTTCTTCAGAATCGCTCCCGAATGTGAGAACTTGAGTTTTCCCTTTCGTCGAACTTGTATCAACCATATAACAGTTGCCAGCCATTTTTCTGCGCTCATTTGTCGCGTTTTTCGCTGTCGACGAGCTTCACGCTTCATCCTCTTGAAGTGTTGTCGGTGGGCAATGTATCCCTGCCACCACTTCTTGAAGACACTGCACTCTTTGGTGGGGTGTGTAACCCTCCGATGGTATAAGCAGTAGTTTGAATGTACATCCGCTTCATCGAGACACATACTCCCGAGAGTATTTCCTTCGAAAGGTGGCAGTTTCATCCCCATTGACAGGGGTTTGGCGAACCGTTTTCTTGTCTTAAACCTGCATTTGTCTGCCGCGGGTGTGCTTCGATCTGGTTGGAGTACTTTGTGACTCTTCCTCGCTGCAGCTTCTTCATTCTGACCCCGACGCTTGGCCTTTTCGTATATGGCCGTTTCACGCTCTCGGTTAGCTTTGGTCTTTTGAAGGGCTTCATTTACAAACCTGTCAATCAAGTCGTCTGATGGCTCCAGGGATTTTTTAACCTGTCTTGCCCCCAGCTTTCCTGTGCCGTTTTCTGACTCCGAGGGGGTCTCTTCGTTTTTTAACGACGAATGAGAAACCATGTGGCAACTCTCTACAAAATCTTCGGGTTCTTCTGACGATTCGTTCCCTTCATCATTGTCACTGTCTCCGTTCTCAAGGATATGGTTGAGAAACTCTTCGAGAGTGATTGGGGTCTACACCTTCTGGTTGTACTCCTCTAGTGCGTCGATGTATTTTTGCAGGTCTGTGTGCTTGTTATCAGTCTGTATGGGATTCTTGGTCTTCTTATTTCCCTTCGAAGACTTTGATGGCTTGACCTGGTAGTTTTGCCCATCGTTAGCAGTTTTTAGTGTAGGACACAGTTTCAGCATCCCTTCAATGATCTCGGGCTCCAGCGGGCTTTTCCACCTGATCGCCGGACATGCTTGAAGATCCTTCAGCATTCTTTTGGTTTTAGCTGAAAAGACAACTTCCCATGGAGCTTCTTCTACAAACGAACATGATGCCCCAGGCGTATCTACTTTTTTAGGAGCGTGCCTCTGTAGCGGGTTCACCCTTCAGTTCTCGGACAGCGCGAATTTCCCTTGGCGGTTCTGATCCTCGACCCAATTCTTGAAGACATCGCAATCCTGAATGGGGTGGCTCACCATTCGGTGATAGGAGCGGTAATTAGGATTGTTGACATCACCGGGATGCGGTGGACGATTTGGGTCAGGCAGAGTGATGAGTTTGTTGCGCACTGCTAGTTCGAACAGTCTCCTCGTTTTATCATGGGGAAACGAGTAAGCACGTCCTAGCTTCTCTTCCAGGGATTGGTGTGGGCGCGCGTTGTTTTGGCGAGTAACTGGATTCGGGTCACTCGGTTGTTGTTGAGTATTGGTAATGAAGGCCGCTTTCCCTTTACCCTTTGCATTCCGAGTGTCCATTTTTGAAGAGGAAGGCATGTGGCCCATCTGGGCTAACTTGTCGATCAAAGCCTGGAAGGTGGTCAGCTTGAAGAACGTCATAAACTGGGACACAGCCGCCTGAAGATCCAGAGTCCCTACGAACATGCCCACGGCAGGAGCTTCTTCGATGCATTATTCGCATTTTGACCAGAGGTTCCGCCATCGGATTGCATATTGAACCCAGGACTCTCCTGGCTTCACCCTGGCATTGATTAATGTCGTGATCGGGGTGCGCTCACTTGTGCTGGAGAACCGCTGTGTGAATAGCAGTTCCATTTCCGTGAACGTTTTGACGGAGTCACTTGGGAGCTCCGAGTACCATTCGAACGCCGTCTCTGACAAGCTGCCAACAAACTGGCGAAGCAGCAATTTGTCATCGCCTCCAGTATTGCCACACAAAGCTCTGAACTAAGCGACGTGCTGATGTGGATTGCCTGTCCCCTTATACACATAGAACTTGGGGATCGTATATCCTGGCGGGTACTTGATTTGATCGTACCATCCTGGGTACGGTCGCCCGGTCTTGACGACTTGGACAGCCACTTCGCTTGCCTGATGAGCTCGTATTTGCTGAGCCATGTAGTCATCGAGGGAAGTCTTGGAGATCGTCTCCTCCCCGTCCGTTGATAAAGCTGGAAGAGGGTTTGATGTTTCCCCTCTGTCTTCCTCGATAATTATTGGTGGGTCTTCCGCTAGAGGTTCTGGCTGGATCATCATTCCCACCATGTCTTGGAACAGGAGTGCCATCTGTTTTATATTAGCAGCCTGTTCCGCAGCCTCCGTATCCTTTCTTTCCAGCACCCTCCGCAGGAACTCCGTATCGGTCTTCTGCTCCTGGCGTTGTTCACTTGCTAATTCCAGACTCTCTTTTTGCCCGGTGAGTGCTGGCATTTTTTCAGCATCTCCTGGAGCTTTTGTTGTTGCTCCTGAGCCTTTGTCAACGACCGAGTTTGCGGCCGATGACCCACGGAAGCACGGCATTCCTCTTTTCCGGAAGCCATATAAACCGTGTGTACAATCATGCCCCCAGACTTGGGGCGTTTGGATCCATCACCTTTGGGATTTGGCGCCGGTGGTGGTAGATTCTCCGGCCTTCTCTTTTTGTGAGAAGTCGAAGTTGAAGGAGCCATTGTAACAGGCACCTTCGGGAAAGAAGTCCCTCGCTGTATGGTGGGGGATGATTTTCCTCTTGTCGAACCTTCATTTTCTCTAGTCGACGAGAGTAGTTCTTGTTAATCACAGAATCTTGGACTTTTTGCCAGACTCTGTGGATTTTGGAGGACAGCCGCTGAGGGTGTTGATCCGGCTTCGCTTGCTTCATAGTTTCATCCGGTGGGGGAGATTTCTTCAGCATTGCGGTAGGGGAGTTCCTCCGCACCCTACTAAGTGGTTCAAAGCTATTCTCACTTGGAATAGCAGCGTCAACTTCCACCGCTGTAGCTGGGGGAGTAAGTCCAGAGGGGGAGTTGCCCCCAGCTCTTCTCACCCGGCGCCGGTGGCGACGTCGAGCATGTCTTGCCAATGGGACCACCTCAATTGTGGAATCGGCTCCGTCGTGCCTCCTGCTCTGGTTAGGGGCTACTGCTGGTGCCATCCTGTTGAAGACTGACATCCGTTGAGATGGAACAACCAATCTTGAGAAGGCCGATCCTTTAGTAGGAGAAGCCCCTTTGACGACTTCACCTGCCGGAGCTAGAATGGCTATCCATTTCGGGATAACCCCTTTGGGTACTGCGAGCCTCTTTGCGGGCCCACATGAGCTTCGGCTCAGCCCATTGAAGACTGAGGTAGCGGACTTGGACGACCCGTTAAGAAGGGACATGGTAGTTGCAAGTCGATTGAAGACCGACTTCTTTGGAGCTTCCTGTGATGGCACTGGGGAGCTGAAGGTTGCTGGCGGGAGCATGGTCCCGAAGAACAATCCAGTGGTGGCTTGAATCACTTGCCCCACCGACATTGAAAAGATGGAGGCCGCATTGGGCCCTTATATCACTCCTCCAGCGGGGACGGAGCGGGAGTTGCTGTCGCAAGTATACTTGGAAGCCATTGATCTTCTTTTCTCTGTACAGGAGCAAGACACCAAATCTTAGTACCTAGAATACAAGGGCAACCATAGTAAACCGCAATTTGTTCGCAAACACGACACACGAAGTGTGGAGTGGAAAGAGGAAAAGGTACCACCGGGCATGCCAAAATCTGTTCACCGCCAAAAACGGAGACGAACCCGGGATGGATCTTCTTGACTGAATTTAGGGGCAGATGCTATTTGGTTTTATCCGTCCACCTCTCCAAAGATGCCAAGTTGATTTATGGCACCGTGTATCGGAGGTTTGGACGAATGCGGCCATTGTAGAAGACTTCATCAGATTCTCCCTCGTTGTGAGGAGTTTTTGATTGTGGGGACGCTCTTCCCTGCAGGCGCAAGCCCCTGCAGTTAATTACATTATCGCATCGCGATAACCACTTTCTCCTGCTCTGGAAGTTCACTTCGGGCCGTGTGTATTTGTTTTATTTTTGATCCAACGGTTTCTTGTTAAGTAGGGAAGTGCCCTCACGTGTTAAACACGTGGGGCTTATTAGCTTGGCAATTGGGGAACTTTCCCTCATCCTTTTTTTATATTATAAGAGAACAAAACTTCTCTGTTAAACAGAGAGCCTTTGGATTAAAAATCCAATGGTGAATAAAATTCACCAAGTGATCTGAGAGATCATTTTGGATTGATCATGATCTCTCAATCAGAGATTTTCCTAACAAATTGATCTTTTCTCTTATCCTATAAATAGAAGGGAAAAAAAAAGGAGATAGAGAACTTGACAGAAGCTTTTGCAAAAAAGAGTACAGTGAGATCTTGAGAGAACAAGAGAATTTAATTCTTAAAGAAGAAGACTTTCCTCATTGAAACCAAAGGTAAAAAAACAGAGATCATATGGTCTCTCCTTTACCTATCTAAGGGTTTAACCCTTCATTTAAGTACTCAGTTTTCTCCCTAGTTGAGATTTGCAAAAACAAATCTCCCCACAAGTTGAGAATTTAATTCTCATCGAAGAGATTTTGCTCTGCAGATTCAAAACCTAAGAGAGAAGAAGAACGCGAACATATAGGAATTTAATTCCTCCAAAAATTCTATATATAAAGAACTTAGTGCTTCCATAAAAAAACAGTGATGATGATCCAAGATCTTCAAAACCAGAATCTTTAGTACTTAGCACTATTTTGAAGCCTTACGTGTTTCCCACGTGAGTGCTTCAAATGAACAAAGAGAGCAACAAAAACTACCTCACGTGTTTCCCACGTGAGTGTTAAAGCACCCCAGTATAAAAAAATGGGCAGTCACATATTTTTCATTAGAACGTTAGCCAAGTGCTTAGCATTTCTCTAAAAAAAGAAGGGGAGATAAAACCCAATAGACAGTGCCCATATTTGGGTTCCTCAAGTGTGTCACGTGAGCGCCATAAAACTCTAGTGTTTAACACTAATCCAGTGCCCACATGAAACACATGTTAGCACTGTATGCCTCAGTGCTTAGCACTGTTGGGTAATTATGGAAACCCAATATCAGCCCAAATTGGCTAAGTTTCCTGAGATTAAATCTTTTTGATTCTAAAATAACTAAGCACATATTGCTCATGTTTTCCCAAGCTGACCTTAGTCTCAAAAATGACTAGTGGTCTCCCATTGATGATATCCCAAATGATATTCATCTTATATCTCCTAAGATAATTTTAGTCTCAAACATGACTAACATTTCTTAGGTCTACAACAACCCCACTTTTTTCCCTTAAATATGGGATTTGATTTAAGGGTACATCTCTCCATACCTCTAATATATGTCGTTGTAATTCTTCAACGTCTTCAGAGAGGTGACGGGTCCTGACGACCAACAACTCATTTCAACCCACATTGATGCACTTCCAAATTGACGTGGACACCTCAAATCGGATCGCACCCCAAATTGGGCGCATTCCATTTCACCATCGTTCACTTCTCCACGTAACAAATACACGTGCGCGCAAGATGAATTTCGGACCAAAATGTCCTTAAACTAATACTCGCCCCCAAATACGGCGATAACGGACCGAAATATCCTTAAACTAATACTCACCCCCAAATACGGCGATAACAGACCAAAATGTCCCTAAACTAATACCCGCCCCCAAATACGGCGATAACGGACCGAAATGTCCCTAAACTAAAACCCGCCCCCAAATACGGCGATAATGGACCGAAATGTCCCTAAACTAATATTCGCCTACCCAATACGGTGACAAAGGACCGAAACGTCCTTAAGTTAATACCTCGCCTCAAACATGGCAATAATGGACCGTGACGTCTTTAAACTAAAGCAAATTGAGCCCTAAATGCTCATACATATTTAAGTCGATCTTAATCTTAAACCAGATTAATGGTCTTTAAATAAACCAAACCCAAATCTAATACGGATTTAGACTGATCTGCACTCTACGGGTGATGACATAAATTAGTCTCCTTATACAATCCACAAGCAACCAAAATAAACAAAACAACACACGACACGAAGTGAACTTCCGGAGCAGGAAAAAGTGGTTATCGCGATGGGGTAATGTAATTAACTACAGGGGCTTGCGCCTGCAGGGAAGAGCGCCCCTACAATCAAAAAACCCTCGCAAAATGAGGGGGAATCTAATGAAGTCACGCTACAATGGCCGCATCCATTCAAACCTCCGATATACGGCGCCATAAATCAACTTGGCGTCTTCGCGGAGGTGGACGGATAAACCCAAATAGCATCTGCCTCCAGAATTCAGGCCAAACATCCCGGTTTGTCTTCCGGCGGTGAACAGATACAATCTACAAAGAAATAGAGAGTGCAATGATAACTACTAAGAGGGTGGGGTTTTCAGCAAGACGCTGATGTGCTCATTCTCTTGCGGGAGTTCATTTTCACGCTCCACTAGTGCGGCCAGCAGTGCTTCGGTTTGGGTTTGTAGTTGCAGACATGAATTGAGCTTCTCAGAAAGCTCCTACTTGGCAACCTCATGGCCCCGCATTCCTTACTCCATAAAATGAAAATCCTTTTTCAACAACATCTATCTGAATATGCAGCGCTGAAGATTCTGGAAAATGGCTTGTACCCGCACAGCGTTAGTCTCTATCTAAGCTCGTAATTGTCCCGATTCTCTAGAAGCTGTCTTATATTCATCTTGCTTCCTAGTCAATTTCTGCCCATAACATTGAACGAGTGGCACACTGTTCAATTTTTGCGGTCAATTAGGCCCTTGAAGATAAAGCCTCAAGAGCAACACGCTTACACTCGATCTCATAGAGACAAGCTTCAATCTGTCTATAGTAGCCAACCCAAACTCGGACTAAGTCTTTGTTATGAAAGGTCATAAGGGTAGCCAGCATAGGGTTGACTTCATCTGCAAAGTCCTTAGCAGAGGTGAGGGAATCAATATCAAGGTCTTTGATAAACTCGCTTAGCATGCGCCTACTGTTTTCCGCGTCCCTAGAAGATTGGCGTATGGCGAAAGGACCCGTGGGCATAGATATGTGAGATTCGAATGGAGCTAAAGCCAACAGAGTTGTTACAAAACAAGGCATACATAAAGATGGGTCAGATCCCTGTTTAAAATGAGAGAAGATGCATAAGATTCGACCTACCCATAGCCAAAATCGGTAAATCTGGGAGCATAAAGGGTTCAGCCATTTCTTCTTCTTCTTCAAGTCGTAAGACCGCAACCAGTACAAGAAAAATCTACATCATGAGAAATTAACTTGTAAAAAGTTGGAGTAAGAAGCGAGAGATATACTGTCCAACGCCGAAGGAGGACCATGCCCTAATTGGGATGCAAATCGTGTGGTTAACACTTGGCACAATTGGTTGAGGAGTACTCCTGCAAGATTGCGATAGTATACACCAGGCAATTAACATAAAGAGTAAAGTCGATACAGAAATGAAGAAATGATAAAAATCGAAGGAAAAAATACCTTCAATCTCTATGCTTGGTAATATTTGTGGAAGCATGAAAGAAATAAGTGGAGTGACGATGATCATAGTGCCGGCTGATGGGGGTTCCTCAACCTGTAGATCTCCAAGATTTACGATCGGTGTAATGGTTGTCGTACCTGCACCGGGAATGAAGAAAATGTTAGCAAATATGTCTAGCAGAAATAAAAATGAATGTAAGAATGATACCACGCAATGTACCTGTGGATCCCAAGAGAGTCGGCAAGGTAGAAACCATGACTGTATCTTGAGCGTTACTAGCCTCAACAGTTTCTTCAGTCTCCATTGCCACGGAGGAGATAGATTCAAGATCCACACCCTTGTCTCCTGATCGACAAAGGTCGTCGCCATACAAGCATCATTCACAGATGCCTGAGATCAACTGGGGAAGGAGTGACGATTGGAGTAATACTAGACTTTGGGTTTTGATCTTCCATTCCAGAATCTTTAGATGCCACGGCCTCATTTGCTGCTATTGTATCAAGATATCATCATACAAAAAGGGGATGTTAAAGTTCGAATAAATCGCTATATGAGAAAACCCGGAAAATAAATAAATCCTACCAGGTTTAATCAATGCATCACATTCTGCTTCTTCATGAATAAGGCGATCCGCCTCCTCTTGAGCTGCTCGGGCAATTTGCCTATGAGTGGTTGATAAAGTAGGAGGGATATCTTCCATAGGAGCATTAGAAGTTTTTGTCTCACTCGAGCTAGCACCTGCGACTAGGTTGTCACGACGTTCTCTTTCCGCATGCCTCTGATGCTTCTCTTTTGTTTAAGCCGTTCATATAGACCTCTCGATAACAACCGATAAAGGAAGGTCCTCATCAGAATCTGTCACGCCCCGCTTCCCAAAATACGAAATATGAGGGGTTGACAAGGCCAGCCATGCTCCTACGGTCAAGGAAATGTCCTGCCGTAGTCACACTTCGGCTTCTAGCTTTACGTGGTAAACAGTAAATAATGCGCAGGTAATGAGAAATGCAGTAACTGGAATAAAACAATATAAAGAACTGACCTGATGGGAAACAAAAGGGTATAACTCTAGATAGCTAATCAAGATGTCCGTGATGTGCGTCTGGTCCTGTTCCCGGCTAAATCTACTCCTCACACTGAGCATGCATACTAAGGTCGTCAGAGCGACACAATAGCAATATAATATATAGATACAAATGACAACTCGAACAGTGCTAATAGATATATATGACAGTAAATAAAGAAGGTATAGGTATGAACATGCAGTAACCAAAGAAGTGTCTAATAAATCAAGTGGACAGTAAAGCAGTAAAATAATATGCCAGGTATGTCAACAACGGTAAGTAATGTATATCAATGCCATTATCCCTACCAGTCTCTAAGTCTCACTGTACAGGTCACTAAGCCTATCGTTAGTCCAAGTGTGAGAGTCAACCACTCGCGAGTGTCCTCCACCCAAGGGTAGGACCCAAGGGCAAGAGACCACGGGCCCAACATGTAACTCACGGTAATAATCATGTACCCTGTAAATCTCCATATATATCCATATATATAAGCCGGCATGGGACTTCCGAGATTCTGTTGAACTCACACTCAAACTACCCCACACCCCGTGGTCTACATCAAACGCTAACCATAACCTCAAATACTAGTCGGTCTGTGACGAGTCTGCACGAGAACTGGAGACAGGATCTCCATCAAGCACGTCCCGACTAATACTCAAGATAAATGGCAGCGTCTGGTGCCTTATCTGTGACACTGACACCCATGCAAGAGCTTCCATAAGTGTCCCATACCACTTATAGTCACACGTACACGCGTCCCACAGACGTCGACAATGAAATAGAATAATAAGGTTCACTGATTGTGTACAAGTACGTGTCACTTTGACTTATTCACTCATGCATAAACACTTACGTACTTGCCACAATCATCACTAATACCTAACACTGGGTAATTCACATTACCACTAGGTTATTAATGCAGTGACATATGTATGATATGATGCGTAAATAGTATGTAAAGCATGATTAGGATGTCATGAATCAGTAATCTACCACATGCACAATTTATCATAAATCATACGGGTACAGTATAGCGAAACAATGAATGGGGAAATAAATAGTATGTTTGATTATCTATCCAGCGAATTTGCTTTCATGACAATCGGGTTTCAGGATCACTAGTTATGGTCATTTCATTTTAAACGTTCACGGCTGGAAATCCGGTTTCAGAATCGGAAGTCCATTTCGCAACGCATTTTAATCCCAGTTGGGATCAGAATTTAGCGACGCTACTGTTGAATGGAATCTAGGGTCTTCAGTAAGGTTTTCAACGCAATAGACGGATCCTAAATCGCGTCTGTACGTCAGGAGTTATACTCTGTTTAACACTAGTATGTCACTTCTGAATTTGTTCTGAGCAGTTATACGTCCAGCTCTTTTAAATTACAAATTAAATAGCAACGATGACGAAACAGGATGAAACCACGTGTGTTATCTAACTAACTGATTCACCTTTAATAAACAGTGGAGTTCCGCAACCTACGAGTTAAGGAAACTGTTAGTTGTATGTATGCCCTAGAGGCCAGTATTGTACAGATGATGTATATTATATTGGATGCTTGGACATATATAGAGATGACTTTCTTGCTCGATATGATAGTATGCTATCTGGTTACTCTTTATCTTAACATGTACACTAGTCTCTTTATACTGTCTTATAGTTACCTGTTGGTAAAGCCCTTAGGATGTGTACTTGACTACCTGGACTATGATGCAGATCATACTAGTGGGGACATGCTAGTCCATAAGTACATCCTTCAAGGTCCCTAGTCGTGGGTGTATCGAGACGGGGCATCGATATACCAGAGTAGACTAGCGTATACGCTTCTCGACCCATGTGATGGGCGATGGATGATCCCATATCCATTGGTGTTTGACATCAGAGATGGTATACGGGTGCTCAGTGGAGACTGGGTACACTGGACGGACTCGCCGAGAACTCCCAGATGGTATTATACCTCACGTCAGATGGCAGTTCTCAGGTGACACTTGTACAGGTTAGTCTGTAGACCCGAGATCGTCATAGAGTCTTGTGTGATTCCCACTGTGCTTTGATCTCCACCTTACCACGTCCATGAGGGCATGCAAAACGGTGGTCTTTGGGTACAGTCCCGAGTCACATGGAGGCAATGAGCGATAGGAGGGGTTTCGTCTCTCCCGGTATTGGGGGTTGATATTGCGCTGTGCTCGATTGGCCGTAACAGGGAAGTCCCTGGCCAGGGCTGATCAGAGATTTGCTGGTAAGTGTTACCAGTAGTTTCTCGACCCGTTATGAGCCTCACATCGGCACGACTTATCGGTTATTGGGGTCTGACGTATACCACCCCTAGACTTGATATGCGATATATTAGACGAAGAGACCGGACTGTATGGTAAGTGTTACTGGTCGGATTCGCAGGAGTGTGAGCGGGCTAGGTCGTCGATCTTCTGATCGCTCAATACCCGGGTGGCCATTACGTTTAGCAGACCGCTTGCGGCTTGTGGGTGCTTGATATGATCATCATCTGCTACCGGCGTATTGACGAGTCTTTAGAGTCCTACACAGAGGTTTCCTAGCTCAAGCGAAACGAAATAGGAGCGCATATGAGATATGTGCAGGACCAAGAATAATGCGTGTATGTGATACCGCATTTTATTCTCGCGATAAATGTTTCGATTGGTTATATTCGATATGACCTAGTTATCGAATCATTGATTCGATAAATCGATACATTGAATACTAGTCGGTTATGTGCGACATGACCGGATCATTGAATCAAATGTTGATTTAATGATTTAATGTATAATTATATATTTGATATATTACTTTGCATTAACTAGTATTGGTTCACTTTAAACGGATTTTTCTCACTTGGATTGCACATTGTATATGTGATATACTTTTGTGCACCTTTTGTATCATGTTTGATGATACTTGATCATGTGGTTAAGTGAATAGAATTAAACCATGGTTATTATGATAATTAGGGTTTTGCATATTTATTTATTCATTTATTTGTTTATTCATTTATTTGGATAAAGCTTAAGTGGAGAATGGTGGCATTTCTTGTTTTATGTTGAAGCTTCATGAAGCCTTGACTTTATGCAACCATTCTTGTCCACTAGCTTAACCCTAACTCTCCTAACAACTATGGTTGATTCTCTACACTTAACCTTAGTTGGAATTTTGATAAGTATAGATTTTTCTTTTCATTTTAAAAAACTTATCGTAATTCTAGCTCTTCTTCTTCTTCATCTTCAAAAGAAAAACTTAGATGCCATCAATGGCAACTTGAGTTCTAGTGAGAGAATTCCAAATCTAAAGTGAACCCATCTCCTATTTCTTCACCCTCTACCTCTTGCCAAGTTGTTTTGGGTGTTCTTTTCACAAGTTTCACAACTTTGTGAAGTCGGAGCTTGAACTAGTGCAACCTCGACGTAGATCGTCTTTGACACGAAGCCGACGACCTATTCCGCACGTTTTTCCGATGAAGCCGACGAATGAGTTGAGGATTCATGATGGACAGCGAGGGCATGACCACGTGGAGCTAAGGAGGTGGAAATCCGGATCTACAAAGGTTGTAGCATCTAACCTATAGTTAAATAGTTAACTAGCTTATCTTTTCGCCTAGAATTCTAGCGACGATCCGTAGTCTAGGGCTTCTCGGCACCATTTTTTTTAAATTGGCATGTCCGATGCCTTGTGCGACCTCACTAGGGTGCCTAGGAACCTTTCACTGGTATCAGAGCCTAGCTAGAGCCTTAGGCGAAGTCTAGACGCGATTTGAAGCCCGAACGAACCCGAAACCCTAAACTTATCTTGCTCTCTGGACTTTTTCCAAAAAGTGGGATTTTTCCAGATTAAAAATGTCTAAAAAATTCAGCAGGAATATCTAAGAATTATGGTGAAACACGGTATCATGATACATCTTTATAGGCGCGGAAACGCTGCAGAAGCATGGCTTCTGCCGCTGTTCCGCGGCCAACTGTTCAAATTGAGCAATACTGTTTGCACAGTAATTCTTGTTTTATGGTGCTGGATTTTCTGGGAATTTTTAATATTTATTCAAAAGTTGAATTTTCTGGGATTGTTTTAGAGCTTCGGTGTTTCGATCGGGGTATCAAATTTCGTCTTTGTGTTTTTCCGGATAATTTATAGAATATGTTAAAAAGTTCGACCGGATATAAATACCCAATTTTTCCCCTATCGGGAAATTTCCAATTGTTGGATTTTTCCGTAGTTTAACGACGTTCTAAGTAGTGCAAGTAACGCGATGGACCCTCTAGAAGACAACAAACCTTAACTCGATTATGTGACCGTCTTGAACTGCCCTTTGAACCTTCGGGTTTGGGGGAGTACGGCGTGCCACATGTGAGGCGTTGGCTTGACCCTTCTACGGCTGGACCGTCGGTACTGAGGCACGAACTGAATGTTGTTAGACTTATTTCATGTGATGGACTGTATCGGGAAAACTTGGGTATTCGACTGTTCGATCGGAAAGTTTAACATTTTCTGTTTATCTGGAATGTGATACAATAATTGGAATTCACAAACAGTTATGAGATAACTGAATGAATGTTATAAATTTAGCAGTTTAGTCCCATATGATATTGAAAAGAGTTTTCGATAATGAGACTAAAATGCGGGATTTATATCTGTTAGGCATATGATGTCTAAAGAAGTTGCGAATTCCAATTGTTGTAGTTTTACACTTTCTTTTCTGTGACCGTAAGTGTAGTATGTTCATATCGCCGGTTTCGTTGCTATACGTCAACGACAATTGGGGTATGCATACTTACTTACGTTGATGACATTTGATGTTATGTGTTGCTGGATATGTTATATTGGATCGTCGTATTCGAATAGCCGGGGGTTTTTATGTGAGATGAGTGTTTTTCATTTTCATTCATGTAAAAACTTGTATGTAATATTCTTTTATTTGGGGCACTTCCAGGTAGCGGAAGTTGTCACCCTTTGTATATTATTTACTTTTCCGCATTAGGATAGACCCAAGGAGGGGAGCACAAGTAACCGGGTTCTGGGGTCCAGTGGGAGACCAACTCGAGGAGTCGAGTCCGGGTCTCCTAACCCAAGAATTGGCAGGGTTGCTTGCCGCTCTCGTAGGGGTCTAGGGGTGTGGGATTGGCTATTCATCACGACCGTGGAATCCGTGTTTTATACTGGCTCGTATTGAAAACACGGACGTCCTAGTATATCCAATATTTCATATGTTTATTCTACTGCGATATCTGTGATGTGATTCTGTGATGGATATAGTATATAGTATATATGATATATTATATAGACGTTACTTATGTTTTACACCCGCGCTAGCCCTGCCCTGCTCTGTCGTTAGTTACCTAACCTAACGGTACACAAGGGGACATCGAGGCGAATGCGGATGGCATAAGTGTATGTCATATCTATCTGTGATGTTTAGGTATTTAAATGATGGGACTTCATTAATGTGATTAATGAAAGATAAGAAACCTAAGATGTTGTGGAATCAAATTTTAAATAAAACAGGTAGCTACAGTTCTTGCTTTGCACAGCGGTATATATGATATACCCCGCACCTTATTCGATGAGGAAAGGACCGAGATCCCTTCACCGGGAGTGACTCCTTTAGTAATAACTGACAGATGCTACACACCCGGTTTGCTTTTGACTGCTTTTGCATTTTTTGCTTTGCACAGCGGTATATATGATATACCCCGCACCTCATTCGACGAGGAAAGGACCGAGATCCCTTCACCGGGAGTGACTCCTTTAGCAAAACTAGAAAAGCCTCAAAATCACTCCATTTCAAAACTTCATTTGATTCTACAACGATATCAAGTTCATTACGCAATAGGTTTTCAGAAAAACCTGCGTAGCCCTCCGTCATTTCAGATAGGTTACATATAGTATTCGTGTTACATTTGTTGGCTTTCGTCAAGGTGTAGTGTGCGGTAGCTATGTGTTGTTTATCTGCTGCATATGATGCGACTGGATTAGGGTAGTCGTACGGCTTTGTTGGCTTTCGTCAAGGGTCGTGCGGGTGGGTTTGATTCAGTCAAGAAATGTACGGGTTGAACTTGACTAGCGGGCTGTGATTTGTTGGCTTTCGTCAAGGCCATAGCATGCTAGGGGCAAAAGCATTATCGGGAATTTCAAGTGTTGAAATTTGCAATGAGATTGCATACCTTCTATGAGATAGTTGGATCCCGATACCCACTGCGAGTAAGAGTTACTCCTGGGAGGGTTTTACACATTGCAATTAGCTGATCAAGTAGGTGTCTAGAAAGGTGTCAACGGGGTTACGCCTCTGGGAAAACGAGGTTTACATTAATTAGGTTTGTGCGAAAGCACGGGGGACCTCCCTCAAAGTACCGACACTGGCCTGGCTGAAAGATTGGCGAACTTGTAGTGTGTAATTAATCCCGGCTAGTCTTTCCTTTTAGGGTTTGGAGGAAGATTTGATAAAAAGCAGTGGGAGCCATCCTGATTAAATAAGATAATAACCAATCTGATCTTGCACGAGCATACGCTAAAGTGTTTTCTTCTCTCTCTCTCCAGGTAGCGACCAGTTCATGCCTTAATCAAGATAATAATATGGATGTATTGACCGAACCCGCATGTTATACTGTGCTGGGGAACGTTGGTTCCGTTCATTCTTATAAAAGTTATAGGAATGAACAGGATATAGGGGAATACCAGGATTCCCATGCCACCCGAATGAAGAAAGTACATGTTGATGCATTTTCTTCGGGTGTGTTCGTTACTGAGAATTGTTTCTCCATTTGCTCTACGTCCTGGGTATTAGATACCGGGTCAGGATCCCATATATGTAATCAGTTACATGGGCTTAGGAAAGGTAGAGAACTTGGAGAAGGTGATAAAGACATTAGAGTTGGAAATGGTGCAATTGTTGCAGCTAAGACTGTCGGGGAATATCACCTTGTATTACCAACTGGAAATACATTGGTTCTGAACGAATGCTATTACATGCCGAACCTGATATGCAACATTATATCGGTTTCTTTATTAAGCAAAGAAGGATATAATTTTGTATTACAGGACAATGTTATGAACATTTTCCGTGACCAAAAGTTGGTTGGATCAGGCACGTTATGCAATGGCATTTATGTTCTAAATCAATCAACAGTTCTGAGCATAACAAACACACACAAGAGGAAGAGTTCAGAACTGAACGAATCCTACTTGTGGCATTGTAGACTGGGTCACATCAATGTGACACGACTGGCTAAGTTGCATAAGGATGGATATTTGAAACCTTTCGAATTTTCATCTTATGACACTTGCCAGTCATGTCTCAAAGGCAAGATGACCAAAACTCCGTTTATGGGACACGGAGAAAGAGTTACCGAACTCTTGGGATTAATACATAGTGATGTATGTGGTCCCATGTCTACACATGCCAGGGATGGTTCTTCGTACTTCATTACATTCACTGACGATCTCTCAAGATACGGACATGTGTACTTGATAAGACACAAGTCTGAAGCTTTTGAGAAATTTAGAGAATATAAACAAGAAGTCGAAAACCAAACCGGAAAAAGTATTAAAATCCTTCGATCTGATCGAGGAGGTGAATACTTGAGCAATGAATTCCTGGACTTCCTAAAAGAGAATGGGATTCTCTCTCAACTGACTCCTCCATATACACCACCGCACAACGGTGTATCAGAACGGAGGAACCGCACCTTATTAGATATGGTGCGCTCTATGATGAGCACAGCTGAGTTACCTATTTCCTTCTGGGGGTATGCGCTTGAGACAACATACATCTATTGAATATGGCCCCCACCAAATCTGTGCCTACCACTCCATATGAGATATGAAAAGGGAAGAGACCAAGTCTTAACTATGTTAAGATATGGGGTTGTCCAGCCTATGTCAAACGACAAAATCCGGACAAACTCGAGGCACGGTCTGTTCTATGCAAATTTGTAGGATATCCCAAGAATTCTCAAGGGTATATCTTCTACCACCCTGAGGAACAAAGAGTGTTTGTTTCTCGGCATGCCACCTTTTTAGTAAAGGAATTTCTTGAAAAAGAGATTAGTGGTCATGAGGTAGAACTGGAAGAGGTTCCAGCTGCAGAAGCTACAACAGAAGATCTGGTGGAACCAGAGGATTCCGTAGTTCCCGATGAACCCCATCCTCTCCGCCGATCTAGTAGGGTTTCTCGTCCACCAGAGAGATACTACGGTTTTCTCATTGACGGTGGAAGCGAGGATTGCATCATGGAGGATGATGACCCAACTAGCTTCGAGCAGGCCATCACGAGTGGGGACTCAGTGAAATGGCTGGATGCTATGCGGTCCGAGATGGAATCCATGTACACCAACAAAGTGTGGACTTTGGAAGTTGCTCCTGAAGGGGTAAAACCCATTGGGAGCAAGTGGATCTTCAAGAAGAAACTTGGTGTAGATGGGAAAGTGGAGACTTTCAAAGCTAGACTTGTAGCAAAGGGTTTTCGTCAAAGACCAGGTGTGGACTCTGACGAGACCTTTTCTCCAGTGGCTATGCTTAAATCCATCCGGATCATGCTTGCCATCGCTGCATATCATGATTACGAAATCTGGCAAATGGATGTTAAGACCGCCTTTCTAAATGGTGATTTAGAAGAGTGCGTGTACATGACTCAGCCAGAGGGCTTCGTAGACAGTGGGAGCAGCGGGAAGGTGTGCAAGCTGCTTAAATCCATTTATGGATTAAAGCAAGCATCACGGAGTTGGAACATCTGCTTTGACGTCGTTATCAAAGAGTTTGATTTCGTCAAAAATCCAGATGAACCTTGTATCTACAGGAAGGTGGCAGAGAGTAAGATTGTCTTCCTCGTATTGTACGTGGACGACATACTCTTGATAGGAAATGATATTCCTATGCTGCAATCGGTCAAGCTCTTCTTATCACAAAGATTCTCAATGAAAGATCTTGGTGATGCCTCCTGCATATTGGGAATCAGGATCTATAGAGATAGATCCAAACGGATTTTGGGATTGTCCCAATCCAGGTACATTGACACCATACTAAAGAGGTTTAGTATGGAAGAGTCCAAGCGTGGGAACTTACCCACGATCTCTGGAGTCACTCTCTCCAAAGAGATGTCTCCCAAGACTGATTTGGAGAGAGCTCGCATGCAAGGGATACCCTATGCTTCGGCAGTAGGCTCTATCATGTATGCGATGCTATGTACCAGACCTGATGTGGCATACTCACTAAGTGTAGTGAGCAGGTATCAAGCTGATCCTGGAGAGAGTCACTGGACAGCTGTGAAGAGCATTCTCAAGTACTTGCGAAGGACTAGAGATATGTTCTTGGTGTATGGTAACGGAGAACTCCAAGTGGAGTCCTTTACCGATTCGAGCTTCCAGAGTGATAAGGAAGACTCTAAGTCGCAGTCGGGATTTGTCTTTACCCTTTACGGAGGGGCGGTTAGCTGGAAGAGTTCCAAGCAGGAAACCGTGGCAGACTCGACGATGGAGGCTGAATACATCGCTGCCAACGATGCTGCCAAAGAGGCTGTCTGGATCAAGAAGTTCATTACTGAACTTGGAGTGGTTCCATCCATTGAGCGTCCAATACCTTTGTATTGCGATAACAATGGAGCGGTGGCTTTGGCCAAGGAACCCAGGTCCCATCAGCGATCCAGGCATATTCTGAGGCGGTATCACCTGATCCGGGAGATAGTTGATCGCCGGGAGATCAAGGTCAGGAGAGTTGACACGAAGAACAACACGGCGGATCCACTCACGAAGGCCATTCCCCAGATACAGTTTGAGAGACTCTTCGGGATGCTCGGTATGCGATACTACAGCAGCTGGCCCTAGTGCAAGTGGGAGATTGTTAGTTGTATGTATGCCCTAGAGGCCAGTATTGTACAGATGATGTATATTATATTGGATGCTTGGACATATATAGAGATGACTTTCTTGCTCGATATGATAGTATGCTATCTGGTTACTCTTTATCTTAACATGTACACTAGTCTCTTTATACTGTCTTATAGTTACATGTTGGTAAAGCCCTTAGGGTGTGTACTTGACTACCTGGACTATGATCCAGATCATACTTGTGGGGACATGCTAGTCCATAAGTACATCCTTCAAGGTCCCTAGTCATGGGTGTATCGAGACGGGGCATCGATATACCAGAGTAGACTAGCGTATACGCTTCTCGACCCATGTGATGGGCGATGGATGATCCCATATCCATTGGTGTTTGACATCAGAGATGGTATACGGGTGCTCAGTGGAGACTGGGTACACTGGACGGACTCGCCGAGAACTCCTAGATGGTATTATACCTCACGTCAGATGGCAGTTCTTAGGTGACACTTGTACAGGTTAGTCTGTAGACCCGAGATCGTCATAGAGTCTTGTGTGATTCCCACTGTGCTTTGATCTCCACCTTACCACGTCCATGAGGGCGTGCAAAACGGTGGTCTTTGGGTACAGTCCCGAGTCACATGGAGGCAATGAGCGATAGGAGGGGTTTCGTCTCTCCCGGTATTGGGGGTTGATGTTGCGCTGTGCTCGATTGGCCGTAACAGGGAAGTCCCTGGCCAGGGCTGATCAGAGATTTGCTGGTAAGTGTTACCAGTAGTTTCTCGACCCGTTATGAGCCTCACATCGGCATGACTTATCGGTTATTGGGGTCTGACGTATACCACCCCTAGACTTGATATGCGACATATTAGACGAAGAGACCGGACTGTATGGTAAGTGTTACTGGTCGGATTCGCAGGAGTGTGAGCGGGCTAGCTCGTCGATCTTCTGATCGTTCAATATCCGGGTGGCCGTTACGTTTAGCAGACCGCTTGCGGCTTGTGGGTGCTTGATATGATCATCATCTGCTACCGGCGTATTGACGAGTCTTTAGAGTCCTACACAGAGGTTTCCTAGCTCAAGCGAAACGAAATTGGAGCGCATATGAGATATGTGCAGGACCGAGAATAATGCGTGTATGTGATACCGCATTTCATTCTCGCGATAAATGTTTCGATTGGTTATATTCGATATGACCTAGTTATCGAATCATTGATTCGATAAATCGATACATTGAATACTAGTCGGTTATATGCGACATGACCGGATCATTGAATCAAATGTTGATTTAATGATTTAATGTATAATTATATATTTGATATATTACTTTGCATTAACTAGTATTGGTTCACTTTAAACGGATTTTTCTCACTTGGATTGCACATTGTATATATGATATACTTTTGTGCACCTTTTGTATCATGTTTGATGATACTTGATCATGTGGTTAAGTGAATAGAATTAAACCATGGTTATTATGATAATTAGGGTTTTGCATATTTATTTATTCATTTATTTGTTTATTCATTTATTTGGATAAAGCTTAAGTGGAGAATGGTGGCATTTCTTGTTTTATGTTGAAGCTTCATGAAGCCTTGACTTTATGCAACCATTCTTGTCCACTAGCTTAACCCTAACTCTCCTAACAACTATGGTTGATTCTCTACACTTAACCTTAGTTGGAATTATGATAAGTATAGATTTTTCTTTTCATTTTAAAAAACTTATCGTAATTCTAGCTCTTCTTCTTCTTCATCTTCAAAAGAAAAACTTAGATGCCATCAATGGCAACTTGAGTTCTAGTGAGAGAATTCCAAATCTAAAGTGAACCCATCTCCTATTTCTTCACCCTCTACCTCTTGCCAAGTTGTTTTGGGTGTTCTTTTCACAAGTTTCACAACTTTGTGAAGTCGGAGCTTGAACTAGTGCAACCTCGACGTAGATCGTCTTTGACACGAAGCCGACGACCTATTCCGCACGTTTTTCCGATGAAGCCGACGAATGAGTCAAGGATTCATGATGGACAGCGAGGGCATGACCACGTGGAGCTAAGGAGGTGGAAATCCGGATCTACAAAGGTTGTAGCATCTAACCTATAGTTAAATAGTTAACTAGCTTATCTTTTCGCCTAGAATTCTAGCGACGATCCGTAGTCTAGGGCTTCTCGGCACCATTTTTTTAAAATTGGCATGTTCGATGCCTTGTGCGACTTCACTAGGGTGCCTAGGAACCTTTCAGAAACATGGTGGTACCCATTACGGGACAGTAAACAACAACTAGAGTCGCTCTGGACTGCAGTCCAGAGTCGCACTCCGATCCAAATATCGTTACAATTTCAGTACGGAAATCATGAGAAACTTGTATAGGGTTAAAGTTCGTCGAGTCGGCTTCGATTTAAGCCCTCGAACGCATCATTTCAGTGTGTATCTAATTTATGGTGATTTTAACCGTTTTCAAATACGAGAAATTTCCAGTTTTATGGATGTATTTGGGGGTATTCGTTTTAGTCATTAACGGTCATATTTTCCAATGAAATTCACACACTAGATTCACAGCCATACGGGCCAGACTATACAATTGAGTTCCGTCAAATTAAATGAGGATTTCCATTGAGATCATGCATCGAACAGTTGCATCGTATAATTTATCGAGGATAGTAAGTATGGAATCTATAAGATTATAGTTCGTAACTAATACCAATTAGCATGTAGCAAGTATGGAACTTGCCTGACGACGACGATCGACGACACGACAGCAGCGAACGGTGATGAATGGTACGGCACGGCACATTGTATGCACGGACTAGATACGGCAACACAAAGAGTTTGGCCTCGGCTCGAACTTGGGTTCGACGGCTCGGCAGCGATGGCTCGGGTGATGCTACGGCGACGTTGGCAAGGTCGTCGGTGCGGGGTTGGCCGGAGGCAGTGCTGGGTGCTCGTTGGAGTCTGGTGATGGCTAGGGGATGCTGTGGCTGTGGAGACTCACTGATAAAATCCCTAACCCTTCGAATAAGCCCTGCGCTTGATTTTATGTGGATTGGTGATATTTCTCCAATGTTTATACCTTAACTAAAACATTGATGCTTGATCCAGCCTGCCTCTTTCAAGTAAGGTTAGAAGAAGGGAAGGTGAGGGATGGTGGGCGGTGAGGATGACGGTGGCGATCTTGACGACAGGACGAGTTCCTGCGATGGGAAAAATGGCGGCAGGGTTGCAGGCACGGAGTTAGGTTGTAAGGGGGTGATCCGGTCTTGGTATCGGGTCCTTGAAGGGAAGTAGAGGAGGAAGAGACGGGGACGGTAATGAAGGGAAACCGATGAGGTGGTCGGCGGCGTGGAGCGACGGCAAGGGAGCTCGGGGCAGGAAGAAAAAGGGGTGGTGGTGAGGGCGCAAGGGCTGTGGGGAGCTCGGGTGAAAGGGCCGCTCGTCGACGGAGGAGGGTTCACCAACGCGTTTGGTGGCCGGAGTTTGAAGGCGAAGTCGGCGGAAAGGAGGCTCGATGCTCGATGGATAAGAGAGAGCAGAGAACGAGAGAGGGAAAACAGAGAGAGTGGGGAGAGGGTGTGAGGGAGATCGGGGCGACGAGATTGGGGAAATCATGAGGGGTAACGGCCAACCGAGCGTAGGCGTGGGCGTGGGCATGGGCGAAGGAAGTGGGTCGAGCGAGCGGGAAGGGCGGAAATAGTCGTTGGGGAAGATGGAGGGTGTAGAAGGCGGGTCGGGTTCTAGGGAGAGCGGGTCGGGTGAAGGTTTGTTGGGCTGGCGGGCTTGGGCCATAAAATTTAAATTAATTGTTTAATTCCATTAAATTTTATAGTGGGCTGAGGAGGGGACGGGCTGGGCCGAGGCAAAGAAAATAATTTATTTATTTGAAAAGGAGTTTGGGCTGAGGGTTATAATTTAAGGAAATAAATTTTCTATGGGCTGAGGGTTATAGTAGAAAGGGAATGATTTCTTTAGTTTGGTTTTATTGTTTGGGCTGAGGGATTAGGGAAGAAAAATGGGGGAGTAAGTAATGGAAGTGGCTGGCTAAAATATATGGGGAAAAAGTTTAGATAAATTTAGGGTTAGGGATTTTAAATACTATAATAATGCGTATAAAATAAATAAACTTTAAGAGTAACAAAATACGGATATTGGTATAAAAAGGGGCTGGGTATTACAGAATCGGAGCTAGCCTCAGGAGTTGCTGCAATATCCATCATCGGTTGCTTCAACGACTCCTCTTGTAGTGGCGCGGAGGAAGCCTGATCAACAAGCGAAGGCTCCAAAGATTCCATAGCGGTTGTTGAAGGAGGAGCATCCTTTATATGAACACCCAAGGATCGTGCCCCGCTCGAAACAGCGCTAGCCGCGGAGGTTCCTATAAGAGAATAAAGGAAAGGAGTCAAAAGATGGTCGAAATGAGTTATATATATTCTAAAACGCATAAGACAATGTCATACCGAGACCCATAGAAGCTTGAAGGTTTTCTTTCTCCTCATACGTCCTAATCGACGCTTGGAGAGCCTCCTAAGGAGAGATGCCTGTTAAAAAAAATAAAGTGTTAAAAATAAGACAAGATATCATTTCTCTCTAGGATATACAAAGAATGGGAACGAAATATACCTGATGCCGCAAGAGCGGCAAACACCGCTTGCTCGCGAGCTAACCATTTAGAAGCTTCAAGGGCTGCTTGAAAATTCGTCGCTACATTTTCATTGGCAGAGGTCTCAGGGAGAAAAAGATTATCGTTTGTTCCATATTCGGAAAGACCCTCCCTATAGAGAGCATGAGCTTCTTGACCGAACATGATGTCAGTTGAAAACATCGACCTCTTCTTCTTTTAGGAGCCGAGAGCAACGCTTGATGATAAGTGTTTTCTCTTTACGGGTATCTTCGGACGGCGAGTTCCAATTTCAGAGCCAATGTCTTATTCAGGTGACACTGCAGCCACTATGCCACTATGTGTTCTCATATCGGGCCTTTATTTAACCATCGACACAATCGGAAAAACACGCGGAGGCATCACCGCATCGCTCTCCCTTAAAGAAGGGCGGACGACTGTTCGCCGTTTCAGCGGGACCGCAAGACTACTGGCATGAACGAAATCCTTGTGATCGAGAATCATCCTCTTTTCTTCCTTGATAATAGCACCTGTCGCGCATTGATACCGGGTAGTATAAGCAGATAAGGCCTTCGGAATATTATCCGGTTTGTTCATCAAGAAATGAGATCTCATGTTCAACCGCATGAAATGATGGACAACATTGCGAACGATCTTCTTTGAAGCAACGGGATTGACGAGAAAAGCCTTAAGGGGAACACCCTGATCGTAGCCTAATTGATGGGCATAGCGATGAGGGTTATACTGTATAAAAAGCATAGAAGCATTTCGTCTATATACCAAAAATCCAGGCATAATGGAGTACAAATGCGCGATTTCCCTAGCCTTAAAAATGGAAACTCCATCCTTAAGCATGTCATGCAATGGCTGGACTACACTGGAACGTTCTTTGCTAGTGGTCAGGACCCTATCAATGAAGGTCATGATGTCTTCCATAAGGCATGGACGCAGAAGCAATCGCTGAGCCGCCCGTTGCGTTGGATCGGAAGAAAAAGCGCCAACCAAACTTCATAACCCGCGAGAAGTTATATCCATAAAAAAACTGGGGTTTCTTATGCTCACCGAAGTCACCCAGCGCATGCATCTCGATCTACGATGCAAAATAATGGAGAGGGAAGTTTATGGGCTCCATACCCGGCTGGGTGGTGTCAGCTGCCATGCTTAAACCATTATACAAATAGGCTAATCCCGCAACACTGACGACCACACGCGTTCTCTTCGTGATACGATGAGCTGGGTAAAAACAGACAGTCTTATGAACCAATGATGTGTGGGAAGCACGAACCAGCTGAGTCATAAACCAATGAAGCCCACAAAAACGTCTCCTCATCAATGTCCGGGGCAGTAATTTCTTCAAAGGAAGTGAGGGGGATATCTTGAATGTAGAATTTCTTTAGATCCTTGTCAGCAGTCAGCAGTTTGTCTAAGCCAAACCCGAAGGGATCATTAAGCTTTGCGAACTTCACAGTCTTCTTGGACAAAACTTCCGTCAGAAGGAAACATGCGATGAAATTTAAAAAGCTGACCCCATGTTCTCCTGATTCTAAATATAAGCTTTCGTAGATATTCAACACTTTGATGAGACTCGAGAATTTATGTCGGATGGCATTTTCGGGTGTATGGCCAATGACAACCGATTCTGTGGCGAAAGTGTATTCGTCGGGAGAAAGTACCTCCTCGTAGTGCTCCCCCCTGATGGGTAAATCGAAGATTTCTAGCAATTCTTCTAGAGAAATTGACACTTTCCGGTCCGATAATAGAAAGGTGTGGGTCGGGATATTCCATTGTTCTAAAAATGACTTGACCCACCATACGTGAGGGGTATGATAATAAAACAGAGACATGTATATCGCCGGATATAGTCTAGTCTTCAGCAGCAAAGAATTCTCAGCGGATAGGACATAATGAGCCTAAGCAAGATAACCCTTCGGATGTCGTAGGGGTGACTCCTATGGTATAAACCTGACACCACGGCCGCGCTTCTTCTTATCATATTCGACGCCCCAAAATATCTATGGCCATCAGTGGCTGAATCGGTATTGATGCCATAGACGGTTGAAGACAGCCGTTCGCAGTCCAATTAGTTTTCTCTACCGCATAAGAAGTCGGTGGAAGGTTCGTGTACTGAGTCGGAGGGATTGGCTCTGAAAGTACTTCACAAGTAAAGCTACGACATCCCCGGATAATGTGACTATACCATGTTCCCCATATTTGAAGGAATTTCTATTCCGGATCGTGGTCCTGAATCAAAGCGAGCACTTCATGATCAGTAGGCGCATCAGTGAAAGCACTTTCTGAATGAACATAAGGGAAGTAGAAAATCAAAGCCATGGTACCCGAAAGAAATCATGTGCAAAATTAGTAACAAGTGCTAGAATCACTAAAACCAAAAGCTAGTAGACTCCAAAGAAACAAATTGGCGGCACATTAATGATTGGAATATGTGCTAAGTAGAGAAATCTAAAAAGATTCTCTAAGCCTGTTTTTAATAATAAAATTTTTTAGAGCTAAGCTTTGTAGGTATAAAATTCCAAAAATTTCCTTAAAAGGAAAAATGATTGAGATCAGAGCCAAGCTCTACAAAATAAAGTGGAGTTAATCTCTAAAATCCACAAAACAGGGAATTTGATAAGATAGATCATCCGAGCAAACCTCTGTTGAATTAAAATAAATGAAATCCCTAAAGGGAATATAATCTAAAATAAAAAATCAGAACTAAGTTCTATAACAACAAATGAAGCCAAAAATCTCAAGAAATCCCTAAAGAGAATATGGTAGAGCCAAGCTTTGTGACCAAAATGGCTTTGAACTCCAAAATTCTTGAAGAACAATATTCTAAATGCAAGAGCTAAGCTTTGTTCAAGAACTTTATTACCAAGAAAATTTTGGAAGAGTGTGTCTACAATGCAGATTTATAGAAAATTGAAGAACTGAGCTAAGCTCCAATGGATAATAAAATTCTCAAGGAAGAAGAAGAGATGGAGGCATGGCTATCATCTAGGTCTTAATACCCTATTTATAAAGAGATGGGGTCGGTTCAAATTTTCCATATCCCGAGGCGGATCCGACGGCTTAAAGGCCGGACACCGTTGCACTCACGTGCAAGCCACTCGAGTGGTGGGGGCATTTGTTTCCTCATAAAAAATAGGGCAGAGCTTCACGTGTTAGACACGTGATCGCCTACGAACAAAGCACATAAACGCCTATTCTGATAGGATTAAATTCTAGGGCGGCATCTCACGTGTTAGACACGTGAGCACCTGCGTGCAAAGTACGTGAACGCCAGTTCTGATAGGATTAAAACCTAGGGCAGTGCCTCACGTGTTAGATACGTGAGTGCCTGCGTGCAAAGCACGTGAATGCCTATTCTAATAGGATTAAATCCTAGGTCAGCGCCTTACGTGTTAGACACGTGAGCGGTTGCGTGCAAAGCTCGTGGACGCTTGTTCTGATAAGATTAAATCCTATGGCAGCGCCTCACGTGTTACACCCGTGAGCGTTCACGTGCAAAGCATATAGGCACCTGCTTTAGAAAGGATTAAATCCTATAGTTACGTCCACGTACGTAGCATGTGAGCGTCAGCGTCCAAAATTGAAGCAGTTTGCTTTGGGTAAAATTAAATTCTACAAGAGAAAATATTCCCCTAAACAAGAAGGATATTATTTGTTAAATAGAGAGCCGTTGGATCGAAAATCCAATGGTAGAATTAAATTCTATTAGGGAAAATATCTCCCAAAGCTTTCTAAATGAGAAAGATATACTCTGAACCCTTGGATTAAAAATCCAATGGTGATTGAAAAATCATTAAGAGATAGAATTAAATTCTATATGGGAAAATATTTCCTTAATCTTGTTAAAAACAAGAAAATGTATTCTTTTAAACAGAGAGTTTTGGATCTAAGATCCAACGGTGAATAAAAGTCACCACTTGATTATAAAATCAAGTCGAGATCTCTTAAATAAAGGACCCTCTCAACTAATCAACAGTTTTTCCTCAGCTATATAAAGAACTCGAGACTTCAAGTCTCAAAAAAGAAAAAACCATCTATAAGCTTTTGTAAAAAAGAATGAAGTTACAATCAAGAATTTAATTGTCTTTCTAAAGAAAATTTTCTTGATCCTCCCAAACCCTAGGTAAAGAAAAAAAAACATAGATCAAACCATCTCCTTTGCCTATCATATATAAATATAAGGGTTTAACCCTTTATAAAGAAATTAGTTCTTTCCTTGGATCTAAGATCCGCAAAACAAATCTCGCATAAGTTGAGAATTTAATTTTAATCGAGAAGATCTTATTCCTCAGATCTAAAGGAAAACTAAACATGAGAAAAGAAACATGAAAGAAAAAATGGAATTTACATTCCAGTAATTTAATTCCTTTAAAAGCATAGTTTAACCCTTCAAAGAACATAGTACTCACTTAAAAAAGAAACAGAAGAACTTAGTTCTCAAAAATCCGATCCCAGATCTTCAAAATAGTGATCTTGGTGATCGTTAATGGCTAAAATACCGTTAACAGAAGTTTAACTTCTTTTAAAAAATAAGCAGAGATTTAATTTTTAAGGACACGGCGTCTCGCGTGATATCCATGTGAGCGCTCAAAAGATTCTATGAAGATAGCGCCTCACGTGATATACACGTGAGCGTTTAAAAGATGCCAAGCTTGAGCGCTTCACATGATACCCACATGAGCGCTGCGTAAAGAAAGTGCTTAGCACTGATAGAGCAGCGTCCAAGACTGAGCGTTTCACATGATACCGACGTAAGCGCCAGAGATTTGATTGTTGTTATCACAACACGATAACGTAATTAACTGCAGGGGTTTTCGCTTGCAAGGAAGAGCATCCCCATAATCAAAAACCTCTCACAAATGAGGGGGAATTTGATAAAGTCATGCTACATCGGTCGCATCTGTCCAAACCTCCGATATACGGTACCATAAATCAACTTGGCATCTTCGGATAGGTCAACGGATATATTCCAAATATCATCTTCCCCCAAATTCATGTAAGATGATCTATCCCAATTCATCTCTATTTTCAGCAGTAAACAAAAGTCTGGCCGTCAAACGAGCCAATGAGCCATCTGGATTAAGCTTTATGATATATACCCATTTGCAACCAACTGCTCTCTTTCCAACGTGCAAATGGTCAAGTTTCAATGTACCATTCAAGCGTAAGGCTAACATTTCTTCTTCCATGGCTTTCCTCCATCCAGGATGAGCTATAGTATGAGATGTAGAAGAAGGAATAGCATAGGAATCAACAGCAGCGATAAATGTTCTATACAATGTGGCGTTATCTGATTGAGAATAGAGAGGCTCAGTGGTACAGGTACTTTTGCGAAGAACAACTGAAACATCAAGATCAATTTGAATCGGATCTGAATCAGAAATAGGTGTAGGTTCTTCAATGAATGGTGGTCCCTCTTCCTCGTTTTCTTCCACCTGAGTTGGTTGCTCAATTAAGTGATCATCTAGTTCTGAAGTATTTAGTACCGGTGAGACACGGGAATTGGCTAAAGAGGATTCGACAACAAGACATCATTTTCATTAGGAAAATCCTCTCTAAGTGATTGAGGTATTATATTAGTACCAAAAAGGGGTACTTTCATGAATGGTCACATCAGTAGAGATGAAGACTCAATCGAGTTCTTTTCTATAAAACTTGTATCCCATTTGACTCCGAGGATATCCTAATAAAACATACTTAATGGACTTGAGATCAATCTTTGATAATCCAAGTTGATGATTGTAGACAAAAAAAATACAACCAAAAACACGTAAAGGAAGAGGAAATAAAGATTTAGAGGGAAAAATAGAGATTGGAATTTATCCCGTTAAGATTGAGCTTGGTAGACGATTGATAAGATAACAAGCAGTGAGAACAATATCATCCTAAAAACGTTTAAAACAATTCATATGGAACAAAAGAGAACCTGTGTCACGATCTGGAAATGGCACGTGACCGGAACTTGAGTCATGTGAAGCCTATAGGACCCCACAGTAACCCAAGTTGGACAAAAACCAAGAATCAAAATCTTTTTTAAGAAAATAATGGAGGTGAAGTTTTGAAAAGAGTATAAATGAAATCAAGTTCAGCTTATAAAGTATAAGTAAAGTTTATAGAAATACAAGTAGGTAGTGTACTAAAGTTTGAAAACATTTCGTCATTTGAACTTTGGATAACACCTCCTTTGTAAATTTTAATCAAAATAGTACATAAACAATAATAATATTAACATCCCCAAGTGGGAGCTAGCTTTTCGCCAATCGGCGGAAACACAACCACGCAAGTAAATATACGACGCCCAAGGCGAAGATCAATCACAGAAAAGAATAAGGAAAACCAAAACATCATCGAACTCAAGAATAAATAATATATATAACTCTCACTCTAAGTCCAACAGAATATACAAGTCTCTAGTTTCTAAATCAACCAAATATACATAGTCTGGTGGTTGATGGAGCTTTTAACTAGATTTCAAAAGAATATAATATACAATGGTGGTTACAATATGTAGTGTAACCCATCTACCAAGCAACCACCCAAAAGACATAATGTTCCAGCAAACCGCTATTGAATCCGAGCGGTCGGTCTGCAAGAAAACTATGGCACAACGGGGGTGAATTGCCAACTCGTGAGTACAAGATATCATCAGGTAGAAATCGAATGTATAACGATCTACCTATGTCATACAATAATATAATAATAATATCATACTGTGTGGTATCGAAATGAACGTGTATATATGTATATATATATAAGTAGAATATTGTGTAAGTATCAATGTGGTATCGTGTCATCCATATCATGTATGTATACATATCATCCGATGTGTGTTCATCAACGACACTCGAAATCATCATGAAATCTTGAGTGTCCAGCATCGACACTCGAAATCATCATAAATCCCATGCCCAGTATCGACACGTAATCCCCATATCTCAGGCCCCGTCTCATCGGACCGGTCCTCATATTGCTGGGTTCCCTAGGCGGACGTTGGGTTTCGGAAGGCATCAACCATGCCGTTTTCAAAAAAAATGGCGTGCTAAAGAACCCTAACGCTAGAATCTAAACTAGAGAATTAGACGAACAAGCATGTAAACATCTTTACATCTAAGTGAACAAGGAATACAACCTTTGTAGACCGGTCCTTAACTTCAATAGCTCCGTGTAGTAGTCCCTTCACTCCAAGTAGTGATCTCCCGGACTCCAGTGAAGCTCCACAAGGTGAAATGAACAAGCTTGCTTGAAGACTTCGAGACCGAAGATGATCTACGTCAAGGAGACACTAACTCAAGCTACCTCTTCACTAAGTGATGAACTGGTGAAGAAACAACCCAATCTAAATGGCTAGTAGAGAAGAGGTTGATGAAGTAGGAATTTTGCTCACTTTAGAAATTATTTTCTCACTATTTTTCTTCATCTCTCATAAAGCTGAAAGCTTGAGAAAGAAGATGAAGAAAGCAACCATGGAATGAAGCAAGTGAAGAATGAATCAAGTGGTGAGAATAGAAACTATGGGTGAGTTAATATCATATACTAACTCATGTAGAAACTAAACTATATCTAAACAATAATGGTTGGGTTAATAAATATCTTCAAGTAAAACAAAATTAATGGACTTGGTCAATGGTTCCACAAGCTTATACAAGCTTCAACCACATAACAATTTCCAACTAATTTGATATACTTTAAATAAACAAAACCTTACATTATTATAAGCATGGTGTGAGTCGCATACACCCATGTAGCATGTGGCATCAAGCATGACACAAAAGATGTACATTAATATATATCGCATATATACTAAGTGTACACTAGTGAGAAAAAGAATACTTAAGTGAGTTAATATTAGTTAATGTAAGATAATATATCAAATATATAATTATACATTAAATTATTAAATCAACACTTGATTTAATAATACGACTATATAGTATACAACCGACTAATATCAAATGTATCAACTTGTCGAATCAACACTTGATTCGACAGCCCGGTTATATTACATATAACCGATCGATATCACATATCACGACAATAGAATACGGTATCAGATACGCGTATTAATCTCGGTCCCGCACATATCACATATGTGCTCCTACTTCGTTTCGCTTGAGTCAGGAAACCTCTGTGTAGGACTCTAAAGACTCGTCAATACGCCGGCAGTATGTAGTGATCATATCAGTCACCCACAAGCCGCAAGCAGTCTGCTAAACGTAACGGCCATCCGGGTATTGAGCGATCAGAAGATCAACAAGCAAGCCTGCTCGTACTCCTGGGAATCCAATAAGCAACACTACTGTACAGTTCGGTCTCTTCGTCTGATATGTCGCATACCGCAGCCTGGGGGTGGTAAAACGTCAGACCCCAATAGCCTGATAAGTCATGCCGATGTGAGGTTCATAACGGTTCGAGAAACTACTGATAGCACTTACATATAGATCTCAGCAACCCTGGCCAGGGATTTCCTATTATGGCCAATCGAGCATAGCGCAACATCAACCGCCAATACCGGGAGAGACGAAATCCCCTCCTATCGCTTATAGCCTCCATGTGACTCGGGACTGTACCCAAAAACCACCGTTTTGCACGATCTCTTGAACGTGGTAAGGTGGAAATCAAAGCACAGTGGGAATCACACAAGACTCTATGACGATCTTGGGTCGACAGACTAACCTGTACCAGTGTCACCAGAGAACTGCTATCTGACGATATGTATAATACCATCTTGGAGTTCTCAGCGAGTCCGTTCAGTGTACCTAGTCTGCACTGAGCACCCGTATACCATCTCTGATGTCAAACACTAATGGATATGGGATCATCCACCGCCCATCATATGGGTCAAGAAGCGTACACGCTAGTCTACTTTGGAATATCGATGCCCCATCTCGATACTCCCACGACTAAGAACAATTGAAGGATGTACTTACCGACTACCTCTGCCCCACTAGTATGATCTGCATCATAATCCTGGTAGTCAAGTACTCATCCTAAGGGCTTTACCAACATGTAATAGAGAGACAATAAGTGTACATGTTAAGATAAAGAGCAACCAGATAGCATACTATCATGTCGAGCAAGAAATTCCTCCCTATATATGTCCAAGCATTCACTATAATATACATCACAAGTATAATAATGACCTCTAGGGCATACATATAACTAACAATCTCCCACTTTCTCTAAGGCCATTTGTTGTAGTATCTCATACCCAACGTCCCATAAAAGTGTCTCTAGGGAAAGGCCTCTGTGAGTGGATCTGCCGTGTTATCCTTCGCGTTAACTCTCCTTACCTCGATCCCTTGGAGATTAACCATCTCCATGATAAGGTTATATTGTCCTCAGAATATGTCTAGATGGCTGATGGACCGGTGTTCCTAGGCCAAAGCCACAACTCCATTGTTGTCACAATAACAGTTATTGGACGCTAATTGGTAGGAACCATGTTCATCTCATGAACAAGAATTATCCAGACATCTACTTTGGTAGCATCATTGGTAGCGATATATTCAGCCTTTATTGTCCCTCCACTGAAGGTAAAGACAAAGCCCATGCTGACTTTCAGTCGTCCTTATCACTCTGGGTGATGGAATTGGTAAAGGACTCCCACTGGAGTTCACCGTTACCAAACACCAAGAACATTTCTTTAGTGCTTCTCAAATACGTAAGAATGTCCTACACAGCTATCCAGTGATTTTCCCAAGATCCGATTAATTCCTGATCACTATACCTAGTGAGTCAGCTACATCTGCTCTGGTACATAACATCGCATATTTGATAGAGCCTAGTGCCGAAGCATAGGGTATCCCTTGCACGCGAGCTCTCTCCAACTCAGTCTCGGGAGACATCTTTTTGGAGAGAGTGATTCATGAGTAAGTGGACGAACCACCATGCTTAGAACCTCCATGCTAAACCCATTTAGTATGGTGTTAATATACCTGGATTTGGAACACTCCGAACATCTACTTATATTTATCACCATAGATCATAGTCGACAAGATGTAGTAGGTATCATCCAGATCTTCCATAGAGAATCATCGTGATAAGAGGAGCTTGACCGAGTGTAGCATAAGAAACCATTTCCTATCAAGATATGTCATCTATGTACAATACGTGTAAGACAATCTTACTCTCTACAACCTTCTTGTATATACAAGGTTCATCTACCTTTTTTATGAAGTCAAACTCTTTGACTGCCACATCAAAACAGATGATCCAACTCTGCGATGCATGCTTTAATCCTAATGGACTTAAGCATAGCCACTGAAGAAAATGTTTCATCATAAACTACACCTGGTTATTTACGATAGCCTTTTACTACAAGTCTAGCTTTAAAAGTCTTAACTTTCCATCTACACCAAGAATCTTTTCAAGATCCAATTTGCTCCCAATGGGTTTTACCTCTTCAGGTGCAACATTCAAACTCATACTTTGTTGGTGTACATGGATTCCATCTCTGATTTCATAGCATCCAACCATTCATAGAGTCCCCACTCGTGATGGCCTGCCTGAACCAGGTTGGGTCATCATCTACCAAGATGCAATCCTCGCTCCCACTGTCATCGAAAAAACTGTAGTATCTCTCAGGTGGATGAGGAACCCTACCAGATTCGCGGAGAGGCTGAAGCTCGTTGGAGACTATTGAATCCTTTGGTTTCACCAAATCATCAGTTGTTAGTTTGTCCAGCTAGAACTCCTTCCAGTTCTACCTCATGTCCACTAATTTCTTAATAAGAAATTCCTTTTCTAAAAAGGTGGCATGCTGAGAAACAAAACACCTTTTGCTCCTCAGCTGTGGTAGAAAATATTCCCTCGCAAATGTTTGGGATATCCTAACAAACTTATACAGAACTGACCTTGCCTCGAGCTTGTCCGGATTCTGCCTTTCAATATAGGACGGACAACCCCATATCTTAACTCGTTTAAGAGATGGTCTCTACCCATTCCATATCTCATATGGAGTGGTAGGTATTGATTTGGATGGAACCCCATTCAATAGGCATGCAGCTTCTGTTAGGTTTACCTAGCACCTCATGAAGGGTTTGGAAGTATCACATGTGCCAAAATCAAATTTTTAAGGTGCTAAGTGAACATACAAAGAATCAACACTAGAAATTTAGGGTTTCATTACATTGACATCATCACAAGTAGAAAAAGCTAGGGTTTTGAGAGTACAACCTTTGTATCTCCCGAAGCTAGACTCCTTGGCTACTTGAGGGTTGGAAAAAAGGTTCGCTTGAGATCCTCTAGGTCCACGACGATCCACCCGAAGCTCCTTTGCCCAAAGCTCCTTGCTTTACTCGATATGTGAATGAAGTAGAGCAAACACCCTACACAAATGGGCTAGATGTGTGTAGTATGATGTGGTTTGTATTCTATAATCAAAACACTTTCTTTTTATCAACCTCACTTAAAGAAATTATCAAGAGAGGAAGAAGAAGATGGTGGCTAAGCTTTCTCACAAAAGGAAATGTTGAGAGTGAATAATTGAAATGAGAAAAAGGATTAATCTATATTAATCCTTCTCACTTCAACCATGGTTAGAATCATCTAGATTTTTATCAAATGGGTTAAAAGACAAAAGGATAATTAACTCAAGGTTAAAAGGTGGTTGAAGCATGGTCAAAGATGATAAACACAAACCTTGTGTGAATTATCCTTTCCCTATTTCAATATGATAAATAAATAGATAATTCTACAATATAAGTCTTGCATTGCCACCAAACATGTATCAACAACCATGATACAATGTATGTATGTATGTATCCATGCACATCAACATGTGCATACATGCATGCATACAAAAATAGAAAAAGAGTTTGATTAAAGAATTAATCTAAAAATCATTTGTTAAATCAACACTTGATTTTGCAAACTGGTCATATCACATACGACCCGACCAATAGAAAATGCTCCGATTAATATACGGTATCACATATCAGTATTTAATTGGGTCCCCGCGCATATCTCATATGCACACCACATCTTTTCGCCTGAGCCAGGAAACTTCATTGTGGGACTCTAAGACTCGTCAATACGCCGGCAGTAGGTAATGATCATATCAAATACCTACAAGCCGTAAGCGGTCAACTAAACGTAACGGCCACCCGGGTATTGAGCGATCAGAAGAAAACAATCGAATCTGTCACAACTCCCGTCGAGCCAACCGGCAACACTACCGTACAGTCCGGTCTCTTCGTCAGATATGCTGCATATCAAGTCTAGGGATGGTAACGTCGACCCCAATAACTCAATAAGTCGTGCCGATGAATGGTCTATAACAGATCGAGAAACTACTGATAACACTTATCAGTAAATCTCAACAGCCCTGGCCAGGGACTTACTGATATAGCCAGTCGAGCACAGCACAGCATCAACTCCCAATACCGGGAGAGACGAAAACCCCTCCTATCACTCATTGCCTTCGTGTGTCTCGGGACTGTACCCAACGGCCACCTGTTTGTACGACTCAGTAGAGCCGTGGTAGGGTGGTAATCAAAGTACATTGGGAGAACACACAAGACTCTATGACGATCTCGGGTCTACAGACTAACCTGCACCAGTGTCACCTGAGAACTGCTATCCGACGATAGATATAATTCCATATAGGAGTTCTTGGTGAGTCCGTCCAGTGTACCCAGTCACCATTGATCACCCGTATACGATCTCGATGTCAAACATCGATGAATGTGGGAACATCCATCGCCCATCATATGGGTCTAGTATCATATAAGCTAGTCTACTCTGGTATATCGATGCCCCGTCTCGATATACCTACGACTAGGGACATTTCAGGATATGCTTATAAACTACAGATGTCCTACTAGTATGATCTCCATCATAATCACAGTAGTCAAGCCTATATCCTCAAGGATTTATCAACATGTGTGAATAAATAAAAGCATGATCAAATCAACATGTCAAATAAAGAAGGACCAGATAGCATACTATCATGTCGAGCAAGAATGTACACTAAATATATATATATATATATATATATATATATATATATATATATATATATATATATATACACATGTACGGCTTATGGCTTCGTTTTTTACATAAGTGCTTAGAATTTCCTGCTGAATTTTTTTAAGTATTTTTAATTCAGAAAATAACACAGTTTTAAAAAATGTCCAGAGAAGGTTAAAAAAAACCGTATTTTTTTGGTTCGATCGGAGTTTTAGCTTCGCCAAAGCGTCGCCTAAAGCTCTAGCTTGGCTCTGATACCATTGTTAGGTTTACCTAGCACCTCATGAAGGGTTTGGAAGCATCACATGTGCCAAAATCAAATTTTTAAGGTGCTAAGTGAACATACAAAGAATCATCACTAGAAATTTTGGGTTTCATTACATTGACATCATCACAAGTAGAAAAAACTAGGGTGGTTTTGAGAGTACAACCTTTGTAGCTCCCTACGCTAGACTCCTTGGCTACTTGAGGGTTGGAAAAAAGGTTCGCTTGAGATCCTCTAGGTTCACGACGATCCACCCGAAGCTCCTTTGCCCAAAGCTCCTTGCTTTACTCGATATGTGAATGAAGTAGAGCAAACACCCTACACAAATGGGCTAGATGTGTGTAGTATGATGATGTGGTTTGTTTTCTATAATCAAAACTCTTTCTTTTTATCAACCTCACTCAAAGAAATTATCAAGAGAGGAAGAAGAAGATGGTGTCTAAGCTTTCTCACAAAAGGAAATGTTATGAGAGTGAATAATTGAAATGAGAAAAAGGATTAATCTATATTAATCCTTCTCACTTCAACCATGGTTAGAATCATCTAGATTTTTATCAAATGGGTTAAAAGACAAAAGGATAATTAACTCAAGGTTAAAAGGTGGTTGAAGCATGGTCAAAGATGATAAACATAAACCTTGTGTGAATTATCCTTTCCCTTTTTCAATATGATAAATAAATAGACAATTCTACAATATAAGTCTTGCATTGCCACCAAACATGTATCAACAACCATGATACAATGTATATTAATATACGGTATCACATATCCAAGCAGGTAAGAATATTACTGTACAAAAACGAGGCAATATGTCATCTGTACGGCCGCGGATCCGCGGCCCAAGCAAGGTATGGCCGCGGTTCCGCGGCGACATGTACGACTTATGGCTTCGTTTTTGTACAGTAATATTCTTACCTGCTTGGATATGTGATACCGTATATTAATATACATTGTATCATGGTTGTTGATACATGTTTGGAGGCAATGCAAGACTTATATTATGAAATTATCTATTTATTTATCATATTGAAAAAGGGAAAGGATAATTCACACAAGATTTATGTTTATCATCATTGACCATGCTTCAACCACCTTTTAACCTTGAGTTAATTATCCTTTTGTCTTTTAACCCATTTGATAAAAATCTAGATGATTCTAACCATGGTTGAAGTGAGAAGGATTAATATAGATTAATCCTTTTTCTCATTTCAATTATTCACTCTCATAACATTTCCTTTTGTGAGAAAGCTTAGCCACCATCTTCTTCTTCCTCTCTTGATAATTTCTTTGAGTGAGGTTGATAAAAAGAAAGAGTTTTGAAGTAGAGCAAACACCTTACACAAATGGGCTAGATGTGTGTAGTATGATGATGTGGTTTGTATTCTTTTCTATTTTTGTATGCATGCATGTATGCACATGATGATGTGCATGTATACATACATACATTGTATCATGGTTGTTGATACATGTTTGGTGGCAATACAAGACTTATATTGTAGAATTATCTATTTATTTATTATATTGAAAAAGGGAAAGGATAATTCACACAAGGTTTATGTTTATCATCTTTGACCATACTTCAACCACCTTTTAACCTTGAGTTAATTATCCTTTTGTCTTTTAACCCATTTGATAAAAATCTAGATGATTCTAACCATGGTTGAAGTGAGAAGGATTAATATAGATTAATCCTTTTTATCATTTCAATTATTCACTCTCATAACATTTCCTTTTGTGAGAAAGCTTAGCCACCATCTTCTTCTTCCTCTCTTTATAATTTCTTTGAGTGAGGTTGATAAAAAGAAAGAGTTTTGATTATAGAATTAATCTAAAAGTCATTTGTTAAATCAACACTTGATTTTGCAAACCGGTCATATCACATACGACCCGACCAATAGAAAATGCCCCGATTAATATACGGTATCACATATCCGTATTTAATCGGGTCCCCGCGCTTATCTCATATGCACACCATATCTTTTCGCCTGAGCCAGGAAACTTCATTGTGGGACTCTAAGACTCGTCAATACACCGGCAGTAGGTAATGATCATATCAAATACCTACAAGCCGCAAGCAGTCAGCTAAACGTAACGGCCACCCGGGTATTGAGCGATCAGAAGAAAACAAGCGAACCTGTCACAACTCCCGTCGAGCCAACCGGAAACACTACCGTACAGTCCGGTCTCTTCGTCAGATATGCTGCATATCAAGTCTAGGGATGGTAACATCGACCCTAATAACTCAATAAGTCATCCCGATGAATGGTCTATAACAGATCGAGAAACTACTGATAACACTTATCAGTAAATCTCAACAGCCCTGGCCAGAGACTTACTGAAATTGCCAGTCGAGCACAGCATAGCATCAACTCCCACTACCGGGAGAGACGAAAACCCCTCCTATCGCTCATTGCCTTCGTGTGTCTCGGGACTGTACCCAACGGCCACCTGTTTGCATGACTCAGTAGAGCCGTGGTAGGGTGGTAATCAAAGTACAGTGGGAGAACACATAAGACTCTATGACGATCTCGGGTCTACAGACTAACCTGCACCAGTGTCACCTGAGAACTGCTATCCGACGATAGATATAATTCCATATAGGAGTTCTCGGTGAGTACGTCCAGTGTACCCAGTCACCACTGAGCACCCGTATACGATCTCGATGTCAAACATCGATGAACGTGGGAACATCCATCGCCCATCATATGGGTCTAGTATCATATACGCTAGTCTACTCTGGTATATCGATGCCCCGTCTCGATATACCTACGACTAGGGACATTTCAGGATATGCTTATAAACTACAGATGTCCCACTAGTATGATCTCCATCATAATCACAGTAGTCAAGCCTATATCCTCAGGGCTTTATCAACATGTGTGAATGAATAAAAGCATGATCAAATCAACATGTCAGATAAAGAAGAACCAGATAGCATACTATCATGTCGAGCAAGAATGTACACTGAATATATATATATATATATATACATACATGTATAAATACATCCACTATCATATAATGGCCTCTAGGGCATACATATATCAACAATCTCCCACTTGCACTAAGGCCAGTTATTGGCGTATCTCATACCCAACATCTCAAAAAGTCGCTCATGCTGGGGCTGAGGGAGGGCCTTGGTGAGTGGATCCGCGACGTTATTCTTTGTGTCTTCTCTCCTAATCTCGATCTCGCGGCGATCTACAATCTCCCGGATCAAATGAAAGCGCCTCAGGATGTGTCTGGATCGCTGTTGGGACCTGGGCTTCTTGGCTAACGCCATAGCCCCATTATTATCACAATACAATGGTATTGGATCAATAATGGTTGGAACTACTCCTAGCTCCGAGACGAACTTCCTCATCCATACGGCTTCCTCGGCGGCATCATTCGCAGCAATGTACTCAGCCTCCATCATAGAGTCTGCAACGGTATCCTGTTTGGAACTCTTCCAACTTACCGCCTTTCCATTGAGGGTAAATACAAACCCGGAAATAGATTTGCTGTCGTCCTTATCGCTCTGGAAGCTCGAATCGGTAAAGACCTCCATTTGGAGATCTCTATTACCATACACCAAGAACAATTCTTTAGTCCTTCGCAAGTACTTAAGAATGTTCTTCACAGCTATCCTGTGATTCTCCCCTAGGTTGGATTGATACCTGCTTACAACACTAAGAGCATAAGCTATATCTGGGCGTGTACATAACATCTCAAACATTATAAATCCTACTGCCGAAGCATAGGGTATAATGCTCATGTGAGCTCTCTCTTCATCGGTCTTTGGGCAAGAGTCCTTGGAGAGAGTGACCCTATGGCAAGCGGATAAAGCACCCCGCTTGGAGTCTTCCATACTAAACCTTTTTAGGATGGTGTTGATGTACCTGGTTTGAGACAATCCCAATAACCTCTTGGATCTATTCCTATAGATCCTAATACCCAGAATGTATGTGGCATCACCCAGGTCCTTCATGGAGAACCTTAGTGATACGAAAGATTTGATCGACTGTAGCATAGGAATGTCATTTCCTATCAGAAGAATGTCATCCATGTACAATACGAGAAATGTGACAGCTCTCCCTACAGCCTTCTTATAAACACAAGGTTCATCTGGATTTTTGATGAAATCAAACTCTTTGATAACATCATCGAAACAGATGTTCCAACTCCGTGATGCCTGCTTTAACCCATATATGGATTTAAGCAATCTACATGCTTTCCCGCTGCTCCCGCTGTCAATGAAGCCCTCTGGCTGATCCATATAAACGCATTCTTCTAAATCTCCATTTAGAAATGCCGTTTTAACGTCCATCTGCCAGATTTCATAGTCGTAGTGAGAAGCAATAGCAAGTAGGATCTGAATGGATTTAAGCATGGCTACGGGCGAAAAAGTCTCGTCATAGTCCAAACCGGTCTTTGACGAAAACCCTTTGCTACAAGTCTTGCCTTATAGGTCTCTACCTGCCCATCTGCACCAATCTTTATTTTAAAGATCCATTTTCACCCCACAGGTTTTACCCCAGGCGGTACAACGTCCAAAGTTCATACTTTGTTGGTGTACATAGACTCCATTTCGGATCTCATGGCATCCAGCCACTTCACAGAGTCTCCACTCGTGATAGCTTGCTGAAAACTGGTAGGATCATCATCTTCCATGATGCAGTCTTCTCTGTCACCATCAATGAGGAAACCGTAGTACCTCTCCGGTGGGCGAGAAGTCCTACCAGACCTACGGAGTGGCCGATGTTCCTCAGTTTCTATTGCAACAGCCGGTTCAACCAAGTCGTCATTTGTAGTTTGTGTCTCTAGAACCTCTTCTAGATCCACCACATTGCCATCATCTTTATCTGTGAAAAACTCTTTTTCTAAGAATGTGGCATAGTGAGAAACAAACACCTTTTATTTCTCCTTGTGGTAGAATAGATATCTATAAGAGTTCCTTGGATATCCCACAAAGTTACACATGACCGACCGTGTCTCGAGTTTGTCCGGATTCTTCTTTTTAACATAGGCCGGGCAACCCCAAATCTTAATTCTATTAAGAGATGGTCTCTTCCCATGCCATATCTCATATGGCGTGGTAGACACGGTTTTGGTTGGAACCCTGTTCAGTAGAAACGCTGCAGTCTCCAATGCATGCCCCCAAAATAAGACAGGTAACTCAGCATCACTCATCATGGAACGGACCATATCTAATAGGGTCTGATTCCGTCGTTCAGATACACCGTTGTGCTGTGGTGTGTAAGGAGGAGTGAGCTGAGAGAGAATCCCATTCTCTTTAAAGAAGTTTGCAAATTCTGTACTGAGGTACTCCCCACCTCGATCTGATCGAAGCATTTTGATACTCAAGCCGGTTTGTTTTTCTACTTCGAGTTTATATTCAGTGAATTTCTCGAAAGCTTCGGATTTGTGCTTTAATAAAAATACATGACCGAATCTTAAGAAATCGTCAGTGAAAGTAATGAAGTAAGAAAAACCGCCTCTAGCCTGTGTAGACATCGGCCCACATACATCACTATGTATGAGTCCTAGGAGCTCGGTAGCTCTTTCTCCATGTCCGGTAAACGGAGTTTTGGTCATTTTACCCTTGATACAAGACTGGCAAGTCGTATAAGATTTATATTCAAAAGAGTTTAAATATCCATCTTTGTGTAACTTGTTTAGTCTTGTTTCGTTAATATGACCAAGTCTACAGTACCAAAGAAAAGCTTCATTTATTTCTGAAAGTTTTCTTTTATTAGTGTGTTGTATGCTGAAAACTGTGTGTTGATTTAGGATGTATATCTCGTTATTAAGCGTACCATACCCAACCAACATTTGATTCAGGTGAATGTTCATAACATTGTTCTGCAATACAAAATTATATCCTTCATTGTCTAACAAAGAAACGGATATTATATTACAAAGCATACTAGGTACAAAATAACATGGGTTCAAAACCAATATACACCCAGATGGCAACCTCAAGTGATACTCTCCCACTGCGACTGTATGTACATTGGAACCATTTCCAACGCGGAGAGTATGGTCACCTGTCTTCAAAACTTTGCTATTTCTCAGCCCCTGCATAGAATTGCAAATGTGAGAACCTGAACCGGTATCTAATACCCAGGAAGCAGAGTTTATTGAAAAACAGTTTTCTGTCATAAACACACCTGAAGCGGAAGCATCCCCATGCTTCTTCTTGAGATTTAAGTACTCCGTTCAGTTGCGCTTCCAATGTCCTGTTTTGTGACAGTGAAAACATTCCCCTTTCCCCGATTCTCCAGCTTTGGACTTGTCCTTCCCCTTAACCTTTTTAACTCCACCCCTAGGATTGGTGGGCTTCTTCTTTTTCTTTCCCTTGGCCTTAGCCTTTGGGCGAGAAGAGGAAGATTGCCCAACACTCAAAACGGGAGTTTTCACTAATTTCAGTGTGCTCTCTACACTCCTTAACATATTAAGGAGTTCAGGTAGTTCCTTCTCCATGTTGTGCATGTTGAAGTTAACTATGAATTGAGCAAAGGTGGAGGGGAGGGACTGCAGAATAATATCCGTATATTTTTCTTTGTCCATCATCCATCCAAGGTCCTCAAGCTCTTCTATGAGAGTTATCATCTTCAAAACACGGTCTCCTACTGGTGTGCCAGGGGCCATTCGCATCTGAAACAATTTATTTGATGCTTCGTATCGTAATACGCGGGATTGCACTCCATACAACTCTTTTGTATGGATGAATATGGCGTGAATGTCCATATTCTCGTGCTGCTTTTGATGTATGTTGTCCATCGATGCAAGCGTGAGGCATTTGGCCATGGCACAGTCAGCGTCCCATGTCTTGCGGACTTCTTTATCCGCAACTGAGGATTTTGGACCTGGGACGGGCGGGGCTGGAGCCATGAGGACATATGATACTTTATCATAAGTCAAGGCAATTTTCAGATTCCTCAGACAGTCTTTATAATTGGTCCCATTCAGTTTATTTTTATCTAGTAGAAGCTTGAGTCCAGTCATTGGTATCTGACATTAAGAGAGAGAAAAGAATACACTCAGTGAAAGCTCTTGCAAAGATCAGATTGGTTATTATCTTATTTAATCGATGTCTCCCACTGCTTTAATCAAGTTTTTCTTTCGAACCTTAAAAAGAAAACTAGCCAGGATTAATTACAGTCTACAACTTCGCCAACCGTTCAGTCAGGCCAGTGTCGGTACTTGAGGGAGGTTCCCCGTGCTTTCGCACGGACCTAATTAAAGTAAACCTCATTTTCCCAGAGGCGTAGCCCCGTTAACACCTTTCTAGACACCTAATGGGTTAGCTAATTGTAAATTGCAAAACTCTCCTGGGAGCAACTATTGCCCACAGTGGGATCGGGATCCAACCATCATATGGAAGGTATGCAATCTCATTGCAAATTTCAACTATTGAAATTCCCGATGCGGTTTTTACCCATAGTACCTATGACCTTAACTATGGTCAACAAATCATAAGTACCAGTCAAGTTCTACCCGTCATTTCTTGATTAATTAGACCCACTCATATGACTCTTAACTATGGTCAACAAAGTCGCATGAATGTCCTAATTAATCTGCATCATATGCAGTGTAGAAAGACATCACTTAGCTACCGTACACTACGCCTTAACAATAGTCAACAAACGTAGCACGAATACTAAGTACTCTACTTCCTAAAATGACGGAGGGTTGCGGATGATTTTTAAGAAAATCTTTAACGCTTTGAACTTGATATCGTCGTAGAATCAAATGGTTTTCAAAAGGAGTGGCTTGAGCTCCGCAGTTTTAAAATGTAGCTTTTTCATAAAGAGCCGAGTGGTTTTCAAATCCGATTCTTCAACATCTTTTTAGGTTTATTTTCTTTACATTAATCATATTAATGAAGTCCCATCATTTAAGTCCTTAAGCCAATCACAGAAAAGAAACGAAAATACAACGTACGCTTATACCATCCGCATTCGCCGCAATGTTCCGTTATGCACCGTTAGGTTACTTAACTAACGGCATACCGGGACGGGACTAGCGCGGGTGTAAAACATAAGCAACGTCTACTATATATCCCATATATAATATATCATTCGTTTCAGATATCACATCACAGAATACAGGCAGCAGAAACACACAAATGATAATACAGGATATACTAGGACGTCCGTATTTAGTATTTAGCCAATAAATAGAAAATTCGGATTCCACAGTCGCGATGAATAGCCAAGCCCACACCCCTAGACCCCTACGAAAGCGGCAAACGACCCTACCAATTCTGGAGTTTAGGAGACCCGGTCTCGACTCCTCGAGATGGCCTCCCACTGAACCCCAGAACCCGGTCACTTGTGCTCCCCTCCTTGGGTCTATCCTAATGCGGAAAAGTAAATAATATACAACATTGGTGACATCAACCTCAACCCGAAAGTGCCCCAAATAAAAGAATATTACATTACATTTGAATTTTACATGAATGAAAAGAAAACTCTCATCTCACATAAGAACCCCCCGGCTATTCAATCGCGACAATCCTGCACATCATATCTCAGCAACACATAATATCTCTTATCATCAACGTAAGTAAGTATGCATACACCGATCGTCGTTGATGTATAGCAACGAAAACCGGCAATACAACTATATACTACACTTACGGTCACAGAAAAGAAAGTGTAAAACTACAACATTTGGAATCCACATTCTCTTTAGACATCGTAAATCCGAAATATCACATACTTCGCATTTCATGCCTAACTATATGAATTCCACATATTGTATCACATTCCAGATAAATAGACAGTATTAAACTTTCCGATCGAATAATCAAATACCCAAAATTTCCTAAATAGCTCAACACTTGAGCGGAGTTCAAAATTCCCGGAATGAGTCACTGTAGCAGCGGTCCAGCCGTAGAAGGATCAAGCCAACGCCTCACATGTGGCACGTCGTACTGCCCCAAACCCTAAGGTTTAGAGGCAGTTCAGACGGTCACATAATCGAGTTAAGGTTTGTGTTCTTCTAGAGGGTCCACCACATAACTTGCATGTATTTCCGAAAGATTTAAACCCGAGAAAAAATCAACACTTGAAAGTTTTTCGTGCCGAGAAAAAGTGAGTTAATGATATTCGTTCGAACATTTTAATACTTTCTAAATTACCCGAAAACAACACGAAATTAAATATTCCGATCGAATCAACGAACCTAAAATAATCCCCAGAACACTCAACACTTGATTCAGATTAAAAATACCCAAAAATATATACAAGCAGGTAAGAATATTACTGTACAAAAACGAGGCAATATGTAATCTGTACGGCCGCGGATCCGCGGCCCAAGCAAGGTATGGCCGCGGTTCCCTGGCGACATGTACGGCTTATGGCTTCGTTTTTTACATAAGTGCTTAGAATTTCCTGCTGAATTTTTTTAAGTATTTTTAATTCAGAAAATAACACAGTTTCAAAAAATGTCCAGAGAAGGTTAAAAAAACCGTATTTTTTTGGTTCGATCGGAGTTTTAGCTTCGCCAAAGCGTCGCCTAAAGCTCTAGCTTGGCTCCGATACCATTGTTAGGTTTACCTAGCACCTCATGAAGGGTTTGGAAGCATCACATGTGCCAAAATCAAATTTTTAAGGTGCTAAGTGAACATACAAAGAATCATCACTAGAAATTTAGGGTTTCATTACATTGACATCATCACAAGAAGAAAAAGCTAGGGTTTTGAGAGTACAACCTTTGTAGCTCCCTACGCTAGACTCCTTGGCTACTTGAGGATTGGAAAAAAGGTTCGCTTGAGATCCTCTAGGTTCACGACGATCCACCCGAAGCTCCTTTGCCCAAAGCTCCTTACTTTACTCGATATGTGAATGAAATAGAGCAAACACCCTACACAAATGGGCTAGATGTGTGTAGTATGATGATGTGGTTTGTTTTCTATAATCAAAACTCTTTCTTTTTATCAACCTCACTCAAAGAAATTATCAAGAGAGGAAGAAGAAGATGGTGTCTAAGCTTTCTCACAAAAGGAAATGTTATGAGAGTGAATAATTGAAATGAGAAAAAGGATTAATCTATATTAATCCTTCTCACTTCAATCATGGTTAGAATCATCTAGATTTTTATCAAATGGGTTAAAAGACAAAAGGATAATTAACTCAAGGTTAAAAGGTGGTTGAAGCATGGTCAAAGATGATAAACATAAACCTTGTGTGAATTATCCTTTCCCTTTTTCAATATGATAAATAAATAGACAATTCTACAATATAAGTCTTGCATTGCCACCAAACATGTATCAACAACCATGATACAATGTATATTAATATACGGTATCACATATCCAAGCAGGTAAGAATATTACTGTACAAAAACGAGGCAATATGTCATCTGTACGGCCGCGGATCCGCGGCCCAAGCAAGGTATGGCCGCGGTTCCGCGGCGACATATACGACTTATGGCTTCGTTTTTGTACAGTAATATTCTTACCTGCTTGGATATGTGATACCGTATATTAATATACATTGTATCATGGTTGTTGATACATGTTTGGAGACAATGCAAGACTTATATTGTAGAATTATCTATTTATTTATCATATTGAAAAAGGGAAAGGATAATTCACACAAGATTTATGTTTATCATCATTGACCATGCTTCAACCACCTTTTAACCTTGAGTTAATTATCCTTTTGTCTTTTAACCCATTTGATAAAAATCTAGATGATTCTAACCATGGTTGAAGTGAGAAGGATTAATATAGATTAATCCGTTTTCTCATTTCAATTATTCACTCTCATAACATTTCCTTTTGTGAGAAAGCTTAGCCACCATCTTCTTCTTCCTCTCTTGATAATTTCTTTGAGTGAGGTTGATAAAAAGAAAGAGTTTTGAAGTAGAGCAAACACCCTACACAAATGGGCTAGATGTGTGTAGTATGATGATGTGGTTTGTATTCTTTTCTATTTTTGTATGCATGCATGTATGCACATGATGATGTGCATGGATACATACATACATACATTGTATCATGGTTGTTGATACATGTTTGGTGGCAATGCAAGACTTATATTGTAGAATTATCTATTTATTTATTATATTGAAAAAGGGAAAGGATAATTCACACAAGGTTTATGTTTATCATCTTTGACCATACTTCAACCACCTTTTAACCTTGAGTTAATTATCCTTTTGTCTTTTAACCCATTTGATAAAAATCTAGATGATTCTAACCATGGTTGAAGTGAGAAGGATTAATATAGATTAATCCTTTTTCTCATTTCAATTATTCACTCTCATAACATTTTCTTTTGTGAGAAAGCTTAGCCACCATCTTCTTCTTCCTCTCTTGATAATTTCTTTGAGTGAGGTTGATAAAAAGAAAGAGTTTTGATTATAGAATTAATCTAAAAGTCATTTGTTAAATCAACACTTGATTTTGCAAACCGGTCATATCACATACGACCCGACCAATAGAAAATGCCCCGATTAATATACGGTATCACATATCCGTATTTAATCGGGTCCCCGCGCATATCTCATATGCACACCATATCTTTTCGCCTGAGCCAGGAAACTTCATTGTGGGACTCTAAGACTCATCAATACACCGGCAGTAGGTAATGATCATATCAAATACCTACAAGCCGCAAGCAGTCAGCTAAACGTAACGGCCACCCGGGTATTGAGCGATCAGAAGAAAACAAGCGAACCTGTCACAACTCCCGTCGAGCCAACCGGCAACACTACCGTACAGTCCAGTCTCTTCGTCAGATATGCTGCATATCAAGTCTAGGGATGGTAACATCGACCCCAATAACTCAATAAGTCGTCCCGATGAATGGTCTATAACAGATCGAGAAACTACTGATAACACTTATCAGTAAATCTCAACAGCCCTGGCCATGGACTTACTGATATTGCCAGTCGAGCACAGCACAGCATCAACTCCCAATACCGGGAGAGACGAAAACCCCTCCTATCGCTCATTGCCTTCGTGTGTCTCGGGACTGTACCCAACGGCCACCTGTTTGCACGACTCAGTAGAGCCGTGGTAGGGTGGTAATCAAAGTACAGTGGGAGAACACATAAGACTCTATGACGATCTCGGGTCTACAGACTAACCTGCATCAGTGTCACCTGAAAACTGCTATCCGACGATAGATATAATTCCATATAGGAGTTCTCGGTGAGTACGTCCAGTGTACCCAGTCACCACTGAGCACCCGTATACGATCTCGATGTCAAACATCGATGAACGTGGGAACATCCATCGCCCATCATATGGGTCTAGTATCATATACGCTAGTCTACTCTGGTATATCGATGCCCCGTCTCGATATACCTACGACTAGGGACATTTCAGGATATGCTTATAAACTACAGATGTCCCACTAGTATGATCTCCATCATAATCACAGTAGTCAAGCCTATATCCTCAGGGCTTTATCAACATGTGTGAATGAATAAAAGCATGATCAAATCAACATGTCAGATAAAGAAGAACCAGATAGCATACTATCATGTCGAGCAAGAATGTACACTGAATATATATATATATATATATATATATATATATATATACATACACACATACATGTATAAATACATCCACTATCATATAATGGCCTCTAGGGCATACATATATCCAACAGCTTCTCAAGTGCATAACACCAAAAGGACACAGGTAACTCATCAGTACTCATCATAGAGCGCGCCATATCTCATAGGATGGGATACCTCCGCCACGATACACCATTGTGCTGTAGTGTATACGAAGGAGTAAGCTGATAGAGAATCTCATTCTCCTGTTTAGAAAATCCAGTAACTCTATGCCTAAGTATTCGAATCCTCGATCACATCGAAGGACTTTAATACTTCTACCCGTCTGGTTCTTAACTTCAAGCTTATATTCCTTGAATTTCTCAAAAGTTTCAGACTCGTGTTTCAACAGGAACATATGTCCGAATCTTGAGAGATGATCAGTGAATATAATGAAGTACGAAGAACCAAGCCTAGAAATTGTAGACATAGGACCGTATACATTATCATGTATAAGTTACAAGAGTTCATTAACTCTATCTCTGTTTCCAGTAAACGGAGTATTGGTCATTTTACCTTTGTGACAAGACTGACAAGTATTATAAGAAGAAATTTCGAACGGGTTCAAATATTCATCCTTATGTTACTTAGCTAGTCGTGTCGCATAGATATGACCTAGTCTACAATGCCACAAGAAGGATTTGTTCATTTCTGAACTACTCCTCTTGTGTATGTTCTATATACTTTGAACTTTGTTTTGATTTAGAACGTGTATGCCATTACATAACGTGCCTTATCCAATCAACTCTTGATTAAGGAAAATGTTCACAATATTATCCACCAATACAGAATTATATCCTTCTTTAACTTAATAAAGAAACTGAAGTAATTTTGTATATCAGGTTCGTTATCTAATAACATTCGTTCAGAATCTATGTATTTACCATTTGGTAATACAATGTGATATTTGCCAACTGATTTGGCTGCAACAATTGCATCATTCTCTAACACTTAGAGACATATCACCCAATCCCAGTTCTCTACTTTTCTGTAGCCCATGTAACACTTATATATGTGGGATCCTGATCCGGTATCTCATACCTAGGACGTAGAGTCTACTGAGAAACAGTTCTTGGTAATAAACACACCTGAAGAAGATGCATCAACATGCACATTTCCCGATTGGGTCGCATAAGAATCCGGATATTCCCTTGTTTCCTGCTCGGACTTATAACAATTATAAGTAGGAGCGGAACCAACGTTCCCTACCTCAGTATAATAAGCAGGTTCGGTCAATGCATCCATATTATTATCTTGATTAAAGCATGACATTGTCGCTACCAGGAGAGAGAGAGAAGAAAAACACTCCGCGTGCGCTCTTTCAAGATCAGATTGGTTATTATTTTATCTAATCAGGATGGCTCCCACTGCTTTTATCAAATCTTCCTTCAAACCCTAAAAGGTAAGACTAGCCAGGATTAATTATATCTTACAAGTTCGCCAATTTTTCGGCCAGGCGTGCGGTTAAGGTTGTTGTACACGACCTCAGTTGAGCATTCAGTTAGAGACGGCGATCGCAGGTTCGCCAGTCGATACTTTGAAGGAGGTTCCCCGTGCTTTCGCACGAACCTAATTAAAATAAACCTCGTTTTTCCAGTGGCGTAACCCCGTTAACACCTTTCTAGACAGCTACTTGATCAGCTAATTGTAATGTGTAAAACTCTCCCAGGAGTATCTCTTACTCGCAGTGGGTATCGGAATCCAACTATCTTATAGAAGGTATGCAATCTCATTGCAAATTTCAACACTTGAAATTCCAGATAATATTTTATCCCTAGCGTCCTATGCCCTTGACGGAGGTCAACAAGGCCGTACAACTACCCTAATACAATCGCATGATATGCTGCAGATAAGCACTAATCAGCTACTACACACTACGCCTTGACGGAGGTCAACAAACTTAGCACGAATACTAAATACTACTTATCTGAAATGACGGAGGGCTAAGACAGGTTTTTGTGAAAACCTTTTGCGTAATGAACTTGATATCGTTGTAGAATCGAGTGATTTTAAAAAGAAGTGTTTTCGAGGCTTTTACTAGTTTTGCTAAAGAGGTCACTCCCGGTGAAGGGATCTCGACTCTTACCGCATTGAATGAGGTGCAGGATATTTCACAAATACCACTATGTAAAACAAGAACTAGAAAATGAATCAAAAGACAAAACCGAGTGGGTTATAGCATCTGCTAGTTTTGCTATAGCGGTCACTCCCGGTGAAGGGATCTCGGCTATTTCCTTATCGAATAAGGTGCTGGATATTCTATAAGGAATACCGCTATGCAAAGAAAGAACTAGAGCTACCAGTTTTTAAAACAAGATTCCACAATATCTTTAGGTTTCTTTTATTTCATTAATCTCATTAATGAAGTCCCATCAATTATGCTTCCTAAGTATCACGGAAAAAACGAAAGCATCAATATTTATTATATTTCATATATATAATATAAGCATTCGTCTCAACATATCAAGTGATCACATCACAGAACATCAGCAGCAGAAGAACACATATGAAATATTGGATATAGTAGGAATTCCGTGTTTTAAATTAAGCCAGTAAAAAACATGGATTCCACGGTCGCGATGAATAGCCAAACCCACATCCCTAGACCCCTACGAGAGCGGTAAGCAACCCTACCAATTCTAGAGTTAGGAGACCCGGTCTCGACTCCTCGAGACGGTCTCCCACTGGACCCTAGAACCCGGTTACTTGTGCTCCCCACCTTGGGTCTATCCTAGTGCAGAAAAGTAAATAATATACATCAATGGTGACATCATCATCAACCCGGAAGTGCCTTAATAACAGAATATTACATACAAGTCTTTACATGAATGAAAATGAAAAAACTTTCATCTCACATACAAAAAAAACCGGCTATTCAAAACACGACGATCCAATATAACATATCATAGCAACACAAAACATCACATGTCATCAACGTAAGTAAATATTCGTATCCCAATTGTCGTTGACATATAGCAACGAAACCGGCGATACACCACATATTACACTTACGGTCGCAGAAAAGAAAGTGAAAAATTACAACAATTGGAATTCGCAACCATCTTAGACATCATAAACATAAGGTATCACATACTTTGGATTTCATGCCTAACCAAATGAATTCCTTAAACATCGCATGCCTAATAATTATAAACCCCGTATTTTAGTCTCGATATTGAAAACACTTTTCAATAACCAATCGGGCAATTCAACAAGATTCTCGACAACCAGATCGAATGCTCGTCGGAAACTTTAGTAGACGGCCGCACCCCCGATGCCGTCGACGAAGTGCAATTAAGCGGAACAGCGCGGCCGCGAGCACACGAACGGATGCTTTTGGCGACGGGTTCTCCTACAGTCACTTGGTCGGGGCTATGGGGCATGGCTATCTAGTAAGGTTACCCGGCGAGTATCCGCATACGCTAAGTGATTGCGACAGACTTTTGATCCACATCAAAATCCCGTGGCAACCGATCAAATGAGACTGAATTTCTAGATTTATAAAATTCAAATTAGTTTTCACAAAACTAAATATTGTGGATTCCAAATATTGTATCACAATCACAGATAGCTAAACGATGTAAAACTTTTCGATCGAATCAACAAACACCCAAAATTTCCCAAAGAGCTCAACATTTGAGCGGAGTTTAAAAATTACCCAGAACATGCCACACCACATATGGACCAACCGTAGAAGGGTCAACCCTTGCCTCACCTATGGCGCCGCGGAACTACCACAAACCCTAGGGTTTAGTGGCGGTTCCGATGATCACAGAATCAAGTTAGGGTTCCGTTCTTCTAGTGGGTCCACAGAAAACACCTACATGAGTTTCTGAAGATTTTAAACTTGGAAAAAACCAACTCTTGGAAAATTTTCAGCGAGAGAAAAAATGAGTTATTGATATCCGTTCAAACTTTTTAACGTCGTCTAAATACCCCGAAATGACGTTAGAATTACGACTACGAAACACTCTGAATTGCCTTTACAAAAATATGACATCACATGCAACATCAGTAAAAACAAGCAACGCCTGAAACACCAAAACCCAGAGACTGGAACACGAGGCAAAAACAAAGCCAAAACTGCATGATGGAACCGGCCAGGCCGGATTTTTAGAAAATGTCGCCGGGTCAAAACTGGCCAAATGGGTTCGTTTTTGTGTGGTGTTCATGTTACATCTCATATAACATTCTGCAATTGCTTAAAAAATTTTAGACACTCTGAAAAATTTAACAGAAACTAGGTTTATGTTTCGAGTGTTTCGGAGTTGTTTCGGTTTCGTAATACTACTACATCGTCTAATTCTCTAGCATGGCTCTGATACCACTGCTGGGTTCCCTAGGTGGCCGCTGGGTTTCAGGAGGCATCGATCATGCCGTTTTAAAAAAAATGGCGCGCTAAAGAACCCTAACTCTACAATCTAAACTAGAGAATTACACGAACAAGCATGTAAACATCTTTACATCTAAGTGAACAAGAAATACAACCTTTGTAGACCGGTCCTTCACTTCAATAGCTCCGTGTAGTAGTCCCTTCGCTCCAAGTAGTGATCTCCCGGACTCTAGTGAGGCTCCACAAGGTGAAATGAACAAGCTTGCTTGAAGTCTTCGAGGCCGAAGATGATCTACGTCGAGAAGACACTAACTCAAGCTACTTCTTCATTAAGTGATAAACTAGTGAAGAAACAACCCAAACTAAATGGCTAGTAGAGAAGATCTTGATGAAGTACGAATTTTGCTCACTTTAGAAATTATTTTCTCACTATTTTTCTTCACCTCTCATGAAGCTAGAAAACTTGAGGAAGGAGATGAAGAAAGCAACCATGGAATGAAGCAAGTGAAGAATGAATCAAGTGGTGAGAATAGCAACCATGAGTGAGTTAATATCATATACTAACTCATGTAGAGACTAAACCCTGGCTAAACAATAATGGTTTGGTTAATAAACATTTTCAAGTAAAACAAAATTAGTGGACTTGGTCAATGATTCCACAAGCTTCTACAAGCTTCAACCATATGACAATTTCCAACTAATTTGATTTACTTTAAATAAACAAAACCTTACATTATTATAAGCATGGTGTGAGTCTCATACACCCATGTAGCATGTGGCATCAAGCATGACACAAAAGATGTACATTAATATATATCACATATATACTAAGTGTACACTAGTAAGAAAAAGAATACTTAAGTGAACTAATATTAGTTAATGTAAGTATAAAATATATAATTATACATTAAATTATTAAATCAACACTTGATTTAATAATCCTGCTATATCACATACAACCGACTAATATCAAATGTATCAACTTGTCGAATCAACACTTGATTCGACAGCCTGGCTATATCACATATAACTGACCGATATCACATATCGTGATAATAGAATATGGTATCACATACGCGTATTAATCTCGGTCCTGCGCATATCATATATGTGCTCCTAATTCGTTTCTCTTGAGCCAGGAAACCTCTGTGTAGGACTCTAAAGAATCGTCAATACGCCGGCAGTAGGTGGTGATCATATCAGTCACCCACAAGCCGCAAGCGGTCTGCTACACGTAACGGCCACCCGGGTATTGAGCGATCAGAAGATCAACAAGCAAGCCTACTCATACTCCTGCGAATCCAATAAGTAACACTATCGTACAGTCCGGTCTCTTCGTCTGATATGTCGCATACCGCAGCCTGGGGGTTGGTAAAACGTCAGACCCCAATAGCCTGATAAGTCATGCCGATGTGAGGCTCATAACGGTTCGAGAAACTACTGATAACATTTACCAGTAGATCTCAGCAACCCTGCCCAGGGATTTCCTGTTATGGCCAATCGACCATAGCGCAACATCAACCCCCAATACCGGGAGAGACGAAATCCCCTCCTATCGCTCATTGCCACTATGTGACTCGGGACTGTACCCAAAAACCACCGTTTTGCACGATCTATAGAGCGTGGTAAGGTGGAAATTAAAGCACAGTGGGAATCACACAAGACTCTATGACGATCTCGGGTCGACAGACAAACCGGTACCAGTGTCACCAGAGAACTGCTATCTGACGATAGGTAGAATACCATCTAGGAGTTCTCGGAGAGTCCGTTCAGTGTACCCTGTCTCCACTGAGCACCCGTATACCATCTCTGATGTTAAACACCAATGGATATGGGATCATCCACCGCCCATCATATGGGTCGAGAAGCGTTTACGCTAGTCTACTCTGGAATATCGATGCCCCGTCTCGATACTCCCACGACTAGGAACAATTGAAGGATGTACTTACTGACTACCTCTGCCCCACTAGTATGATCTGCATCATAATCTTGGTAGTCAAGTACTCATCCTAAGGGCTTTATTAACATGTAATAGAGAGACAATAAGTGTATATGTTAAGATAAAGAGCAAACAGATAGCATACTATCATGTCGAGGAAGAAAGTCCTCCTTTTATATGTCCAAGCATCCACTATAATATACATCACATGTATAATAATGGCCTTTAGGGCGAACACATAACTAACAATCTCCCACTTGCACTAAGGCTATTTGTTGTAGTATCTCATACCCAACGCCCCATAAAAGTCTCTCTAGGGAAAGGCCTCTATGAGTGGATCCGCCGTGTTATCCTTCACGTTAACTCTCCTTATCTCGATCCCTTGGAGATCAACCATCTCCATGATCAGGTGATACTTTCCTCAGAATATGTCTGGATGGCTGATGGGACTGGTGTTTCTAGGCCAAAGCCACGACTCCATTATTATCACAATAACAGTTATTGGACGCTCATTGGTAGGAACGATGATCATCTCATAAACAAGAATTATCCAGACATCTACTTTGGTAGCATCGTTGGAAGCGATGTATTCAGCCTTTATCGTCTAGATTGCCACGGTATCTAGCTTGGAACTCTTCCAACATACCGTCCCTCCACTGAGGGTAAGACAAAGCCTGTGACTGACTTTTAGTCGTCCTTAACACTCTGGGAGCAGGAATTGGTAAAGGACTCCCACTGGAGTTCACCGTTACCAAACACCAAGAACATTTCTTTAGTGCTTCTCAAGTACTTAAGAATGCCCTACACAGCTATCCAGTGATTTTCCCAAGATCCGATTAATTCCTGATCACTACACATGGATTTGGGACACTCCATCTACATCTGGTCTGGTACATAACATCGCATATTTGATAGAGCCTAGTGCCGAAGCATAGGGTATCCCTTGCACGCGAATTCTCTCCTAATCAGTCTCGGGAGACATCTTTTTGGAGAGAGTGATTCATGAGTAAGTGGACGAACCACCATGCTTAGAATCCTCCAAACTAAACCCCTTTAGTATGGTGTTAATGTACCTGGATTTGGGACACTCCCAACATCCACTCAGATCTATCACCATAGATCATAGTCCACAAGATGTAGTTGGTATCATCCAGATCTTCCATGGAGAATCATCGTGATAAGAGGAGCTTGACCGAGTGTAGCATAGGAAACCATTTCCTATCAAGAGTATGTCATCTATGAATAATACGTGTAAGACAATCTTACTCTCTACAACCTTCTTGTATATACAAGGTTCATCTACCTTTTCGATGAAGTCAAACTCTTTGACTACCACATCAAAAATGATGTTCCAACTCTGCGATGTGTGCTTTAATCCTGATGGACTTAAGCATAGCCACTGGAGAAAAAAAGGTTTCATCATAAACCACACCTGGTTATTGATGAAGCCTTTTACTACAAGTCTAGCTTTGAAAGTCTTAATTTTTCCATCTACACCAAGAATCTTTTCAAGATCCAATTTGCTCCCAATGGGTTTTACCTCTTCAGGTGCAACATTCAAAGTCATACGTTGTTGGTATACAAGGATTCCATCTCTGATTGCATAGCATCCAGCCATTCATAGATTCCCCACTCGTGATGGCTTGCCTGAACCTGGTTGGGTCATCATCTACCATGATGCAATCCTCGCTCCCACTGTCATCAAAAAAACTGTAGTATCTCTCAGGTGGATGAGAAACCCTACCAGATTCACGGAGAGGCTAAAGCTCGTTGGAGACTATTGAATCCTTTGGTTTCACCAAATCATCAGCTGTTTGTTTGTTTAGCTGGAATTCCTTCCAGTTCTACCTCATGTCCACTAATTCTTCATAAGAAATTCCTTTTCTAAAATGGTGGCATGCTGAGAAACAAAATACCTTTTGCTCCTCAGCTGTGGTAGAAAATATTCCCTCGCAAATGTTTGGGATATCCTAACAAACTTATACAGAACTGACCTTGCCTCGAGCTTGTCCGGATTCTGCCTTTCAATATAGGTCGGACAACCCCATATCTTAACTCATTTAAAAGATGGTCTCTTCCTATTCCATATCTCATATGGAGTGGTAGGCATTGATTTGGATGGAACCCCATTCAATAGGTATGCAGCTTCTCTAGTGCATAACACCAAAAGGAAATATGTAACTCAGCAGTACTCATCATAGAGCGCGCCATATCTCATAGGGTGCGATACATCCGCCCCGATACACCTTTGTGATGTGGTGTATATGAAGGAGTAAGCTGAGAGAGAATCTCATTCTCCTGTTTAGAAAATCCAGGAACTCCATGCCAAAGTATTCGCCTCCTCGATCACATCGAAGGACTTTAATACTTCTACCCGTCTGGTTCTTAACTTCAAGCTTATATTCCTTCAATTTCTCAAAAGTTTCAGACTCGTGTTTCAACAGGAACATATGTCCGAATCTTGAGAGATGATCAGCGAATATAATGAAGTACGAAGAACCAAGACTGGCATTTGTAGACATAGGACTGTATACATCATCTTGTATTCGTCCCAAGAGTTCATTAACTTTATCTCTGTTTCCAGTAAATGGAGTATTGGTTATTTTACCTTTGAGACAAGACTGGCAAGTATTATAAGATGAAAATTCGAACGGATTCAAATATTCATCCTTATGTTACTTAGCTAGTCATGTCGCATAGATATGACCTAGTCTACAATGCCACAAGAAGGATTTGTTCATTTCTGAACTACTCCTCTTATGTGTGTTCTATATACTTTGAGCTGTGTTTTGATTAGAACATGTATGCCATTACATAACGCGTCTAATCCAATCAACTTTTGATTAAGGAAAATGTTCACAACATTATCCGCCAATACAGAATTATATCCTTCTTTAACTTAATAAAGAAACTGATGTAATATTGTATATCAAGTTCGTTATCTAATAACATTCGTTCAGAATCTATGTATTTACCATTTGGTAATACAATGTGATATTTGCCAACTGATTTGGCTGCAACAATTGTACCATTCTCTGACACTTAGAGACATATCACCCAATCCCAGTTCTCTACCTTTCTATAGCCATGTAACTCTTACATATGTGGGATCCCTGATCCGGTATCTCATACCCAAGACGTAGAGTCTACTGAGAAACGGTTCTCGGTAATAAGCACACCTAAAGAACATGCATCAACATGCACATTTCTCGATTGGGTCGCGTAGGATTCCCGATATTCCCCTATTTCTTGCTCGGACTTATAACAATTATAGGTAGGAGCGGAACCAACGTTCCCTAGCTCAGTATAATAAGCAGGTTCGATCAATGCATCCATATTATTATCTTGATTAAGGTGTGACATGGTCGCTACCAGGAGGGAGAGAGAGAGAGAGCAAAAACACTCCGCGTGCGCTCTTTCAAGATCTGATTGGTTATTATTTTATCTTATCAGGATGGCTCCCACTGTTTTTATCAAATCTTTCTTCAAACCCTAAAAGGTAAGACTAGCCGGGATTAATTACACCCTACAAGTTCGCCAATCTTTCGGCCAGGCCAGTGTCGGTACTTTGAGGGAGGTTTCCCGTGCTGTCGCATAGACCTAATTAAAATAAACCTCATTTTCCCAGTGGTGTAACCCCGTTAACACCTTTCTAGACACCTACTTGATCGGCTAATTGTAATGTGTAAAACTCTCCCAGGAGTAACACGTACTCGCAGTGGGTATCTGTAACACCCGAGCCCAATGCTACTAATTTCAGTTACCGTTTGAACGTAGTGTGGCACTCATTTCATTTATCTTGCTTGATTGTTACTTACTGTAATTTTACCCGGCAAATTCATTTCTGCATATAACAATTTTTGGCATCTAAAATAAAATTAAAAATATTCATCTTGGCCTATTTGACACCCCTAACCCTGTTGTAGCGTCTGTGCGTCGTGTTCTCGTCCCGTTCAGTGAAACGGGCGAGTTTGGATGGCTACGTGCACGTACGTGTGTCCGTTTTGGGGGTATGCTTTTTGATCATAAAATACTTCATTTTCACTTTTGGATCCCGCTTAAAATTCTATTATTTCAATTTCAAATTTTTGGACCCGACCCGAGCGCGATTTGGAAATGTTTTATTTTGCGCCAAAATCCCAAATTTTAATTTTTTTATAACCATCGTATATTTTTTGAACTCAACCATATATTTTTCTAATCTTTTAAATCCATACTAAACCCCCACGAATCTTTAATCTCAGCCAATCAAACCTTCTTCCCGCGGGCCCCTCTCTCCTCTCCCTCTCTCTCTCTCCCGTAACTCCTTCTCTCTCTCCCCAAAAATCTCTCTCTCTCTCTCTCTCTATATATATATATATATATATATATATATATATATATATATTTAAACCACCTCCCTCCACTTTTCTTTTTTAAAAAACCCTAACCCATCGAGCAGCCAGCCGCCTCGTCCCCCTTCACCGCTGCAGCCCCAACGCAGGCGCCAGCACCGCCGGGCTCGTCATCTCCTCGCCCTCGTCGCAGCCACGTCCACCTTCTTCCTCCTTTCTCCTCTTTCCCCGCGCCTGCACACTGTCCTGCACCTTCACCGCGGCCAGCGCGCGCCCCTGCACGCCGTTGCACCGCCCTGAGTTGCCGCCGGTGACCCGTCCTCGTGTCCCCGGCCTCGCAAGCCCCCTCGGTGAGCTAGCTCCCCTCCTCTTTTCATTTCTTCTTTCTTTCTCTGTAAATAATTTCTTGATCTGAAAACTTTTCGCTGCCGTCGTAGGCCACCGCCGGAGCTCCGTCGACGAGGTCGACAGTCACCACCCGTCGCACAAATCCTCGTGAGCATTTCCCTTCTCCTCCCTCCTTCCTTCCTTCTTTAGTTTTCTTTCTTTTCTTGTTGCAAACTTGATCATTCACTGTTCTGTTCTTGGCCGGAATCCGGCCGTGCCGACGACGCGTCCCGACGTTCCAGCGAGGTGCCCCGACCCGTGTGGTTCCATTGTTCGTCGTTTGGGTTCATTCCGTGAACCGTGCGCCCGTCGCGAGTTTCCCCGCCGACGTTTTACGTTCCGTTTTTCCCGGTTCGTGGCCCATCGAGGAAAGTACCCCTTACTACATGCTATACAATATTTACATATATATTATGACACCCTAAACCTGTAAATTTAACCTTGGGACGATCATTTCTCATTTTCATGTACAATATGGTTATATATCATTTTATCTTTAGACTTGGAACCTACAGTTTGCAATTGAATCTAATAACCATATTTACCTGTTTAATCACATTTTTAATATTGACATAGCTTATGGCATTTATCTCTATAGTTTGTTCCATTCGGACACTCGTATGCATTTTAACTTGTAATAGCTGTATTGAACCTTTATATAAATCATTGCACCTCTAAAGTTCTTAAACTTGTTAACATGATTAAAAGGCTATAATTGTCATACTGCATTCGCATAACATTGAAATCAACGCTGTGACACAACTGATAATTGAACTGCAAATTGAGTAAATCTGCCTATTGCTTAATTCATTGCTTATATCATGTTGATGATAACCATGCTTGCTTGTATAACTGATTGTGAGTACACCTATGATATCGCTTGCTTCTTGACCTTTCTTGCTACCTACACATTGTTTGACCCGACATGGTACAGTATACTGCTTGACTTAACATAATGAACCATGACCTGATCCGTTACCTGATCTTGTGTCTAATGCCAACAAACCTGACATGTAGTTCTCATGGACCGTTCCTGTTATCTATCCAGACAAACCTGTTTACCTGATCCTGTGTTGGCATTAGTTTCTTGATTCCGGGATACCTGACTTGACTTGCACATATAACTTGGGGGTATGGGGAAATCAAAGGTGAAACCTGACTTGTAACTCAACAGTTCACTACCTGTACTGATCAGTTTTAGAGGCCAGGCCCGCCTCGTGACGATGTTGCTGACATCGTTGGTCTTTATCCTTTCCCTGTTAGTGCATAGCGGCACGTCTCGGTTTCAGCCCGAGAGTCTTAGACCGTGGTCCCGGGCATGCACGGGATACTATTGAGTTACATCGATGATTCATCAATTGATTTCAAAGACTTTAAAACAGAGAACCTGATAGCACAGTTTAGTTTACCCACTGCACGCTACCCTGCACTGCTCTGACTTATATTATTGTTACTCTTGTTTTATTCATGTTTATATTGCATTGCCTGCTACACTGTTCATATTATATTACTTGATGACTTGACGCGCTGACGTCTGGGTTTTGCATGGCCCAGATTCTGTACCGCTGTCGCAGTCCGAGCAGGAGTACTTCAGCCGACAGGCTGAGCTGTGAGTGTTGGCAGTAGTTAGTTTTTTTTCCTGCATTTTTATTCCTGATGTGAGCCCGCATTATGGGACATACATTCCAGTTATTTGTATTGGATCTTTCGCATCCGCATTTTATTATTCTTGACTCATGATTCATCTTGGTTTATGGACATGTTTAGATAGTTTTATTTTGTTCTTGATATCTCTATAGCCGTAATGTGACTGTGGATGGATACTTCCTACCCACAGGTAGCATGGTTGGCTATGTCACGTGCCCATTTTAGCGTACTCTGGGAAGCGGGGCGTGACATGGTTCTTTTGGTATCAGAGCCATAGGTTAGTCGAGTTGATTCTTTTGTAGTTGGGTATTGTACCCAATACACAAATCAGAATACCTGTGTTTAGGAAACATGTCGTGCCACCTTGCCGTTTAACCATTCTTGAATCACATTCTCCCTGATTATATCTTTTACGATGTGCAAACTTCCTTTGCATATCGACTCGAAAACCTGATTCCTTGTTATCTCTAGGACTTAGGCGACTTGGGTGGAGTTATGTAATTGTGACTATGATACCGCGGCATAGTTACAATGCGACACTCTATTTAAGTATTTTGGAGTTCTAGCCTTGATCTATATATTGAATCTATCATCATGCTAATGTTGGGTGTTTTGATTTCAGGAATATGGCAGATAAGAATTTGAAGACGTACCAAAGGCGTGTAGATGAAGCCGCCATGCTTGGAGTGATAAGGGGAATGCTAGAGAATCAAAAGAGACAGACTGAGCTGATCCAGCAGCAAGCGGAATCGTTTCAGGAAGGTTTGCAGATCGTTCAGCAGTCTGTGAACAATGTTGGAGCTAAACCAGTTGACCGAGTAGGGACCGTAGCAGATTTCAGACGTTTGGGTCCGTCTACATTTACTGGTTTGGAGGAGTCGTTGCCAGCAGAGCAGTGGCTAGTCGACACAGAAAACTTGCTTATTGCGGCACAGATTCCTGATGGGAAAAGAGTTGATGTGGTACGCATTCAGTTAGTGGATTACACCCGAGAATGGTGGCTTGTGGAAGAGAACCGTTTGCCCAAGCCGATCAAGTGGGCGGATTTTTCAAAGAGTTTCCTAGAGGAGTTCTTTCCACGGACTGCACGAGAGGAAATGGAAGAGAGATTCATCGGGCTAAAGCAGAATGGATCACCAGTGGATGTGCATGCAGCAGAATGGACAAGACTCAGTAGATTCGCTGGACCTTTAGTTTCCAACGATGCAGACAGGGCACGGAGGTTCATGCGCAGCTTGGACGTGGACATCCAGAGGCAGATTGTCTCTCTGGGTTTGAGCACTTTCTCACAAGTACTTGCGGCAGCTCGAGAACAGCAGAGCCTATCGGGAAAAATTGGGAGTTCACAGCAGACAGCAGTTGCGGTAAGGAAGCCAGCATTTGTACCAAATTGAGCTCATGGTCGCAGAGGTATTCCAGTGGACCGTCGAGGCGTAGCACCAATGAAGAAGCCTGCTGTCGTTGATCAGAGGAAGCGCGTGGTCTGTAGCTATTGCTACTTACCTGGACATTTGCAAAGGGAGTGTCGCAGGATGCAAGGACTCTGTTTAGTTTGTGGAGCGGCAGATCACACGATTAACTCGTGTCCGTCGAAGCTTCGTACAAAGGATGATATTCAGAAGCCTCCGCATAGACCGTTTCAGGGACAGAAGCAGCTTTTACCTTGACAGCTGAGGAAGCTAAGGCGTCAGGAGAAGTTGTTTCAGGTACTTTACTCGTTCATGGTTTTCCCGCATTGGCGTTATTTGATTCTGGTGCATCGCATTATTTTATGTCATCCAAGTTTATATCTACACACTCGATTGACTGCACGACCCTGTCTAGTTTCTGGACATACACACTGGGAATGGGAAAATCATAGCTAGTAGGGAATGTAAAGATTGTACAGTTGTTGTGTGCGGACGGGAGCTTTTTGCAGATTTCTTGGTGATTGATACGGGCAGCTACGAAGTCGTCTTGGGAATGGATTTTCTTGGCACTTTCCACGCTCACATTGATTGTAGGGTAAAGAAAGTAATTTTCCAGATTCCCGGACATCCCGAGTTTACCTTCACTGGAGGAAGCAATTCTGTCGGGCCAGTCGAGTTTAGGGCTAGGCCGACAAACAATACTCTTGCAGCGATGGAAGTTGATGAAAATAGAGAGCCGGCTGTTGTTCACGATTTTATGGACATGTTTGAAGATATATCGGGTTTACCGCCAAAGCGAGACGTGGAGTTCGCAATTGATCTTATTCCCGGTGCAGCGCCAGTATCCAAAGTGTATTATCCTATGGCACCAGTAGAGTTGGAAGAAGTCAAGAAACAGGTTACTGAATTGCTTGAGAAGGGTTGGATTCGAAGCAGTAACTCGCCTTGGGGAGCTCCAGTTCTTCTAGTAAAGAAGAAGGATGGCACAAGGAGGATGTGCATCGACTATCGAGAATTAAACCGGGTGACTATTAAGAACAAGTACCCTATCCCTCACATTGGAGAACTTTTTGAGTAGCTTAGTGGCGCGAGGGTGTTCTCGAAGCTGGATTTGCGATCCGGATATCATCAGGTCCGAGTGAAAGCAGAAGATATTTGCAAGACGGCGTTCCGAACTCGGTATGGACATTACGAGTACTTAGTGATGCCCTTCGGAGTAACGAATGCGCCGGCAGTATTCATGGACTTGAGAACCGAATCTTTTCACCGTTCTTGGACCAGTTTATTGTGGTGTTCATTGACGATATTCTGATTTATTCGAAGAGTTTTGAGGAGCATGCTGAACATTTGAAGATCGCACTGCAAACGTTGAGACAAGAGAAGTTATATGCGAAGATGAGTAAGTGCGAGTTTTGGCTGGAGGAAGTAAAGTTTTTGGGGCATGTTGTGTCTGGCAATAGAATTGCCGTCGATCTAGAAAAGATTGCAGCAGTTCGAGATTGGCCGATTCCAAAGAATGTTGCGGAGAAAAGAAGTTTTCTTGGACTCGCTGGATATTACGGGAGATTTGTGGAGAACTTTGCTCGTCTGGCAGAGCCGTTGACCAAGCTTACGCGCAAGGAGGTACCTTTTGTATGGACGGATAATTATGCGTTAGCTTTTGAGACGTTGAAGCAGAAGTTGATAACCGCCCCTATTCTGACCGTGTCAGACAATTCCGGAGGATTAGTGATTCACAGCGACGCATCTGGGAAAGGATTGGGATGTGTTTTGATGCAGCATGGGAAGGTTGTAGCATACGCATCGAGACAGTTGAAGATCCATGAGAAGAATTATCCAACTCATGACTTGGAACTTGCGGCTGTGATTTTCGCTTTGAAGATTTGGAGACACTACCTTTTGGGCGAAAGGGTCGAAGTTTTTACTGATCATAAGAGCTTGAAGTATGTGTTCACACAGAAGGAGCTTAATATGAGGCAGCGTAGATGGTTGGAGCTGATGGCTGACTACGATCTTGATCTTAAGTACCATCCGGGGAAGGTTAACGTCGTGCCGGATGCACTTAGTCGGTTACCAGCAATTCAGGTGTTAACTACGCAGAAGGAGATCATTGCAGATTTTCGAAGATTTGACTTGGAAGTTGTGCTACCGCATTCTACTGGACAGTTGATGCAGCTGCAAGTACATTCGTCATTGATCGAGAATATTAAAGCAGCACAATCGCAGGATCCTAGACTGCAAAAGTTTCGAGAGCAGGTTGAAACCGAACTACAAACAGATTTATTGATCCACGAAGATGGTTCGTTGAGGTATGGTAGTCGTTTGTGTGTGCCAAAGGGGGACATTCGCGAAGAGCTTATGAAGGAGGCGCACAGTTCAGCTTATTCTGTACATCCAGGAGGCACAAAGATGTACCGAGATATTCGACGACGTTTCTGGTGGGAAGGCATGAAGCGGGAGATTGCTCGCTTTGTGGCAAAGTGCTTGGTGTGTCAGCAAGTTATGGCTGAATATCAAAGGGTTGCTAGTTTATTACAACCACTTCCGATTCCTCAATGGAAGTGGGAACATATAACCATGGATTTCGTGACGGCTTTACCTTGGAGTCCAAAGGGCAACAATGCAGTATGGGTAATTGTTGATCGATTGACCAAGGCAGCTCACTTTATTCCTTTCCGGGTTGGTCAATCAACAGAGACTTTGGCTGAACGGTACATGCAAGAGATTGTAAGATTGCATGGAGTACCGGTGAGCATCATGTCCGATCGTGACACTCGGTTCTTATCACACTTCTGGAGGAGTTTACAGGAAAGTTTGGGGACTCGATTGAAGTTTAGCACAGCTTATCATCCTCAAACTGATGGTCAGTCGGAGAGAACGATCCAAACTCTTGAAGACATGTTGAGATCATGGATGTTGGACTTCAAGGGTTCTTGTGAGGATCATCTGCATTTGGTGGAATTTTCGTACAACAACAGTTTTCAGGCAACTATCCAGATGGCTCCATTTGAAGCTTTGTATGGTCGCAAATGTCGTTCACCTGTTTGTTGGGACGATGTCGGTGAACGAAGATTATTGGGACCAGATTTGGTTGTGCATACAGTTGAGAAGGTTAACACTATCAGAAATCATATGAAGGCAGCACAAGACAGACAGAAGAGTTGGGCAGATACGTCGAGAAGACCTCTAGAGTTTGCCGTGGGTGATTTGGTGTTCTTGAAGATATCATTGACTAGAGGGGTGATTCGTTTTGGAAGTCGAGGAAAGCTTAGTCCTCGATTCGTCGGACCCTTTGAGATCTTGGAGCGTGTTGGTGAGGTAGCGTATCGTTTGGCGTTACCACAGTCCTTGGCGAATGCGCATGATGTGTTTCACGTATCTCAACTACGAGGATATGTTCGAGATGAAACGCACGTATTGGATCATTCGGAGTTGACAGTACGAGAAGACTTGACTTTTGAGGAACGACCGATTGAAATCGTGGATCGAAGGGAAAAGGTTCTTAAGAACAAGGTGATCCCTCTTGTGCTTGTTTCTTAGGGTAATCGCTCGCATGGAGAGTCCACTTGGGAACGATAAGATGAAATCCGGCAGAAGTTTCCTCACCTTTTCTTGTAGTTTTCTATCTTTGTATTCTTGGAATTTCGAGGACGAAATTCTTTTTGTAGTTGGGTATAATGTAACACCCGAACCCAATGCTACTAATTTCAGTTACCGTTTGAACGTAGTGTGGCACTCATTTCATTTATCTTGCTTAATTGTTACTTACTGTAATTTTACCCGCCAAATTCATTTCTGCATATAACAATTTTTGGCATCTAAAATAAAATTAAAAATATTCATCTTGGCCTACTTGACACCCCTAACCCTGTTGTAGCGTCCGTGCATCGTGTTCTCGTCCCCTTCAGTGAAATGGGCGAGTTTGGATGGCTACGTGCACGTACGTGTGTCCGTTTTGGGGGTATGCTTTTTGACCATAAAATACTTCATTTTCACTTTTGGATCCCGCTTAAAATTCTATTATTTCAATTTCAAATTTTTGGACCCGACCCGGGCGTGATTTGGAAATGTTTTATATTGCGGCAAAATCCCAAATTTTAATATTTTTATAACCATCGTATATTTTTTCAACTCAACCATATATTTTTCTAATCTTTTAAATCCATACTAAACCCCCACGAATCTTTAATCTCAGCCAATCAAACCCTCTTCCCGTGGGCCCCTCTCTCCTCTCTCCTCTCCCTCTCTCTCTCTCTCCCGTAACTCCTTCTCTCTCTCCACAAAAATCTCTCTCCCTATCTATATATATATTTAAACTACCTCCCTCCACTTTTCTTTTTTAAAAAACACTAACCCATCGCGCAGCCAGCCGCCTCGTCCCCCTTCGCCGCTGCAGCCCCAACGCAGGCGCCAGCACATCCGGGCTCGTCGTCTCCTCGCCCTCGTCGCAGCCACGTCCACCTTCTTCCTCCTTTCTCGTCTTTCCCCGCGCCTGCACACTGCCCTGCACCTTCACCGCAGCCAGCGCGTGCCCCTGCACGCCGTTGCACCGCCGTGAGTCGCCACCGGTGACCCCGTCCTCGTGTCCCCGGCCTCGCAAGCCCCCTCGGTGAGCTAGCTCCCCTCCTCTTTTCATTTCTTCTTTCTTTCTCTATAAATAATTTCTTGATCTGAAAACTTTTCGCTGCCGTCGCAGGCCACCGCCGGAGCTCCGTCGACAAGGTCGACAGTAACCACCCGTCGCACAGATCCTCGTGAGCATTTCCCTTCTCCTCCCTCCTTCCTTCCTTCTTTAGTTTTCTTTCTTTTCTTGTTGCAAACTAGATCATTCACTTTTCTGTTCTTGGCCGGAATCCGGCCATGCCGACGACGCGTCGCGACGTTCCAGTGAGGTGCCCCGACCCGTGTGGTTCCATTGTTCGTCGTTTGGGTTCATTCCGTGAACCGTGCGCCCGTCGCGAGTTTCCCCGCCGACGTTTTACGTTCCGTTTTTCCCGGTTCGCGACCCATCGAGGCAAGTACCCCTTGCTACATGCTATACAATATTTACATATATATTATGACACCCTAAACCTGTAAATTTAACCTTTGGACGATCATTTCTCATTTTCATGTACAATATGGTTATATATCATTTTATCTTTAAACTTGGAACCTACAGTTTGCAATTGAATCTAATAACCACATTTACCTGTTTAATCACATTTTTAATATTGACATAGCTTATGGCATTTATCTCTATAGTTTTGTTCCATTCGGACACTCGTATGCATTTTAACCTGTAATAGCTGTATTGAACCTTTATATAAATCATTGCACCTCTAAACTTCTTAAACTTGTTAACATGGTTAAAAGGCCATAATTGTCATACTGCATTCGCATAACATTGAAATCAACGCTGTGACACAACTGATAACTGAACTGCAAATTGAGTAAATCTGCCTATTGCTTAATTCATTGCTTATATCATGTTGATGATAACCATGCTTGCTTGTATAACTGATTGTGAGTACACCTATGATATCGCTTGCTTCTTGACCTGTCTTGCTACCTACACATTGTTTGACCCGACATGGTACCGTATACTGCTTGACTTAACATAATGTACCATGACCTGGTCCGTTACCTGATCTTGTGTCTAATGCCAACAAACCTGACATGTAGTCCTCATGGACCGTTCCTGTTGTCTATCCAAACAAACATGTTTACCTGATCCTGTGTTGGCATTAGTTTCTTGATTCTGGGATACCTGACTTGACTTACACATATAACTTGGGGGTATGGGGAAATCAAAAGTGAAACCTGACTTGTAACTCAACAGTTCACTACCTGTACTGATCAGTTTTAGAGGCCAGGCCCGCCTCGTGACGATGCTGCTGACATCGTTGGTCTTTATCCTTTCCCTGTTAATGCCTAGCGGCACGTCTCGGTTTCAGCCCGAGAGTCTTAGACCGTGGTCCCGGGCATGCATGGGATACTATTGAGTTACATTGATGATTCATCAATTGATTTCAAAGACTTTAGAACAGAGAACCTGATAGCACAGTTTAGTTTACCCACTGCACGCTACCCTGCACTGCTCTGACTTATATTATTGTTACTCTTGTTTTATTCATGTTTATATTGCATTGCCTGCTACACTGTTCATATTATATTACTTGATGACTTGACGCGCTGACGTCTGGGTTTTGCATGGCCCAGATTCTGTACCGCTGTCGCAGTCCGAGCAGGAGTACTTCAGCCGACAGGCTGAGCTGTGAGTGTTGGCAGTAGTTAGTTTTCTTTCCTGCATTTTTATTCCTGATGTGAGCCCGCATTATGAGACATACATTCCAGTTATTTGTATTGGATCTTTCGCTTCCGCATTTTATTATTCTTGACTCATGATTCATCTTGGTTTATGGACATGTTTAGATAGTTTTATTTTGTTCTTGATATCTCTACAGCCTAAATGTGACCGTGGATGGATACTTCCTACCCACAGGTAGCATGGTTGGCTATGTCACGTGCCCGTTTTAGCGTACTCTGGGAAGCGGGGCGTGACAATATCGGAATCCAACTATCTCATAGAAGGTATGCAATCTAATTGCAAATTTCAACACTTGAAATTCTCGATAATATTTTACCCCTAGCGTCCTATGCCCTTGACGGAGGTCAACAAGGTCGTACGAATACCCTAATCCAATCGCATCGTATGCTGCAGATAAGCATTAATCAGCTACCGCACACTACGTCTTGACGGAGGTCAACAAACGTAGCACGAATACTAAATACTACTTATCTGAAATGACGGAGGGCTACGCTTGGTTTTTATTAAAACGTTTTGCGTAATGAACTTGATATCGTTGTAGAATCGAGTGATTTTGAAAAGGAGTGTTTTTTAGGCTTTTACTAGTTTTGCTAAAGAGGTCACTCCCGGTGAAGGGATCTCGGCTCTTTCCTCATCGAATGAGGTGCAGGATATTTCACAAATACCACTATGCAAAACAAGAACTAGAAAAGGAATCAAAAGACAAAACCGAGTGGGTTGTAGCATCTGCTAGTTTTGCTAAAGAGGTCACTCCCGGTGAAAGAATCTCCGCTCTTTCCTTATCGAATAAGGTACTGGATATTCTATAAGGAATACCGCTATGCAAAGTAAGAACTAGAGCTACCAGTTTTTAAAACAAGATTCCACAACATCTTTAGGTTTCTTTTATTTCATTAATCTAATTAATGAAGTCCCATCAATTATGCTTCTTAAGCATCACAGAAGAAATGAAAGCAGCAATATTTATTATATATCATATATATAATATAAGCAATCGTCTCAACATATCAAGTGATCACATCACAGAACATCGGCAGAAGAACACATATGAAATATTGGATATACTAGAATTTCCGTGTTTTAAATTAAGCCAGTAAAAAACGCGGATTCCACGGTCGCGATGAATAACCAAACCCACATCCCTAGACATCTACGAGAGCGGCAAGCAACCCTACCAATTATAGAGTTAGGAGACCCGGTCTCGACTCCTCGAGATGGTCTCCCACTGAACCCTAAAACCCGGTTACTTGTGCTCCCCACCTTGGATCTATCATAATGCGGAAAAGTAAATAATATACATCAATGATGACATCATCCTCAACCCGAAAGTGCCCTAAAAAAGAATATTACATACAAGTCTTTACATGAATGAAAATGAAAAAACTCTCATCTCACATAAAAAAAACCCCGGCTATTCAAAACACGGCGATCCAATATAATATATCACAACAACACATAACATCACATGTCATCAACGTAAATAAATATGCGTATCCCAATTTTCGTTGACATATAGCAAAGAAACCGGCGATACACCACAAATTACACTTACGGTCACAGAAAAGAAAGTGAAAAACTACAACAACTGGAATCCGCAACCACCTTAGACATCATAAACCTAATGTATCACATACTTTGGATTTCATGCCTAACCAAATGAATTCCTTAAATATCGCATGCCTAACGATTATAAACCCCGCATTTTAGTCTCGATATTGAAAACACTTTTCAATAACCAGTCGGGTAATTCAACAAGATTCCCGACAACCAGATCGAATGCTTGTCGAAAACTTTAGTAGACGGCCGCACCCCCGATACCGTCGACGAAGTGCACTTAGGCGGAACACCGCGACCACGAGCACCCGAATGGATGATTTTGGTGACGGGGTTCTCCTACAGTCACTTGGTCGGTGCTATGGGGTGTGGCTATCTAGTAAGGTTACCCGGCGAGTATCTACGTACGCTACATGATTGCGACAGACTTTTGATCCACATCAAAATCCCGTGGCAACCGATCAAATGAGACTGAATTGCTAGATTTATAAAATTCAAACTAGTTTTCACAAAACTAAATATTGTGGATTCCAAGTATTGTATCACAATCGCAGATAGCTAAACGATGTTAAACTTTTCGATCGAATCAAAAAACACCCAAAATTTCCCAAAGAGCTCAACACTTAAGTGGAGTTTAAAATTACCCAGAACATGCTACAACACCTATATACCAACCGTGGAAGGGTCAACCCTTGCCTCACCTACGGCGCCGCGGAACTACCACAAACCCTCAGGTTTAGTGGCGGTTCCGATGATCACAGAATCGAGTTTGGGTTTCGTTCTTCTAGAGGGTCTATAGAAAACACCTGCATGAGTTTCTGAAGATTTTAAACTTGGAAAAATCCAACTCTTGGAAAATTTCCACCGAAGGAAAAAATGGGTTATTGATATCCGTTCAAACTTTTTAACGTCGTCTAAATAATCCGAAATGATGTTAGAATTACGACTATGAAACACTCCAAATTGCCTTTACAAAAATATGACATCACATGCAATATCAGTAAAAACAACCAACACCTGAAACACCAAAACCCAGAGACTAGAACACGAGGCAAAAACGAAACCAAAACAGCATGATAGAACCGGCCAGGCCGGATTTTTAGCAAATGTCGCCGGGTCAAAACTGGCCAAATGGGTTCGTTTTTGTGTGGTGTCCATGTTACATCTCATATAACATTCTGCAATTGCTTAAAAAAATTTAGACACTCTGAAAAATTTAACAGAAACTAGGTTTATGTTTCGAGTGTTTCGGAGTTGTTTCGGTTTCGTAATACTACAACATCGTCTAATTCTCTAGCATGGCTCTGACACCACTGCTGGGTTCCCTAGACGGCCGCTAGGTTTCGGAAGTCATCAATCATGCCGTTTTCAAAAAAAATGGTGCGCTAAAGAACCCTAACGCAAGAATCTAAACTAGAGAATTAGACGAACAAGCATGTAAATATCTTTACATCTAAGTGAACAAGGAATACAACCTTTATAAACCGGTCCTTCACTTCAATAGCTCCATGTAGTAGTCTCTTCGCTCCAAGTAATGATCTCCCGGAGTCTAGTGAGGCTCCACAAGGTGAAATGAACAATCTTGCTTGAAGTCTTCGAGGCCGAAGATGATCTACGTCGAGGAGACACTAACTCAAGCTACCTCTTCACTAAGTGATGAACTAGTGAAGAAACAACCCAATCTAAATGGATAGTAGAGAAGAGGTTGATGAAGTAGGAATTTTGCTCATTTTAGAAATTATTTTCTCACTATTTTTCTTCACCTCTCATGAAACTAGAAAGCTTGATGAAGGAGATGAAGAAAGCAACCATGGAATGAAGCAAGTGAAGAATGAATCAAGTGGTGAGAATAGCAACCATGGGTGAGTAATATTATATACTAACTCATGTAGAGACTAAACCATAGCTAATCAATAATAGTTGGGTTAATAAATATTTTCAAGTAAAACAAAATTAGTGGACTTGGTCAATGGTTCCACAAGCTTTTGACAATTTCCAACTAATTTAATTTACTTTAAATAAACAAAACCTTACATTATTATAAGCATGGTGTGAGTCTCATACACCCATGTAGCATGTGGCATCAAGCATGACACAAAAGATGTATATTAATATATATTACATATATACTAAGTGTACACTAGTGAGAAAAAGAATACTTAAGTGAGCTAATATTAGTTAATGTAAGATAATATATCAAATATATAATTATACATTAAATTATTAAATCAACATTTGATTTAATAATACGGCTATATCACATACAACCGACTAATATCAAATATATCAGCTTGTCGAATCAACACTTGATTCGACAGCCTGGTTATATCACATATAACCGACCGATATCACATATCGCGAGAATAGAATATGGTATCACATACGCGTATTAATTTCAGTCCCGCACATATCACATATACGCTCCTACTTCGTTTCGTTTGAGCTAGCAAACCTCTGTGTAGGACTCTAAATACTCGTCAATACGCCGGCAGTAGGTGGTGATCATATCAGTCACCCACAAACTGCAAGAGGTCTGCTAAACGTAACGGCCACCCGGGTATTGAGCGATCAAATACTCCTGTGAATCCAATAAGTAACACTACCGTACAGTCCGGTCTCTTCGTCTGATATATCGCATACCGCAGCCTAGGGGTGGTAAAACGTCAAACCCCAATAACCTGATAAGTCATGCCGATGTGAGGCTCATAACGGTTTGAGAAACTACTGATAACACTTACCAATAGATCTCAGCGACCCTGGTTAGGGATTTCCTGTTATGGCCAATCGAGCATAGCGCAACATCAACCCCCAATACCGGGAGAGACGAAATCCCCTCCTATCACTCATTGCCTCCATGTGACTCGGGACTGTACCCAAAAACCACCGTTTTGCACGATCTCTAGAGCGTGGTAAGGTGGAAATCAAAGCAAAGTGGGAATCACACAAGTCTCTATGACGATCTCGGGTCGACAGACTAACATGTACCAGTATCACTAGAGAACTGCTATCTGACGATAGGTATAATACCATCTAGGAGTTCTCGGCGAGTCCGTTCAGTATACCCAGTCTCCACTGAGCACCTGTATACCATCTCTGATGTCAAACACCAATAGATATGTGATCATCCATCGCCCATCATATGGGTCGAGAAGCGTATATGCTAGTCTACTTTGGAATATCGATGACCCGTCTCGATACTTCTACGACTAGGAACAATTGAAGGATGTGCTTACCGACTACATATGCCCCACTAGTATGATCTGCATCATAATCCTGGTAGTCAAGTATTCATCATAAAGGCTTTATCAACATGTAATAGAGAGATATTAAGTGTACATGTTAAGATAAAGAGCAACCAGATAGCATACTATCATGTCGAGCAAGAAAGTCTTCCCTTTATTTGTCCAAGCATCCACTATAATATACATCACATGTATAATAATGGCCTCTAGGGCATACATATAACTAACACATATCTCAGGCACCGTCTCATCAGATCGGTCTTCATATCCATCTGTCTCATATCACTCAGGTTAGTATCCTCCAGATATCCGCTGAGTCCAATACTGTCACCGGTAGGTAGTGTTCCCCTGCCAGGCTCAACGCCTTTTTATACGATCTTCTTGTCCTGGGATACCGTACCGGATCCACCATGTATCTGCAATCGGTTTCTCCCCCTTCTTCAGTTCGGATAATCATCATAGCTCAGAACCGAGAAATCTCATGGTGGACGCCGAAATATCATATCAAAAGAAAACCGCATTTTTAAAACATTCACAAGTTTTCTAAATAATATCTACGGTTTCTCAAATCCAGAAATCTCCTGAAAACAGAACCTCATAAGAATGTGGCAATAAAGAAAAGATATGTGCAGGCACAGAACAATACTGTAATGCATAGCAAATGTGTTCATATAAGCGTGTCCTATGTCATTGTAAAGAAAGTACTAATAGAATCTGATCATGCTAACAAGTTATAGTATGATGCGTTAGCGTAGCGAGTTCTATCTGTGTACGTGGCATGGTAATTACCGATGATGTGTGTGTGAGCATGCGAGTATGTGCACGTGCAACATGTAAATTATCGGTAATGGTGCATGTTTCCTAATACAAGGTCAAGTAAAACTAAAGTATAAATGCGATATACATTGTAAAAGATCAAAGCGCGAGAGCGTATGGAGAAATAAGAAATCGAAATGCGAGCGTAAACGGAATAAATAAATAGTAACGTGAACAAGTATAAAATATGTAACTACATATGAGCCATACAGTTATAGTTTAAAATAATACGAAATGTTGATTTAGAAAATATGGGGCTACGATGTTTTTGAAGAAGATACCATTTGAAAAGTCGTAGCATCCCCTTGAAGTTATCATTTAAAGTGTGTAATGGTTCGTTAGTTTTGAAAGTAGTTATGGCTATAAACATATTATAATATTTACTTTAATGATTTTAAATAAGATTCTTGAGTCGAAATAAATATCAACAATCCATCTTCATCATATTACGTACGGAAAATCCATCGTACGATATCATCAAATCAATAGTGTGGATCAATAGTCGCGTAACTCATCTCATCTCATATCTTGACATATCATCCCATGTCATCTCGTATCATATCATATCATATCACATCGCCTCATATCATCATATCGTATCATATCGACTCATATCATCATATCGGATCATATCCTTATATCACTAGTAAACTTATATCATATAAGGTAATCATATGTGTGTAATATATACTTACATAAGTAGATATAGCTAATATGCAAAGAAATAGTACCAGGAATATATCATTCTACTAGGTATAGACTTATACGAATATGGTAGTCTAGCAAAACCTATAAACTAAGTATACAATTTTAATATCTATATCGTATCCTAATTCTCCGGTTGCGGGGGTGCTATACGCCATCCACCTGACTTTCCCCATAGATATACATCTACTCATCTTATCGTCTCGCCCTAGTCGAAGTCGACGGACGCCTTGTTCTTCTTCATCGTCTCGGAAGTCCACATGAATATACCTACAATCAAATCCATAACCAAAATCGCATACAAAACTGGATCGAATTGAAATCATGAGCGAAGCGCACATAGGTTAGAACTTATGGTCAATGCGTGCTAAAACAACAAAATACTCCCCGACGTTGATGTATGAACATCAAACAACTGAGTCAAAACACAAATATCCAAAAACCAAGTTTCACATATCGCAAAACATTCCCAAAAACCAAGTAAAACAACTCTAGATTTTTCTTAAGGTGGTCTGAGACTTTTTAGCGTATAGGGTAGTCTTAATTATCTAATGAGTGAGCTACAGAACAAATTTCAAAGCCTAATTCCAAAATTAACCTGCAAATTGCGGTCAAAACGAATAAAACAGAGGCCAAGGAAAAGAGATAGTGGCTCGGGCTTCAACGGTGTCTTTTTACTGGTTTATATATTTCTCTGTATCCTCTATTAAATTTTCAGAGATACCAAGTAATACCAGATTTCCTTTGACCCTCAAAACTCAATCAAAACCGACATCGAAAAATTCTAAACTCATCTTTGAAGCTTCTAAACCCATCTAGACCAGAGATACTATCACAAATAGGCTACTAAACACTCACTAAACCCCCTACTATACCACTACTACAAATTCTACTCACTAAATCTCACCTTAGAATTTTCAAGACTTGAAAACATGCACATTTTAGCTCTGAACTAGTTTTGAATGTAAGGATACTTAAAAAATTATCTAAAAGTATGGTTATTATCTCATAAAGCAACTCAACAAAATTTCAAGATGGACAAAAAAGCTCAAAATGAAAACTTGATCCCACCATGAGGTTTAGGGTGAGATTGTGAACAATTTTATTGAAGATTACATAGGGTTTTGAGGCGGATTGGGGGGTGTTTTGTGGTGGTAAAAAATGATGGAGGGAGGTAGAGGAAGTGGAGGAAGAAGAAGATGAAGGAGAGATGAAGAGGAATGAAGGATGAAGCAAACAAATGGTTGGAGGCAACCATCTCTCTCTCTCTCTCTCTCTCTCTCACCCATACCTCTATGTCCCCTTGTCTCCCTCTTATATCGTTTTCTTTTCATTTTCCTCTTTCTCTTTTCTTTCATTTTCTTTTCTTTACATAAAAGAACAAAACCAAAATATAATTCATAAATAAATTGTTAACATATCATGACACTTAAACATGGTTAACAAAAATAAAATTAGGTTTAGTGCGCATTTCGTAAAACACTAATTAAGTTAAATATCAACTAATATGTATATAATCATATATTAATTTATAAAAAAAACCAAATCGAATAAATTCCTTCATAATTAATAATTCATTTTAAATTTCAATTATTTTCCAAAATAGAGGTATATAATTATACCATTCTACGGAACTCAAATCTATATTCGTATAATATCCGTAAAATTCATTATTTTATTATTTAAATTCCAAGATAGTATTTTCTATTTTCTGGAATGTTACAATCTTCCCCCCTTAAATAAATTCGGTCCCCGAATTTTAAATTTAAACCCCCAAATTTTAAAACATTTCAGTAAATCAAATCAAAACAATAGGGCTCCGAAATCACGGATAAACTATAAATATCATAGCGCAACACGTGCGTAAGAAAACAAGTACAAAACTCAATAATCGAAACTCTGTCAAGTGCCATGCAAATCATATGAGTTATGATGAAAATGCAAGTTGCGAAATCTACTGTTTAAATCAAGTACAATATAATCACGGCTACAATGCATATATAGTACGCATCCTTATAAAATCATTTAAATAAATAAAAATGTATGAAAAATCCTTTTCAAAATTGCCGTGTGATGTGTATATCATGATACAAGTAGCGGACGTTCTTTTTGTATGTATGTATATATCACACACACACACACACACACACACACACGTTTCAATTAAGATATACGTCCCACCTTTTTGAAAATGATTTAGAAGGGTTTTCCTTTTTGTAAAGTCTTGTGTCGCTCATGGACTTGTAGGAAAATCGTGAGACTATAGGTCGTTTTTGAAAACCACTTCAGTAAATATCAATAAATGCAAAAACACTCAGGTAATGTCCTCATACCAGTCCTGCTTTGCTACTATATAATATAGTATATCATAAAATCACGATACTTGAAAGAAGAAATCAACCTTAATAGGTGTACATGAAAACCAACCCACGTACGTTCTGTGCGCACGAAAATCGAAGTTAAAACCAAGTGTAATGAATGTGCATGAAAACGAAAAATGAGTGCAATGGGTATGCACGAAAGTATCTGTCAAGTGCATCGGGTGTGCACGACAACAACATCCAGTACATCTAGAGTGCACGAAAATCTCAATCGAGTGCAACTAGTGTGCATGAGAATTCTTAAGTGCATCAAATGTGCACAAACCACATCAAGTGTGTCAATTGTGCATGAAAATCTAAATCAAGTGCATCAGGTCTGCACAAAAGCAGCTAGTACAATAGGGTGCACGAAAATCAATATCAAGTGCAACTAGGTGCACGAAAACATAAATCTGGTGCAACTGGCATGCACGAAAACCACATCAATGCATCAAAAGCGCAGGTAATCAACATCGAGTGCATGAATCAAAATCAGGGGTATACAGCATGTACAAAATCAAAATCGGGTGTATCGGGATATACAAAATCATAAATATGTGCAACTGGGTGCACAAGTCAAAATCAGGTGCATACAATATGCATGAAATCAAATCAAGTATATCGAAGTGCACGAAATCATCAATGTGTGCAATGGCATGCACAAAACAATATCGAGTGTAATGGATATGCATGATGTAAACTAAGTGCAATGAATGTATGAAAATATAAATCAAGTGCAACTGCTGTACATAAGGAAAATATCTATCAAGTGCAGTTAAGGTGTACGAAATATCAATCACCAAAACATAAAAGTCAAAACAAAGAAAACGTGATACTCGGATCATCAAAACACAAATAAAAAACAAATGACATTGAGATACACCTCCTTCAATATCGAAAGGTGCCAGTGCACCCTGAGCTGGCATAGCAAGATTTTCTACTTGCTTTCTGCCCACGGTCTGGCGTCCTCTATCTCTAGGTCCTTGTTTCCTCTGTGGATCACCAATTCCACGACCTCCTTGCTCAACAGCCCGGTTAGGAGTAGTGATGGAAACAGTCCCTTTCTGACGCCTTTCTGAACATCTCTTGGCCAATTAAGTTGGCCACTCGCAACGTAGCACGTCAACGACGGTGGCTTCTGGCCCTATGAATACGTTCCATACAAACGATCCTGGGTCTAAATCTCTATCACTGTAGTATCCTGGAAAAAAATCTTTCACGGCCTCTTCCGATATCATCCCTGCCGAACTGCCTGGAAACTGTCACTCTTAGATTAATCCGTTTCTGTTCCGGAACAGCTGCAATCTCATCACAACTTTCCTCTGGAAATGTGGTTGTATCCAACGCCTCTGCATGCGTATCAATCCTTACCATCAACGGAGAGGAAATATTACTTATTGAGATCTCGCATGAATCTCAAAATCCACTTTTCTTCAATATCGACCAAATCGGAATCATATCTCGATAGCTGCATAGAATGCAATTCATCCTCCATTACGGTCATATCCGGAGTCTCTCGCAAAGACTCAAAGCTACAAACTCAGGTATCTCCAACACTCGATGGAAGAAATCTGGCTAAGTACGTCCTCAAGAATTTATCCAAATTCATCGGAGGAATACGAACTGCTCGTCCTCTCTCGACCGAATCCTTCGAACTGAAGCTAGCCAACTCAACTGATCTTGCATCGGGACATCCAAAAGAATGAAATATCCTAATCACTTAATCCAAAAATGACTAGGGATACTCTGTCACATCCCTGACTGTAAACTCATGCAGCTTCAGCTTCGTGAACTCTAGAAGCGATATCTAGTCAATCTCAGTAATAGCCGGTACATCTGTTTGCACGGTAGACAACACAACGATCTCCGGAGTAGGCTGTACGTCAACAGTCCTCTCAATCCAACTGGCCTCAAGCAATGGCCCGATCATCTGGTGTAGATCCAGAACACTCATCTCAATGAGAAATCCTAGCATAAACGAGAAATCAATATGTTCCTGTGTCACCGGAATAACACCCTAGTTAGTCATCGTCCCTGACGAGCTCACTCTGAACGCACCTCTAGCCGCAGCTCTCTCGGCTTGTGTAGCCATGGTGACAGGAACCGTAAATAAACTTCGATAAGGATAGATCATAAGAACGAATAGAATAACGGATCTCAAGATATGTACATCCTGAGGTTACTTAAGCGGAGTATCGTATCGTAAGTATGCAGCGGAACATACACACGGTACGTTACTCTACTTTATTTATCTGCTCCATCAACCAAGGTAAACCTATGTAATGAAAGTTCGGGTCTAATACCCCCTCAGTCAAGTCTAAGTTCTGTAAGGTCAAGCCTAGATTCCGAAATATATGCCCTAAACTCCGCATAGTCAAAGCTAAACTCGAACAAAGGTTAAACCTAACGTTTTGATACCAACTTTGTCATGACCAAGAAATGGCACGTGGCCGGCACTTGAGTCACGTGAAATCTATAGGACCCCACCGTAACCCAAGTAAGCCGAAAACTAGGAATCTAAACTTTTTTTAAGAAAATAGTGGAGGTGAAGTTTTGAAAAGGGTATAAATGAAATCAAGTTTCGCTTTTAAAGTATAAGTAAAGCTTATGGAAATATAAGTAGGTAGTGTACTAAAGTTTGAAAACATTTTTGTCATTCGAAATTTGGGCAGCACCTCCTTCGTAAATTTTGATCAATGGTACATAAATAATAATAATATTGGCATCCCAAGCGGGAGAAAGATCTTCGCCAATCGGCAAAAACTCAACCACGCAAGTAAATATACGGCGTCCAAGGCGAAGATAAATCACAGAAAAAATTATGGAAAACCAAAAAATTATAGAACTCAAGTATAAAAAATATATACAACTCTTACTCGAAGTCTAATAGAATATACAAGTCTCTGGTTTCTAAGTCTATCAAATATACATAGTCTGCTTGATAGAGCTTTTAACTAGATTACAAAAGAATATAATATACAATGGTGGTTACGATCTGTAGTGTAACCCGCCTACTAAGCAACCACCAAAAAGAAATAATGTACCAACAAGCCGCTACTGAATCTGAGCGGTCAGTCCAGCAAGAAAACTATAGCACAACGGGGGTGAGTTGCCAACTCGTGAGAAGAAAACATCATCAAGTAGAAATTGAATGTATAACGATTTACTTACGATATACAATAATATAATTATAGGGTTGTTTACCGCCGAAAACAGAAACTAACCGGGATGGATCGTCTTGCCTGAATTTGGAGGCAGATGCTATTTGGATTTATTCGTCCACCTCTCCGAAGATGCCAAGTTGATTTATGGCACCGTATATCGGAGGTTTGGACAGATGTGGCCTTATAACAGATTTCGTCAGATTCCCCCTCATTTACGAGATTTTTTTTATTGTGGGGACGCACTGCTCTGCAGGCGCAATCCCCTGTAGTTAATTACGTTATCACATCGCGATAACCACTTTCTCATGCTCCGGATTTTCACTTCGTGTCGTGTGTGTTTTTATTTGTTTTGATTTTCCAGTGGATTGTATACGGAGACTAATTTATGTCATCGCCCGTAAGGCGCGGATTAGTCCAAATCCATATATTTTAGATTTGGGCTTGGGTTGATTTAAGGATCGTTAATCGGGTTTGAGATTAAGATCAACTTAAACATATTAGCATTTGGAGCTCGACTGGTTTTTTTGTTAAGGATACGTTAGTCCAACTTGAGACTAAGATCTACTTAACAAGGTTTTAGGATCATTTTTGTTTCAGATCCGACAAGAGAGCATTTAGGCTCCATTGTCTTAGTTTAGGGACATTTCGGTCCATTATTGTCGTTTTGTAGGCGATGTTCGAGTTTGAGGACGTCTCGGTCCGCTGATCACCATTTTGGAGGTGAGGTTTTAGTTTAAGGACGTCTCGGTCCGTCGGTCCGTTGATCACCATTTTGGAGGTGGGATTTTAGTTTAAGGACGTCTCGGTCCGTTGATCACCATTTTGGAGGCGGGATTTTAGTTTAAGGACGTCTCGGTCCGCTGTCCATCTTGCGTGCACGTGTATTTGTTATGTGATGGGATGAACGACGATGATATGAGATGTACCCAGTTTGGGGTGCAGTCTGATTTGAGGTGTACACATCAGTACACCAAAAAGCTGTTGGTTGTTAGGACCCGCCACCTCTCTGAAGACATTGAGGAATTACAACGATGTAGATCAGAGGTGTGGAAAGATGTACCCTTGAACCAATTCCCGTATTTGAGAGAAAAAGGAGTTAGTAGTAAACTAAGAATTCCTCGGGAGGATGTGGGATGAGTATCATTTTGGATATCATCAGTTGGAAGATCAATAGTCATATTTGGAACTAAGATCAATTTGGGAAAACATGAGCACAGAGGCTCGGTCGATTTGGAGATCAAAGAAGTTTGGACCTCAGGAAGACTTAACCAATTTGTAACTTGGTTTGGGTCTTCATATTTACCCCTGTAGTGCTAAGCACTGGTAAATGCAGTACTCATGTGTATCCCGCGTGAGGCATTAGACCAGTGTTAAATACTGAACTTTGGAGGCGTTCATGTGTGAATCATGTGAGACGTCCCAAAGTGGGCGTTGTTCTTTGGGTTTTATTCCCTTTTAGGATATAAGTGCTAAGCACTTGGTTCTTGTGGCGCTCACATGTGAACACGTGAGGCGCCACAAAGTTGGGTACTGCTTTTTTAGTTTTATCCCTTCCTTTTTTATATAAGTGCTAAGCACTTGATTGGAGATCGCGTGCAAAACACGTGACTGTCCTATGAGGCACTTCTTGTTCTTCTTTTAAGCGCTTGCGTGGGAAACATGTGCGGAGCTCGTTATAGATTTTAAATACTAATGAATCATCAGTCTTTCCTTCTGGGTGTTTAGATATTTTGATATCATGTTAATGACCCTAGGATTTGGAGGATCTCATGTCTCTTGTTTTGTAAGAATTAAATTATTTTTATAGGGTTAAACCCTAGTTTTCATGTGATTTGTAAGAATCAAATTCTTTGAACTCAATTCTTTCAACTAGGTTTTGAATCTGCATGACAGAATCTCCCTGATGAGAATTAAATTCTCAACTTGTGGAGAGATCTGCTTCTACAGATCTCAACCAGAGGAAGAACTATGTTCTTACATGAATGGTTAAACCCTTAGAGAGGCAAAAGAGAGACAAGATGATCTCTGAGTTTTTTTTTACATAGGGTTTCAATGAAACAAGTCTTCTTCTGTGAGAATTAAATTCTCTGTTTCTTTTGAAGCTCTTCTCTCTTGTTTTTAAAAGCTTCTGAAGGGGTTCCTTTTTGTTCACTCTCTCTCTCTCTCTCTCTCTCTTTCTCGGAGACTTGAAGTCTTTGGTTCTTTATATAGTGGAGAGAAGTTTGTTTAATTCTTAGAAAATCTGTCATTGAGAGATTCTAATTGATTTAATTGGTTTCAGAATTGATTTGGGGAATTTTGCCCATCATTGGATCTTTGATCCAAGGGTTTTTGTTTTACAGAACATATTTTTCTTGTTTTTTTAACAAGATTGGGGAAATATTTTCCCATATGAAGAATCTTATTCTGTAAAAATAGTGAATTTTAATCATCATTGGAATTTTAATCCAAGAATGTTCGGTTTAACAGAGCACAATTTTTCTTTGTTTAGAAAGATATGGAAAATATTTTCCATCTCATAGGATCTTTTGATCCACCAACTTTCTGTTTAACAGGGAATTTCCCTCATCATTAGAAAGCTCTATGTTTAATCACCATTGGATCTTTGATCTAACAATCCCTTGTTGAGTAGAAATTAATTCTTTGTAGGGGTGCCCTCACGTGTTTAACACGTGATGTAACACCCTAGTTCATTTACACCATTCTAGTTCAAGTATTTCTTTATTTATGGTATTTTCCTGATTTACTGCGTTTTGGGGTGCGAATAGTGTATCTGACATCTATATTAGCATCTGACCCGACCCGCTTGCTAGAAACCAGTCTTGATTCCTGTTTATAATTTATCCTGGCTTGTTACATGGATCCGTGCACTTTCATGTTGTTAATTTTGCATACTCACATTACATCAAGCATCTGCATTTAAAGTCACATAAAATATTTTAAAGATAATTGCATGGCCTGCCTGATACCCCTGACCCTGTCGTAGCATCCACGCACCTTGTTCTCGTCCCGTTCAGTGAAACAGACTTGTTTGGATGGCTACGCGCACGTACGTGCATCCGTTCTTGGGGGTATACATTTTTGTTACCCGGATATCCAATATTAATTTTGGTTGACATGTATATTTTTTTCATATTTTAAAACTGGACTTTTAGACCCGACCTGAGCATATTTTGGGGTAAGTTTGGATTTACCAGATTATAAAATTTTATTAATACGACATTTAAAATATTATTAACAGTTTAAGTTTTCTGTTAACCAAAAGATTTTTAAATTTAAATCTTAACAACCTCTTTCTCTCTCTCTCCCCACTCACTCACTCTCTCTTCCTTTCTTTCTCTCTCCCCCTCAGCGCATCCCTCTCCCTCTCTCTCTCTCTTCTTTTTCTCTCTCCTCTCAAGCCCTCTCTCTCTCCTCTCGCGAACACTGTTCGCTTCTCGACTCTGGTGACCGCCTCCGCGATCCGCTCACCTACCTCCTTCATTCTCTCTTCTTTTCTTCTTCTCCCTCTTTAAAAACTCCCGAGCGCCCCCACGAGAACCCATACAAACTTAACCCTAACCCTAAGCCCATCCTCCTCTTCCTCCTTAAAACTCAACCCTCATCTCCATCCTCTTCTCCTCCTCCTCGTCCTCCTCATCTTCTTCTTCTTCCTCCTCCTTTCCCGAGCCTGCACACAAAGAACCCTGCATACCCAAACCTTAGCTCCTCAACCCATCTCGTCGCCGACCACCTCGTCGTCGCCATCACCTTCTTCTCTCCTCCATCTCCATCTTCTCCAACCCCGAGCCTACACACCCAAGATCCCTGCACCCAGAACCCAAACCTGCACACCAAACCCTAGCATTCCCTGCCTTTTGCCAAACTCCATCGCATGTACCTCACCGCCGGTGACCCCGACACCACCACCTCGTCTCCCTGACCCCTGTGCACCAAACTCCAGTAGGCACCAATCTCCTCTCTCTTCTTCTTCATCTTCTTATTTTTCTTTTCTTTTCTAGAAATCTTTTTTTCCAGCCATCGCCGGAGTCGTGTCGACGCTGCCGATTTAGACGATGCAGTGAAAGTACCTTGCTCGCGTGTTTACCCTCTTGCCTTGCTTGGACCCGTTCCCCGTACCTTGTGTGCGTTGCGAGGATTTACCGACGTCGGACGTGCCGTACGTATCCGTCGCGTGATCGATCGAGGCAAGTTAATCTTGCTACATGCTATACTATAATATATTGCACACATGTGAATAATAACATTACTTATTGTTTAATTATGCATCCCACATTACCATTTTACTATTTTACTGTCTTCGGACATCCGTGTGCATCCATATCATTTAATATACATGTAGCTGCATCTACAGATCACATTATTACATATTATGGTCATATTAACATCCCATGTTTAATGATGTGCATCCCACTTAGTCTTGAAGCTGTAAATGTAACCCCAATCGATATTTATGCATCCATACCATTAATTAAATATCTAGTTGAATACCATAACACGTTATTTCATATTACTGCTACCTTAACACCCCATGCTAGATTATGTGTATCCTACATAGTCATGAAGCTATAGTTGTAATCCCTGATAGTTATTTATGCATCCATGTTTATTTGTGTATCCATACCATTAATTCTGCATAACTAGTTGCACCCCATATTACATTAACTCATATTATTAATACATTAGTACCCCATGCTTGATATTGTGCATCCTACTTAGTCATGATGTAACCCCTGATCGATATTTGTGCACTTATACTTGCTACAGTTTGATTATGAGCACCCGCTTGATACCTGTGCACTACTTGACATGACTTGATACATATACACTACCTGATATGACCTGATATACCACTGCTTGACTTAATACCTGATCCTGTTCCTAATGCCGACAATCCTGACATGTTGTCCCGATGGACATATCCTGTTGTCTGTATAGACAAACATGTTCCTGCTTGATCCTGTGTTGGCATTAGCTCCAGATTTATCAATACCTGACTTGAATACATAACCTTGGGGGTATGGGGAAATCAAAAGTGTAAACTAAAGTGTAACTTAAAAGGGTATTACTTGATCCGTGGTCCCGGAGGGTAACGGGACAGAGCCATTCGTGACTCTTACATATTCTTGATCCGTAGTCCCGGGGGGTAACGGGACAGAACCACTCTTGGTTCACATTTCCTGATCCATGGTCCCGGGGGGTAACGGGACATATTCTTTAAGTTATATGGAGGATTACATTAATTGATTTCAAACAAACTTTAGAATAGATAACCCAGTAGCACAACTTAGATTGAGCACTGCACGTCACACATACTGATATACTTCACTATATAGATTCCTGTTGACTTGTTCCTATTTATGATTCCTGCCTGCATATCTCGTTACATCCTGATTGCTTATATTATTGTTTGATATCATGACGCACTGACGTCTGGGTTTTGCATGGCCCAGATCCTCTACCTTTGCCGCAGGCCGATCAGGAGTATTTCAGTGAACATGCCGAGCTGTGAGAACCTGTTAGTATTTTAGTTTAGTTTCTTTCAGCATTTTCATTCCTGATGTGAGCCCGTATTTGGGACGTACTTTCCAGATTGTTATAGTTACTTGAATTTATTGATTCCGCATATTATTTCTTGACTCGTTTATTCTGGCTCATGGACATATACTAGATAGTTTATTTTATTTCTACTGTTCTTGATATCTTCTAGACAGCTGTAATGTGACTGTGGAGGGATGTTTCCTAGCCACAGGTAGTATGGTTGGCTCTGTCACGTGCCGATCTTAGCGTACTCTGGGAAGCGGGGTGTGACAGGGTTTGTTTGGTATCAGAGCCATAGGATTTAGGTTAATCGGGTTTGATTCTTTTTGTGGTTGGGTATTGGACCCAATATGCGAATCAGAAAACTCGTAATTAGGAACTTGTCCTGCCACCTTATTCTCGTGATTCTTGAATCTTATCTTTCTCTTGATCCTTTGTCTTGACGATATGCAAACAACTTTGCATCTCGACTTGAAACCTTCTGGTTCCCTATTGTTTCTTTCTATTCTGATACTAGGATTTGGGCGACATGAACGGAGTTATGTGATTGTACCCATGAACTGCAGCATGGTTATAATGTGGTACTCTATTTAAGTAACTTGGATTCCTGGTCTTGATTCATTTCCTTGTTCCATGGTCGTTTTATTACCTTGGTTCTCTCAGTTTCATTGCTTACCAGTTCATGTTTTGCAGATTTCTTGGTGTTCGATACCGGTAGTTATGATGTTGTCTTGGGAATGGACTTTTTCGGCACTTTCCACGCTCACATTGATTGTAGAGCAAAGAAAGTGATTTTCCAGATTCCCGGACATCCGGAGTTTGTTTTTGCTGGAGGGAATAGTTCTGTCGGGCCAGTCGAGTTTAGGTCTAGGCCAACAAACAGTGTTCTTTCGACGATGGAAGTCGATAAGAAGGAAGCGCCAGCCGTAGTTCGAGAGTTCATGGACATATTTGATGACATCTCGGGTTTACCGCCAAAACGATATGTAGAGTTCGCGATCGATCTTGTTCCTGGTGCAGCGCCAATCTCAAAGGCGTACTATCCAATGGCACCAGTGGAGTTGGAAGAAGTCAAGAAGCAGGTTACTGAATTGCTAGAGAAGGGTTCGATTCGCAGTAGTAATTCACCTTGGGGAGCTCCTGTTCTTCTAGTAAAGAAGAAAGATAGCACAAGGAGAATGTGCATCGATTATCGAGAATTAAACCGGGTGACTATTAAGAACAAGTACTCGATCCCTCGCATTGGCGAATTATTCGAGCAACTTAATGGCGCGGGGGTATTCTCGAAACTGGATTTGCGATCCGAATATCATCAGGCCCGAGTTAAACTAGAGGATATTTGCAAGACAGCGTTCCGAACTCGATATGGACAATACGAGTAATTAGTGATGCCATTCGGAGTCACGAATGCACCGGTGATATTTATGGACTTAATGAACCGAATCTTTTCACCGTTCTTGGATTAGTTTATAGTGGTGTTCATCGATGGCATTCTGGTCTACTCAAGGAGCCTAGAAGAGCATGCAGAGTACTTGAAGATCGCACTGCAGACATTGAGGCAAGAAAGATTATATGCGAAGATGAGCAAGTGCGAGTTTTGGCTTGAAGAAGTGAAGTTTTTGGGGCACGTCGTATCCTGAGATGGAATCGCCGTTGATCCCGAGAAGATTGCAGCAGTTCAAGATTGGCCGATTCCAAAGAACATAGCAGAGATCAGAAGTTTTCTTGGACTTGCCGGATATTACAGAAGGTTCGTGGAGAATTTTGCTCGTTTGGTTGAGCCTTTGACCAAGCTTACGCGAAAGGAAGTACCGTTTGTATGGACGGATAGATGTGCGTCAACTTTTGAGGTATTGAAGCAAAGATTGATAACCGCTCATATTTTGACCGTACCAGACGATTCCGAAGGATTGGTGATTCATAGCGACGCATCTGGGAAAAGTTTGGGATGTGTTTTGATGCAACATGGGAAGGTTATAGCCTACGCATTGAGACAGTTGAAGACCCATGAGAAAATTACCCAACTCATGATTTGGAGCTTGCAGCAGTGATTTTCGCTTTGAAGATTTGGAGACATTACTTATTGGGCGAAAGGGTCGAAGTATTCACCGATCATAAAAGCCTAAAGTATGTGTTCACGCAGAAAGAGCTCAACATGAGGCAGCGTAGATGGTTGGAGCTGATGGCTGACTATGATCTTGATCTCAAGTATCATCCGGGGAAAGTTAATGTAGTGCCGGATGCGCTTAGTCGGTTGCCAGCAATTCGGATGTTGACTGCAAAGAATGAGCTTATCGAAGACTTTCGGAGATTCGAGTTGGAGATCGTGCTACCACATTCTTCGGGACAGCTGATGCAGCTGCAAGTACAGTCATCGTTGATCGAGGGTATTAAAGCAGCGCAGTCGCAGGACCCAAGATTGCAGAAGTTTCGAGAACAGGTTGAAGCGGGACTTCGAACAGACTTGCTGATTCATGAAGATGGTTTGTTGCGTTTTGGTAGCCGTTTGTGTGTGCCGAAAGGAGACATTCGTGAAGAAGTGATGAAGGAGGTGCACAATTCCGCATATTTCGTACATCCAGGAGGCATGAAGATGTACCGTGATCTACGACAGCATTTCTGGTGGGAAGGCATGAAAAGGAAGATTGCTCGCTTTGTAGCGAAGTGCTTGGTGTGTCAGCAAGTTAAGGCTGAACATCAAAGGGTTGCTGGTTTATTGCAACCACTTCCGATTCCTCAATGGAAGTGGGAAGATATAACCATGGATTTTGTGATAGCTTTACCGCGGAGTCCAAAGGGCAACAATGCAGTTTGGATGATTGTTGATCGATTGACCAAGACAGCTCATTTCATACCATTTCGAGTTGGTCAGTCAACGGAAGCGTTAGCAGAACGATGCATGCAGGAGATTGTGAGATTGCATGGAGTACCCGTGAGCATCATTTCCGACCGTGACACCCGATTCTTATCGCACTTCTGGAGGAGTTTACAGGAAAGTTTGGGGACGCGATTGAAGTTTAGCACTACTTATCATCCTCAGATAGATGGCATGTCGGAGAGAACGATCCAAACTCTTGAAGACATGTTGAGAGCTTGTATATTGGACTTCAAGGGTTCATGGGAGGATCATCTATACTTGGTGGAGTTTTCTTACAATAACAGCTTTCAGGAGACTATTCAGATGGCTCCATTCGAAGCATTGTATGGTCGTAAGTGTCGCTCATCCATTTTTTGGGACGATGTTGGAGAAAGAAAATTGTTGGGACCGAATTTGATCGTGCAAACCGTGGAGAAAGTTAATACTATCTGGAATGACATGAAGGCAGCACAAGATCGATAGAAGAGTTGGACCGACATATCGAGAAGACCTTTAGAGTTCGCTATTGGTGATCTTGTGTTCTTAAAGATATCACCGACTAGAGGAGTGATTATTTTGGGAGTCGAGGCAAGCTTAGTCCTCGATTTGTGGGGCCTTTCGAGATTATGGAGCATGTTGGAGAAGTGTCTTATCGATTGCCTTTACCACAATCTTTGGCGAATGTTCATGACGTGTTTCATGTATCTCAACTCCGTAAGTATGTTCGAGATGAAATACACGTGCTGGACATTCGGAGCTGACTGTAAGAGAGGATTTAACCTTTGAGGAACGACCGATGTCGATTGTTGATCGAAGAGAAAAGGTCCTTAAGAACAAGGTCATCCCTCTCGTACTTGTTTCTTGGAGAAATCGCTCGCATGGAGAATCGACTTGGGAACGAAAAGATGAGATTCGACAGAAGTTTCCAGATCTCTTCTTGTAGATTCATGTTTGTTTATCTTTTCTTGTTCCTGGAATTTCGAGGACGAAATTCTTTTTGTAGTTGGGTATAATGTAACACCCTAGTTCATTTATACCATTCTAGTTCAAGTATTTCTTTAATTATGGTATTTTCCTGATTTACTGTGTTTTGGGGTGTGAATAGTGTATCTGACATCTATATTAGCATCTGACCCGACCCGCTTGCTAGAAACTAGTCTTGATTCCTGTTTATGATTTATCCTGGCTTGTTACTGTAGGGTTCCTAGGCACTCTAGTGAGGTCTCACAAGGCATCGAATATGCCAAATTCAAAAATAACGGTGCCGAGAAACCCTAGTGTACGGATCGTTGGCTAGAAATCTAGGCGAAAAGCGGAAATACAACCTTTGTAGATCCGGTGCTCCACCTCCACGGCTCCGCAACGAAGTCGTCTCCGCTGTCCAAATCAAAATCCGGGCTCTAGTGTCGGCTTCGTCGGAGAAATGGCGAGCTAGGTCGTCGATGTCCATGCCGAAGATGATCTACGTCGAGGCATCGCTAAATCAAGCTCCGACTTTACCAAGTCAAGAAACTTGTGAAGTAAACACACTCTACTACTTGGCAAGAGGTAGAGGATGAAGAAATAGGAGTTGGGTTCACTTTAGAATCGGATTTCTCACTCTTATCCAAGAGTTGCCATTGATGGAGGAAGGTTTTTCTTCATGAAGATGAAGAAGAAGAAGAAGATATATTATGATAAGAATAATAGAATAGAATATGAATAATCATTTCTTATCATAATTAAACTATAGTAATGTGTAGAGAGTTGACCATAGTTAAATGAATGGTTAGGGTTTAATAGATGAAGAAAAAAGGGTTAGATTGGTCAAAGCTTCATGAAGCTTCACTTAGCTTCATGAAGCTTCACTTAGCTTCATGAAAGAAACCCTTTTGTTTTCTTTTTCTCATTTATCTTTTAAATCCAAATGAAAAGATAAATGAATGAATAAAAGAAAACCCTAATTATTTATTTAACTTAGGTTTACTTCATTACACAAACCCTAGCATTCTTGCATCATCAAACATGATACAAACAAGTGCACAAAATCATATCGCATATGCAATGCGCACACCCGAGTGAGAAAATCCATTTAAAGTCAACCGATACCAGTTAATGCAAAGTAATATATCAAATATATAATTATACATTAAATCATTAAATCAACACTTGATTTAACGATTCGGTCATGCCGCACATAACCGACTGGTATCATTAGTAACAACTTATCGAATCAACACTTGATTCGATAACCCAGCTATATCGCATATAACCGATCAATATCACATCGCGAGAATCGAATACAGTATCACATACTGGTATTATTCTCGGTCCCGCACATATCTCATATGCGCTCCTATTTCGCTTCGCTTGAGCCAGGAAACCTCTGTGTAGTACTCTAAAGACTCGTCAATACGCCGGCAGCAGATGATGATCATATCAAACACCCACAAGCCGCAAGCGGTCTGCTAAACGTAACGGCCACCCGGATATTGAGCGATCAGAAGATCGACGAGCAAGCCCGCTCACACTCCAGTGAATCTAACCAGTAACACTACCGTACAGTCCGGTCTCGTCGTCTGATATGTCGCATATCTCGCCTAGGGGTGGTAAACGTCAGACCCCAATAGCTCGATAAGTCGTGTCGATATGAGGTCTATAACAATTCGAGAAGATACTGGTAACACTTACTAGTATATCTCAGCAACCCTGGCCAGGGATTTCCTGTTATAGCCAATCGAACACAGCGCAACATCAACTCCCTATACCGGGAGAGACGAATCCCCTCCTATCGCTCATTGCCTCCATGTGACTCGGGACTGTACCCAAAAACCACCGTTTTGCACGCCTTCTTGGACGTGGTAAGATGGAAATCAAAGCACAGTGGGAACCACACAAGACTCTATGACGATCTCTGGTCAACAGACTACTCTGTACCAGTGTCACCAGAGAACTACCATCTGACGTGAGGTATAATACCATCTGGGAGTTCTCGGCGAGTCCGTCCAGTATACCCAGTCTCCACTGAGCACCCGTATATCATCCCCGATGTCAAACACCAATGGATATGGGATCATCCATCGCCCATCTGTATGGGTCGAGAAGGTATGCGCTAGTCTACTCTGGTATATCGATGCCCCGTCTCGATATACCCACGACTAGGGACTTTGAAGGATGTACTTATAGACTACCATGTCCCCACTAGTATGATCCGCATCACAGTCCAGGTAGTCATGTACACATCCTAAGGGCTTTACCAACATGTAATAGAGAGACAGTCTGTATACACGTTAAGGTAAAGAGCAACCAGATAGCATACTATCATGTCAAGCAAGAAAGTCCTCCCTATATATGTCCCAGCATCCACTACAATATACATCCTATGTACAGTAATGGCCTCTAGGGCATACATATAACTAACAATCTCCCACTTGCACTAGGGCCATCTGTAGCAGTGGTTGTAGTATCTCATACTCAACCATCCCATAAAAGTCTCTCTCTGGGAATAGGCTTTCGTGAGTGGATCCGCTGTGTTATCCTCTAAGTCTGCTTTCCTTGCCTTGATCACCTTGGAGATCAACCATCTCCTTGATCAGGTGATACTGCCTTAGAATAAGTCTGGATCACTGATGGGACCGGCGTTCCTTGGCATAAGCCACAACTCCATTGTCTCACAATGGTAGGAACGTAGTTCATCTCATGAACTAATATACACCCAAACATCCTCTTTGGTAGCATCTTGAGTAGCGATGTATCCAGCCTTTATCGTCTAGTATGTCACGGTATCTAGCTTGGAACTCTTCCAACATACCGTCCCTTTACTGAGGGTAAAGACAATGCCTGCGACTGACATTCAGTTGTCTTTATCACCCTGGAACACTTCCAGTGATTCTCCCCAGGATCGATTGATACCATCTCACTACAACTAGTGAGTATCCTAACATCCATTTAGATCTATCTCATAGATCCAAAATCCAGGATTTAGTAGGTATCACTTTGATCCTATGTGGAGAATCATTGTGATAAGCGGAGATTGATCGAGCGTAGCATAAGAAACTCATTTCTTATCAAGAGTATGTCATCCACGTACTCTACGAGGATCACCACCATACTCCCTACTACCTTTTTGTTTATACAAGGTTCATCTACCATTTTGATGATGTCAACTTCTTTGACTAACGCATCAAAACAGACGTTCCAACTCCGCGATGCCTGCTTTATCTTGTAAAACATCTTGCACACGTTTCCGCTGCTCCCACTGTCTACGAGGCCCTCTGGCTGTGTACTTATAGACGCACTCTTCTAAAACAACATTTAGAAAAGCAGTCATGACACCCAACCACCAGATATCGTAGTCATGGTATATAGCCATGGCAAGTAGGATCTGGATGGACTTAAGCATAGGTATTGGAAAAGGTTTCATTATTATCCACGCCTGGTTGATGACGAAAACCTTTAACAAGTCTAGCTTTGAAAGTCTCAACTTTTCCATTTACACCAAGTAATCTTCTCAAGATATACTTGCTCCTGATGGGGATTTAACCCTTCAGATATAGCAACCAAAGTCCATACTTTGTTGGTGTACATGGATTCCATCTCAGATCACTAAGCATCCAGCCATTCTTACAGAGTCTTACTCCTGATGGCCAGCTCGAAGCTAGTTGGGTCATCATCTCATGATGCAATCCTCGCTCCCACTGTCATAGAGAAACAGAAGTATCTCTCAGGTGGGTGAGGAACCCTACTAGATCAGCGGAGAGGCTGAGGTTCGTTGGAATCTACTAAATCCTTTGGTTCTATCAAATCATCAGCAGCAATTTATATGGCTGGAACATTTCCAGTTGTACATAACTGACATTGCCTCGAGCTTGTCCGGATTTTTCTTTTAGACATAGGCCGGACAACCCCAAATCTTAACTAACTTAAGATATGGGCTCTTCCCTTTCCATATCACATATGAAGTGGTAGGCATAGATTTGATTCGAACCCTATTCAATAGGTATGCATCTTCTCAAGTGCATAACCCCCTTAAGGAAAAAGGTAACTCAGTAGTACTCATCATAGAGCACACCATATCAAATAGGGTGTATCTGCTCCGCCCCGACATACCATCGTGCAATGGTGTATACGGAGGAGTAATGCTGAGAGAGAATCTCATTCTCCTTTAGAATAGTCCAGGAATTCCATGCACAAGTATTCTCCTCCTTGATCACATCAAAGGACATAACACTTATACCCGTATTTTGGTTCTCTACTTCTCGCTTATATTCTGTGAATATCTCAAAAGATTCGGACTTGTGTTTCAACAGGAACATAGGTCTGAATCTCGAAAGATCATCAGAGAATGTAATGAAGTAAAAAGAACCAGTCCTGGCATGTGTAGACAGGAGACCTACATACATCAACATGCATCATCCCAAGAGTTCATTAACTCTTTCTCTGTTTCCAGTAAACAGAGCTGTGGTCATCTTATCTTTGTGACATGACTGGCGAGTTTCACAAGATGTAAATTCAAACTAATTTAAATATGCATCTTTATGTAACTCTAGCTAGTCGGGTCGCATTGATATGACCTAGTCTACAATACCTCAAGAAGAATTCGTTCATTTCTGAACTTTTCCTCTTGTGTGTGTTCTGTATACAAAGAACTGTAGTTTGATTTAGAACATTAATGCTTTTAGATAACGTGCCTGAACCGATCAACTTTTGATATAGGAAATGTTCAAAACATTATCCAACAATACAAAATTTTATCATTTCTTTACTAATAAAGGGACTGATATGATTTTGTATATCAGGTTCGGTATCTAATAACATTCGTTCAGAATCAATGTATTCTGGTAATACAGGGTGACAGTGACCAACAGACTTGGCTGCAACACTTGTCCCGTTTTCTGCCTCATGAAACTTATCACCCGTTCTCAGTTTTTCTACCCTTTTGTAGCCCTATGTAACATATTACATATCTGGGATCCTGATCCGGTATCATATACCAGGGATGCGGAGGATACTGAGAAACAGTTTTGTATAATGAACACACCCGAAGATGATGCATCAGCATGCACTCTCTTCGTGTGGGCGGCACGGGAAATCTGGTATTCCCCAATTTCCTGCTCTGTCTTATAACAATTATAAGTTGGAGCGGGACCAACGTTCCCCAGCTCAGTATAACAAGCGGGTTCGGTCAATAATCCGTATTATTATCTTGATTAAGGCGTGATATGGTCGCTACCAGGAGAGAGAGAGAAGAAAACACTCAGCGTGCGCTCTGTCAAGAATAGATTGGTTTTTATTTTATCTAATCAGGATGGCTCCCACTGCTTTTTATCAAATCTTCCTTCAAACCCTAAAAGGAAAGACTAGCCGGGATTAATTACACACTACAAGTTCGCCAATCTTTCAGCCAGGCCAGTGTCGGTACTTTGAGGGAGGTCCCCTGTGCTTTCGCACGAACCTAATTAATGTAAACCTCGTTTTCCCAGAGGCGTAACCCCGTTGACACCTTTCTAGACACCTACTTGATCGGCTAATTGTAATGTATAAAACTCTCCCAGGAGTAATTTTTACTCGCAGCAGGTATCGGGATCCAACTATCTCATAGAAGGTATGCAATCTCATTGCAAATTTCAACACTTGAAATTCCCGATAATTTTGCCCCTAGCGTCCTATGACCTTGACGGAGGCCAAACTACCCATAGTCCGCTAGTCAAGTTCAACCCGTCATTTCCTGATTGAATTAAACCCACCCGCACGACCCTTGACGGAGGCCAAACAACGCCGTACGAATACCCTAATCCAATCGCATCATATGCAAGCAGATAAGCACTAGTTAGCTACCGTACACTACGCCTTGACGGAGGCCAAACAACCGCAGCACGAATACTAACTAGTACTTATCTGAAATGACGGAGGGCTACGACAGGTTTTTCTGAAAACCTATTGCGTAATGAACTTGATATCGTTGTAGAATCAAATGAATTTTAAATGGAGTGATTTTGAGGCTTTTCTAGTTTTGCTAAAGGAGTCACTCCCGGTGAAGGGATCGTCGGTCCTTTCCTCGTCGAATGAGGTGCGGGATATATCATATATATCACTGTGCAAAGCAAAATCACTTAAAAGCAATCAAAAGACAAACCGAGTGTGTAGCATCTGCCAGTTATTGCTAAAGGAGTCACTCCCGGTGAAGGGATCTCGGTCCTTTCCTTATCGAATAAGGTGCAGGATATATCACATATACCGCTGTGCAAAGCAAGAACTGTAGCTACCTGTTTTATTTTGAAATTCGATTCTACAACATCTTAGGTTTCTTTTATTTCATTAATCATATTAATGAAGTCCCATCATTTAAGTACCTAAACATCACAGATAAATACGACGTACACTTATGCCATCCGCATTCGCCTCGATGTCCCCTCGTGAACCGTTAGGTTAGGTAACTAACGGCAGAGCGGGGCAGGGCTAGCGCGGGTGTAAAACATAAGTAACGTCTATATATAATATATCATATATACTATATACTGTATCTATCACAGAACATCACATGATCACATTAGAGATATCGCAGCAGAAGAATCATATGAAATATTGGATATACTAGGACGTCCGTGTTTTCAATACGAGCCAGTATAAAGCACGGATTCCACGGTCGTGATGAATAGCCAAACCCACACCCCTAGACCCCTACGAGAGCGGCAAGCAACCCTACCAATTCTAGGGTTAGGAGACCCGAGCTCGACTCCTCGAGTTGGTCTCCCACTGGACTCCAGAACCCGGTTACTTGTGCCCTCCTCCTTGGGTCTATCCTAGTGCGGAAAAGTAAATAATATACAAAAGGTGACAACTTCCGCAACCTGGAAGCGCCCCAATAAAAGAATATTACATACAAGTTTTTACATGAATGAAAATGAAAAACACTCATCTCACATAAAAACCCCCGGCTATTCAAACACGACGATCCAATATAACATATCCAGCAACACATAACATCACATGTCATCAACGTAAGTAAACATGTGCATCCCAATTATCGTTGACATATAGCACCGAAACCGGCGATATCACATATTACACTTACGGTCACAGAAAAGAAAGTGTAAAACTACAACAGTTGGAATCCGCAACCTGCATAGACATCGCATGCCTAATCAAATGAATTCCTTAGACATCGCATGCCTAACAATTATAAACCCCGCATTTTAGTCTCATTTATCGAAAACTCTTTTCAACATTAAGTCGGGGAATTCAACAGGATTCCCGACATCCTGATCGAATGCTCGTCGCAAACTTTAGTAGGCGGCCGCACCCCCGATACCGTCGACAAAGTGCACCAAGGCGGAACACCGCTACCGCGAGCACCCGAACGGATGCTTTCGGCGACGGGGTTCTCCTACAGTCACTTGGTCGGGGCTATGGGGTGTAGCTGTCTATTAAGTTTACCCGGCGAGTATCCGCGTACGCTACGTGATTGCGACGGACTTTTGATCACATCAAAATTCCGTGGCAACCAATCAAGTGAGACTAAACTGCTATGTTTATAACATTCATTCAGTTATCACATAACTACTTGTGAATTCCAATTATTGTATCCCATTCCAGATAAACAGAAAATGTTAAACTTTCCGATCGAACAATCGAACACCCAAGTTTTCCCGATACAGATCAACACATGAAATAAGTCTAACAACATTCAGTTCGTGCCTCAGTACCAACGGTCCAGCCGTAGAAGGGTCAAGCCAACCCCTCACATGTGGCACGCCGTACTGCCCCAAACCCGAAGGTTCAAAGGGCAGTTCAAGACGGTCACATAATCGAGTTAAGGTTTGTTGTCTTCTAGAGGGTCCATCGCGTTACTTGCACTACTTAGAACGTCGTTAAACTACGGAAAAGTCCAACACTTGGAAATTTCCCGACAGGGGAAAAATTGGGTATTTATATCCGGTCGAACTTTTTAACATATTCAAAAATTTATCCGGAATGCCACACAGACAAAATTTGATAATCCGATCGAAACTCCGAAACCCCAAAACCACCTCTGAAAATTCAACTCTTGAAAAATTATTAAAAAATCCCAGAAAACTCAGCATATTAAAAAAGAAATTACTGTGCAAAAAGGAGTCAAAGA